>OX123186.2:60111857-60742097 GCA_944739405.2 Euclidia mi | reverse complement strand
TGTTAAGAAATACTCCGAACAACTGAATCTGGACGTGAAATACTTAATACCATCGTGTGCAAAACCTCCTCAATTGTATGGTCTACCGAAAATACACAAAGAAAATGCTCCGCTGCGCCCTATAGTCAGTCAAATAGGGGCACCAACCTACAGATTGGCTCAACACATTGCGAAGATTCTCTCGCCACTCAGAGGCAAGACGAGAGCGCATGTAAAGGATTCCTACCATTTTGTCAGTGAAATAAAACACCTACATCTCTCTGACAAGGAAACTATGGTTAGTTTTGATGTACAGTCATTATTTACATGCTTACCAGCACATGACTGTATTGAAATAACTAGAAGGAAGCTAATAGAGAACAACATGCCTGAGGAATATGCAGAAATATTGAAACACTGCTTAACAACTGGCTATCTGTTATGGGATGAGAAATACTACATACAAGTAGATGGTGTGGCAATGGGCTCTCCAGTATCGCCTGTTGTTGCTGACATCTTCATGGAGGACTTCGAGGCGCGAGCCCCGCAGACTGCCACCATCACACCGAGGTTCTACAAGCGGTATGTAGATGACACTTTTACAATTTTACCAACAGATAGTGTTAATGTATTCCTAGACCATCTTAATTCTATTCATAACCACATCAAATTTACAATGGAATTAGAGGCAAACAATTCTTTAGCTTTCCTAGATGTACTTGTTATCAGGAACAAAAACAACTCTTTGAGCCACACTGTGTATAGGAAAAAGACACATACAAATAGGTACTTAAACGGTGAATCTCACCACCATCCTAAACAGTTAGCTACCGTGGGAATGTCTTTGTTTCAGAGAGCCCGGGGGATCTATGACAAGAAACACCTGGACGCCGAGCTTCAACATGTCAAGCAAGTTCTGCAAGACAACAAGCTCCGACCGCCGCGCCAACGTCACAGATCCCCGAAGAACAAGCCAGCCACAGTAGAGAGACAACCTGCTGTCCTCCCATACATCAAGGGCGTGACCGACGAGATTGGCTACATCTTGAAGCGAGCTTCAATCAAAACATTCTACAAGCCGCCAACGAAGATAAGCCAATTATTACCATCTGTCAAGAGTCAGTTACCCTTACAAGAGGCCGGGGTTTACAAGATAGACTGTGAGTGTGGGCTCTCATACATTGGACAAACCAAGAGAAGCATAGGCATTCGACTAAAGGAACATATAGCTGACATTAAACACAAACGCTCGACGAAGTCTGCTGTGTGTGAACATGTAGAACAAAGAACCAACCATTACCTGCGATTTGATAAACCACAGATACTCGCAAAAGAACACCGCTTTATTCCAAGAATGATACGTGAAGCTATTGAAATTAAAAAACATCCTAATTTCAATAGGGAAGATGGTTGGAATGTTCCTCCAGCTTGGGACCCTGTTATCAGGCTAATGAAACCCAAGAAGGACAAAGTCACCAGAAGACATCAAGACACAGTGAGCACATTCTGCGTAGATAGTAACACCAATAGTTGAAAAATGTTCAGGTACTTTCGGATAACTTATAAATTCAAGACAAAGACAAATATCACCTCAGTCTGCCGTGAACACGAATCCTGTAAAGAATTCGAAACGTCGGCTAGTAATAAAAATGTAGTTTCTAGATCTTTCGGTTTAAATGTAATAAATAACCAGTGAAACCAATATAACGCGATAAAATCCGTAAACTGTAGTTTAATTTCAATGGAGTTTACTTATTAAAATGTTCACATTTATTAATTTGAACCTTATTACCTTCTAATAAATTGAGCTGCAATAAAACTTTTGACTTCTACAATGTTCATATTGAAACAGATGTTCCTAATTTGATACGCCTTTATCCTCCAAAAGCTTTTCACAGCAAATACTAGCACATGTGCAAACATGCAGGTCCGGGTATCTTGCTCTAAAAATATTTATTCTCAGTGGAAAGTTGCAAGTGTTGGCACAAGAAAGGAGCAAGATTTCCTCGTGAGACAATAGAAAATCAAAGCGATCGCTTAGTACTCTTTGACAGCTGTTATTGAACGCCAGTAAATAAAAGTGCAGTGCACGAAACATTTATAATGTTACGTGTTCTGTAGGACAAGATATATATTATTTATTATGACCGCACTATAATACTCTTTATTAAATTATTATTATATTCAGGCAGCGATAGCCTAGTGGAGATACCAATAGACTGCATGCAGAGGGTATAGGGTTCGAATCCACGAAGCGCACCAATGACTTTTCAGTGTTATGTGCGTATTCATTGTTAATTATCGCTTGTCCCGTGCCTCGGAGAACACGTTCAGCCGTCGGTCCCGGTTGTCATGAAGATCTTTGACAGTCGTTACAGGGTGTCAGTATCTTCTAAATAATCTGACACTAGTCTAAACCATGGAATATCGCTATCCCTTCGGGTTGCGGGGGTCAGACAGGCAGTCGCTCTGTGGAAAAGCTAATATTCAGCCAAATCCGGTTGGACTAGTAAGCGGACCCCATATTGAAACTGGGATAACGCTAAGAGGATGATAAGGATAATGATGATTATTATTACATTCAATCTAACATATATAGACTCAGTCATAATTTTCACCGCTGATACCTATAACGTTATAAAATAATACATGCCATAGCATATTGTCTAATGGAATATTTTAACCCTTTGTTTTTGTTAACAATGTCAATAGTATTTGGATTATGGCCAATCAATCTGCATTTAAATTAAATATTAGCATTTGTTACAGATTTATAAACAGGCAAACATAAAATATTCGATGGACGTAATGAATACTATATTGAGAATGTTATTTGATCTATAGTGAGAAAAATATAAACGAATGGTATTAAGTTATATTTGTAAATGTTTCATACGCAAGGCAATTCACTCTGAAAATGTTTAGCGCGGCTAGCTTACGACGATCTAGATCGCCTTTCTATCGCATCCCAACGAAATTGATCTTGACCTTTTGATAAGTGCGAATTACATAAACATCGCATCTAATTCATTAACTATTTTGATGAAGACAAATAAGCCTAATGCTTAGTTCGCCTAAACAAAGTAAACGAGTCTGAACTAATCCATTAAGAAGGCAACTTTACCTATAATAAACTTACTTAAGTAGGCTATTCAAACAGCTAAAAGATTAAAGAAGAATTACCAATACTTTTGTATATTATACACAGCCCTCCATATTGTAGAAATTCTCAGTCCAATAATTTACTTACTTGACTAAACAATCAAGTGAAAAAATCTACAAAAGAATCACATTGCAGTCGTTTACATGAGCAATTTATTCCAATTACTTCAATGGAGTAGACATTAAGGTGTAACAAGACTGCTATTTTATTTCACCAGTTGGTTTCAGTGTAACTGGTTAGCAACAAGGTGGGCGACAAGCTTAATAAAACTACTTTTGACAATCAAGTCAACGAGCCTTTGTTCCCCACAAAGGCTCTTTGGCGAAGGTGTAACCGTGCGGAAACACGGGGAAAGCATCCCTGGATTTTCTATCGAAAAACATTTTTGCAACGTAGAATTACAATCGAAAAATATGTGTAAGATAAACGATAAAATTGCCACTTTGTTTTACTATTTATTTAGTATCAAAATTCTACTAATAAAATCAATTTATTACGAAAATTTGCGCACAGAATGAGCCTCGTGTGATCAATGAATCATGGTAATTTCAGCTAACTAGCGTTAAACAATGACGTCCCTACTCAGTAATTTAATATCGTACCATGGAGTAGGATTCATAATTAGATTATTTTTAATTTAAATAACATTATACAAAATTGTGTGAGATTTGATTTAGTCAAAATGTAATTTTCGACAAATTAGATTTAGAAAACACGTATCATGCAGGCTTATTCTCATATACTTAGTTGATAAAAATATAAGAGCTTTTGTCATAAAAATACGACGGTATTCTCGCATTGAAAATATTGCTTTTGGTATGAAAACCGTAATTAGATGTAGTATATATGTACGATACAGATCATACATTATGGAGCTATATGGATAAGGAAAATCATGTTGCTGCAATGTTTGGGGAAACTTACTCCATTCAAAATTAATATATAAACATTAAACACATTTTGATGTTAGGCTTGTATTAACAGATAAAACCAGAAACTATACTTACAATATTTGGTCATAAAAACTTATCAAACTGGATGATAAAATCATCATAAATCATTGTTTTATGTGAAAAAGTACATTAATTAATCTTCAATTAGTAATAAATAACAACTGTAAAGGAAAGGAATTGGAAAAACGGCCTTATAGAAGTATTTACTTGTTGAAATTTTTGGTATCTAAAATAGCTTCATGTATTTATGAATATGAAAGACTTGCCAAACTATGTTTCCTACATGGTCTGAAAACAGCCATCACCTTGCACCTAGTGTCATAGTGTTGTTATTACCTTCATAAGAATCTGTATTTAACAGTGTTATTGAACTTAACTTAAGTACCTACTATGTTTAGTTGATAGTTGTTAATTGTTAATAAATAATAAATAAATAAAAATAGTTTCCTAGTTTCAAATCTGCGCGAAGAGCTTTACATTCGGTTATAGGAGATATACCGTTAGAAAAGTATCTGTGTAGCCCTGTAAATCCTAATTATCAATCCGTAATTAGTAATGTGAGGTCCTGTCCATGTACAACTTTATTGTTAGTTCGATAAAAGTTCCACATGTTGTTGTTGATTGTGATGTTTTTTAAGTAAACTTCTATATTTAATGTAAGTCAGCAGACTTTAAAAATTGTTATCATTCATTTTCGTTCAGGATATCTTTAATTTTTAGTTGAATACTTGCGACGAAAATCACTTTATTATACCTCATCAAAGTAGGCGTCAACTTAACTTCGTTTTTAACTATTAATGATTATGCTAATTTGGTATTAATTATGACTTTTTGATGATTATCACTATTTGATCATTGCTATTTAATAGTAACTGAGATCACTAATTTTGTGAATAATAAAAAGAATGTCTTATACTACTTTTTGGTACTTATCTTTGTCTAGAAGATAGCTTCAAGTTTAGACCAACAATCAAGAAGAAGTTCTAAATTGACTAAAATATTTAACAGGCGTATCACTCATAGTTGTATATTAACTGTAAACTTACATGTTAAGTAATTGCATTTGAATATCAAGCGCTTATTTGAGATAAAATCAACACCTTTAATCCAACAATTCAATTATATAAAGAGTACCCATCCCTTGCATAAATGATCCAGCAAAAAACAATAACATTTTCGCTTCCGCTTTTCCTTTAATCAAGTACTTTAGTTACCGACTCATTTAAGAAATGTGCACAACAAAGATATACTATTACTTTCATTTCTCCTTATTAATAAGATTGAATTTATTAAAAAAAACACACTATAATGTAAAGTAAATAATATGTTCGACGGCGCACAAACTTTTCAAAAACTTTTAGTTCAAACTTTTCTAAATCACTTTATTTAAAATGTCGTAAGATAAATCATACAAACACTGAAAGCAAGGTTTTATGTTCCTAATAATTTATGTTTGTTTATTTAGTTTAGTTAAGTTGTAAGGTTAGACCGATCACCCGCATCGCAGGGCGCGTGTTAACGGGACCGCGGTCGGGACACGACTGAATTCTCCTCCACCCCGAAAAGTCAAAGTGTCTTTTTCTACAAAATACATGTCACTAAATTGCATCAGATAAGTGTTTTTATCTGTTGATAATACATTCGTTCAAAGGTCACGTTTAACGATCAATGGAAATCTCTTAGGGTATTGGGCTTCATTTTTAATTTACGGCATCTCGATGAAAGTGCGATAACTTTTTCAAAGCAATGAAAGGCGATACTTTTTATATTTTCCGCACCAAAAGGCGGCAATATCTGTAGTGCCATAAATCTATAAAGACTGGGAGCTTTTTAAACGAAAATATTTACAGGCCAGTTATTTCAGTGCTGTTGTTATCATTTTTACCCGATGGCTGTTACAACGAAAGCTTTATTGTAACGTAGTTCATAATATCTTCTCTTCGCCATAACGGAGTGTGCTACTTTAGACGGTATGAAGAGCAAATATTGTCATGATCCAGTTGATTTCGTCGGTCACCTTTCATGTAATTAAAATGGATGAGCCATCAACACGCTACATCGTGTGCCTAACACAAATATTAATTCATACTTTTAACTATTATGAATGGAAACAGTGAAGGCCTAATTAGTCGTTAACACTAATGGCCTTTGGAAGTGATAACTGTTGTACTTACATTTATTGGCATTATAGCATTTATTTAGGCACCTTCAAAACGTTTATTCGTTTAATTTACTGATGCAGACTAGGTGCCGTTATTGTATTTTTTTTATGACGTGTGAAGCAATGTTTTCCGAACGATATAATACGACTCGCGGACAGGACGACATATAGCTGTTTGATACACGCACTGACATGTTGTTGTTATCGTGTAACTCAGACGTTAAACCGAAATTGTACTGTATCGATTATCGGGGAATAGACAGAATAGTAGGTTAGGCACTTGTTTTAGGATTGGAACAGTTGGTTTTTAAGAATTTTGCAACGTATTGTTTGAATTAGGTACGTGGTGCCCAAAAAGATCATTAGTAAGTTAGGTCGTCCCAGAAATCTATTAAATGATGTGTATATTGCACTAGTACAATCAATATTATCATACTGTATCCCTATATGGGGCGGTGCAACTAAAACTAAATTTATTGAAGTCGAAAGAGCTCAACGTGCCTTGATCAAGAGTATGTACTTCAAGAAACTCCAATTTTCAACAGAGAATCTATATCAAATTAGTAAACTGCTTTCAGTTAGAAAATTGTATATATTACAAACAGTTTTAAAAACGCATAAGCGTGTTCCTTTTGATCCCACAACACTGTCAAAAAGATGGCAATTTAATTCCGTTAAAACACCTGTGACAAGAACTATGTTTGCGTGCAGACAATATGGTAAACGTTCTGCATTACTTTATAATAGGGTTAATAAGCTCACACATATTTATCGAAAAAATTCTTATAGCTGCAAAAATACATTAAAGGAATGGCTGCAAACACTCACGTACCATGATATTGAGACACTCCTCGAACATATTCACTGAGACACCAAATCGCAAATTACATATTCACGTGCACATAAGTAATACACACACACACACACATACACACACACACGCGCTCACACACACCGCACACACACACACACACACGCGCTCACACACACACACACACACACACACACACACACACACACACACACACACACACACACTATGGATACATGAAATTTATTTAATTTTTATTTATTTACTTTACTTTTTTTTTACTAGCAATTTAAGTTGCAATTAGTGTTATATTGCTGCTTTGTACCTATTTTTTTTTGTAAACATACATACCTACATATTATCCCATACTTTTGTTAAGGAGGGGCGAGGTTTCCTAACACAGGCGTTATTCGCCTACAAGGACACCTCAACCACAAATGTTGTTTATGAATATGTATAGTTGTTTCAATAAATAATTTGAATTTGAATTGAATTTGACTATTTTCTTTTCATCTTACGTCGCACTTTTTTGCCATTAAACATAGAAAACACTGTCCGGAAACTTCACCTACCTAACGCAACAAAGAAAGCCTTCATTATTTTTCATCTTTGAGCCTGAATATATATACATTTGTCTGTAAAGTCGCTTTTAAATGCAATCAAGAACAAGTCTACATTATTTGTTTTATATATATATATATCATAGACTCACGTCTGTATCCCCGAAGGAGTAGGCAGAGGTGTAATATTACACCCACATTCCTCCATGAATGTTTACGTCCCACGTAATGGGGGGCGAGCCTATAGCCGTTACCGGGCACATCACCAGACTCAGTGCTGCTACGAAGAATTCGAAAAATCCAGTAGTACTTTTGCCCGACCCAGGAATCGAATCCGGATACGCTATCCACTAGACGACGGAGGCGGATTTGTTTTATAAAACATTTTTATATTATTTTGTTCTGTAACCAGACTTAAGAAGCGGTAATCGTTGTCGGTAGAAAATAATTACCTCGCTTGCCGGATGGATGAATATAATAACATATTGCGGATCACCATTTATGAGTAAATAAAAAAATAAGGGTATAAGGGGAGAGTCGGGTAGCCCTGGCCGGCGGGTAGCCTCGGCCACTTTCGTTTCTAGGCAACCACGCATACATAGATAAATAGTTCACACGTCAATGTGTTTGCAGTTGAATATTCGCTGCAGCGGTGACGTAATCATCGAGCGGATAACAAGTGACAGTTAATAGTTTTCATCAACGAGATTTTTTCGCGTGCCGATTACTTTTCAAATACAGTTTATGGACATTAAATGTAAGTACTTTATTATCATTTATAAATTATTCTAAGCAGTAATTATTACAGTAAAAAATTTAGGCTATTTTTATGTCCCCCCCGTGGGATCTCCACCTTGTCGTGGTGCCCCCACCACGGCAAGGTGGAGATCCCACGGGGGGGACATAAAATGACCTAAATGTTTGGGCTCAGTAACCGTGGGTTTGAGGTACAACACCCACGGCGAAGCTAAGTGGGATCCCGGGAGGGGATGCTCAAAGTGGACTTGCGTGAGGCCTGCGTAGGATGCGTACCAAGGTGCGAGGTGCGGGGGACAGTTTTGTCTGTCCCTCGCAGTCAGGTGCAGTCGTGGGAGGAGAGGCGTGTCGGTGTTGCGTTGCCCCGCGTCCTATCTCCCGCGACCAAATGGGGGCGCACCATCGTTGCGTCGCGGTGGGGCCGCAGAGGAAGAAGAGATGCAGTGTTGCGTCGCCGTCCTCCCTATCCTCTGCGGCCGCTGGGTGTTTTGGCGGCGGAGCCCAACACCTTCATCCTCCGCCAAGGGGGTTTCGTTCGGGGCCCGCCTGACCATCTGGCGGGCAAATACCCGTCGGGGGGTAGCGACGAATGCTTCGGCGATACCGTACCCTCCGACACACGGGTTAATGAGAAAGTCGAGGTGGTTTTAAGTGGTAACACCACATACTCCGGCTCTCATTTCCCCAAGAGTTGGTGATCCGAAGGGATTTTCCACCTCGTTAAAAAAGGTTCGTCCGTGTGGTGACGGATTAAGAATACAGATTGTCACTACCCCATATCGTCCCATGGGTGTCGTAAGAGCCGACAGAGGGAGCATATTATGCAGAGAACAGCACTGCAAGAGAAGGAAAACTTAATATAAACCCTATACCAATCCGTTTGGACAGCGTAGTATAGTAGGCCAATTCCTGCTTTCAAAGGAGAGGCCTAGTCCAGCAGTGGACTGTTAAAGGCTGATGATGAAATTGAAGGTTGAAACTAGCTGCTCGGGTAAAACCGGACACAATTTTGTCGTGTACCCTCGGACACTTTTTGAATGGAGGGAAAATCCTTATTTAAATACTTCTATCGCATTTTTTGTATTTCATAGGTTTTTTTTATGATAAGGAAAGTAATTATAGTCTATATGATTTTTGCAGACACACTTAAAAATGCCAAAGAGGAAAGAGTGATGGAACGAGCGATTCGGGATGCAGATAGAATGATTTAGGCTATACAAAGTGTACAAAAAGAAGTTTTTGCTTAGGGAAGGAACTGTCAGGTATGAGGTGCCGAGAATCTCTTTAGTTCTCTCTTTAGCTTAGTACCAAAACTAGGAAGATTTCGATCTTTAGATTTAGATTTCGAGCTTTGGTGGAGAACAATACTTATAATTGCTACTAAAAAAGCTAAAGCGTCAGAGACTAAAAATAATGGTGCAACAGCCACCAAGAAAGTATAAAGAAAACAAACAGACCATCCAAAACTTTTGAAGAAGATTGGATACAATGCTATAAATGTAAATACTTGGCGCATAAAGAATGCGTAAATATTGATTCTACACAGCTTTGCTATTTTTGCGACGTCTGCAAACCCAAAGAACGACTTGGTCATCACTAATATGTATGTATGTCCGTAGCTATCCGCCAAAAAAAATGTCCAAAATAAATTGAGGACTGTTTTTTAGACTTCATTAGAGCGTTAGAAGAAATTATCTTACTGTTACTTGTATTAAATTACTTTATATATATTTTTCTGAACGTTTTGATACTAAATAAATGTCTCATCATAGCCATTTAAAAATAAATTGAGTTTTCTTATGTATCCGTGGCTACCCGACTCTCCCCAACATATTAATAGTAACGTGTATGCGATTTATTTGTTAACACATGCCATTTAAGAGATATAGATATTGAATAAACTGTGTTCTGCGTATGCTGTGATGTGTATACCTAGGGACGGTTATTTTCTGCCGGCCAACCTTTACATTTTGAAAATAATTATACATCATTTACCTAAAAACAAATGGTCACTTATGTGGTAACAGTTCAAAAATGTTAAGGCTGCGAAAGTAGTCGTAATAGATATTGTAATTATTTTGATTTGTTATTTATACACTTATATACATACATTTCGGATAATTTAAAAAAACAAGAAAACTACTTCACCGGGGCAGTACGTGTAAAAAAAAAGTACCTACTGTCATGAAAGCGCCTAAATCACGTTATCGAATTTTGTAGTTACTACCAGTTCAAGTCAATATTAATCATCTAATTACTACGGATACACTCACTCAACGATTAAAACGCAACGGGTAGTGATAGATTACATTGGTACTCAGTTACTGAAACGATAAAAAAAATCAAGGTATAATATCATAAGCTGTCGATATTTTTTTAAATCAGTATTTAATTTGCATTACATTAGATACACAATATGCACTCAGTCAACCAAATCGGCTTATGTTAGTAACAAATCGTATTCGCCTTGAAGTGACAGCTCAATAAAAATTCACTCTTTTCTAATACGCACATCTTACTTTGCATGTCATTTAGCATACCAAATAATATAATATGTTGCAGGGATTTTACAAAAGCCGTGAAATTATAATTTTACTAGTGGCATTATAATTACACAGATTAAAGTCAATTGTTTGTATTACTTACAATTTAACGGGATATTTTCAGTGCTATTATAATTTGAATATATCGATACAGTGAAATTGTAAGGCAGTGATATTTTGACAATAACACTGGTTTAAGAAAGCCGTTAGACTATCACAGCGATCGCTGATTGGTTCGTTTTCGTTACCACCTGTATTAAACATAGAGTTAGAGTCTTTGAAAAGTGCCCGTGAAATTATACGAACCAGTCGTTATTGACAATAATCTGTGTAATTATAATATCACGTTTTTGTTTTAATCCCTGCAACATATACACATTATGTATCAAATATAAATAAAAACATAATTCTACTCGTCAACCTCAATAAAAATGCACTCATTTCTTTATAAACCAATGATACATGACCATACAACTATAAATTAAAAGATATTATATCAAAACTGTATTAACAAGTGGTTTTGGTCTAAAAAGTTTTTTACGTTCTTCGTATAAGATCCTTATATATTTCATATGCTAATGTAGGTTTATATTGCCAAAAGGTGGTACTTACCATTACTGGCTTACGAAGTTTTATAGCCGTCATTTGGACGAAATATCGTAAAGTGATTTCCACTTCAATCTACACCCTAAAGTGAAAGGTGAATGGACTTTTTTATTCTACTGCTTAAGCTTTATTGTTAAGTTGGTTATAGCGGCATGTATGATAGGCCAGGCTTTTGATTTAGTTTCTAAGGGTGATTTTCTAGAGAAGATAGAAAATATTTTTCCTTTGCTTAATAATGTTACATAACGGACAAAAGCTACGAAAAATTGATTAATTTTCTAAGTTTAATTAAATCTATATTTTTATTACAAATTACTCTTACTTTATATAGGTTTGTGAGTTAAACCTAGAAATTTATTAGACAAAAAGATGTCACCGTTGGCGACTGTTCTAGAGTTAACTGTATTACAGCCCGTTAGCGTCTTCCACCCTATGTAAAACAAGTGATGATTTTTATTTAAGTATCAACTTATTTAGTTAATGAAAAGCTAAGCCGGCGTAGAAGTTTGCATAATAATGGAAAATAGACGCGCAGAAGCGACGACGCAAGTAGATTTTGAAATGACATTTACGGATATGGTAAATATTCACGCGGTAAATTAAACTCGAAGTAGTGCACGGAATGATGACGTATGCCACAATCGTTTATCTGTCAGAGCCTCAATTTAATTTGCCTAAAAACCTGAACCGATTATGCTCCGTTTTGATTTGACCTTTATATGTTAGTCGGCAATCATGAATAATTGCTCGAATCATAGGAACTGACACAGTAGTGTACTTCAAGGTGATATAAACAGATTAATTCAATTACTGTTTTCGATTGGGCGAATTGTTTAACGACAGGTACTAATTCAACATCTCTGTCACCTATGTCCCAATTAGCCTGTAGAGTTAAGGCTTTAAGCGGTAATATCCTTGATTTACAACCAACGTGTTAATTTAGTTTCAACATTAAATCGCGCTGATGTTTTAGGTATACAGATTGCTTTTAAATAGAAATACTTAATATAATATTGAAATAGTTAACAAAACAAATTATCGCATTACTCATAGCATATCTTTTCAGATTTGTTGCCGATTGGCAGTCTGAGAGGTGTTAGCACTGATTCAATATTGGTTTTGGCAAATTCTGCCTTAGAAGGTATTCATTTTATTAATTGTCCTCACAAATTCGATTTTAGAGCCAAGAAACTCCTTTAAAAATTGAAACAGTAAACTCTATTCAAAAACCTACATGTACCCACTGCATATCAAGCTTAAACCCAATTTAATTATAATAGTGAGATATAACAATATTTAAAATAAAATGTTGTTCATTGACTTATCTTCAGCTCTTCATTATACTGATTTTCTTTTTTCGATCAAGTCATTTAACGTAATTGAATATTTCTTTAACCAAACAATAGTTAAAGACAAATCTCAATCAAAATATCAATCAGTAAACTTGGAAAACCATATCAAACAATATTTTACACTAAATGTACCAAACGGACCTTAAAACAACGATTGATTAGAAATAAGAGGCTGCAATATTAGTTACGCAAAGCTTTGAGAGAGAACCAATTTCGGTTCGTATGTAAAATATTTTATTCATTTGAATTTAAAAGGAAAATTCCAAATTGCTTACACGACGTAGGGTGAATATTTTTATAAAAGCTAATTAAATAATGCTTTAAAGTTTTATTGACCTTATTGAATAATGTTATAGACCTTTTGGCGTGGCTGATAAAATTGTCGAGATTTGAGATTTGTTTGAAGTTTGCATAAAATCTATGTATAATTTACATTAAGTTTTACAAACTCCCCGTAATATACGCAGAGTGTGTTTGAGCACGCCTCACCCGGCTTTGTAGGTGAAGACAAATATTTATTCAGATTAAATTTCTGCGATTTTCTATTAGATAGCAGCGGTCCTCGAGTGTGAATACAAAATCTTAATTAGCACTATTCAGGCAACGTGATTCGAGTTATTTGGAAAGTTTGCAATTTACAGCTCTTGCTCTGTGGCTTTGCTGTAATGTTTTATGTGGATCGCCATAAACGCTCTCCAAATGGCAAATATCTTGGCACGACTTAGTACACCATTTACTGTTATCCCTACATTTTGTCTTCTACTTCGAAGCGCCCCGAAGCGGCTTTATTTCCAACTGCCTTCATTCCAAACATAAGGAAAGCTTAAAAGAAAGCTTAAGTTGAGATAGTTTTCAAATTCTTTGACTTCAAACTAATTACGTTACGTAATGTCATATCTTTGTGAGGAAAAAATCTTGCTATTTTGTTGCCATTTTCAGTTAAATTGCTTTTATCTAAAATTATTGACATTTATTTATAACAAACTGCAAGTCGTATTTTACTTTAGCTTATTTTCAAACAATACCATACTGAACCCCATCGGTGTATTTTTAATAGACCCCGAATGCCTTTATGGGACAGTCCCACAGACTATCACCGCCAACCCCAATTTGGTCAAACTAGACCATGACCAGTGGCGGAGTCGAGACAACACGAAAAGAGTTTCTATAGCGTCAACAAAAAAACTGATATCAGTTTTATGATACAAATAATTTTTTGCTAATATTACGAACAAATATTGACAACAAATGAAATGATATAAGCAACCGCATCGCACGTGTTTAAAGGGTCGCTTCAAAATTTAATTTAAGCTTCTTAAATCATATTTGACGGCAATTTCCTTGCTTAATCTATTCGGGTACGTCTTGAATATAAAGCGTGGTATTTACTTAAGTAACCAGTGCTAGTATCAAAACTATCTCGTATTGATATGCCTACCATGTATTCAAATAGTGTACAACTAATACTAATATATAAAGCTGAAGACTTTGTTTGTAAGTTTGCTTGAACGCGCTTATCTCAGGAAGTACTGGTCCGATTTGAAATAATTTTTCACTGTAAGATAGAAGGCTATAGGTTATATAACATGACGCTATGAGCCACGGGGCCGGAACAGGAGCCCTAAATAACGCGCGTGTTACCGAGGGCTCATCTAGTGTTATATAATCTGTGTGGATGTCACTTAACTTTCTCCTAAACGATTAATAAACGCCGGGAAACAGCTTGTTTATTTCAAATATACTATTGCATTTAACAAAAATATACGAAACCATTTCCAACATTGTAATTGAAAATGTCTGAGTAGGTATATAACTGATGATGATTGATGATTCGATCTAAACTTGGGTATAATGAAAAATCACATTTTTAAACAAAAAGCAAACGGTGAACAACCTGCAATTTTGAGATGATGTCAAATAATGATGGAAAAGGTTTTTTTTATTGAATTTTTACTCAACTATTGACAAAATTTTGCAATTTTTTTTCGACAATCTCAATGGCTTTCATACAATAAGTTTTATAATTAAGACTTTCACGTGCGTCGTAATATAGGTACAGTTTATTTTTAGCCGTGTAAAGGTAAACAGTTGAGGGGTTTGAAAGTAAAGTACGGTAGCAGTGATAACAGTCGTTTGTCTCCATTCAGCACAATAACCGTTAACATTACTTAAAGTGAACAATTTGGGACAAAGGCGATTGTTCGTTTAACGTCAACGAACGATCTTTACCTACCTTATTTTCATCTTACATTTCCTTTGCCAGTTTGCCAAACGAGATATCTAATTATGATACCGCAATAATGAACTCGGAAGGAAATTATCATATCCACGAATTACTTACGAATGAAGAATTAAGTAATCTGTATTACAGGTCAGCAATCTTGTGAATATAGGTGGGTACACTATTAAGACGAGAAATGATCTTTGATCTGTGTTCAATAGTTTTGTTTGTGCGTTGTCTGTTAGACAGTCAGTAACGCAATAATTATATATATATATATATATATATATATATATATATATATATATATATACAGACAGATTATTCTGACATGCTTACTGTTATAAGAGTGACCTCAAAACTTGTGAGTGAATATCGATATTAGATAGATAGCAACAAGATGACTAGTAGATATCTGCCAAACTATGCCGAAAAGTGTATTGTTTATTTCTGAAGCTCTGGAATCTGTTATAAGTTGCCGCAAAGTTGGAAACAGAAAGGCTAAGGTCGTCATAGGTAAATGCCGAAACTCGCCAAGGGTCGAGGAGGCTTCGGTGTGTCAATAATATTCCCGAAAGCGTAGGTTTGTCTTTTATACATAACCACAGTTTTGTCAATTTCTTTTATTGAAAAAGAGAAATCTTTTGGGAGTGAAAAGCTGTATACAAATGTGAAAGTTAAAATCTCTTTCAAATGTAGGTATGTTAATCATTCTCTTTCAAATGTAGGTGAGTTAAGCATGTTAGGACATTGATAAAGTAAATTAAGTATAAAAGCTTTCTGGAAAATGTTGGTGTCACTCGAACGGTGAATGTTTTTTTATTGCAGCCGTTTCCTTCTCGTTCAGTTTCCATACAAACACAACTATTAAAATAGTACTAAAAAAACGTCAGTATTTTTCCTAGCATTTTTTATTAATAGCCATTTGCGATTGGAATTCTATTCTATGAAAAGGCGTTCTTCGATTAGATTTTTCATAGTTTAGCATTTAGTGTAAACTGCTTTAAATGGAATAGTTATGGCTTCACTTATAGATTACTATATATTTTTTTTATCTTCTTGTTTATTAATTTTTATTGCATCAGTTTCCTGCAATGATATTCCGCATTAGAAAGAATAATAAAGTTTACGTCAGAATATTTATTATTTATGATAGTTAACACCTTTCGATACAGTCTAAAAATGCTCTCAAACTTTGCTGACACGTTTAATTAAGCTTTCTAATCTCAACTGATCAATATGATGAACGAAGTAATATGACTTAAGACAGACATAAACCAATTTACATCGAGAATTGTTCTCGTGTGCTAGTTAGATACTGGTGGATGGATCAAATGAATTAAATTGGCGCTAATTCTACATTTTTATATTTTAATGATTTCTGAACGTGTTTCGGGTGAAGCGATACGTGTGCGTAGGAAAATTGAAACAAGTGCAACATACAACATTTTCGTGTTAAGTTACTACTCATTTTTCTTAATGTGTTAATTGTTTGCGTCTTTTCTTTAACTCTAATAAAATATAAGTGTACAACACCATTATATCTCAGTTGCACTCACCGCATGAAAACATACTGCAAAAGCAACAAAGATTTACAAGTTACCTGAAATTTATCATCGTGGTAGTAGTTGTCGGGATGCTTCACTTAAAAATCGGGATCATGGCAATGTGACAGCATTCTTTTAATATTAGACAACTTGTCCACTTAGCTTAAATAACTTCGCTGCCGTCGAGTCAAAGCCCACAACCAAGATAAAATGAAAGTGCCGATAAGAAATACTCGATCGACTTTTGCTGGGAAATAAATCAAATAAACCGTAATGTAATTTCCTTATTTCATAGGAGTTTCTTATTTTTATGGCGATCACCAATTGTAATCTTATCGCCCAACGCCTTCCAACGACAGAACTCGTGACAAAGTCTATCTTAATATAGTTAGTCAACCCTTTTGTCCAATCGTAATGTATATCTTAGTGTTAACAACTATAAACTATTAAACAGGTCATCTAGAACACATTAACTATACCTATTCAAACTTTATACATTCGTGACGTACTTATTATTTCGTTTTCATAAACAGAAATGGCAAATGGATGTTAATGTAATGTAATATAATTATATATGAGATTTTTATAAAATACTACAAGTAAATAACGATGCACGAATTTGTCTAATAGGTAATTAAAGAAAAAAACCGCAAAACACGTCAAGTATGAATTATTTTGATTCGGAAAATAAGGTAAGAATAAATAGACTGCCGAAACTTTGAAATAAGTGACACCAATGGTAAACAACTATATTTGTTGATCACGAAAATATCTGGTTGCGATATAGAAACCACATATAAAATCGCAATGTCGGAAACTTATACCGCTCTGTTACAAGTTCAGTACAGATAACAATTCGTATGTTTATAAAATGAACACCCAATTTATAAAGTTCATAAAATGGATGTTTTTTTTATAAAGCTTGCTTTTTATTTTGGTTAGCCTTACTAACATTCTATCATATCTTGTTAGACTCCAGAAGGCCAATTCTAGTATTTTATATGACATTGAAATTATATTTTGAACGAAATGAGATTATATTTTGACAGTTCGTCGTTGACACATATTTTAACACTTGTTTCAATTAACGATCTAGTTACAATTTCATTATAAATATCAGTTATTTAAGGAGAATACCATTCATTTGTGACGTATGTATGACACTGACATTATATCAAAACTGTATTTTGAACAAATTTATTTTGGAGGATTGGGCCTAAGTAAACGGACGCTGGAATCCACGGCACAATTATTAGATACAACAGGGCTAACGCTAGGACGATGATGATTTATTCTGTTAGGATACTGTCGCTAATTTAACATACCTACGTCTCCCTGCGATTGAATACGGATCTTTATTTTGATCAAGTTGGTTATAGTGCACTAAGGAAAGGTTTTCAAAAGCATGGTAGATGAGTATATACCATGCTTTGGCTTACTAGTTTTGGGCTCCTTTTCAACACATCAGTGTGGCAACTCAATTTTTACGTGTAAGTATTACTGACAACTGCCTCGTTGGTCTCGCGGCATAAATGTGCGCGTGGGACTGGGAGATCTCGGGTTCGATTCCCGGGTCGGGCAAAGTGTTATTGGGTTTTTCCGTTAGGAAATTCTCAGTAGCAGCACGGAGTCTGGTAATGTGCAGGGTACGGCAATAGGCTCGTCCCTATTACGTGGGACCTAAAAATTCATGGCGAAATGTGGGTGTAACATTACACCTCTGCCTACCCCTTCGGTGATACAGGCGTGATTCTATAAATACAAAAATAAATAAGTATCGCTGAATTTGATTTTCAATAACCTTTGAGCCAAGTATTTGTTAAGCCTCCAGATATTTAACGGAAGGGGCATTGCATGAATAAGCGGTATTCACGATAGACGTTCTCCCAAATATAGATATTTGGGAGAGTAAGACTTATTGGATAATAATAATGATAATAATAATATATTTATTTATTACTCTCAAAAAGATACATTACAAGTTCTTAAACATAGGGCTGCATAAATAATATATAATCTACATAATAATATACTCGTCCATAACTTATCCCCTTTAAATTTATTTCTGTGTACTTTTAGAAATTCGGAACTTGGGACACAATAAGCGATTCTGGCCCGTATTCAAGGAATTTCTGGACATATATCGATAAGTTATTAAGACGACGGTTCAGTACCCCATGTATGTATACCTACAGACCTACCTACTTAGAAATGAAACCAGTCCACTTAAATAAACATACCTACATACTGAAGTCTTAATAAGCATGCATACTTATAATTATGTATACGCATGTTTTATTTAGAAATGCCACTAGTCAATGAAACTGTTTGTGTGGGCGAATCCCTAACTGTATCAAAAATAAATATGTGCCTGCATCACGTCACTTGTATTATAGTGCCACTGAATACATTGAAATTGTCCGACCTAAATTCTCGTACTTACCCACAAAAGCTCTAGATTTCACAAGATAATATGTAAATATACCCTCTGTGACGAAAACTAGTACGTCATTAGATACAAACAAGACCAATTAAAATTAATGTAATTTATTATACAGGTTTAGTTAGCATCTCGAATAGTTATAACAAGGTATATCAGCATCAAAACTCTATTATGATTGTATATCATCTTCCAGTTTCATTATGATATTTGGGCTAGAGATGATTGAAACGGACGAATTCTGATACAATACTGACTTTATTACATGATTCACTTAATTATATATGCTTACATACATCCACCACCACATCTCCCCCGGTGATGGAAAAATAAAATAAGATGTTAATATTATTTTATTTTAAACTTACAAACTAAATAATTGTTTTCAGTATAAGATTATAAGCATTACATTGAATATTAAACCTACGATAACATGATTATTTTATGTATATAATTACAGAATATAAGATTACATACCAATATTATAAAACACTAGAGGACGCCACCAGCTACGCCTGCACATTTTTTTTAATTTATCTGTTTTGACCGATCCCGTGGTTATTTCGGGAAACCCCTTCTTAGTGCACCCCTACGGTCCCCAAGGAACATACATGCCAAATTTTAGTTTCCTGCGCCCATTAGTTTTGGCTGTAGCTTGTCTGTCAGTCAGTCAGTAACGCAAGGATTTAATATATGAAGATTAACATTTGAATTAATTTCTTCCATTAAATAAACTTGGTTACATTAATGTAGTGGGTATACAATTTAGTGCGGTTCTTATGTACTACGTCGATTTTACAGTTTTTTTAATATTTTCACGTTAGGTGACATATCTTTTATAACAACATAATGTGGTCCTAGATAATTGTTGTCTAACTTATTACCAGTTTCATTCTTAACCAAAATTAAGTCATTCTCTTTGTATACATTTAGGTTAATAGTTTTATCGTATTTTGATGTTCTCAACAATTTGGATTTAATTAAATTATCGCGTGCGTTTTTATTAGATACCTGAAGTCGATATTTTAACTGTAAAGGATAATCCTCAAAATTATATAAAGGTTCCACAGCTCTAGTTATGTTACTGGGTAAGTTAAATTTTCTACCGTATTCTAATTCAAAGGGAGTGTACTTCGTTTCTGTATGAACTGAAGTATTATAACTAAAGCACCAATATGGTAACCAACTCCTCCATGTCTTAGGATGTTTGTCTGTTTGTATTCTTAAAAACGCACCTAAGTGTTTGTGTGTATTTTCTAGTGAGCCTATGCTCTCATGGTGATAAGCAGTAGAGTCAATTAAGCAGTTGAGATAATTTAAAAAATAGGTACATATAATATTTAGCTCTGAATTATTAGTTTGTATTATTAGGATACTGAAAGCATTCGTATATCTGCCAAGTAAACTCTCTTATTAGCTTTAGGAATATAAATGCTTAGTCATTTGTTACCACCCAGATATTTGAGCACTGGTGCAAGAACAAAGAATTCATGATTGATCTATTTGCCAAAGCCTGCATTTTCTCATACCATGAAGAAGTACCTACACACTACATGTCACAACTAAGACTCACATATTAATATAACACCGAAAGATAAAGGGAACTTAGTGTGATAATATATGCTTATAATGGTGTTAGAAGATGTTTTTCATCATTCATATCTCTTCATGCCATGAAACTGGGGTGAGTTTATTACAGCTCCGTAAGTTTCCGATACTACGCTGTGAGTAACAACTTCCTTCAAGAAATAAATATTAGTATTTTGCAAGTCATTCGATAATAAGATATTTTATCTACCCGCAGATCGAACCTGTACTTATTTGACACACAACATTTAAAAATTGTGTAAAAGCGATCAATTTTAAAAAGGATTCCTGTTGAGTTCAGAGAAGTAGGCCCAGCTCTGTTCAACAAGAACTACGTCCTGAACGTACGTTAGGGTAAAAACGTTACATTTCGTAAGAACTTAAAAAGCTTACACTAAATAAATAATAATTTCATTTCATCTGTCAGAATTTAAGCACCAAACGACCAATGAAGTAGTCATCTAATTGGCACAAAACCAAGCGACTAATGAAATTAATAGCCAGCAGTCCTAAAAAGAAGTTAGTAAAAATCCTTTTTAAATATTTACTTTGATTAAGCTTTCTCACCAAAGTCTTTATAATCAATTAAAGAGAAAAGGTGGTTTATAAAAAGAAGTAAAATAATGATTCCTAAACAGCCGTTAATATGTAAAACGGCTTGGAATAGTTCTGTAATTTTTACACTCCGTTTGAGTTGCAAACGGAGTGTAAAAATTTTTACCGTATTTTTGGTGGCACTATTATTTTAGAAGGCAATTTATAAATTGATTACCAAACAAAGTGAAATGAACAGTATTATGACATAATTGTTTAGAAATATACAATTTTGCGGTAATATTCCATTTTCGTTTCATGGGTATTTCATATCGACTATTTGGACTACTTGTTCTTAGGATCACTAGACTTTATACGTATTCAATTTACTATTTGTCAATTGTTTATTTTTAATAAAGTGAACTTTAATTGAAAACAATAAAGCTATACTAAAAAAGAAACAATATTTCCAAGATCAAAAATATTTTATGTTTTCTTACCAACATTAATGCGATGAATTAACTTAATATATTTTTCACAGTAGGTAGTTGCATAATTAGATTTTCCCTGCATGTATTCCCAGAATCGTAGCTTAACTGTTCACCGAGGCTTAAAACCTATAGTAGGTATTTCTCCTTTGATAAAACAAATTTCAATGAAAATTCAACTTCGTTTAATTTAGTTTAAAAAAAATATTTGGAAGTGCTCGAAAGCCCGTGGGTATGAAGTGGAACCCATTAGGTACCCACCGATAGTGCATTAAAAACATTCACACAATTGGAAAGGTTTAAAAATGTTTTTACTTTAGACCACAAGCCGTTAGCAACGGACGCGGTACAGGCAGTCTGCATCGCAGAATTCAGAATTCACACGACGAACAAACGCTGGGCACACGCTGAGCACACGCTCGAGAGATGTTCATGTCCAATAGCAGGGAGGACTAAAATTAAAATATAAAGGTAGAGACAAATGGATTCTACTTACTTGAGGTTGATATCCTCAAGGATCCTGGTTGGGAGAAGATCCAATATTTGTGTGACATTGAGCTGATCCCAGGAGTGCTGCCGGCCCAGTATCTGCTGGGTGCAGTTGATGAACAGCTGAATATCTATTTCAGAATCCATCGCAACATATTTCACATACACTTCACAGAAAAAATATACTTTTTCGTCAAACTTCAACACTTATTTGACACTTCAGGTTCACTTAGAGATGTCTCATTAACTGAAAATAATCATAGTCACTAATTTCTTTAACATGTTTTCAAGATTTTAACTTGAAACCACTTTTTAAGTTTACATACTGTCAATCAATACATCTCACAATACAAATCAATACATTAAATTGAAATCTAAAAGGCATGAAGTTAATTTTTCCTGAAAATGAATCCTTTAGTATTGGCTTGAAAGATGTATGGAATTACGTTTATTCAGAAATAAATTCTAATTTCTTAAATATAGACCTTATTTCTGGAAAATTATTCACTTTAATAGTAACAATGTTTGAAAGTCATTCTCAATTGATAAAGTCAGCATTTCAATGTGCGAAGGTATTGATAAAACACAAGTTGTTAGACTCCGCACGCCCTTGAAGAATTAAAATATACGGTAGACAGAAACGTGAAATTCAATATAGGTTTTCAATATTTCTAAAGCGACTTATTACGATCATTCTTGTTCGCGTGTTACTCTGAATGAAATTATATCTCTGCGATAGAAAATGTACGTCTAGACGTGAAATCAGGCTAGACTTATTAGAAAACCCAGCAAAATTTCTATATAGCCTTGAAAATTCAAAGGCACAGCGCACGTTCTGAATTCAGAATATCTGAGTTGGCACTTCAATAAATCCCCGACTATTGTTACTTGCAACCGTTCGTATTCCATAATGGAGATATTATTCCACTATATACTTTATTGTTAGACACTACAAATCGACATTAAGTATCTCACAAAGTTTCCCCTCACTCTTTTCCTTCACGCTAATTAATTAAAATCCTTTCATTAAGTATTTCCTCCATTAACTGAATTCTTAAAGCACATATAACAAAGAAAGCGGTCATTAAGAACACCATTGCTATAAAAAGACTCATTGATCAACTCTTTATGAATTCATAGTAAGTCAACCAATTTATTTGCTGCAGTTTCCTTATTCAAATGTTCACATAAATTAATTAATTTGAACCGTATTACCAAGTGATATATTGAGCTCCAATATAACTTTTGTCATCTACAATATGTTGATATTGAAACAGATGTTCCTATTTTGATACGCCTTTATCCTACAAAAGCTTTCTACAGCAAATACCAGAACATGTGCTAACATGCAGCTCTAGGTATCTTGCTCTTCCAATATTTACTCCCAGCGGAAAGTTGCAAGGGTTGGCACAAGAAAGGAGCAAGATTTCCTCCTGAGACAATAGAAAATCAAAGCGCTCGCTTGCACTCTTTGACAGCTGTTATTGAACGCCAGTAAATAAAACTTGCAGTACTTCCACGAAACATTTATAATGCTACGTGTAGTGCAGGACAAGATGGATATTCTTCATTCTGTTCGCGCTATAATATTTTTTTAATATTGTTATATGTATGTTTACAATCTAATAATTTAAAGGAAATACTTTATGTCAGGACAAATGCACTTGGAATGCCGTTCGGTACTTTTTTCATTAACGATAATTGTCTAGAATAATATTATAATATACACCATATTGTCTAATTGAATATTAAGCCTTTATTTTTGTTGGAAATATCAATAATAATTAGATTGTGGCCAAGCAAATTAAATATTAACATTTATAAGGGATTATTAAATAGGCAAACATAAAATATTCGATGGGCGTAAGTTATGAATATTGTATTGAAAATGTTATTTGATATAGTGAGAAAAATACAAACGAATGGTATCAAGTAATATTTGTAAATGTTTCAAACGGTACGACAGGGCAAATCACTCTGAAAATGTTTAACGCGGCTAGTATACGACGATCTAGATGGCCCTTCTATCGTATCGCAACGAAATTGATCTTGATCTTTTGCTAACTGCGAATTACATAAACTACACATCTAATTCATTAGCTAACTATTTTGATGAAGACAAATAGGCTACTGCTTAGTTCACCTAAATGAAGTAAACGAGTCTGAACTAATCCATTAAGAAGGCAACTTTACCTACAATAAACTTACTTAAGTAGGCTGTTCAAACAACTAAGACATTAAAGAAAAATTACCAATACTTTTGTGAATTATACACAGCCCGCACATGATAGAAATTTACTGTCCAACAATTGACTTACTTGACTGAACAATCAGGTAAAAAAATCTACAAAAGAATCACATTGTCGTCGTTTACATGAGCAATTTATTTCAATTTCTCCAATGGACTAGACATTAAGGTGTAACAAGACGGCTATTTTATTTCACCAGTTGTTGTATGTTGTTAGTGTAACTGGTTCGCAACAAGGTGGACGACTAGCTTAATATAACTACTTTTGGCAATCAAGCCAACGGGGAACAAAGGGTCTTTGGCGAAGGTGTAACCGTGCGGAAACACGGGGAAAGCATCCCTGGATTTTCTATCCAAAACATTTTTGAAACGTAGAATTACAATCGAAAAATGTGTGTAAATAAACGATAAAATTGCCACTTTGTTTAAGAAATAATTCAGTATCAAAATCTTACAAAAAATAAACAATTTACGTATTACGAAAGGAGAATGCCGGAACCTGTACCAATTGCTTTTAAAAAAAATATATATCTTAAATACTTTGACACATTTTGAATGCCATTACTAAACTATGAATCATTATTAAATCCGCGTTTCCGAAATATTATAAAAAAGTAGAACATAGATCAACAACTTCCGAATGCATACATTGCCAGCACAAAAAAAAAAGTCGATTCCGAGCGACAAAAAATCAAGTGTAGTATTCTCAACATTAACGATTGCTTACACGATTAAATGATTTTGGATTCAATAGAAAGAAGAAGGTACTATGATAGTGAATTAAAAAAACTGTGTTCTGTGGGATTTTATTATATAGAAATACATATTTGGCTACTTAACTTGATTTCAGTCTTTGCTTGAGCAATTTATTCATTAATCGATTGTTTTTAGGGGATATCGATTTTAGATATAATTGAATCGAGATAGCAAAACTTGCAGGGTAACATTTGATAACTTGAGCAACTGTCAAAAGTGTCAAATGTCAACCCCTCACAACGTCGCCTACGCATCGATCGTGTTTTTTTGTGTTATTATTTTGTTTTTATCCGTTGAGTTGAGGTATGTTCCTCTGGGTCGAACTACGTTTCTTTTAACTTGTAACATCATTCACTTATTGAAATTGTTATAAACAATTAGAAATCAAGGACAAATTCCTTCCTTTGCAATATTTGTGGCGGATTTTTAAAAAATATGGTTGTGTGAAAATCAGAGAGAACTGCGGATTCGAAAACAAAAACGCTTCATGCCTACAGTAATATTAAACAATAAGCTGGCTAAAAATGTTCATTTCATGAAAAAGCAAACGGTACAGGCTTCCATACAAAAACCGGCATTCTCCTTTGCGAACAGAATAAGGCTCGTGTGATCAATGAATCATGGCAATTTCAGCTAACTAGCGTTAAATAATGACGTACTCGGTAATTTAATATCGCACTTTGGAGTAGGATTCATAATCAGATTAGTTTAAATTTTAATAAAATTGTACAAAATTGTGTGAGATTTGATTCAGTCAAAATGTAATTTTCGACAAATTAGATTTAGAAAACATGTATCATGCAGGCTTATTCTCATATACTTAGTAGATTAAAATATAAGAGCTTTTGTCATAAAAAATATGACGGTATTCTCGCATTGAAAATATTGCTTTTGGTATGAAAACCGTAATTAGATGTGGTATTCTCGCATTGAAAATATTGCTTTTGGTATGAAAACCGTAATTAGATGTGGTATATACGTACAATACAGATCGTATATTTTAGAGCTATGTATATGGATAACGAAAATCATGTTGCTCCAATGTTTGGGGAAAATAGCTCCATTCAAAATTAATCTCCGCGAAGAGCTTTACATTAGATAATAGAAGATAAAGCATTAGAACAGCATCTGGGTAGCCCTGAAAATCCTAATTATTGTCAATCTGCAATTATTATTGTCATGACCTGTCTATGTAGAGCTTTATTATTAGTTCGATAAAAGTTTCACTTATGTTTTTGAAGTAAACTTCTATACTTATTGTAAGTTTGCAGGCTTTAACAATTTTATTGTTAACATTAGTTTTCGTTTATGTTATCTTTAATTTTTTAGTAGTAAGTATATTTGCGATGAAAATGACTTTCTACCTCATCAGAATAGGCGCCAACTTCGTTTTTAACTGTTAATGATTGAGCTGATCCAGTACTAATTATAACTGATTGATGATTATCACTATTTGATATATTTAATTAATAATTTTATTTAATAATTACTGAGATCACTTTTTGCAATAAATAAAAAAAATATTTTGTCTAATACTACTTTTAGGTACTTATCTTTGCCTAGAAGACAGCCTCAATTTTAGATCACCAATCAAGAAGTAGTTTTCCATTAAATATATATTTTACAAACGTATCACTTATAGTTCTATATCAACTGTAAACTTCTATGTTAAGTAAATTGCATTTGAATATCAAGCGTTTATTTGAGATAAAATCAACACTGTTAATCCTACAATTCAATTATATAAAGAGTACCCATCCCTTGCATAAATGATCCAGGAAATAACAATAAGATTTTCGCTTCCACTTTTCCTTTTATCAAGTACCTTACCGACTCATTTAAGAAATGTGCACAACATAGATATACCTACTATTACCTTTTTTTCTTCTTATTAACAAGATTGAACTTATTTAAAAAAAAGTCACTATAATATATTTTATATAGTGTCTTTGAAGACGCACAAACTTTTCAAAACTTTCAGAATAAA
This sequence comes from Euclidia mi, assembly GCA_944739405.2. NCBI lineage: Eukaryota > Metazoa > Arthropoda > Insecta > Lepidoptera > Erebidae > Euclidia > Euclidia mi. The sequence continues at coordinate 60,714,916 of OX123186.2, read as the reverse complement.
CTTTTTGAAACCACTTTAATTAAAATGTCATACCATAAATCATATATTAACTTAAAGTAAGGTTTTATCTTCGTAAAAATTTATATTTGTTTGTTTAGCACAGTAGGGTTAGATCGATCACCCGCATCGCAGGGCGCGTGTGAACGGGACCGCGGTCGGGACACGACTGAATTCTCTTCCACTCCGAAAAGTCAAAGTGTATTTTCTACAAAATACATTTCACTAAATTGCATCAGATAAGTGTTTTGATCTGTTGATAATACATTCGTTCAAAGGTCACGTTTAACGATCAATGGAAATCTCTAAGGATATTGGGCTTCATTTTTAATTTACGGCATCTCGATGAAAGTGCGATAACTTTTTCAAAGCAATGAAAGGCGATATTTTTTATATTTTCCGCACCAAAAGGCGGCAATATCTGTAGTGCCATAAATCTATAAAGACTGAGAGCTTTTTAGACGGAAATATTTACAGGCCAGTAATTCCAGCGCTGTTGTTATCGTTTTTGACAAAAGTTACACCGAAAGTTTTATTGTAATTATAACGTAGTTCATTAAATCTTCTCTTCGCCATAACGGAGTGTCCTATTTTAGTCGATATGGAGAGCAAATATAGTCATGATCTAGTTGATTTCGTCGGCCACCTTTCTTGTAATTAAAATAGCTGAGCCATCAACACGCTACATCGTGTGCCTAACACAAATATTAATTCATATTTTTAACTATTATGAATGGAACAGTGAAGACCTAATTACTTAGTCGTCAACATTAATTGCCAATGAAAGTGATAACTCTTGTACTTATTGGCAGTTATTTAGGCATTTTCAAAACATTTATTCGTTCTATTTACTGATGCAGACTAGGCTGCTGTTATTGTTTTTTTATGTGACGTGTGAAGCAATGTTTTCCGATCGATATAATACGACTCGCGGACAGGACGACATATATGTGTATAATATGCTAGTAGTAGCTTGTTGATACACGCACTGACATGTTGATGTTTACGTGTAATTCAGGCGTTAAACTGAAATTGTACTGTATCGATTATCCGGGAAGAGACAAAATAGTAAATAAGGCACTTGTTTTATGATTGAAACAGTTGGTTTTTAAGAATACTGGAATTTTATTTTGCAACGTATGATTTCAATTTTATTTGACTGTTCTTTTTTTCTCCGCACCGTCTTGGCCACTAAACACAGAAAACACTGGTCAGGAACATTACCTACAAAAAGTAACAAATGAAAGCCTTCATTATTTTCCATTTTTGAACCCAAATATATAAAATAGTTAAACTAAATTGGTATAATATTTGTAATTATTTTTCTTAGTTTATTTTCTTTATATTTTTTCTCTATATTTACAAATTGCTCTTATTTTTTATAGATGTGTAAGTTTATAAAACCTAGAAATGTATTTGATAAAAAGACGTCACCGTTAACTGCTGTACTAGTGTAAACTATATTACACAATGCTATTACAAGAAAGAGGATATTACAGCATGTCCGCGCCTCCCTATGTAAAACCAAGTGATGATTCTCATTTGAGTATCACCTTATATAGTTAATGAAAGCTAACCCGGCGCCTAGTTTGCATAATAATGGAAAATAGACTCAGAAGCGACGACGTAAGCAGATTTTGAAATGACATTTACGGATAAGCAAAATATTCACGCGATAATTTAAATTCGAAGCAGTGCACGGTGTGATGACGTATGCACAATACAATAATTTATCTGTCATAGCTTCAATTTCACTCGCCTAGAAATCTGAACTTTAAACCAATTATGCCCCATTTTGGTTTGACCTATAAATATTAGTCGGAAATCATGAATAATTGCTAGAATCCAAGACGTAGTGTGCACTCCTAGCCGTTATTAACAGATTTTCGTAATTCAATTACTGAATGTGATTGGGCGAATTGTTTAACTACAGGTGCTAATTCAATATCATTGTCACCTAAGTCCCAATTAGACTGTAGACTTAAGGAGTTAAGCGGTAATATATGATTTACAACCAACATGTGAATTTAGTTATAACAGTTAACCGCGCTAATGCCTTGTACTCATAGCATATCGTTTCAGATTTGGTAGCCTACATACATACATACATAGACTCACGCCTGTTTCCCAGAAGGGGTAGGCAGAGGCATATTAAACGCCCACTTTTCGCCAGTGTTTTGATCCCACGTAATAGGTGGCGAGCCTATTGCCGCTTATCGGGATATTTTGCCAGAGCCTCGTCCGTTGATCGGCAGGTGCACCACTTGCAGGTGAGGTTGGCTTGGGACCCTAAGTTCTTGGTGGGAACCCTATGCACCCCTTTCAAATTCGATTTTTGAGCCAAGAAACTCCTTTTAAAATTGAGACAGTCAACTCTTGTCAAAAACCTACATGTACCTACAACATATCAAGCTTAAATCAAATTCAATTCTAAATGAAACAATATTTAAACAAAAATGTTGATCATTGACTTATCATCAGCTCTTCATTATACTGATTTTCTTGTTTCGACCAAGTTGCAACCATTCAACGTTATTGAATATTTCTTTAACTGAACAATAGTTAAAGACAAATCCAAATCAAATTATCAATCGGTAAACTTGAAAACCCATATCAAACAATATTTAACACTAAACGTACCAAACGGACCTTAAAACAACGATTGATTAGAAATAAGAGGCTGCAGTATTAGTTACGCAAAGCTTTGTGAGAGAACCAATTTCGGTTCGTATGTAAAACATTTGATTCATTTGAATTTAAAAGGAAAATTCCAAATTGCTAATCAGCTTATAGACGTAGAATGAATCTTTTAATAAAAGCTCATAATGCTTTAAAGTTTTATTGACCTTATTGAATAATTTTATACACCTTTGGCGTGGCTGATAAAATTGTCGAGATTTGAGATTTGTTTGATGTTTGCATTCAATCTATGTATCATTTACATGAAGTTTAACAAACTCTCCGCAATATACGCGTAGTATGTTTGGGCACGCCTCACCCGGCTTTGTAGATGAAGACAAATATTTATTCAGAATAAACTACGATTTTCTATTAGATAGCAGCGGTCCTCGAGTGTGAATATAAAATCTAAATTAGCACTATTCAGGCGACGTGAATCGAGTTATTTATAAAGTTTGCAATTTACAGCACTTGCTCTGTGGCTTTGCGGTAATGTTTTATGTGGATCGCCAAACGCTCTCCAAATGGAAATTATCTTGGCACGACTTAGTACAGCAATTACTGTTATCCCCACATTTCGTCTTATACTTCGAAGCGTCTCGAAGGGGCTTTATTTCCAACCGCCTACATTCCAAACATAAGGAAATGCTTAAGTTGAAATATTTTTCAAATTCTTTGCTTCAAACTAATTACGTTATGTCATTTCAGATCTTTGGGAGAGAAAATCGGTTCTATTTTGTTGCTGATTTCGGTTATTTTGTTTTTAACCAAAAATATTGACATCTTTTTATAAATGTTATAAACATTCTGCAAGTTGTATTTTATTTATGTACCCTTGTAATTCATAAGCAATTGTTAAGTTACCGTACTGGACCCTTACACTAACAGGATATCGAGGATACCGCAGTGATTTTAACGACTAGACCCTGAATGTTTTTAGGCGTGAGTCCACCTCTTTCGCAAGTCCCAATTTGGTTTAACACATCCATACCTACGACCGAGTGGTTTAGTAGAGATAGCTCGAAGAGTTTCCACAGCGTAAACAAAAAAGCTGATGTCAGGTTTATGATCCAATTTCTTTGTTCTTTATCGTATGTATGTAATAATTTACATACACATATTGATAATAAAGGAAACAATATAAGCAACCGCATCCCACTTATTCAAAGTGACGCTTCGAAATTTAATTTAAGCTTCTTAATCATCTTTGACGGCAATTTCCTTGCTTTATCTATTTGGGTACGCCTTGAATATAAAGTGTGGTATTTACTTAAGTAACTAGTGCTTTAATCCATATAGTGTATATGTTATATAATCCGTCTGGATATGTGGATATCACTTAACTTTCTCCTAAAGGGTGTAAAAATTAATCATAGCCGGGAAACAGTTTATTTATTTCAAACTTACTGACCCAGCAAACTTCGTACGGCCATTTTTTTTGCGCGTACAAACATTTCATTTATTAATTTTTATTTATATAGATGTACCATTGCATATAGGGTAAAGTGACCTTATGTCAGCACCCCACTAATTATTGGCACTTTTATGATGAAATCTTAAAAATAAGTACGCATCGAATCTTACGATGTTGCTATTTATATAAATTGAAACGTATACTCATAAGCTACAATACTGGCAACACTGTAAAAATAAAAAATCACAATGGCGTCGATACGATAACAACAGCTGAACGCGCATTGACTTGACCTGTGAAAACTATTTTTTTCTACGGTAAGAGCTATTTAAATCATCCTCGATTTTTAGTTAAATATGTATTATTAGTTGACTTTTGGGTTAAAGCGAATTCAATATATACTATTCTAGGTTTTAGTATATTTATTTTAAAAGATAACATTATTTTGAATTTTTCATTATGGTGCCAACGTTTTATCAAAAAATTTCCATATTATTTATTGGCAATCATGTCAATAACTGGTTTTTCTGAGTAATCTTTTTTAGAGCTTTTTTTGTCCTATACCTATTTACTGATGTACCTAATCATGTATAATCAATAAATAGAAGTAAAAAAGCAATGTTTCCGAATCTTGGCCCCTGTGCCAACTATGAGCTCACCAAGTATCAACACTAGGGCCAATAATTGGGTATATATATGCTTATAATTGGTTTGATTGACGATTTTATTTTCAGTCTACCCATCCTTTTTGCAATATGAAACCAAAATCAAAGTCCAAGAGTTCAGGCAATAAAACGAAAGACAAATGCCGACGGAACTTGTATAATTCGGAACAATTAGACAAAGCCCTGCAAGCTGTAAAAGAAGGGATGAGCAAGAAATTGGCGGCAAAGACGTATCAAGTACCGCAGGCTACTTTGCAATATAGAATTAAGTACCCTGAACACCAGTCACGACCAGGCCCGCCCACAATTTTGACAGAAAAGGAAGAAAAAGACCTAGAAAATTGGATTATCCTTAGTTGTAGAAAAGGGTTCCCAAAACGCAAAGATGACGTAATCAGTAGTGTAACAAACTTCCTTAAACATAGTAACAGGGCCAGCGTTTTCAAGAACGGAGAGAAATGGTACAAACTATTCCTTCAGCGACATCCGAACATTTCTATCCGCACACCTGAGGCAGTCACAGCAGCCAGTGCTGTCGTGTCGAAAAACGATATTAGAGGTTGGTTTAAGCAAATTGAAGACTATCTCGTTGGAAACGATTTATTTCACGTACTTTCCGATCCATGTCGAGTGTTTAATGGGGATGAAACAAACTTTCCTTCTTTCTCGTTGTATTGGCCCCTAAAGGTGAAAGAAACGTGTACGAGGTCGACAATGCGATGGCTAAGACTTCTTTGACGGTAATGTTCACGTTCTCTGCTAATGGAGACATCACACCTCCGATGGTTATCTTTCCAAATAAGCGACTACCAGCTGAAGTTACATCCAAAGTTCCATCAGATTGGGGTATAGGCCTCAGTAATAATGGATGGATGAAAGCTGAAATATTTCATGATTACATTGAGACTGTAATACACCCTCACTTGATCAATAAATGAATTCAATTTCCCATAATCCTCTTTGTCGATGGCCATAAGACTCATTTAACTTATGCGGTAAGTGAGCTCTGTAAAAAATTAGAAATCGTGCTAATTGCTCTGTACCCTAACTGTACCAGATTACTGCAGCCAGCAGGTGTGTCAACATTCAAGCCTTTGAAGTCTGGTTGGCAGAAAACTGTTTTGGAGTGGAGGCGTAATAACCCATCCATAGCCTTAACAAAAACTAGTTTTGTACCACTTTTAAATAAAATCATAAAAAACACAATCACATCATCGACAGTTATTAATGGCTTTAGATCTACAGGCCTCTGCCCATGGAACGTGAACGCTATAGATTTTACTAAATATCTAGGCAAACTAAATACGCCACGGCCAAATACTATTGATGAAGTTGATAAAACAGAAAAAGCAGATGTACTGACCAAAGAAGATTTTAAAAATATGGTAGGGAAAAGCAAAATTAATCAAATTGAACGAGCTGAACTAAGACCTGAAGAAAAGTATTTAAATGATATTTGGAACTTTTTCACAAATATGAAAACGGGTACAAAATTTAATTTAGAGGATTCTTCCAGCCAGGCTGATGCGGACATAACATTGAATGCAACAGATATTGAAAATATGCCAGTAATTATAGGCGAAGATTTGAGAGACCTTTCTAAATGCGTACCTGCACCTGCATCGGAAGTAATTATAGCAGCAGAAGAGATCGACGATACCAATGTCGATACTGTATTCCCAAGAGGTTGTCATAACTCACAAAGCAGAAATACATAATGCTACGACGGCAAATAAAATAATTGCTCTTGAGCCTCAAAAAACTAAATATACCATGAATACAGTAGCACTACAACAAAATTGCGATTTTGACAAAATAGAAGCGTATACCGATGCAACAACTACTAAACTTCAAAAGCGCGCTAATGCTTTGTTGAACCTCACTCCCATTAAATTAACAGATGTGCTTTTTTTGCCAAAATCACCTCAAAGAAAAGGTTTTAGGAATACAAAGAGAGCTCTTTTTGTACTGATTTGTGACGAATGGAGATCTTTATAGAACGAAAAAAATCGAGTAAAACAAGAAAAAGAGGAAGGCATAAAAAGAAGGAAAGAGGAAAGAGAAAGAAAGAAATTGGAAGCAAAAAGCAAACGCGAAAATCCAGCCACTAAATTAAAAATTAAGAAGGAAAGGATGAATGTAGTTGTGAAGAAATTTGTGTTATCTGCAAAGTTAGATCCTGCTGTAATATCCTTAAATTCACACAAACCTGCAACGGAAGACAGCAAACCGACTGAAAACCAAGATGAAAAGGAAAACAATCTAGACCATGTTAATTTAATACCTATTAAGAATGACAGAAAAGAAAACAAGGTGTTACAAACTGAAGTTGAAATAGAAAATTTATTGGCTGAATTTGAAGACTGATTTAATTGTAAAACAATAATTAAAAAATATAACTCAAGTTACTACTGATCTCTTAAACTTAAGTAATTGTGTACTGATTATATTATATTTTTATAATTAGGCACGTAGGCATATATTTAATAACAGTTGAACTGAATGGCTGTGTTCATTTTGATACTATATTAATAGAAGAAGTCACAGCCGGAAAGCGGAACCCGGACTCCAAGGCGTGGGTTTTGGAGTGCAACCGGGACAGCGCTAGGATGATGATGATGATTAATAGAAGAAGTATTTGTAAGCAGAATTACCTGTCTGATTATTTTATTAGAATGTTTAGTACATATTTCTGTTTAAATAAATGTGATTAGGTATTTGCTAAGCTTTCATATCCTTTATCCTGAGAATTATCATGCACTAACTGAACAATCCGAGATGCCAATAAATGGGATTAACAAAGATATAGAAAACCATTTTCATCATTGTAATTGAAAATATCTTAATAATTATATAATTGAAATTGATTCATGAAATCTTCCATAAAAAGATCGAAACTTTTTATTAAAGATCAGGTTTTTAAATAAAAAGCGGTGAACAACCTGCAATTTAAAAAAAGTTCTCGTGTCTTAATGTTGGAAAATCTCTATTTTATTGAGTTGTCGCACGGGTATATCGACAAAAGTTTGTAATTAATACAAAAGTGAGTTTTTCGACAATCACAAAATTAAGCGCTTAAATACAATAAGTTTTATAATTAAGACTTTCACGTGCGTCGTAAAATACAGTTGGTAAGGACATACAGTTTACTTTAAGCCGTACATGAAAAGGTAAACGGTTGAGAGTTTTGAAAGTAAAGTATGGCAGCAGTGATAACAGTCGTTTGTCTCCATTCAGCGCAATAGCCGTTAACATTACTTAAAGCGAACAATTTGGGACAAAGGCGATTGTTCGTTTAACGTCAACGACCGATCTTTACCTACCTTATTTTCTTCTTAAATTTCCTGTTTCTTTGCTTAACGAAATATCTAATTATGATACCGCAGTAATGAACTCAGAAGGAAATTATTATATCCACGAATTTCTTACGAATGAAGAATGAAGTAATCTGTATTACAGGTCAGCGATCTTTGGAATATAGGTGGGTATACTATGAACACGAGAAATGCTCGTTGATCTGTTTATTCTTGCTATATTTATTGAGTCTCCCGTGTTTGACCGAAAGGAATTTCACAAATTTTCACTTCCCAAAAAAAAATTCGCATAATTTCATTTGCCAAATTATTATTTAGCAAAAAATCTATTCACAAAAAAATGTAACGCTAACCTAATGTTTGGGCAATGAACGTTTAAACTATAACTTGTTTACCAACTAGTACTTTTAAATTTTTTTATTTAGTCAAATATTTCAGTTGGAATTACAGTTTTCACGCAAAATCAATAATTATCCTAATCTAAATAGTTCCGTTCCGGGTAACCTACTAAAAACAATCTCTTTTTTCTATTAATGCAAGTCGTTTCTGGCACTCGCCGGCCGCTACCGCGGCACCGCTCGCTTCGCTCGCTCGGTTCGTGCGTAGGAGGTCACATTTCTAACCTAAACTAACCTTTTTTTTATAATTAACCTACTCTAGCTACTTCCATAAATAAACTTATATCACCAAACGTTTATTGTCTAAAGACTGTTTGCTGAAATAAATAGATGAAAGACCAAATGCCATAATGACATTATACTTGGTAATATTTTGCCAAATAAAAATATGCGTACTAAAATCATTCGAAATATTGCAATGGTATAAAAAAAGATTGCTACAATTTGTTTCGGTAATGAAATTTTGTCAAAATCTTTTCGGCAAAACGGCTGGATCCCATATTTATTTGTGCACTAGATTGTCACGCATACCTGTAAAGAAAGGAAATGTTGAAAATCATCTAAATTTTCTTTTGTCTGCTTACTATAAGGGCGAATGCTAGTTTGCCACCATTGGAATCATTGGTACCACGGGATTTAACTACGATTGATGATTTCAATGCACGTAATTAGAGGCAGGATTCAAGGGGGCGAAAAATAATCACCTTGCAGAATCGAACGATAATAAACGTACCGTTAAACCACACAACTATAGTCTTGTTACACAACTATGTTCCAAGGAAATCAAAATCAAAAAGGATTTTGTTTAAATAAGTGTCGTCTTACAGATTTCAAGCGTATCAACTTGTCAATTGGATATGGGCCATTCGTTTTTCTGTATAATTTACAGATGACAGCGCCTTTGTCAAAATAAAACGTGAGTAAAGTTGAATCGTGTTTACACAGGTCTGGCGAGTCTCGCAAACTTTTATTTTAAAACCTGGGAAAGTTTAATCGAATCCGCCTGGAGTTTTTACGGTTTGGAGATAAGTTTGTCATGATCCTAATGCATTATTGTTCATTTATTGAAATCTGTGATTTTGCTTGCTTTTGTGTGGAATGAAAAGAGATGAAAGTTGTGTACCTAAATTTAAGTCCTTAAATATACTAACATTTCCGTCACTATATATACTAGAAATGGCGCTTTTTGTTAAACGAAACAAACATTTGTTTACTACAGTGTCCGATGTACGAAAAAGGCCTGTGAGAAACCAGTACATAAATAAATTATATATTAAAAAATGTAACACAGCATTATTAAAAAAGAATGTCTTGGAATGGCCACAACTATTTATAATAAAATTCCTGATTATTTGAAAAAACGAGACGATTCGTACATTTAAAATTAAACTGGTTGAATTACTTGTTGAATAGTGTTAATATAAAATTGTAGATTTTCTAGAGGACAAATTGTAATTATGAATTATTTTTCTTTTATTCATTTACATCTAGTATTGAATTAATTCTGACACTTCATTGACATTAATTATTGCTATTTTCCATTATATTGAGATTATATTGACCTATCACTCATTCCAATTGACATTACAACTTTTTGACATTTTGGTTTATAAAACATGTGATCATTTAATTTTAAATTCAATTTAATTTAGTCATTTTAATATGTTATTCTCATTAGATGGGTCCACACAGACCGAGCAGCCTCGCGAGGCATTTGCCGCGCGAGGAAACGGTCCCCGAACGAGCGAGGCCATAGAATAAAGCTGCGTTCACATTTACCTGACGTGATCTCTCGTGACGGTCTCTGTCGTAATTACTTACCGTTCACATTTGTCTGTCGCCGTCTGTCGCGATCTCACGCAATTATAAATCAGCTCTGTCTTGACTCTCGTGGAGTTCACACTTTCGCAATGTTTTTGATGAATTATCCGATTCAGATTAAGTAGATATCCAATCATATCCATAAATTATTTACATAGGATTATATTATTTCGTATTCAATTAGCTCATCTATAGGTACTGTATAAGAATAATATTATAAAAAGGAAGTCAATTAGTTCGTCGTCCATTGCGCACAATTGCATACGCGCGTCTGACGCTTTACGACAGACAGTGGCGCGTCCACATTAGTCTGACGAGTTGTGTCGCGCGAGTTGACTGTACGGAACTCAACAATGTTAGCTTCGTCAGCACATCTCTCCCCACCAAATTATCTAGATAATCTTATTGTCATCTTAGCATTAATTTATTATAAATACCTTTGTAGATCTAACATTAGCGATTACTATTTTATATTTTAAATATACTGTTAAGCTGTTATAATTAAATAAAGTATTTTTTTTACAATTAATCTGATCCAATCTCTTAAATCGCGCTGTACCGTAATCCCCCCCTCTCTGTCGCAAACCGGGATATTGTCTGTCGCGACACGACAGACGCCGTCACGACAGATTACATCAGATAAATGTGAACGCGGCCTGGAGCGCGGCAGCCTCGGCACCGTAGGAAAAAAACAAAATTGTAGTTGTTATAAAGTTTGAATTCAGAACATGAAAATATAGTTGAAAATCTATTATGTATTAATGCGCATGTATCAAATTGTCGACTTGTGAATTAGAGTGAAATAGTACATTTGCCATCTAACAGTCTACGTATCAATGTGAGATTGTTGGTCTCTCCTCTCTCTTATTTTAAAATTTTGTTTATAAATATAGTACTTGGAAATGGTCATACTGCAATGTGGTTGTGGCATGTGTTTTTACTAGCCGGCTGCCTGACTGACGCCAATTGCTGTAGGTACCTACTTTGGGTACTAGACAATGGTTATAATGGGCCATAATATACATATTTACTTATAGTTACTTTTTTTGTAAATATATACATAGAAACACCCAGACCAAGACAAACATTTATGTTCATGTACATAAATGTTTGACATGAGCGGGTATCGAACCCGTGACCTTCGGCGTTGTAGTCGCTTACACTCCCGCTTTGCCAACCGGTCGTCGATTATTGTTATACTTAAAGGATGGAATAGGTAGACATGGAAAAAAATATAGAATGAATTATAGGAAATGAATGTCTGTAGGCAAGGATACTGTAACCGAAGCACAGACTGAAGTATTATTATTCGTACAATAAATAGCGCCAAAGATGAGAGTGTTATGATGAATGTATCCTCCGTCATTCAATGACCAAAGGATAGGGTATGCGACTGCTGAGCGGAGGTCCCGGGTTCGATTCCCGGGTCGGGCAAAAGTGTTACTGGGTTTTCCCGAATTCGCAGAAGCAGCACGGAGTCTGCTGATGTGCTCGTTAACGGCAATAGGCTCGTCTCCTATTACGTGGGACCTAAACATTTCATGGTGAAATGTGGATGTAATAATATTACAACTCTGCCTATCCTTACGCGGATACAGACGTGTGTCCAACATACAAACACACTTTCGAATTTATATTATTAGTAGGGATTCTTATGTTCGAGCGAGGCACAAAACAGCGTACAGACCGCGGCAAAACAAAAAACCAAACTCGATGGCTCGGCCGCTCGGTCGCTCGCCCGCGGCGGCACACGCGCTTGCCTCGGCCGGGGCACGTCCACACAGAGCGCGCACCCTCGCGAGGAATTGGCGCGCGAGGCTGCGCGCTCTGTGTGGACGTGCCGACGTATCTAATTCGGTAGCTCGGGCGCACGCGTGCCGCCGGCCGCGGCTGCCGTGCGCTTTCCTCGACCGAGCCACGTCCACACAGACCGAGCAGCCTCGCGAAGCATTTTCCTCGCGAGGCTGCTCGGTCTGTGTGGACCCGCCTATTGCCTATCTAAATTTTTGATGATTGTGTGTTAATGTTTATATAATTGTCTGATTTTGCCTTAATTTGTTATATTCTATCAGTATTTTAATTGCTATTTTGTTTTTGCATGCCTATTATGGTAGAATGTAGTTGAACCTTTTTTTATCTGTAATATCTATTGTATGTACCTACATTCAGAGCAAATAAAGAATCATTTCGTCATCATTTCATAATTTCATTTCATTTCATAATTTCATTTGCTTGCAATTTTGTATAATTCGATTTTGCATACTTTGTGTCAAACTATAGACTAACGTTTTTTTGGACCTTTTATAGAAGATGATGAAATGAAAGACGAAGTAGTTGATAACAAGGGTTTAGAGACATTGCTATTGCCACAAAATCTAATCCCAAATAAAACCGATTTCGTAGTTGTACACTAAGAAGGCGAGCTGTGGCCAGGTCAAGTTCAGGCAAAAGAAGAAAATGGTGCTTACGTAAAATGTATGGCACGATGTGGACTTTCCTGGAAATGGCCAAACAAAGACGATATATTATTCTACCCAATAGAAAACATACGCTTTAAAAAAATGAACCAAAAAAGCTACGCACAAAAAGAGCTCTTTTCCATATACCAGAGTTAGAACAGAGTTTTTTTTTATGGTAATAGGCGGCAAACGAGCAGACGGATTGCCTGATGGTAAGCAATTACCGCCGCCCATGGACACAAGCAACACCACAGGAGTCACAAGTGCGTTGCCGCCCCTTTGGGTTGGGAAAAGGGATAGAATGAGGATCCCACTGATGAGGGAGAAGGAATAGGGGACAGGGCCTCCGGCACTCTCACTCACCGAACGAAACGCAACAGTTTAGGTACTGTTACTTTACGTCGATTTTCTGTGAGAGGGTAGTACTTCCCCGGTCGAGCCGGCCCATTCATGCTGAAATCAGCAAGGCTCTACTACCTCGAAAAGAGATCGGGAAAACCTTAAAAGTAAAGGAACTTAGTGTGAAAATATATGGTCATAATGGTGTTAGGAGATGTTTTTCATCATTCATATTTCTTCATACGATGAAACTGGGGTGAGTTTATTACAGCTCCGTAAGTTTCCGATACTACGCTGTGAGCAACAATTTCCTTCATGAAAGAAATATTAGTATTTAAAGAGTCATTCGATGATAAGATATTTTATCAAACCGCAGATCGAACCTGTACTTATTCGACACACAAAATTGAAAAATTGTGTAAAGACGATAATTTTTTTTAAAAGGATTCCCATTGAGTTCAGAGAATTAGGCCCAGCTCTTCTCAACAAGAACCAAGTCCTGAAAGTATGTTAGGGTAAAAACGTTACGTTTCGTAAGAACTTAAAAAGCTTACACTAAAAAAATTATAATTTCATTTCTTCTGTCAGAATTTAAGCACCAAAGAACCAATGAAGTCTTAGAAGGAAGGTAATATAATCTTATAATAATCCTTTTAAATATTAACTTTGCAAGCTTTTTCACCAATGTCTTTATAATATACTAAAGAAAAAAGGTGGATTACAAAAAGAAGTAAAATAAAGATTCCTAAACGGCCGTTAATATGTAAAACGGCTTGGAATAGTTCTGTAATGAATTCGTTTTAACAACTAAAACGGAGTGTAGAAACTTTACCGTATTTTTGATGACACTATTATTTTAGAAGGCACTTTATAATTTGATTGCCAAACAAAGCGAAATGAACACTATTATGACATAATTGTTTAGAAATCTACAATTTTCGGTAATATTCCATTTTCGTTTCATGGGTATTTCAAATCGACTATTTGGACTAGTTGCTCTTAGAATCACTAGACTTTTTACACGTATTTAATTGACTATTTGTCAATTGTTTATTTTTTAATAAAGTAGACCTTTAATCGAAAACAATAAAGCAATACTAAAAAAAAACAATATTTCCAAAAAGATAAACATTTTTATCTTTTCTTACCAACATTAATGCGATAAATTAACTTAATATATTTTTCACAGTAGTTGCATAATTAGACTGTACCTGTGTGTATTCCCAGAATCGTATCTTAACTGTTCACCGACACTTAAAACCTATAGTAGGTATCTCTCATTCGATAAAACAAATTTCAATGAAAATTCAACTTCGTTTAATTAAGTTTTAAAAAAATATTTGGAAGTGCTCGAAAGGCCGTGGGTATGAAGGGGAACCCATTAGGTACCCACCGATAGTGCATTAAACAAAATAATTAACATTCACACAATTGGAAAGGTTTAAAAATGTTTTTACTTTAGACCACAAGCCGTTAGCAACGGACGCGGTACAGGCAGTCTACATCGCAGCATCACGTCCACTGCAATTGTAAATCCAAAGTACCCAAACCTTCAGACTTTGATAAAATCGGTCTAGCTATTTCGAAGGAGTTCAGTGACATAGACCTACCCTAAAATTATAAGGCCATCACATTGGGCGTGCGCGTTCCTTGAGCGGGCCCGGCGTTCACCCTGTAGTACAAAGTGAACGCCAGGCGCACGACGAACAAACTCTGGGCACACGCTGAGCACACGATCGAGAGATGTTCATGTCCAATGGCAGGGAGGCCTAAAATAAAAATATAAAAGTAGAGGTAAATTGATTCTACTTACTTAAGGTTGATATCCTCAAGGATCCTGGTTGGGAGAAGATCCAATATTTGTGTGACATTGAGCTGATCCCAGGAGTGCTGCTGGCCCAGTATCTGCTGGGTGCAGTTGATGAACAGCTGAATATCTATTTCAGAATCCATCGCAACATATTTCACTTACACTTCACAGAAAAAACTATACTTTTTCGTCAAACTTCAACACTTATTATACTTCAGGTTCACTTAGAGATGTCTCATTGACTGAAAATAATCATAGTCAGTAATTTCCTTAAAACGTTTTCAATACTTTTAACTTAAAACCATTAATTAATTTTACATAGGTACTGATTTAATTGCAATCTAAAACGCATGAAGTTAACCCTCCTTGAAAATTAATCCTTTAGTATTAGCTTGAAAGATGTATGAAATTACGTTTATTCAGAAATAAATCTAATTTCTTAAATAAAGACCTTATTTCTGGAAAACTCACTTAAATAGTAACGATATTTGAAAGTTATTGTCAATTGATAAAGTCAACATTTCAATGTGCGAAGGTCTTGATAAAACACAAGTTGTAAGACTCCGAAGCCTTTGAAGAATTAAAATATACCGTAGACAGAAACGTGATATTCCATCAAGGTTTTCAATATTTCTAAAGCGACTTATTACGATCATTCTTGTCCGCGTGTTACTCCGATTAAAATGGTACTTATCTCTGCGATAGAAAATGTACGTCTAGACGTGAAATCAGGCAGACTTATAAGAAAACCCAGCAACATTTAAATACAGCCTTGAAAATCCAAAGGCACAGCGCACGTTCTGAATTCAGAATATCTGAGTTGGCACTTCAATAAAGCACCGACTATTGTTACTTGCAAACGTTCGTATTCCGTATTGAGATATTATTTCACTATTATCGTTCGACACATATATTCATATACATATATCATTAAGCATCTCGCAATATTTCGTCTCACTCATTTTCTTTACCCTACTTAATTAAGATCCCCTCATTAAGTATTTCCTCCATTAACTGAATTTTTATAGCACATATAACAAAGAAAACGGTCATTAAGAACCATTACCATAAAAAAACTCATTGATCAAGTCTTTATGAATTCATAGTATGACAACCAATTTATTTGCTGGAGTTTCCTTATTTAAATGTTCTCATAAATTAATTAGTTTGAACCTTATTACTTTCTAATATATTGAGCTCCATAAAACTTTTGACTTCTGCAATATGTTCATATTGAAAGAGATGTTTCTATATTGATACGCCTTTATCCTACAAAAGCTTTCTACAGCAAATACTAGCACATGAGCAAACATGCAGGTCCAGATATCTTGCTCTAAAAATATTTATTCCTAGCGGAAAGTTGCAAGTGTTGGCACAAAAAAAGAGCAAGATTTCCTCATGAGACAAAAGAAAATCAAAACACTCGCTTGCACTCTTTTACAGCTGTTATTGAACGCCAGTAAATAAAACGTGCAGTACACGAAACATTTACAGTGCTACGTGTACGGCAGGACAAAATGGATATTCTTCATTATGTTTGCGCTAAGTATAATATTTTTTTATATTATTATATGTATGTATACAATCTTATATTAAATGTATTAAATAATATACAATAGTATATATTTAATGCCTATTTCAAGGAAATGCTGCAAAGTTATCTGTCTGTTCTGTAGTGCACATTTTATAAAATTTAAAGGAAATAAATACTTTATTTCAGGACAAATGAACTTAAAATGCCATTCGGTACCTTCTTTCATTCACTAGAATTGTCCACAATAATATTATAATATACACCATATTGTCTTATTTAATATTAAGCCTATAGTTTTGTTGACAATATCAATGATAACTGGATTGTGGCAGAAGATTAATCTGTATTCAAATTAAATATTAGCATTTATAAGGGATAATTAAATAGGCATACATAAAATATTCGATGGGCGTAAGTTATGAATACTGTACTAAAAATGTTATTTGATATAGTGAGAAAAATACAAACGAATGGTATCAAGTAATTTTTTTTTTCACACGGTACGGCAGGGCAAATCACTCTGAAAATGTTTAGCGCGGCTAGTATACGACGATCTAGATCGCCCTTTTATCGTATCCTAACGAAATTGATCTTGACCTTTTGCTAACTCCGAATTACATAAACATCGCATCTTATTCATTAGCTGGCTATTTTGAAGAAGACAAATAGGCTAACGCTTAGTTCGCCTAAACGAAGTAAACGAATCTGAACTAATCCATTACAAAGGCAACGTTACTTACAATAAACTTACTTAAGTAGGCTGTTCAAACAACTAAGAGATTAAAGTAAAATTACCAATACTTTTGTAAATTATAAACAGCCCGCAAATGATAGAAATTCACAGTCCAATAATTTACTTACTTGACTGAACAATCAGGTGAAAAAAATCTACAACAGAATTACCTTGTAGTCGCTTACATGAGTAATTTATTTCAATTACTCCAATGGAGTAGACATTAAGGTGTAACAAGATGGCTATTTTATTTCACCAGTTGGTTTCAGTGTAACTGGTTAGCAACAAGGTGGACGACTAGCTTAATAAAACTACTTTTGGGAATAATGTCAACGGGGAACAAAGGGTCTTTGGCGAAGGTGTAACCGTACGGAAACAAGCTGAAAGCATCCCTGGATTTTCTATCGAAAAACATTCTTGCAACGTTGAATTACAAACGAAAAAGGTGTGTAAGATAAACGGTAAAATTGCCACTTTGTTTCAGAAATAATTCAGTATCAAAATCTTACAAAAAAAAACAATTTATTACGAAAATTTGCGAACATAATGAGCCTCGTCTGATCAATAAATCATGGTAATTTCAGCTAACTAGCGTTAAATAATGACGTACTCGGTAATTTAATATCGCACCCTGGAGTAAGATTCATAATCAGATTAGTTTAAATTTAAATAACATTGTACAAAATTGTGTGAGATTTGATTCAGACAAAATATAATTTTCGACAAATTAGATTTAGCGTACACGTATCTACAGGCATATTTCTCATATACTTAGTAGATAAAAATGTAAGAGCTTCTGTCATAAAAAATATGACGATATTGAAGCATTAAAAATATTGATTTTGTTATGAAATCCGAAATTAGATGTAGTATATACATACGATACAGATCGTACAATGTGGACCAATATGTATAAGGAAAATCATGTTGCTGCAATGTTTGGGGAAAATTGCTCCATTCAAAATAAATCTGCGCGAAGAGCTTTACATTATGTAATAGGAGATATACCGTTAGAAAAGTATCTGTGTAGCCCTGAAAATCCTAATTATCAATCCGTAATTAGTAATATGAGGTCCTGTCTATGTACAACTTTATTGTTAGTTCTTTAAAAGTTCCACTTGTTGTTGTTTATTGTAATGTTTTTTAAGTGTTTTTAAGTCAATCTTTAATGTAAGTTAGCAGGCTTTAAAAATTGTTTTCATTTATTTTCGTTTAGGATATTTTTAATTTTTAGTAGAATACTTGCGATGAAAATGACTTTATTATACCTCATCAAAATAGGCATCGACTTAACTTCATTTTTAACTATAAATGATTATGCTACTTCGCGGTATTAATTATGACTTGTTGATGATTATCACTATTTGATAATTGCTATTTAATAATAACTGAGATCACTATTTTTGTAAATAATATAAACAAATTGTCCTATACTACTTTTCGGTACTTATCTTTGTCTAGAAGATAGCTTCAATTTTAGACCAACAATCAAGAAGAAGTTTTCCATTGACTAATATATTTTACAGTACCGTATCACTCATAGTTGTATATTAACTGTAAACTTGCATGTTAAGTAAGTGCATTTGAATATCAAGCGCTTATTTGAGATAAAATCAATACTGTTAATCCTACAATTCAATTATATAAAGGGTATCCATCCCTTGCAGTAATGATCCAGCAAATAACAATAAGATTTTTGCTTCCGCTTTTCCTTTTATCAAGTACCTTACCGACTCATTTAAGAAATGCGCACAACATAGATATACTATTACTTTCTTTTCTTCTTATTAACAAGATTGAATTTATGAAAAAAACACCATAATGTAAAGTAAATAATATGTCCGACGACGCACAAACTTTTCAAAAACTTTTAGTTCAAAGTTTTCTAAATCACTTTATTTAAAATGTCGTAAGATAAATCATACAAACACTGGAAGCAAGGTTTTATGTTCGTAATAATTTATGTTTGTTTATTTAGTTTAGTTAAGTTGTAAGGTTAGACTGATCACCCGCATCGCAGGGCACGTGTTAACGGGACCGCGGTCGGGACACGACTGAATTCTCCTCCACCCCGAAAAGTCAAAGTGTCTTTTCTACAAAATACATTTCACTAAATTGCATCAGATAGGTGTTTTTATCTGTTGATAATACATTCGTTCAAAGGTCACGTTTAACGATCAATGGAATTATCTTAGGGTATTGGGCTTCATTTTTAATTTACGGCATCTCGATGAAAGTGCGATAACTTTTTCAAAGCAATGAAAGGCAAAAAGAATTTTTTTATATTTTCCGCACCAATAGGCGGCAATATCTGTAGTGCCTTAAATCTATAAAGACTGGGAGCTTTTTAGACGAAAATATTTACAGGCCAGTAATTCCAGTTATCATTTTTACCCGATGGCTGTTACAACGAAAGCTTTATTGTAACGTAGTTCATAATATCTTCTCTTCGCCATTACGGAGTGTGCTACTTTAGACGGTATGAAGAGCAAATATTGTCATGATCTAGTTGATTTCGTCGGTCACCTTTCCTGTAATTAAAATGGATGAGCCATCAACACGCTACATCGTGTGCCTATCACAAATAATAATTCATACTTTTAACTATTATGAATGGAAACAGTGAAGGCCTAATTAGTCGTTAACCCTATTTGCCTATGAAAGTGATAACTCTTGTACTTACTGGCAGTTATTTAGGCATTTTCAAAACATTTATTCGTTCTATTTTCTGATGCAGACTAGGCTGCCGTTATTGTTTTTTTTTCTGTGACGTATGAAGCAATGTTGCCGAACGATATAATGCGATCCGTGGACAGGACGACATATAGCTTGATACACGCACTGACATGTTGTTGTTTACATGTAACTCGGACGTTAAAACCGAAATTGTACTGTATCAATTATCGGGGAACAGACAGAATTAGAAGTAGATTAAGAACTTGTTTTATGATTGGAACAGTTGGTTTTCAAGAATACTATTTTCCTCTCATTTTACGTCACACCTTCTTGGCCATTAAACACAGAAAACTCTGGTCAGGAACAGTACCTAAATAAATTAATAGTTTAAAAAACACTAGAAAAACACACTTTTATTAATGCACATAAAAACAAAAAATAAATTATGGATCGTTCAAGTTGTCTCTATTTCGCGTGGGGCGCTGGAACAGGAAAGACTTTATTGTTAACAAATACTAATACACGACTTAACCCAAACACGACTATGATACGCTATTCCATCATGGAATGGGTGCATATCTTCCGGCTTCATCATCAGACCTTGAAACCTAATCGTGGCCTAAGTTCATTACAAGACTTTTCTAAGAAATCCAAAACAGCTATGATACGATTTTCCATCATGAAGTTCTAGTTCATGTCTTCCAGCTCCATTATCAAATACAACTGCCAATTTTCATTACGCTACGACCCTTGGAAGATGGTTAAATTAGTTACCTTAGATTCCATTACATAGTTAGTTACATACATGTCGAGTTTCAGTTCATATCTTCCAGCTCCATCATCAGATCAATTTGACATTACCATAAATAATTGTATTGTCATCAGAACTACATACAGCTGTAAATTTTCTCTACGCTACGACCCTTGGAAGATGGTTAAATTAGTTAGCTTAGATTCCATAACATAGTTAGTTACATACACGACGACCTAATAATAGCGTGTTAACAAAGTAACAAATAAAAGCCGTCATTATGTTCCATCTTTGAACCGGAATATATATACATTTGTCTGTAAAGTCGCTTTTACACGCAATCAAGAACCAATCTTCATTATTTGTTTTATAAAACATTTTTGTATTATTGTTACTTGTTCTGTGTTTCCAGACTGAGGAAGCGCTAATCGTTTTCAGTAAAAATAATTACCTCGCTTTCCGGATGAGTGAATATAGCAACATACTGCGGATCAACATTTGTGAGTAAATAAGAAATATGGGTATATCATAATAATTGTAACGTGTATGTGATTTATTTGTGAACACCGCCATTGAAGGGATGATAATTTTCGAAATTGGTATTGAATGTACGAATGTATGGTCCACGCATGCTGTGTTGTGGATACTTAGAGACGGTTATTTTCTTCCTCTCAGTCGTGTACATTTGGAAACTAACTATAATGTACATTTACCTACAAAACAAATGGTCACTTATGTGGTAACAGTTCTGCTTATGTGAGTAGCAAATCGTATTTTCCTTGAAGTGACAGCCCAATAAAATTGAAATTAAACTACAGTTTACGGATTTTATCGCGTTATATTGGTTTCACTTGTTATTACATTTAAACCGAATGATCTAGAAACTACATTTTTATTACTAGCCAACGTTTAAAATTCTTTACAGGATTCATGTTCACGGCAGACTGAGGTGATATTTGTCTTTGTCTTGCATTTAAAAGTTATCTCAAATTACCCGAACATTTTTCAACTATTGGTGTTACTATCTACGCAGAATGTGCTCACTGTGTCTTGATGTCTTCTGGTGACTTTGTCCTTCTTGGGTTTCATTAGCCTGATAACAGGGTCCCAAGCTAGAGGAACATTCCAACCATCTTCCCTATTGAAATTAGGATGTTTTTTAATTTCAATAGCTTTACGTATCATTCTTGGAATAAAGCGGTGTTCTTTTGCGAGTATCTGTGGTTTATCAAATCGCAGGTAATGGTTGGTTCCTTGTTCTACATGTTCACACACAGCAGACTTCGTCGAGCATTTATGTCTAATGTCAGCTATATGTTCCTTTAGTCGAATGCCTATGCTTCTCTTGGTTTGTCCAATGTATGAGAGCCCACACTCACAGTCTATCTTGTAAACCCCGGCCTCTTGTAAGGATAACTGACTCTTGACAGATGGTAATAATTGGCTTATCTTCGTTGGCGGCTTGTAGAAAGTTTTGATTGAAGCTCGCTTCAAGATGTAACCAATCTTGTCGGTCACGCCCTTGACGTATGGGAGGACAGCAGGTTGTCTCTCTACTGTGGCTGGCTTGTTCTTCGGGGATCTGTGACGTTGGCGCGGCGGTCGGAGCTTGTTGTCTTGCAGAACTTGCTAATATATAAATAAAGATATTATAATTCTACTCCTCAAGCTCAATAAACATGCACTCATTTCTTTATACCTACATCAATGGAAGGTACATGACGTTAATCACACCATAAAATTGGAATTATACCTCCATGAAACAAATAAAAGGATATTACATCAAAACGGTATTAACAAGCAGTTTTGGCCTAAAAAGTTTATTGCGTTCTTCGTATAAAATCTTTATGTATTCCATATAATAATGTAGGTTTATAATGCCAAAAGGTGGTACTTACCATTACTGGCTCACCAAGTTTTATAGCCGTCATTTGGACGAAACAGTGTCGTACAGTGATTTCCATTTCAATCCACACCCCGTGAAAGTGAAAGGTGAATGGACTTTTTTATCCCTCTGCTTAATTGTTTAGTTGCTTGTAATGGCATGTATAATATGCATCAGGCCTTATATTCAGTATCTAGTTGTGATTTTGTTCAATAGATAAATATATTTTTCTTTTGTCTAGAAATATACTAAGAGGGTTGTTGAGACAACTAGTATTATTTGAAATTGTTAAAGTTTAGAAACGTGCTGCCTTTATGGAAACGAAAAGTGAGGATATTAGGGGGTTCTAGGGGGTCTTCTCATACCTATGCAACACGATTTTCTTGCCGGAAACGCCGTTTCATAAAAAAAAACTACGACAAAATTCTTAATTTTTTGGTTAGGTTAGTGTTACTTTGAACTTAAATTATTTTATGCTGTTAATTCTGTTCAACAAATTTAAATTAAGGAGCTTTACATTAATTTTATTCTTTTTACACTGTATCACCCCACGTAGCAATATATTTACATACATACATACATACATACATAGTCTCACGCCTATAACCCCGAAGAGGTAGGCAGAGGTGTATTTCTACACCCACTTTTCGCCAGATATACTTTAGTCCCACGTAATAAGGGGCGAGCCTATTGCCGTACCGGGCACATTTTCAGACTCCGTGCTGCTACTGAGAACCCGGGACCTCCCGATCCCACGCGCACATTTATGCCGCGAGACCAACGAGGCAGTCGTACAGGGTTTGATGTCGAGTTTTCCGTCTCTACGCAAACATGGTATTTGCATCGTGTTATCCCTTAGTCGCCTCTTACGACACCCACGGGAAGATAGGGGGTGGTGATACTTGTATTCTATGCCGTCAACCACACGGCATATATTTATATATTTATTTCATGTTAATAGGAAAACAAACAGTATGCTATAACTAAATTATAAGCTATTTATCATATATACAAACAAAATAAATCTACTTATATAACTAAACTATCCTAAGCTAAACTATAAAAACTAAATAATTAATGATAACAAAAGAAAAAATAAATCAATAAAAAAAGGAAATTGACTACGACGCATCAAGAAATTAAGGAGTGACTTAAATCAAACGTTACGCAAGTAGGCCTAAGACTAACTTTCAACCAAAATATAATATGAGAAATAAATTTATTCGCACAAAATCTCTAAAAGTCGTTTTGTGAGGTACTGAGAATTGAAGCCTCGACCATTTGGTGCCGAAGTGATATGCAAAAGCGATACCGCTATCCTCCGCGCCACCAGTCCCTTACGAATTATTGTGAAATTATTGACCAGTTGTTGCAAAACTGAATGAGGTGGGCAGTTGAGTAATAGGGTTCAAATTCCTGTGAAATTAATAAACAATGCGGGTCGCATTGAATTATCGGGTCGGTTGAATATTTAAAAACAAACTGAGTCACTTTTTCACTTCTGTTTGAAATATCTTAGTTTTATGTTAAATTCCAGTGGGATATTACTTTTATTGTTTGAATTGCAGTTGATGTGCGAGTTTTAATGGTTTAATGTTAACAAAATAATGTTTATATTGATAAATCACTGTATATTAGTTCGTGAGTTAGTTTTGCACTTAAATTTATTGTTTCACTGTTCGCACACTTCCATCAACGACAGATGACGATTATCGGATGTATATTAACTGATATATAAATGTAATTGACTATAAAGTACGGAAATTATATTTTAAAAACTATTTATATACGGAGCAGATGTTTACATGGCACTAGCGCCATCATCAAACAAAGTGAAATGAACAGTATTATGACAAAATTGTCTAGAAATCTACAATTTTCGGTAATATTCCATTTTCGTTTCTTGGGTATTTCAATCGACTATTTGGACTACTTGTTCTTAGAATCACTAGACTTTTTACGTATTCAATTTACTATTTGTCAATTGTTTATTTTAATAAAGTAGACCTTTAATCGAAAACAATGAAGCAATACAAAAAAAAGATATTTCCAAGAAGAAAAATATTTTTATCTTTTCTTAGCAACATTAATGCGATGAATTAACTTAATATATTTTTCACAGTAGTTGCATACTTCCCCCCGTGGGATCTCCACCTTGTCGTGGTGAGGGGGGCTCAGTAACCGTGGATTGGTAACCCGCGGTGAAGCTAAGAGGGATCCAGGAGGGGACGCTCCGCGTGGGCTTGACAGGGCCTGCGCAGGATGAGTCCAACGGCGCGGGTGCGGGGGACAGTTCTGTCTGTCCCTCGCAGTCGGGTGCGGTCGCGGGAGGAGAGGCGTGTCGGTGTTGCGTTGCCGCGCGCCCTATCTCCCGCGACCAAATGGGGGCGCACCATTCGTTGCGTCGCGGTGGGGCCGCAGAGGAAGAGGAGATGCGGTGTTGCGTTGCCGTCCTCTCTATCCTCTGCGGCCGCTGAGTGTTTTGGCGGCGTAACCCAACACCTTAATCCGCCGCCAAGGGAGTTTTGTTCGGGGCCCGCCTGACCATCTGGCGGGCCAATACCCGTCGAATGCTTATGCGAATCCCTACCCTCCGACACACTGGTACATGAGGAACACGGGTTGGTTTTTAGTCAGTAAGAGTCTGACAGTCCCCTTCGTCCTTCTCCCGGGGCGGAGGGATTCCATGAGGATTTTCCAACCCGACACAAAAAAAAAAAAAAGTAGTTGCATACTTAGATTGTACCTGCATGTATTCCCAGAATCGTATCTTAACTGTTCACCGACGCTTCAAACCTATAGTAGGTATCTCTCATTCGATAAAACAAATTTCAATGAAAATTCAACTACGTTTAATTTAGTTTAAAAAATACATATTTGGAAGTGCTCGAAAGGCCGTGGGTATGAAGGGGAACCCATTTAGTACCCACCGATAGTGCAGTAAAAAAATTCACACAATTGGAAAGGTTTAAAAATGTTTTTACTTTAGACCACAAGACGTTAGTAACGGACGTGGTACAGGCAGTCTGCATCGCAGCATCACGTCCGCTGCAATTGTAAATCCAAACTACCCAACCCTTTCCTCCAATCCCATCCAAGACTTTGATAAAAACGGTCTTGCTATTTCAAAGGAGTTCAGTGACATAGACCTACCCTAGAATTATAAGGCCAACCTCACATTGGGCGTGCGCGTTCCCTAAGCGGGCCCGGCGCTCACCCTGTAGTACAAAGTGAACCCCAGGCGCACGACGAACAAACCCTGGGCAAGGACGCTGAGCACACGATCGAAAGATGTTCATGTCCAATGGCAGGGAGGCCCTAAAATTAAAATATAAAGGTAGAGGTAAATTGATTCTACTTACTTGAGGTTGATATCCTCAAGGATCCTGGTTGGGAGAAGATCCAATATTTGTGTGACATTGAGCTGATCCCAGGAGTGCTGCCGGCCCAGTATCTGCTGGGTGCAGTTGATGAACAGCTGAATATCTATTTCAGAATCCATCGCAACATATTTCACTTACACTTCACAGAAAAAACTATACATTTTCGTCAAACTTCAACACTTATTATGCTTTAAGTTCACTTAGAGATGTCTCATTAACTGCAAATAATCAGTAATTTCTTTAACACGTTTTCAAGATTTTTAACTTGAAACCATTTATTAAGTTTACATTCTGATTTAATTGAAATCTAAAAGGCATGAAATTTTAACCCTCCTTGAACATTTTATTAATCCTTTAGTATTATGATGTATGAGTATTATGAATTACGATTATTCAGAAATAAATTCTAATTTCTTAAATATAGACCTTATTTCTGGCAAATTATTCACTTTAATAGTAACTTTAAATGTTTGAAAGTTATTCTCAATTGATAAAGTCAGCATTTCAATGTGCGAAAGTCTTGATAAAACACAAGTTGTTAGACTCCGTACGCCTTTGAAGAATTAAAATATACCGTAGACAGAAACGTGATATTCCATCCAGGTTTTCAATATTTCTAAAGCGACTTATTACGATCATTCTTGTTCGCGTGTTACTCTGAATGAAATTATATCTCTGCGATAGAAAATGTACGTCTAGACGTGAAATCAGGCTAGACTTATTAGAAAACCCAGCAACATTTCTATATAGCCTTGAAAATTCAAAGGCACAGCGCACGTTCTGAATTCAGAATATCTGAGTTGGCACTGCAATAAAGCCCCCTACTATTGTTACTTGCAACCGTTCGCATTTCGTATTGAGATATAATTTCACTATGAACTTTATCGTTAGAGACGACAAATCAATACTAAGCATCTCGCAAAGTTTCCTCTCACTCATTTTCTTTACGGTACTTAATTAAGATCCCCTCATTAAATATTTCCTGCATTAACTGAATTTTTATAGCACATATAACAAAGAAAACGGTCATTAAGAACCATTACCATAAAAAGACTCACTGACTCATTGATCAACTCTTTATAAATTTATAGTAAGTCAACCAATTTATTTGCTGCAGTTTCCTTATTTAAATGTTCACATAAATTAAATAATTTGAACTGTATTACTTTCTAATATATTGAGCTCCATAAAACTTTTGACTTCTGCAATATGTTCATATTGAAACAGATATTTCTATTTTGATACGCCTTTATCCTACAAAAGCTTTCTACAGCAAATACTAGAACATGTGCAAACATGCAGGTGTTGCTCTACAAATATTTATTCTGAGCGGAAAGTTGCAAGTGTTAGCAATAGAAAGGAGCAAGGTTTCCTCACGAGACAATAGAAAACAAAGCGCTCGCTTGCACTCTTTGATAGCTGTTATTGCACGCCAGTAAATAAAACGTCAGGTGTACGTCAGGACAAAGTGGCTTTTCTTCATTATGTTTGCGCTGTAATATTTTTTTATATTATTATATGTATGTATACAATCTAACATTAAACGTATTATATACAATACTGTATATTTTATGCCTATTTCAAGGAAATGCTTCAAAGTTATCTGTCGTGAACATTTTATAAAATTTAAAGGAAATATATGCTTTATTACAGGACAAATGCACTTAAAATGCCATTCGGTACTTTCTTTCAGTAACCATGATTGTTCAGAATAATTTTATAGTACACACCATATTGTCTTAATGAATATTAAGCCTTTATTTTTGTTAACAATATCAATAATAATTGGATTGTGGCCAATCAATCTGTATTTATATTAAATATTAGCATTTATAAGGAATTATTAAATAGGCAAACATAAAATATTGGATGGGCATAAGTAATGAATAATGTATTCAAAATTTTATTTGATATAGTGAGAAAAATACAAACGAATGGTATCAAGTGATATTTGTAAATGTTTCACACGGCACGGCAGGGCAAATCACTCTGAAAATGTTTAGCGCGCCTTGTATATACGACGATATAGATTGCCCTTCTATCGTATCCCAACGAAATTGATCTTGACCTTTTGCTAACTCCGAATTACATAAACATCTTATCTAATTCATTAGCTAACTATTTTGATGAAGACAAATAGGCTAATGCTTAGTTCGCCTAAATGAAGTAAACGAGTCTGAATTAATCCATTTCGAAGGCAACTTTACCTACAATAAACTAACTTAAGTAGGCTGTTCAAACAGCTAAG
Organism: Euclidia mi; assembly: GCA_944739405.2. Lineage (NCBI taxonomy): Eukaryota > Metazoa > Arthropoda > Insecta > Lepidoptera > Erebidae > Euclidia > Euclidia mi. The sequence goes on along the minus strand of OX123186.2, from coordinate 60,686,810 downwards.
AGATTAAAGAAAAATTATTAATACTTTTGTAAATTATAAACAGCCCGCACATGATAGAAATTCACAGTTTAATAATTTACTTACTTGACTGAACAATCGGGTGAAAAAATCTACAAAAGAATCACATTGTAGTCGCTTACATGAGCAATTTATTCCAATTACTCCAATGGAGTAGACATTAAGGTGTAACAAGACGGCTATTTCATTTCACCAGTTGGTTTCAGTGTAACTGGTTAGCATCGTGGGCAACTAGCTTAATAAAACTACTTTTGGGAATCAAGTCAACGGGGAACAAAGGGTCTTTGGCGAAGTAGTAACCGTGCGGAAACAAGGTAAAAGCAACCCTGGATTTTCTATCGAAAAACATTTTTGCAACGTAGAATTACAATCGAAAAATGTTTGTAAGATAAACGATAAAATTACCACTTTGTTTTAGAAATAATTCAGTATCAAAATCTTAAAAACAAAACAATTTATTACGAAAATTTGCGAACAGAACCATGGAGTAGGATTCATAGTCAGATTAGTTTAAATTTAAATAACATTGTACAAAATTGTGTGAGATTTGATTCAGTCGAAATATAATTTTCGACAAATTAGACTTAGCGTACATGTATCAACAGGCATATTTCTCATATACTTAGTAGATAAAAATATACGAGCTTTTGTCATACAAAATATGACGATATTCAAGCATTAAAAACATTGCTTTTGTTATGAAATTCGCAATTAGATGTTGTATATACGTACGATACAGATCGTACAGTATGGCCTAATATGGATAAGGAAAATCATGTTGCTGCAATGTTTCGGGAAAATTGCTCCATTCAAAATTAATCTGCGCGAAGGGCTTTACATTAGGTAATAGTAGAGATACCGTTATAAATATCAGTATCTGTGTAGCCCTGAAAATCCTAATTATCAATCCGTAATTAGTAATGTGAGGTCCTGTCCATGTACAACTTTATTGTAAGTTCGATAAAAGTTCCACTTGTTGTTGTTGATTGTGATGGTTTTTTAAGTTAACTTCTATATTTAATGTAAGTTAGCAGGCTTTATAAATTGCTATCATTAATTTTCGTTTAGGATATCTTGCATTTTTAGTAGAATACTTGCGATGAAAATTACTCTATTATACCTCATCAAAGTAGGCGTCAAATTCGTTTTTAACTGTTAATTATTCTTCTAATTCGGTATTAATTATGACTTGTTGATGACTATCACTATTTGATCATTGCTATTTAATAGTCACTGAGATCACTTTTTTTGTAAATAATAAAAACAAATTGTCCTATACTACTTTTCGGTACTTATCTTTGTCTAGAAGATAACTTCAATTTTAGACCAACAATCAAGAAGAAGTTTTCCATTGACTAATATTATATTTTACAGCCGTATCACTCATAGTTGTGTATCAACTGTAAACTTCCATGTTGAGTAATTGCATTTGAATATCAAGCGCTTATTTGAGATAAATTCAACACTGTTATTATAAAGAGTATCCATGCCTTGCATAAATGATCCAGCAAATAAGATTTTCGCTTCCGTTTTTTCCTTTTATCAAGTTCCTTACCGACTCATTTAAGAAATTTGCACAACATAGATATACTATTACTTTCTTTTGTTCTTATTAACAAAATTGAATTTATAAAAAAAACACTTTAATGTAAAGTAAATAATATGTCCGACGAAAACTTTTGAAAAACTTTTAGTACAAACTTTTTTAAATCACTTTAATTAAAATGTCATAAGATAAATCATACAAAAACTTAAGTTCAGGTTTTATGTTCGTAATAATTTATGTTTGTTTGGCGCGTGTTAACGGGACCGCGGTCGGGACACGACTGAATTCTCCTCCACCCCGAAAAGTCAAAGTGTCTTTTGTACAAAATACATTTTACTAAACTGCATCAGATTGGTGTTTTGATCTGTTGATAATACATTCGTTCGAAGGTCACGTTTAACGATCAATGGAAATCTCTTAGGGTATTGGCCTTCATTTTTAATTTACGGCATCTCAATGAAAGTGCGATAACTTTTTCAAAGCAATGAAAGGCGATACTTTTTATATTTTCCGCACCAAAAGGCGGCAATATCTGTAGTGCCATAAATCTATAAAGACTGGGAGCTTTTTAGATGAAAATATTTACAGGCCAGTAATTCCAGTGCTGTCGTTATCATTTTTAGCCGATACAACGAAAGCTTTATTGTAACGTAGTTCATAATATCTTCTCTTCGCCATTACGGAGTGTGCTACTTTAGACGGTATGAAGAGCAAATATTGTCATGATCTAGTTGATTTCGTCGGTCACCTTTCCTGTAATTAAAATGGATGAGCCATCAACACGCTACATCGTGTGCCTATCACAAATATTAATTCATACTTTTAACTATTATGCATGGAAACAGTGAAGACCTTATTACTTAGTCGTCAACACTAGTTGCCTATGAAAGTGATAACTCTTGTACTTACTGGCAGTTATTTAGGCATTTTCAAAACATTTATTCGTTTAATTTACTGATGCAGACTAGGTGCCGTTATTGTTTGTTTTACGTGACGTGTGAAGCGATGTTTCCAAACGATATAATACGGTCCGTGGACAGGACGACATATAGTTTGTTGATACACGCACTAACATGTTGTTATTTACATGTAACTCAGATGTTAAACTGAAATTGTACTGTATCGATTATCGGGGAATAGACAGAATAGTAGATTAGGCACTTGTTTTATGATTGGAACAGTTGGTTTTTAAGAACACTGGCATTTTATTTTGCAACGTATGGTTAAAATTTTATTTGACTGTTCTTTTTTCATTTTGCGTCGCACCTTCTTGGCCATTAAATACAGAAAACACTGGTCAAGAACATTACCTACAAAAAGTAACAAATAAAAGCCTTCATTATTTTCCATCTTTGAACCCGAATATAATATATAAAGAACAATGGCCACTTCTCATACATTGAATGACCTGATAATGAATTATTGCGTATATAGATAAAACGTACGAAAACAAGTAGCTCTATGATCAAGAAATAATACTGTAAAGACAGTTTTTCTTATAAAGGTCTAGGAATTACATAATACACCGAAATTAGTTCGTATTCATTTGATAGATTCTCCCACGTCCAATGTCACCGGCGGCGTCTTTACGTCGAAAACGTTCCGTTGCATCATTATTCAATGTTTTCAACGGCAGAAATACATTTATATTTATCTTTTTATATCTTTTGACATAAAAAATACATTAATTTATGATCAGCTTTTAACAACTTGATTCAATTTATATATACAATTAAGTTTTCTCGAGGTTTTGACAAAACCAGTTGCTAAAGATGTGGTATAAGTGAAATGGAACGTAGCTAAACAAGGAAGTAGTATCGGGCATAGATAATAAAACAACGCAGCCAATAAAAAATATTTTGATAAGGATGCGTTCACGAGTTCAAGAACATCTTTACAACCCAAAACTTTTATTTTTATCTAGACTTCTATAAAATACAATTGTTAGTGAAATCATTAGGTACACTAAAAAATTACCTTAATTTTAAAATAAGTTTTATCTCTATACATGTTTAGGTCAAAAATGGCCATTCTTCTTTGTATGTAAAGTCGCTTTTACACGCAATCAAGAACAAATCTACATTATTTGTTTTATAAAACATGTTTGGAATATTTTGTTCTGTGCTGGCATGCAGGCTGGACCTGAGGATGCGGTAATTATTTTCGGTCAAAATAATTAACTCACTTTCCGGATGAGTGAATATAATAACATACTGCGGATCAACATTTATGAGTAAATAAAAAATATGGGTATAACATATTAATTGTAACGTGTATGTGATTTATTTATGAAAACCGCCATTTAAGGGATGATAATTTTAGAAATTGGTAGGTATTGAATGTACCAATGTATGGTTCACGCATGCTGTGTTGCGAATACAAAGAGACGGTTATTTTCTTCCGCCCAGTCTTGTACATTTTTAAAATAACTATAATCTTCCTACAAAACAAATGGTCTTTTATGTTTTTGATTTGTTATTTATATACACTTATATATATACATATCAGATTATTAATAAAGCAAGAAAACTACTTCACCGGTGCAGTACCTGTAAACAAACAAGTACTGTCATGAAAGCGCCTGATTCACGTTATCAAACTTTGTATGTACTACTAGTTCATGTCAAGATTAATCATCAAATTACTACGGATACACTCGTCGTCTTCAGCCGTGTCCCACTACTGGGCACGGGCCTCTTCTCCTTATGAGAAGGGTAAGGCCATAGTCCACCACACTGGCCAAGTGCGGGTTGGCAGACTTAGCATGTCTTTCGAGTACATTATGGAGAACTGTCAGACATGCAGGTTTCTTCACAATGTTTTCCTTCAACTTTTAGTAAGCGATAATTAACAATTAAATACGCAAATAACTTCGAAAAGTCATTAGTGCGCGCCGTGGATTTGAACCCGAGACCTTTTGCGTAGCAGTCCGTCAGTCTCTCCACTGGGATATCGCTGCACTCACTCACTGTTTAAAACGCTACGGGTAGTTAGTAGCAAGATTACATTGGTACTCTGTAAAAGTATTTCTGTAGTCCAGCCTTTCTTCTTTACTAGTAAAATCTAAGTATTACACGAAAAAAAATTTTGCTAAGTGATAGATCAACCTGCATTTGGACAATCAAATCGGTTTATGTTAGTAACAAGCCGAATTCTCATTTCTCATACGTACATCTTACTTTAAATGACATTAAGCATACCATACATACACGTTATGTATCAAATATAAATAAAAATATTATAATTGTACTCTAAAACAAGCTTACGAGAAAAATGCACTAATTTCTTATACGTCAATGGTACATGACTATACAAATATAAATAAAAATATATAATATCAAAACGGTACTAACAAGCAGTTTTGGCCTAAAAAGTTTATTATGTTCTTCGTATAAAATCCTAAGGTATAAATTCCATATGCTAATTTAGGTTTATATCGCCAAAAGGTGCTAGTTACCATTACTGGCTCACCAAGTTTTATTTGCGTCATTTGGACGAATTATCGTACAGTGATTTCCAATTCAATCAACACCCCAAAGTGAAAGGTGAATTGACTTTTATATTCCACTGCTTAATTGTTAAGTTGGTTATAGCGGCATGTATAATAGATAGGCCAGGCTTTTGATTCAGTTTCTAGGAGTGATTTTCTAGGGTAGATAGAAATCTTTTTCCTTTGCTATTAATGTTACATAACGGACAAAAGTTACGCAAATTGATAATGATTCCAATTGCTCTTATTCTATATAGCTTCGTAAGTAAAACCTAGAAAATTTATTAGACAAAAAGATGTCACCGTTAGCGACTGTTCTAGTGTTAACTGTATTACAGCCCGTCAGCGTCTTCCACCCTATGTAAAACAAGTGATGATTTTAATTTAAATATCACCTTATTTTGTTAATGAAAAGCTTTGCCAGCGTCTAAGTTTGCATAATAATCGAAAATGGACTCAGAAGCGAGGACGCAAGCAGATCTTGAAATTAAATTTACGGATAAGCGAAATATTCACGCGGTAAATTAAACTCGAAGCAGTGCACGGTATGATGACGTATGCCACAATCGTTTATCTGTCAGAGCCTCAATTTCACTTGCCTAGAAACCTGAACTTTAAACCGATTATGCCCCATTTTGGTTTGACCTTTATATGTTAGTTGAATAATTGCTCGAATCCTAGGAGCTGACACTGTAGTGTACTTCAAGCTGTTATAAACAGATTTTCGTAATTCAATTACTGTTTGCGATTGGGCGCATTGTTTAACGATAGGTGCTTATTCAACATCTCAGTCACCTAAGTCCCAATTAGCCTGTCTATGTAGACTTAAGGCGAGGACATAAATGTGAATTGGGCGTCATTAGGGGTAAATTAAAACCGATTTTCTCCGTAATTGTTATAGAAGAAAAATCCAAAAAAATATGTCTTAATCTACATCATATAAAGCATGTTTCTGTTTGGTAGCAAATACTAAAAAAAATATTTTAAATATCTGATTTATTCAGATATTTAAAATATTTTTTTTAGTATTAATTATTATATGCAAACTAACCTCTGTTTTTAGGGTTCCGTACCTCAAGGTAAAAAAAGGAACCCTTATAAGATCACTTTCTTGTCCGTCTGTCTGTCTGTTTGTCTGTCTGTCTGTCTGTCTGTCCGTGTGTCACCACCGATTTTCTCAGGAACGGGTGGACCTAGCAAATTGAAATTTATACCAGATACTGAGATCTATGGTTGCTATTAGGTGTATGAAAATCAGGGTCCTGGGTCAACCGAATAAAAAGATATGGTCAAAATTAGATTTTTGCGAAAACTTGTAAGTACCAAAATTAACCTTAATTTCAACTTTTTTAATTTTTGGATTTTTTCCTTTACTTGTGCTGTAAGACCTTGGTTTTGACCAAAATTGACAATTCTAGGTCAACCGTAAGTACCCTATAGGTTTTGGGTCGAAAACCTATATGGTAGTTCCCGTTGAACTAGAATCACGAAATTTGGCTAAAAGCAGGGTCTTACAGCACAAATAAAGGAAAAATTAAAAAAAATTAAAAAGTGGAAACTTTAAGGGTGTCCCCATACATCCATAGTAGACTCCATTTAAGATAGTCCTCTAAGTTGTATGGGCGCTCATACAGATTTAGAGAACTAGTGTAATTCAACCTCAAATAAGGTAAAATGCATACGGAACCCTCGGTGCGCGGGTCAGACTCGCACTTGCCCGAATTTTTTTTTAGTTATTACCTTTTCTCTTAATCTATCAATCATAAGATTGTTTAAACTGAATCAGCCTCTTATATATATGAGTACCAAGGGAACCTTCAGCTTATTTTGGCAAATAACTTTACTTATTATTTTCTAAGGATTTTTTTACGTCACCGATACTCGCAAATCGCGCGTGGACAACGAACCAGTAGTACGTAAGGCGTTAAGCAGAAATATCCTTGATTTACAACCAACATGTGAATGTAGTTTCAACAGTTGACCGTGCTAGTCTTTTACAGACTGCTTCTAAATAGAAGTACCTCATATAACACATAACTTCACGCCTTTATCCTCTCTTAATAATTAAAATATCAAAATAATTCACAAAAAATGTATCGCATCGCATCAAAGTCATAGAATATATTTCCAGATTTGTTGGCGCTTGGTTGTCCGAGAGGAGGGAGCACTGATGATTCATTATTGGTTTTGGCGAAGTCTGCCTTAGAAGGTATTTATTATATTATTTGTCCAGACAAATTCGATTTCTTTGCCAAGAAATTCCTTTTAAAATGGAAACAGTGAACTCTAGTTGAAAATAAATGTGTACAATATATCAAGCTTTAACCAAATTTAATTCTTGATGAAAAAATATTGAAACAGAAATGTCGATCATTGTACTGATTTACCTCTTTCAACCAAAGTTCCAACCATTCAACGTAATTGAACATTTTTTTAAACGAGCAATAGTAAAAGAAAAATTTCAATCAAAATATCAATCGGTAAACTTGAAAAGCTATATCAAATCATATTTTACACTAAACATAACAAACGGATGTCACAAAAACAACTATTGATTAGAAATTAGAAGCCGCAAAATTAGTTACGCAAAGCTTTGAGAGAGAACCAATTTCGGTTCGTATGTAAATTATTTGATTCATTTGAGTTTAAAAGGAAAATTCCAAATTGCTAATCAGCTTACTTTTTATTAAAGCTAATAATGCTTTTATGTTTTATCGACCTTATTGAATAATGTTATAGACCTTTTGGCGCGGCTGGTAAAATTGTCGAGATTTGAGATTTGTTTGCGGTTTGCATTAAATCTATGTATCATTTACATGAAGTTTAACTAACTCCCCGCAATATACTCGGAGTATGTTTGGGCACGCTTCACCCGGCTTTGTAGATGAAGACAAATATTTAAGAATAAATTTCTCCGATTTTCTATTAGATAGCAGCGGTCCTCGAGTGTGAATACAAAATCTAAATTAGCACTTAACTATTCAGGAGACGTGAATCGAGTTATTTGGAAAGTTTGCAATTTACTGCACTTGCTCTGTGGCTTTGTGGTAATATTTTATGTGGATCGCCAAACTCTCTCGTAATGGAAAATATCTTGCCACGACTTAGTACACCATTTACTGTTATCCCCACATTTCGTCTTCTACTTCGACGCGCCTCGAAGGGGCTTTATTCTCATCCGCCTTCGCACAAAACATAAGAAAAAGCTCATAAGCTTAAGTTGAGATATTTTTCAAGTTCCTTGGCTTCTAACTAATTACGTTATGTCATGTGAAACCTTTGTGAGGGAACATCCGTTCTATTTTGTTGCTGATTTCGGTTAAATTGCTTTTAACTAAAATATATACATTTATTTATAAGCATTCTACAAGTCGTGTATGAGCGGCGATAGCCCAGTGGTGTCTTTAACGGACTGCCGAGACGATGGTCTCGGAATCGAGCCCCAGTTACTCCGGGCGTGTGCCCGAGGTGTGTACCTCTGACTTTTCGAAGTTCTGTGTCTATTAAAATGTTAACTATCGCTCGCTTAACAATATGCCTGTAGATGGCAATAGGCTCGCCCCCTATTTCATTGGGACTGAAACATACATAACTGGCGAAGTTTGGGTGTGTAATGCACCTCTGCCCAGTGGCGTAGCGTGGGGGGGGCCGGGGGGGCCATGGCCCCGGGCGGCACATTTAAGGGGGCGGCAAAAGAGGCCGTGAAGAAAAAAAACAACTATGCGCGCGCACTGACTTGGTCCAAGTAGGACCGCGCCCGCGCGGCAGCGCGGGCGCTGTAGTATCTAGGCAGGGCCGGGCTTTCCCGAACAGAACAACAATCGAAAACAAAATCATCCTCATTTTCATTACGTGAAGACTTGTTTCGGATACCTATGGGTGTGTTTTTTTAATTTTGTCAAGGTAATCCGTAGTTTTTGATTAGCAATGTTTTAATGGGTTGTAATATTCCGGTGATCTGCGAGCGTGCTATGAGTAGGGCCGAGCCAGCCCTGTGTGCGATGTATGTAGCAGTAACGGATCTACGTTTTTTCGAACCGGGGCAAGTATTGATAATGGCGCCCCCTCCCAACAGTTTTCCAAGTAGGTAGTTCAAATTTTTGATTCTATGTCGTGACATGATTTTGGCGCCTCCATGACACTGCCATCTCCTGGGCAAGTAGCCCGGTTATAGATTGCGAAAATAAGGAGTAGGAGTAAATGCTATTAACCGGTGACGGGCAGCAACGTCACCGGTGCGAGAAACTCCACCCTGCGGCCTTCATCAAGACTACCGAGCCTCGGCAGCCTACCAAAATCAATTAAACGGTATACCTTGCTTAAACGAACGTATTCTACGGCAAAAGGACACCTCGCCGAGCTCGAGGTACAATTGTCACATAAAGTGGTACACACTGGGGTTAACAGAAGTCTGAAGTCAGGGCGAGGACATGGTGACTCTAGAGTCAGGTGACTTTTGCTACCATCGAGAAGGCGACCTACTCTTGTGGTGGCATCGGTTTCCTGGTCAGGAGGAATAGTTTGTGGTCGTCGGTAGTGTGTCGACCCTGGTAGCGTATCTCGTACTTAAACTCACCAATAGAGGCGGCCTAAAGGTGATGATACAATTATATGCGCCGAACTCAACTCACCCTGACGAGATGGCTGAGGCCATGTACCAGGACACTGTTAAGACAATAAAGACATAAAGACATATTTATTTCTGCAGTTTGTTTGTTTACAACACTTATACAATACCTAGTAAGACTAAAGCTCAGTACTTCGACGCGAAAGTGGAAGTACAAGAACGCGGCGAAACGAAAATCGGAGCCCACGGTGTGAGGCACGAGAATCATAGAACTAAATGATAGTTGACTTCCTCATAGCAGAGGGGATTTTGTTAATAAACTTTTGTAAAAAGAAGCCTCACAGGCAGTGGATTTGGCGAAACCGCGATAATGTGACAAACAAGATGAAAGACGACATCACCGCGTACCGAAAGCACACATTTCAAGACGGTGATCAATACGATAAACATCTGAAGAGAACACCACGAGTACGAGGCCCTCTTAATATAAACCTCATAACTGAAAGGGGCCAGTCAATGAAGCCTACTCTCAGACCTACATTGCCCCTCCTACTGACAGCATTAAGCAGAAGACGGCCACAGTGCTCACGATACTAAGACATTCGTCTCGAAAGATCTGTTCCGCTTAGAGAAAAAAACAAGAAGTCTAAAGAGCCAGCCGAGACTCTCGAACTGATGAGAAAAAGACGTGAGATGCCATCCTGTCGGCTGTCTTCGGCGGAAGGACGGGAAGTAAAGCGACAAATACGAAAGCTTACGCGACGAGACCTCCGACGCTCTAACACTCGAGCCATCGAGGCTGCGATTGAGAAAACCCCGGGGATCATGAGTCTTCACTCTTCAGTTGAGGCGACACAATCATACGACACTACGATGGCGGATCGCCGCACCGCAGATTCTCGAGCAGTTTGAAAGGTTTTATCGACTCTTGTTTACCTCGCGGGCAGACAGAAAAATTGGACTTAAGTAGTACCGACGACTACAGTGCTCTACTGACGCACCACTACACTGAAGCATAGAGCATAGATATTTAAATAGAGGCACATTTCTTATGGGCGCTCTGTAGACAAACTTCCTGTGACCAGTGTGACCCATATTGCCGCTTGGCGGCGTGGCAGTCGCGCTGTGACAGCTGACTCTACGAGTGCAAGAGAGACAGAAGTTTCTCCTGTGTATCTTAACTACGAGAGCAAGAGAGACGGAGAACGACACCAGCGCCGCCAACGGCGTCAACTACACTGACAACTGTCAATACGCCAGTAGAAATCGACACACGAAATCCTTAAGAAATACGCTTCTATTATGTGAATCTGTATTCATTGGCTGAAGCCATCCCCACCTCTTAAAAAAAAACAAAGCACTTAGGGATGACGGAAATCCATCGAAATTTAACTTATTAAAATCCTTTAAGCCGTCTAGGCCTAGACTAAGCTATATTATATTGCAGCAGAGAAACAACCGCTGCCGAGCGCTACTCATTGACACCGCTGAGAGCTGCTATGTTTTGCCGTAAAATTATTATACTCTATGCTACTATGCTCTATGATATTCGTACAATGGAGACGAATCAAATGACAACATATTTTTTTTATTCTTTGAGCCGTTTTTAATTTGGCTTTACACCCTGTAAAGCCAAATTAAAGGACATACCTAATTATAAACATAAACATACCAAAACCAGCAAAACATTACACCTCTGCAGAAACATTGAGGTAAAAAGGGGGGCGGCAAATTGCTGAACGGCCCCGGGCGGCAGAAACCCACGCTACGCCACTGCCTCTGCCTACCCCTTCGGGGATAAAGGCGTGATGTTATGTTATGTGTATCTACAAGTTGTATTTTACATAGATTCTGTTGTAATAGATTTTCAATTAAACAGCTAATGTTAGGTTACCATATTGAATTCCGACACTGCCGGCACGTTGAGCATACCGCAGTGGTTTATTAGGGATCTATTCTTAATAGACCCCGAATTCCTTTAGGCGAGAGTCCCACACACACAACTGCCTGCCGTCACCAGTGGTGGAGTCGAGACAGCTCGAAAAAAGTTTCCACAGCGTCGAAAAAAGAAGCTGATGTCAGGTTTATGATACAATTTATTTGTTGTTTTTGTTTTATATTATATTATAACAAAATTTAATTTAGGCTTCTTAAATCATCTTTGACGGCAAATTCCTTGCTTAATTTATTCGGGTACGTCTTGAATATAAAGCGCGGTATTTACTTAACTAGCGCTTTGTTTTATCAGAACTATCTCGAATTCAAATTTCGCATGATAAGCAATGCAAAATAATTGATAGTATCTTTATATTGGGTAATCCGTTTGTCTGGACGTCGGAATGTCACTTAACTTTCTCTTAAACGGTACACCAATTTTCATCAGCTTCTTTATTTTAACCAGCCTGTTTATTTTAAATGTATCATTTTATATGACAATGATATTTTACGTAACCATTGCAAACAATATAATTGAGAATATCTTAATGATATTGATAAATAATGATTGATGATTATTCAATCGAATCTTTTAATGAAAGATCAGCTTTTCTGTTTCGCAAGTGAACAAAACGGACTTCAAAAAAATAATTCCACAACTCTAGCTGCCTCCTCACTCGTAAAGAACATAAGAGAATCTTTGGGTTAAAGAAAGATAGTTTCAGCGATATTCTTCGATATGTCCAGCGCTTTCGACTTTGTAGATCACAAAATCCTTTTGCGTAAATGCGAGCTCTATGGAATTAGAGGCAAAGCCCTTGATTGGTTGATCACCTACTTAAATAACCGCAAACAATGTGTTGAAGTTGCCGGCACTGATACAATTCATACTGTCACATCATATTTATCAACCTATGAGGCCAACAGATTTGGTGTCACATCATATTTATCAACCTATGAGGCCAACAGATTTGGTGTCCCTCAGGGCAGTGTTCTTGGGCCTTTATTGTTTCTGCTTTACGTAAACGACATACCAAAGGTCACAAATTATAAATGTACTCTGTTTGCGGACGATATTACGGTAGTAATTCCCCAGACTCAAAACACTGATTATAGACTAAGCATAAATTTAACCATTGATAACATGTCAAAATGGCTTAGTGCAAATAACTTAGCAGTAAACATGTCAAAAACAAAAACAATACATTTTAGAAATTATAATAGTACATTACCTGGTATTGAAATCGAATATAATGGGCAAGAAATTTCACAAGTGAATGAAATATTTTTTTTAGGTATAGTACTAGATAACTATTGTAATTGGAAATTTCACATAAAAACTGTGTGTACCCGTATAAACCGGTTTGTTTTTGCCCTCAAAAAAATCAAGAGCATAACAATTGAAAAAAACTGCCTCAATTGCTTACCATGGTTATATAGGATCGGTTCTAAGATATGCCCTATTGCTATGAGGAAACTCTACAGACATCTCACAGGTCTTATTTTGTCAATAGAAATGTGTCAGAGCAATTACTGGCGCTGCTCCATTAGATTCCTGCAAACGTCTTTTCTAAAAGCTAAAAATCCTCACTGTAATAGGCCTTTATGTTCTTGAAATAGGCTTATTCGTAAAAAAACACCCACATTTATTTAAAAAGTCAACAGAAAATAGGAAATTTGTAGCAAGGGATCCGACAAAACTAGCTGTACCTCAAATGTCGACCACCTATAATATACATGAATTTATGAGTTACAAAGATAAGCAACGAACTTCATTTTCATATTCTTGCTTAACCTTTCTGTAATTTGTTTTTTTATTTATATTATTTGAATCTCTTTTATAAATTTAATTTTCAACAATTTTTTATTAATTTTGATTTTTAATTCTAATTGATTGTGTATAAAATGTGTGATATAATTGCTGATTTATGTGTAAGCTTTCTACAATTTATTTAAATAATATAATTAATAATAATATAGTAATATATAATGTACCTGTTAAATTTTGCATGCCGAATGTCGGTGAAACATGCTGTGCTATGCTTTTACAATATCTACAACACCTTGTTAATATGACCATGTTTCTGGCAAATAAATATTCTATTCATCTTTTCTATTATTTTTAAATAAGAAGCAAACGGTAAACAACCTGACATTTTAAGAGCCTTCGTCTAAATTCTTTTTTTAATTGAGCTTCACTCGGCTGATGACAGTATTTTTCAATAATAACAAAGATGATGTTTCTACAATCTCAAAATGAAGGGCTTTAATACAATAAGTTTTATACTGAAGAAATTAAGACTCTCACATGCGTTATAAAATACAAGTGTATTATAGTGAGGACATTATAGTTTAGTTTAAGGCGTACATAAAAATATAAAATGTTGAGATGTTTTAATGCAAAGTATTTTTAATGTAAGTAAGTTTGTCGCCATTCAGCGCAATAACCGTTAACATTACATAAAGTGAACATTTTTGGACAAAAGGCGCTGTTCGTTTAACGTCAACGACCGATTTCGCCCACCTTATCTAACGTTTCCTGTTTCTTTGTCAAACGAGATATCTAATTATGATACCGCAGTAATGAACTCAGAAGGAAATTATTATATCCACGAATTACAAACGCATGAGGTAATCTGTATAACAGGTCAGCGATCTTTGGAATATATGTAAGTGGGTATACTATTAAGACGAGAAATGATAAGTATTTGATCTGTTTATTCTTGCTATATTTATTTCTGCACTAGATTATCACGCATACCTGTAAAGAAGGGCAATGTTGAAAATCATCAAAATTTTCTTTTTATACTTACTTTAAAGGTGCATGCTAGTTTGCTACCGTTTGGGATCATCATTTAACTACGTTTGACGATTTAACTGCACGTAATATTAGAAGAAGGCTTCTACGAGGCGAAAAATAACCTCCTTTCGGAATCGAATGATATTAAACGTAGTTCAAAGTATAAGCCATTTTCTGAAGATAATCTGATTTTATAAGCTGCGTAATTTTCGCAAGCTTCCTAAAATATTTTCGTAAATAAGATTTTCAGCTTTTAATTTTATAGAATTGCAATTCATTTTAATGTTTACTAGACGATGCCCGCAGCTACGCTCACACGTTTTGTTCTAATTTAACAGTTTCTGCCCGCTCCCGTAAAAATCCCTTCTCAGTGCTTCGGCTTCTTGCGCCTAATAGCTTTGGTTGTGCCTTGTCTGTTAGTCAGTCCATAACGAAATAATTATACTACTACACAGACAGATTATTCTGACATGCTAAGTGTTATAAGAGTGACCTCAAAACTTGTAAGTAAATATAGAATTAGATCTACCAAACTATTCCGAAACGTGTCTTGTTTAGTTCTCAAGCACTGGAATCTGTAATAAGTGGCCGCAAAGTTGAAAACAGAAATGCTAAGGCCATTCAGGACGACGAAAAATATTCCCGAAAGCATAATTTTACCTTTTAAACATCACCACCGTTTTGTCCTTTTCTTTTATTGAAATAAGAAATCTTTTGGGCGTGAAAAGCTGTATACAAATGTGACAGATAAAATCTTTCTCAAATATATGTTGATCGTTAAGTTACGGTTTAACTGTTGTGAGTGAAAGATGTTTAGGACATTTATAAACTAAACTAGAGGACGCCAGCAGCTACGCCTGCATTTTTTTTTAATTTACCCGTTTTGGCCGATTCCGTGGGAATTTCGGCAAATCCCTTCTTAGTGCACCCCTATGGTCCCCAAGGAACATACATGCCAAATTTCAGCTTCCTGCACCCAATAGTTTCGGCTGTAGCGTGTCTGTCAGTCAGTCAGTAACGCAAGGATTTTATATATTAAGATAAAAGCTTACTGGAAAATGTTAGTGTCGCTCTAACGTTGAACGTTTTTTATTGTAGCAGTTTATTTCTTTATCAGTTTTCATTCAAACAGGACTATTAAAATGGAACTAAATCAAAACTGAACTAAAACAAAAGTCATACTTTTCCTAGCATTTATTATTCATAGCCATTTGCGATCGCCATTCTATTGTATGAAAGAGCGTTCTTCAATTAGATTTTTCATAGTTTCGCATTTATTTAGCGAAGGCTCCTTTCAATAGAATATTTATGGTTTCACTTATAAATAGTTTTATGATTTTCTTTTTTACCTTCTTGTTATTTATTTTTAAATCAGCAGTTTCCTGGAATAATATTCCGCATTGGAAGGCATAATAAAGATTACATCAAGATATTTATTACTTATTTAAGTTAGATAACAACCTTTGAAACAATCTAAAAATGCATTCATACTTTTCTGAAACGTTTAATTAAGCTTTCAAAGAATCGTACAGACGAACGATCGATATGACGAACGAACGAAACGTAATATGACGTAAGACAGACATAAACCAAAAAATTACATTGAGAATTATTCTTGTCGGCAAGTTTGACACTGGTATGGATAAAAAAAACTGAATTAGAGCTTATTCTACATTTATACTTGAATGATTCCTGAACGTGTTTCGGCTGAATCGATTTGTGTGCGTAGAACAATTGAAACAAGTGCAACATACACCACGAATGAATGAATGTGTAAATACTTGTTATTGCCGCTTTCATCTCCCCGGGCAAAGTTTGTGATAAAGGACTATGGGCAAAAATGTATGGGCTCCGACCCCATATACCAACACACATGGAAGTGATGCCAATGCGTACCTTAAGTATCCACTACTTGATTAAAATCCTTTTTAGGGTTCCGTAGTCCACAAGGAACCCTTATAGTTTCGTCATGTCCGTCCGTCTGTCCGTCCGCAGCCTAGCTCAAAGACACCTGGTGCTAGAAAGCTGATATTTGACATGAATATAGACATACAATATTGCAACAAAACTGTAGAATAAAATTTATGAAAATATTTTTAAGGGTATCTCCCCTACATATATAGTGAGGTCGAATTCTTTTTTGCTTGAGTACCCTATTGTGTGGGGTATCATTAGATAGGTTTTAAAAAAACATTATTAGTTTGCTCAAATCATTTTTCGATCAAGTGATTGGTTTGTCAAATATCAAGCTTTGAAGTGAAAAAAATTGTTAGACTCAAGTGTCCCCCCCCTCCTCTGCCGGCTAAACTATTAATTTGGAAGGGGTGAAAAAATCACAAATATAGTACATATAACGAATTTAAAAGGAAAACTATCACGGCTAAGTAGACATCACTAGTTTACGAGTAATCGTCGGTTAACTTATAAATACCTATTTCTGTGAGTTTACATTGGGAGCGCTGGCTTAATCTTAAGGATGCCCGTTCTTAGTCCCAAGTGAAACAGAAGTTATTATCAATAATGGCCATTATGGTCAACTACGGAACCCTACATTGCGCGTGGTCTGACACGCACTTGGCCGGTTTTTTTACTTAAATCCCTGACCTTATATCAATCAATAAAAACAATTTATTATTATTTTTTAACCTTTGTTTTCATTTTACACTTGTAAGTTATTTTAACATTATGTTTATATTAATGACAAAACAAAACATGATTTAGTAACTATATAAAATAAAAAGTTCTTAAACATAAACATTTAAATAATTATGAATGAATAATTAGAAAATAAAAAAATATAAATAAAAAGAACTAAAGTTGAAGATGTGGGAAAAAAGCTGCTAGCTTTACATGGAACTGGGCGAGCCATGTCAGCCGTGTACATGAGGATCGTTGGGCGAAAATCTCGACACTGTGGGTGCCAGAAAATAGTCTACATCGCCAAGGTCGGCCACGAAAACGGTGGCGAGATGGCCTAGACGCCTACCACGAGAGTTGTCTTGAGATTGCAGGCGACAAGAGAGCGTGGAAACATTTGGGGGAGCACTTTGCCCAGCAGTGGGACAGTACAGGCTAAAGAAAAAAAAAGAGAAAATGAATATAAATGAATGAATCATTTAAATTCATTGTCTTCTAGTTATTCGTTCCTACAATGTTCATAGTAGGCAAATAACAATAGAGAGTGTTAATATTACTGGTCTATTATAACACTGTTTAACAGCTGCGTTCGCAGATTAAAATCTGTATGACGACCTATTCACATGTACCATACAATCGATATAATATGTGCACAACTGCCTATAATAGATAAATGAGTAGGTGTTTTACAATTATTAATCGTCAATAATATTATACGTAAACGAAATATTTGTTTAAACGTTAATTACTATGTCAACCCAATGCATTTGGGCAACGTCCCCATGGTAAAAAAATATCATCTTGCCAAGATGTGTCCATTGAGCTACATTTCATTTCTATTGATGGGTGGGGACGATTCCACCCATTGTCCTTTGTGAAATATATTGAACATTGACATTTGTAAAATTTAATTGTAAATCCTGTGTCGACGTCCACGTGCATCATGTCTTGAAGACGCCGCTTTGAGCCTGGTAACTAACGATAATCACCTTTGTTTTGGCCTAAATTAGTACGTGTTTTATTTAGGTTTCCTCCAGGCCACCAGAGAAGATCACCAGGTAATTAATTTGTTTAATTCTTGGCACCAAGAAACTTGGCTATATGTCAGACATTTGTATGCAAACAATTCCCAGTCTGTCTAGGCAAGCACTGAACATAAGGCAACTTGTCCACTTAGATTTTATTACTGTGCTGCTGAGAAGTCAAGTCAAAGCCCACAACCAAAACAAAATGAAAGTGCCGATAAAATTTTCTCAATCGACTTTTTCTAGGAAATATATCAAATAAACTTAATGTCATTTCCTTATTTCATTGGAGTTTCTTATTTTTATGGCGATCACCGATTGTAATCTTATTTATTACCAAACGCCTTACAACGGAACACCCCACGACAAAGCCTATCTCATAACATAGTTACTCGACCCGTTTGTCCAATCGTAATGTATATCTCGGTGTTTACAGCTATAAACTATTAAACAGGTCAACTAGGACACATAAACTATATTCA
Source organism: Euclidia mi (assembly GCA_944739405.2). Classification (NCBI taxonomy): domain Eukaryota; kingdom Metazoa; phylum Arthropoda; class Insecta; order Lepidoptera; family Erebidae; genus Euclidia; species Euclidia mi. The sequence goes on along the minus strand of OX123186.2, from coordinate 60,668,310 downwards.
ACCTCTAAACATTCTTCATAAACATAAATGGTTAATGTAATGTATACATGTGACTTTAAAAGAATGCTACAACGAAACTTATCTAATAATAATAGAAAATAAGGTAAGAATAAGTAAAACAAAAACTTCCGCAACTTTGAAATAATAAGTGATCCGGATGGTAAACAACTTTTTGTGGATCACAAAAATATCTGCAATATAGAAACCACATATAGAATTTTGGAATGTCGGAAACTTGTGTACACCACTCTGTTACCAGTTAAGTACAAATAAGAATTTGTATGTTTAAAGTTCATAAAATGGGTGTTTTTTTATGCAGCTTACTTTTTATGTTGTTAGTATTACTAATATTCTGTCGTATTTGGTTGGACTCCAGGAAGCGGACCCTTGATTAACGCTAGGACGATGATCATTTATTCTGTTAGGGTACTGTCGCTAATTTAAAATACCTACGTCTCCATGCGATTGAATACGGATCTTCATCTTGATCAAATTGGTTATAGTGCACTAAGGTAAGGTTTTCTAAATCATGGTAGGTATATAAAACGCTTTGGCTAGTAAGCCAAACTAGTAAGTTTTGAGCTCCCTGTTAACAGATCAGTGTGGCAACTCAATTTATTTATTTATTTTATATTTATTTATAGACTCACGCCTGTATCCCCGAAGGGGTAGACAGAGGTGTAATATTACACCCACATTTCGCCATGAATTTTAGGTCCCACGTAATAGGGGGCGAGCCTATTGCCGTACCGGGCACATTACCAGACTCCGAGCTGCTACTGAGAATTTCCTAACGGAAAAACCCAATAACACTTTGCCCGACCCGGACCGAATCGAAGCCGATCCCACGCGCACATTGTTGCGCGAGACCAACGAGGCAGTCTATATCAGTCTACTCAATTTATATGTGTAAGTATCACTGAATTTGATCTTCAAAGACCTTTAAGCCAAATATTTAACGGAAGGGGCATTCTATGAATAAGAGGTATTCACGATACACGTTCTCTTAATTATAGATATTTGGGGCAGTAAGACTTACTGGGTATAATGTACATATTCATCTATACTTATCATAGTTCATGTAAATATTAATCATCGAACAACATCCACCAAATACGTATATATAAATCTCATAACTAAAAATCTTCAATGTTCTCACCATTTGTATGCCGACGACTTGCAGATATATACCCAGGTAAATATAGACTCGTTGTCTACGGCAATCGACGTGATTAACAGGGATCTGGCTGAGATACATAATTGGACTACAAGGTTCGGGCTGACTTTAAAGCCTAATAAAAGTTAGGCCATTGTTTTGGGCAGCCAAGGATTATTAAGAAAATTTGACGTAATCTATTTTCCAACCATCACATACAACGGCACGGCCATAGATTGGTATCCTGTTGTTAAAAATCGAGGGTTGCATGTGGATGCCGCACTTAATTGGCGAACTCAAGTGACCCAGGCGATGCTAAAGGTCACCGGCACCCTACGGACTCCTTACCGCCTCAAGAAGTTGCTCCCATCCAGCACCAAGAAAATGCTTGTGCAGATCTTGATTTTTCCGTTGATCGACTATGGACTACTATGACCTGAATGCAGACCTTCTCAACAAACTCGACTACCTTCTCAATAACTGCATTCGATTCGTTTTTAATCTTCGCAAGTATGACCATGTGTCTACTTACCGTTCCCAATTGAAATGGCTTCCTATCCGTCATCGGCGCAGTTTGTGTGCTCTCACTATCTTCTATTCTATTCTATTCTTATGTCTCCTTCATCCCCAAAATATTTAACTTGTCAATATCAATATCTGTGTTCCAACCACGACCGCGATCGCCTAATAATCTTCTTCTTACTGTCCCTTCTAATAACACATCTCTTATTCACTCTTCCTTTCTCGTTCAGTCTATAGTCCTCCCTCTAGAAATCAGTATATATATGTATATATATATATATATATATATATATATATATAACGCAGTACCTCGGAGAGTGCGTTATGCCGTCGGTCCCGGCTGTCATGAAGATCTTTGACAGTCGGTATAGGAAGCCAGTACCTACAAATAAACTGACACTAATCTAAACTATGGACCCCGGGTTCTAACTGCGATAACGCTAGGAGGATTTAACATCTACCGAATACATTACAACATTTACATCCTGAAACGTTGCATTTCGCATTGGTATTCTGTAAAAGTATTTTCCTGGACCTGTCCGCATATATATTATTTATTACTCTAACAAGTACAAAACTAACTGCTACACAAAAATAATAATCATTAGATTTTATTTCTAATTAGAACTTTACTACAAGCTGACGAAACGTTTTATTAAAAATAAATAGTTTATTTGCATTAAATTGATACATCAACATGCACTCAGACAATCAAATCGGCTTATGCTAGTAACAAATCGAATTCGCCTTAAGGTAACAGCTCAATAAAAAATCACTAATTTCTTATACTTAGATCTTACTTTAAATGACATTAAGCATACCATACATACACATTATGTATCGAATATAAATAAAAATATTATAATTTTACTCTAAACTAAGCTTAATAAAAATGCACTCATTTCTTATACATCAATGGTACATAACGTTAATCATAGTAATAATATTTGTATAGTAATACAAATATCAATATAAATATATTATGTCAAAACTGTATTAACAAGCAGTTTTGGCCTAAAAAGTTTATATTGTTCTTCGTATAAAATCCTTATATTATATTCCTTATGCTAATGTAGGTCTGTATCGCCAAAAGGTGCTACTTACCATCACTGGCTCACCAAGGTTTATAGGCGTCATTTGGACGAAATATCACCAAAATTAAACCAGCATTTTAATGTAAAATTATAACCAAAGGTTTTTTGTTACTTGTATGAAATACCAACGCATAAATTGGATTTGGTTACATCGAGGATCGAGGAGACGGCGGATCTCAGGTAGGATGTCGGGGTTCGAGAGAAACACTGCTAGGCTGAACAGGTTCTTTATCACGTCTCACTACCGCTCACATACAGTATGACCGAACTAGGCAAGCACTGGCCTGAGGCTGGAGTGTAGACTCCTGCTGCTCTCCGACGCTCGCAGGGTAGCTGCTCGTAGGGTCGCCGATGAGCTGGCCAAGGTGCGCTGCGCAGGCAGCTCTGTCCCTAGATCGGCTGTTATGCTTAGGAGACACAGATACTACAGACAGAACGTATAGGCACACAGACAACTAGAATATGCTTACCCCCAGCGGGACAGTAGAAGTAGGATAGTAATAATAGTAGGTAGTAATAGTCACTACAACCATCAGCGAGACGGTGTGTAGGGCAAGTGCTCGACTTAGATCGCGCACCCATCTTATATAGATATAGGCCTATGACTCACAACTGCCTTTGGCTAGTGAACATGACCATATTTGGTAATATTGCGAACGGCTAAGCTGGCGTTAAGCGCCTGCGAGATATTATAACGCAATATGTGTAGTATTACGTTACAACCTACTTTAATAAACTATGTTGACAGAGCCCTGCTTCGCAGGACTCCTATTTTGGGATTAAGGGCCACAAGAGAACTTAACACAACCTATTTATTTTGTGATCATTTACTACATTTGGTGTTCGAATACAATTTGAAGTGCAGTCGTGACTAAAATAGCTAGTACTATTGTAATTTTAGACTTTATTTTTCTGGAGTTAAGTATATTATATATTTTTGGTTAAAGAACTAAGAGTATCAAAGCATTTTATGGTGGTCCCCATTTTTATTATAAATTGCTCTTATTTTACATAGGTAAATAACATAGATATGTATTAAATAAAAAGAGTTCACTTTCGACGGCTGTACTAGTGTTAGTTATATTACTGCCCGTCAGTGCCTGCCACCCAATGTAAACCCAAGTGATGATTCTCATTAAAGTATCACCTTAATTAGTTAATGAAAAGCTAAGCCGGCGTCTCAGTTTGCATAATAATGGAAAATGGACTCGGAGGCGCTGACGATATTTACGGATAAGCTAAATACGCACGCGGTAATTTAACTCGAAGCCGTGTACGGTATGATAACGTATGCCACAATCGTTTATCAATTTTACTTGCCTAGACATCTGCACCAGTCTGCGCTTTAAACCGATTTTGCTCCATTTTGATTTGACCTTTATATGTTAGTCGAAAATCATGAATAATTGCTCGAATCGTAGCAACTGACACTGTAGTGTACTTCGAACTGTTAGAAACAGATTTTCGTAATTCAATTACTGTAAGCGATTGGGCGAATTGTTTAACGACAGGTGCTAATTCAGCATCTCAGTCGCCTAAGTCCCAACTAGCCTGTAAACTTAAGGTAGAATTCCGTGCATCGCGATCGATCGCGGCCGCGCGCGGCCTACGACTGTCGTCGATCGTTCGCGACAATAGTCAACGTATGAAAATGTATGGCACCGCTGCCGAGGCCCGCGACTGACGCGCGCGGCCGACGACTGTCGTGAGCCGCGCGCGGCCGTGTCTTGAAATTAGTAGATGTTGTTCGTCAGTTCCCTCTAGACGTGTGTCTAGCGAAGTCAAAATCATGGTCGAAATGCTAATTGACATCCTTGAAGAAGAAGAGGAGAATAACGAGCTGCTGTTGCTATATTATGAAACTAGAGTACCAATCGACCCCATCTTTAAAAGCAGAAATGAAAAAGGATACTAGCAAATATTGATTCAAAGGCAATTATATTGTACCTAATGAAAAAAAATGTTGGAAGTTTGGAACGATAATACAAAATTGACGAGTGTCACAAGACCCATCACCAAACCGAAGTCTACTCGTTGTGGACATCAAGCCAAGTCATACTAACCAAAAATAATACCTGGGAAACGTTTTATTTTTTTAAAGTTTTCTCATTTTTTAAACCGCAATTAAAAGCGCGCGCGTGCAATGCTCGAAAAACTACTTATCCATGGGCTTACAGGGCAGCTAAAGAACATATCGCCGGGGTAAATGCATCGATTTTGTACCGAATTAGAAAAATTCCATACTAATTTTGAGCTTCAATATCTTCTGAACCAGTAATTTCCCTGGTATGGTGCCGAAGTAGAAAATGTTCGTAGTGATTGGTACAACATGGGATTTCAGTTTTCGTTTAGGGCCTTTTTACACCCTGTATAGTCGGCAAAACTTCCGATTTTTTTTTCATTACTACTAATTTCAAGACACGGCCGCGCGCGGTTCACGACACTCGTCGGCCGCGCGCGTCAGGCGCGGGCCTCGGCAGCGGTGCCATACATTTTCATACGTTGACTATTGTCGCGAACGATCGACGACAGTCGTAGGCCGCGCGCGGCCGCGATCGATCGCGATGCACGGAATTCTACCTTCAAGGCGTTAAGCGGTAGTATCCCTGATTAACAACCAACATGTGAATTTAGTTTCAACAGTAATAACCGTGCTATAACGCCTTTTACAGACTGATTCTAAATAGAGTACCTACCTAATATAAAAACAAAATTTTTAACAAAAAAATGACGCATTACTCATAGCATATCTTTGCAGATTTGTTGCCGCTTGGCAGTCTGAGAGGTGGTGGCACTTATTCAATATTGGTTTTGGCCAAGTCTGTCTTAAATAGTATTCATTTTATTGTTGGTATAACTCTAGATAAATTCGATTTTTGAGCCAAGAAACTCCTTTTAAAATTGAAACAGTCAACTCTCGACAAAAACCTACATGTACCTACAGCATATCAAGCTATAACCAAATTTAATTGTTAATCAATATTTAAACAGAAATGTCAATCATTGACTTATCTTCAGCTCTTCATCATACTGATTTTCTTCTTTCGACCAAGTTCCAACCATACAACGTAATTAAATACTTCTTTAACCGAACAATAGTTAAAGACAAATCTCAATCAAAATATAAATCGGTAAATTTGAAAAGCCATATAAAACAATATTTTATATTAAACGTACCAAAGGGACCACAAAACAACGATTGATTATAAATAAGAGGCCGCAATATTAGTTACGCTTTGAGAGAGAACCAAAATTCCAAATTGCTAATCAGCTTACACGACGTAGGATGAATATTTTTATAATTAAAGCTAATAATGGTCTAAAGTTTTATCGACCTTATTGAATAATGTTAAAGACCTATTGGCGCGGCTGATATAATTGTCGAGATTTGAGATTTGTTTGAAGTTTTTATTAAATCTATTTATAATTTACACGAAGTTTAACAAACTCCCCGCAATATACGCGGAGTATGTTTGGGCACGCCTCACCCGGCTTTGTAGATGAAGACAAATATTTATTCAGAGTAAATTTTCTATAAGATAGTGGCGGTCCTCAAATGTGAATACAAAATCTAATTTAGCACTATCCAGGCGACGTGAATCGAGTTATTTGGAAAGTTTGCAATTTACAGCACTTGCTCTGTGGCTTTGTGGTAATATTTTATGTGAATCGCCAAACCTTCTCCAAATGGAAAATATGTTGGCATGACTTAGGGCACCATTTACTGTCATCCCCACATTTCGTCTTCTACTTCAAAGCGCCTCAAAGGGGCTTTATTCTCATCCGCCTTCTTACAAAACATAAGGAAAAGCTCATAAGCTTAAGTTGAAATATTTTTCAAAATCTTTGGCTTCAAACTAATTACGTTATGTCATGTCAGATCCTTGTGACGGAAAATTCGTTCTATTTTGTTACTGATTTCGGTTAAATTGCTTTTTACCAAAAATATAGACATTTATTTATAAACATTCTGCAAGTCATATTTTACTTAGATTCTTTTGTATTAGATTTTCAAATTGAACAGCTAATGTAAGTTTACCCTACCGAATCCCGACACCGACAGGACGTCGAGCATACCGCAGTGGGTCAATGCTAATTGACCCCGAATGCCTTTAGAGAAGAGTCCCACACTACTAACAGCCCCAACTTAGTCAAACCGTGACCAATGACGGAGTCGAGACAGCTCAAAAAGAGATCCCACAGCGTCAGCAAAAAAAGTTGATCTCAGCTTTATGATACAATTTATTTGTTGTTTATGTTACGTACGTATATTCTATTGATAACAAAGGAAACGATATAAGCAACCGCATCGCACGTATTCAATGGGACGCTTCAAAGTTTAATTTAAGCTTCTTAAATCATCTTTGACGGCAATTTCCTTGCTTAATCTATTCGGGTACGTCTTGAATATAAAGTATGGTATTTATTTAAGTAACTAGTGCTTTGTTTTAACAGAACTATCTCAAATTGAAATGTATATAGTTATACATATAATATGTGATAAGCAATTCAAAACAATTGATATTATCTTAATATCGGATATCACTAGAGTTTCGTCTAAACAATTGACCGATGTTTTATCCCCAGTTGCACCCACGTTTATTTTAAATGTGCTATTTCATATGACATAGATATCATTATACGTAACCATTTCTAACAATATAATTAAGAATATCTTAATATAATTGTTGATTCGATCGCAACTTTTAATGAAAGATCAGGCTTTTAAATAAAAAGCAAACGGTGAACAACCTGCAATTTTAAAAGAGCGATCGTCAATTAATGTTTGAAAATAATTTTTTTATTGAGTTTTCAAAAGTTTTAAAAATATTTTTTTCAATCTCAAAATAAAAGGCTTTAATACAATAACTTTTATAATTAAGAAATTTTAGCTTTTTTAACTTTTATAATTAAAATACAGTAAGAAAGGACATATAGTTTAGTTTAAGGCGTACATGAAAAGATAAACAGTTGAGAGGTTTGATAGTAAAGTATGGTTGCAGTGATAACAGTCGCTTATCTCCATTCAGCGCTATAACCGTTAACATTACTTACTTAAAGCGAACAATTTGGGACTAAGGCGATTGTTCGTTAAACGTCCACGACCGATCTTTACCTACTTACCTTATTTTCTTCTTACATTTCCTGTTTCTTTGCTAAACGAGATATCTAATTATGATACCGAAGTAATGAACTCAGAAGGAAATTATTATATCCACAAATTACTTACGAATGTATAATTACTTTTTACTTACGAATGTGTAATCTGTATTACAAGTCAGCGATCTTTGGAATATAGGTACACTATTAAGACTACTACACACATGATCTTTGATCTGTTTATTCTTGCTATATTTATTTGTGCTCTAGATTATCACGCATACCTGTAGAAAAAGGAAATGTTGAAATCATCAAAATTTTCTTTTATCTGTACTATATGGGCGCATGTTAGTTTGCCACCATTGTGCATTGGGCACATAGGGATTTAACTACGATTGACGATTTCACTGCACGTTATATTAAAGGAAAGATTCTACGAGGCGAAAAATAATCTCCTTGCAGAATCGAATGATAATTATTATAATATCACGCAATATTATACTGTTCATATGTGAAAACTTATAATTGGCCTTCTACTAATATTGTATTGTGTAATATTCAGTTAGCTGTTAGTTTTCCTTATAAGAATAAAAAAAAATTATAATAAACGTATTTGAAAGTATTAGGCATTTTCTGAAGACAATCTCATTTTTTAAGCTGCGTAATTTTTTCCAAGCTTCCAAAAATAATTCCGTCAATAATATATTTACCTTTTCATTTTATAGAATGGCGATTAATTTTAATATTTAGTAGAGGATGCCCTTAGCTACGCCCACACTTCTTTTTCTAATTTAACCGTTTCTGCCCGCTTCTGTGGAAATTTCCAGAAATCCCTTTTTTGTGCCCCTCTACGGTCCCCAAGGAACATACATGCCAAATATCGGCTTCTTTTGCCCAATAGTTTTGGTTGTGCATTGTCTGTTAGTCAGTCAGTAACGCAATAATTATATACAGGTTGTTGATTTGCATTTGCAAAATATTTTAAGGGGTGTATATACTTTATAACTGAATACAAATACATGAAAAAGAATGTCACTAAAAGTTTAAAAAAATTATCGTCATCATTTACTTTCAACTCGGTGTATTGACCGCCGACGCTGCTCAACTGATCACCATTGCAGGTACCCAACACACACAAGCACCTACCTACAGTTACTGCGCGATACAGACTTACTTGGACGATTCAACAGTTTATTCTGATTTAATATGTAAGTAACATTTAATGAAAATAGGATCTTATATCATCGCACGCAGTTTGAAATAATTTTAGGTTATTAAGTATACTTACTGTCTTTGTTGTAGTATTAAATTATTTTGCAAATGCAGATCAATATATTGTATATACAGACAAATTATTCTGACATGCTAACTGTTATAAGAGTGACCTCAAAACTTGTAAGGGAATATAGAATTAGATAGTAACAGGATGACAAGTAGATATCTGCCAAACTATACCGAAACGTGTCTGGTTTATTTCTCAAGCACTGGAATCTGTAATAAGTTTCCGCAAAGTTGGAAACAGAAAGGCTAAGGCCGTCATAGAGGAACATGCCGAAACTCGCCAATGGTCGAGGCGGCTTCAGGGCGACAATAATATTCCCGAAAGCGTAAGTTTGCCTTTTTAATATCACCACAGCTTTGTCAATTTCTTTTATTGAAAAACAGAAATCTTTTGGGCGTGCAAAGCTGTATACAAATGTGAAAGATAAAATCTTTCTCAAATGTATGTTGATTGTTCCGTTACGGGTTCAGTTACGGTTAAACTTTTATGAGTTAAACATGTTAAGGACATTGATAAACTAAAGTATAAAAGCTTTCTGAGAAATGTTGGTGTCGCTCTAACGTTGAACATTTTTTATTGTAGCAGTTTCCATCTCGTTCAGTTTTCATTCAAACACGACTATTAAAATAGAACTAAATCAAAACCAAACTGAACATGAACAAACGTCAATACTTTTCCCAGCATTTATTATTCATAGCCATTTGCGATCGGCATTCTATTCAATGAAAGAGCGTTCTTCAATTAAATTTTTCGTAGTTTCGCATTTATTTAGCGTAGGGTCATTTCAAGAGAATAGTTATGGCTTAATTCATAAATAAGTTAATAATTTCCTTTCTTACATTCTCGATTATTTTATTTTTATTTCAGCAGTTTCCTTGAATAATATTCCGCACTAGACGGCATAATAAAGAATACATCAGGATATTTATTATTTAAGTTAGATAACGCCCTTTGAAACAGTCTAAAAATAATTTCCAACTTTGCTGAAATGTCTTAATAAAGCTTTCTAAAAGAGTCGCACAGACGAACGATGAGTTTGAGGAACGAAGTAATATGACGTAAGACAGACATAAACCAATGTACATCGACATTGTTCTCGTCTGCTAGTTGGACACTGGCATGTATCAAACGAACTGAATTGAGGCTAATTCTACATTTATATTTGAATGATTCCTGAACCTGTTTCGGTTGAAGCGATTCGTATGCGTAGAACAATTGAAACAAGTGCAACATACACCATAATCGCGATAAGTTATTACTTCCCTACTCAATGTGTTTATCGTTTGCGTCTATTCGTAAACCCTATATAAGTGTACATTACCATTATAACATCTGAGTTGCACTTACTGCAAGAAAACATGCTGCAAAAGCAACAAAGATTTACAAGTTATCTAAAATTTGCCATCTTCGTAGGTAGTTGTCAAGATGCTATGCTTACAAATCGATGAAATCGGGACCTTTGTAATGTCACAACAACCTTTTAATATTAGGCAACTTGTCCACTTAGATTAAATTACTGCGCTGCCGGGAAGTCGAGTCAAACCCGCAAACAAAATATAATGAAAGTGCCGATAAAATTTACTCGATAGATTGTCATTTCCTTTTTTCATTGGAGTTTCTTATTTTTATGACGATCACCGATTGTAATCTTATTGCCAAACCTCTTACAACGGAACATCTCGCCACAAAGTATATCTTATAACATAGTCACTCGACTCTTTTGGTCAATCGTAATGTATATATCGGTGTTTACAGCTATGAACTATTAAACAGATCATCCAGAACACATTAACTATATTCAACCTTTATACATTCGTGACGTACTTATCATTTTTATTTTCACAGAGAAAAATGGCAAATGTAAGGTTATATAATGTAATATAACGGTAATATAATGTATATATGTGGTTTTAAAAATATGCTACATAATTATAAATAACGATGCACGAAACTTTTCCAAATAATAATAAAAAAAAACCGGAAAACATGGCACGTGTGAATAATTTTTATTCGGAGGAACTGGTCAATTGTTTCAAGGGACAAAACTCCCTTTTTTCCAAATCCGTTGATTGCTCCAACGGACAAAAGTCCCTTTTTTCTGAAGCCGTAGACTGCGCACAAGTAACTAATGTCCCTTTTATTAAAACTTAACGGATTGCGCTATATTATATATCAATAGACGCGTAATCAAATAAGCTTTCGAATGATACCAAATAACACCAAATAATATACATGTAGTCCACGCAAGGGCAGTATAAAGTGAAAATCAGAAATATTTTCCCGCCATTTTTGAACGCGGTTATATATTTCTGATATATTCCTTTTTCTCGTCGTTTTTTATTAAGAGAGGTATATAAGTATTATAGATAGTTAGAAAGGTTCTTTTATTTACTTTTAGAAGAAATAAATATAATAAAAAGAAACTTTTTAATTTTAAACATAAAAACATAAAGAATGAATTGATTGTTAATTGCCGCCAATTTCCGTATTTTATTTTTTTAAATACCTTTTTATGTTATATATCTGATTCAAGCCTACATAAGTTTCTTAACAATTAGATTTCCAAGCAAAAAAACCATTTCCTATAAGAATCCGATAAGAATAACTCTTACTGGAATGTGCACAGTTGTTTACTTTTTCCCGCCAAAAATAACCTGAATATCCGCAAAATTTTTCGATAATCAATATCTCATGAATAATATGAGTATTATACATCATATGATAGGTTTATTTATAAACTCATAATAAAAAAATAACACAGAGCATAAATGTAACCTTATCAACATACATTATGTATTTACATTCAATAAAAAAGAAATGCCGTTTTTACGATAATTGTTAGTAAAAATCTCTTAAATTAAAGTAAAACACAATATTTATTATTTATTTTGCTGTAACTTCATAATTAATAAGTTTATTCGCAATAAAACATAAAAGTATCATATATAATTATAATATTTGTTAACAATGATGTTTTTAATCCGTAATTACGCCCCGCCCGCAAAATGAAAAGTCAGCGAAATAATATTTTTCACATGCTAATATCTAAATAACTTTTCAAGCAAGTATTGCTATAATTTTATATATTTGTTAAGATAATATCACCCGGTATATAACAAAACAAAAGGAACCAAGGTTCAACTCGTATTGTTATCACGATAAGAAATTGTTTCGAGTAGGTCGTTAAAAGTCGTAATTGTTTACATAGCATCCGGTTTGCCCCCTCGCATAAAGTAAACAATTCATTCAAACGTAGTGTATTTGGGATCATATGAAAGAATCATTCATTAAATTGAACAAAAACATTAGTTAAGGCCACAGAGGTGAACAAGGAGCGCACAAAAACTAATTTATCGACCCCGGGCGGTGTCAAGTGGCCGCGTCAGCTCGTCATTTGACACCTTGCGCGGTCGAAGCACCTTAGCAAATAATTTAGATCGCTCAAGCAAGGCAGAGGTTATGGTAAGAATAAGTAAAATTAAAACTTCCGCAACATTGAAATAAGTGACACGGATAGTAAACAACTATGTTTGTGGCTCACAAAAATATCTGTCCACAATATAGAATCGCAACGTCGGAGCTGAAACTTATACCACTAACTTTTTCCAGTTCAGTACAGATAAGAATTTGTAAAGTTTGTATAATGGGTGTTTCCTTTAAAGCTTGCTATTTATTTTGCTTGTATTCTGTCATGTCTGATTGCTGCAAAATTATAAGACTCAACTCGGCTTTAACACTGCTACTATGACCATTTATTCTGTTGGTTAGTTGTCGCTAATAAAATATGCCTACGTCTCCCTGCGATTGAATATGAATTTTTGTCTTAGTCAAGACAAAAATCCATATTTATTGTTGGTTATGGTAAGCCAAGGTGAGGTAAGCATGGTAGGTATGCTTAGGCTTACTGGTTTTGAGCTCCTTGTCAACACATCAATGTGGTAACTCAATTTATATGAGTAAGTAACGCTGAATTTGATCTTCAATGACCTTTGAGCCAAATATTTGTTAAGCCTCCAGATATTTAACAGAAGGGCCATAATATGAATAAGCGGTATTCACGATACACGTTCTTCTTAATATAGATATTTAGGGCAATAAGACTTACTGGATATAACGTACATATACTCTTCCATATTAAAGATGTGCGTATTATTTTATAAATGTTTGCTTGTCCTGTGCCTCGGAGAGCCAGCCGTCGGTTACGGCTGTCATAAAGATCTTTGATAGTCATTATTGGTAGTCAGAACTTTTGAATATACTGACACTGGTTAAAGTCATGGAATATCACTATCTCTTTATCTTTTGTTGCCGAGGTAAGGCGGTAGCCCTTCAGTGGAATAGTTAGTCAAATCCGGTTAGACTAGTAAACGGACTTAAGATCCGAGAGAAAAATCTTAACCGCTACCAAGCTAACGCTAGGACAACGATGAGATGATTCCATACACATGTACTTAGAAAAGAAACCAAGCCACTAATAAACATACCTACATATTGACCTACTAATAAGCATGCATACTTATATGTACCTATATGTATGTTTTATTTGGAAATGGCACTAGTCAATGAAACCAGGTAATCATAAATGTTTGTATGAGCGACGCTTCTGCCGAGCTCATTGTACCTAACTAAATCATAAATAAATTATATGTGTCGCTCATATTTATAGTAAATTCTAATACATATGTAAATAATATATCCTCTGCCACGAAATCCAGTTCGTCATTAGGTATAAACAAGACCAATTAAGATTAATTTAATTTATTATACAGGTTTAGTTAGCATCTCGAGCAGTTATAACAAGCTACAATCAGCACCAAAACTCTATATGATTAATTTTATATGCTTGTTTATCATATTTTAGTTTCATAGCCTTTGTTTCGGCACTGTAGTAAGCGCCATGATCTTTAGAATGCCATATTGCGATGGACATTTTAACTACAGTTTTCATAGCCACGATATTTTAAAAATAATTTGATACTTTTTGATTAATAATACAGTTTAACTACCCATGAATAAACTTTATCTCCTAGATAAAGCATTAGTTATCTTAATATATAAAATCCTTGCGTTACTGACTGACTGACTGACAGACACGCTACAGCCGAAACTATTGCACCGAGCGCAGGAAGCTGAAATTTGGCATGTGTGCTCCTTGGCGACCGTAAGGGTGCACTAAGAGGGGATTTCCCGAAATTCCCACGGGATCGGCCAAAATGGGTAAATTAAAAAAAATTGCAGGCGTAGCTGCTGGCGTCCTCTAGTCTGATATAGAAATTCAACAATAATTATTCCGACAGCGTGCAGCGGCGAAACTGAGCTAAATACCATAATAGCTCGTGTCGTTTTAGTATCATAAAAAAGGCCTCTGCGAGAGGACATGAACTACAATTTAACTTCAATGTTCTGACCAAAAGATAGTACCTAACTGATCGAGCTGGTACACCACACAAAGACTTCTAGTTGGCACATATTATGCAATTGAATAATAATGGAGAGGAAGCATCGTGGTAACTATATAAATGACTGCACTATCTGTACAAAGCCAATTTGGCAATGCATACAAACAACAGAGATTATAAAATTATAAAACCTTCCCCTTTTCACAAAAACAATTTTATAAATCAAATTAAAACCAAGCCATAATTCACTTTCGATTGACATACGTTAAAACGATAAGTAAGTGCGGCAAAACATAATTATTATGTTTATGCAATTGTGTATTCTCTTTAAGGCGAATGAATTATTATCCTGAAACAAATTTTAATAAACAGAAATGGCTTTTATGCGACTGCAAAATGATTTTTGTAAATCTTGCTGCATAAATATTAATATTCTGAATCAATATTTTGCAGTGTGTACAGTATTATAAAATAAGTCTGGTGAACACATATCTAAAAAACATGTTCATACTCTGTGCGTTGTTGCGCCATATTTGTTGACATCATTATATTCTAGTTCAAATCTGACACTGGAAAATCATCATGTTCATCTCAAAGGCCGTCTCTGGATTGTCATCAAACCCACGACTTTTGTTCTTAGTACCCGAAGACAAAAAGCCCAGTCAAAGTTACAGTATTAAGGCTGCTACACACAGTGCCGGTGGCATGGCCGGCGGCCTAACCGGCGGCCGTGCCGCCGGCCAAGCCGCACGAAAGAGCCGCTGGCCTGGCCGCCGGCATGGCCGCCGGCATGGCCGCCGGCATGGCCGCCGGCATGGCCGCCGGCATGGCCGCCCGGGTAGACCGGCGGGCTGCGCGGGTTGCGACTTAAGGATGCTCGACTCGATCCAAGTGCTTTGTATCGATATTTTGTATCGCAATAGATTGTAACACAATGTATCGATCCACTCCATTTGATACTCGGTATCGTATCAAGTACAAGTAAACAATCCTTTTCAGCTTCAAGTTTGATAAACAAAATTTACTGATTAGTGCCAAACAGAAACATTACGTACAAAAGAAACTTGCATTAAATTCTGCCATAAAATAAATCAATTGTGGTGCGGCAAATAAGAGATGACCATGCTCCAGATCAAATTGATTCCAAGTTGCATTTAACAGAATCAACAACCAAAGAAAAGCATTTACAGTAATTTAGTTCGATTTGCAATTAATGTAGGAGAGATCTTTTTATATTTCAACTGCATGGTTGGCCTAGTGGCTTAAGCGACCGCCTGACGTTGCGCCGAGTGTAATGGATTCGATCCCCACACGAAACAGAAATTGGTGTGAATTTTGTGTCTGTTAATTGTATGTTTGTATAGTTCTTTGTATGCTTCTTTATTCCTCTTCTTTTAATTTTTTTACATAAGAAAATGAAAGCTACAGCTGCTATGGCAATGTTGACGACTTCGTTATTCATCGTAATCGATAACCAACCACAAAATGTAACCTCACTAGCGTTCTACACGACTGTCATAACTGGAATGATGCGCGGCTTTCTGCGGCCGATGCCGGCGGCACCGACGCCCGCCAAAAGCCGGCGGCGGCACGGTGGCTCGTGCCGCCGGCACTGTGTGTAGCAGCCTTTAGATAGATAAATTATGTATATTTAAGTTTGAATGGAAAGCCCTTGAGACGCAATTCTCCTAAATAAATTTGTTCAAAATACAGTTTCGATATAATGTCAGTGTCATCTTACGTCACAAAAATCGTATTCTTGATATTTAAATAAGTTGTAACGAGATCGTAAATTGAAACAAATGTCAAATATATGTATATTTTTATGTATTTATGCTTATATACTTTATATGTGTACTTATATATAAAATGTATATTATAATAATCACGCACCTACTATCAACTATCTCTGCATCACCCTAGGTTGACTGGTAGAGAATGCCTAAGGCATTAAGTCCGCCTATTTAACACATATTTTTTGTGTTGTGCAAAAAGTATAATAAATAAATAAATATTATTTGGTTAGCAGAATACCGCTTCTAAGTCAATTCAAAATATAATTTGAATGTCATATAAAATACGGGAGTTGGACTGCTGGCATATACATAGTTCGCTGCGATATTAATTTGTGGTATTGTGGTAGATATCATCACATTCGTGGTGGGACTAACCATATGGCTTCGTAAATTGATTATATATTGAGATTTTATTTTAATTACACTTGTAAAAAAGGTGTTTTTAAGAATAGAAACGTTTGTTATTAATCGTGAAGTTTAAAAAGTAAATGGTAAACATCATTTTAATAACTTGGCAGTTTAAAAGTCTGTTTCTTTGAAATATCAACACTAAAACATTACGAAGCTAGGGTCATTTAGCACAGCTGTTTATATTTACTAGAATTTTTCTTTTAAAATTGTATTCATATAAATCATATTTTATTGTTCCAGTATTAATAGTTTTATTTTATCTTTCTTGGGACTTATTTGGAACAGTTTCTTCGGTGCAGCTTTGAATGAAACGTGTATGGAATACTTTGTTACAGTTTTAAGGCTACTTCTTGTCAGAGACAAGAGACCGCATTTTTTGGAGATATAAAACAATCATGAATGCTGAAATCGTCTAGTATTTGACATGGGTTCAATGAATATTGTCAAGTAGGCACTCATTATACCTTTAGGTATACAAATTTAGGAGCCCAACATCAATAAATTCATACTAATATACCTGTACCTACTACTTTTTCAATTTCATTAACCTCTAATTTAGAACGCTAAAGTCATATATAAGTAAGTATACATAAACGTATAAAATGATCATGCAGAATCTAAACGATAATAAGTAAACAGCATTAAAAATTTTTTACAAATCCATTATTGATTACCCCCGATTTATCATTATAATAGGAAAATAAAAACGTTTATTGTGTTGTTTCACTATCAATCCTTTATTTAGAAGTATTCACGTCCATAGTGGTGTGGTTGACGGCATAGAATACAAGTGTCACCATCCCCTATCTTCCCGTGGGTGTCGTAAGAGGCGACTAAGGGATGACACGCATGCAAATACCATCTTTGCGTAGAGACGGAAAACTCGACATCAAACCCTATACGACTGCCTCGTTGGTCTCGCGGCATAAATGTGCGCGTGAGATCGGGAGGTCCCGGGTTCGATTCCTGGGTCGGGCAGTGTTATTGGGTTTTCCTGTCACGAAATTCTCAGTAGCAGCACGGAGTCTGGAAATGTCCCCGGTACGGCAATAGGCTCGCCCCTTATTACGTGGGACTAAAGTGCAAAGTGAAAAGCGAAAAGTGGGTGTAGAAAATGTAGAAATACACCTCTGCCTACCCCTTCGGGGATTAAAGGCGTGACGATATGTATGTATGTATGTCACGTCCATAGAAAATAATGAAATTGAACATTGAAGTTGAGCATACCTTTGTTTAACCTGATGTAGATAATAAGTGTTTTCTTTGGTGTCATGGAGTAAAGCAACTTACAAGAATAAAGTCCTGCGCTCAAAAACCAAATGGCAAGGCATGGGGTAGTACGGCAGGCCGAAAGATCCTGAGGAATCTCGTAGCATACCAAAGGATTCAGTGGCGTACCCGTGTCGTGACAAAAGCCAAGCAATCCAAGACGCGTTCGTCTCCCGGTCGTCATCGAATTCTTCGCCACAACGGGTTAGATTTATTCTAACATACCACGCCATAAGAGCGGAAGGCCCTCTATTACTAGGCGATCCAATTTGCAAAATGCTAGTTAGATAGACTACGTAAACGATCGATTTGATTTCCTGCGTCGTATTCGTTTCAAGAATTGCAATTTTAATAATTCGAAATTAACTCAAACATTTTCGTCAGTTCACATTATTATAAAGTTTTCTAAAGTGTACTTTTTTAAGTAAAAGAGTAGTTTTAGGTAAAAAACATTTTTGTCGGTTAAAATAAATAGGCAAAAAAAAAGAAAAAAGATAATACGCCTTAAGTAGCAGTATTAATTTAATAATATTGGTAGCGCCATCTACCTTCCTATATATAACTAATCGCATCAACATGAATCGTTCCACGCTTGTCTAGTGCGAGCGATATCATATTTCCGTCCCTCTCTTTCCCTCTCCCTGGAAGAGGCACTGCCTTCCGCCTGATTCGTCGCCGCGAGCTTCGACGCGAGTGACAGTCTAGAACATTCTGCTCGCTAAGAACGCCGTCTCGATACCGCTCCGCGCCGCGCCGCTGTATGTGATTTTGCCGCTTCCACCAAGGAAAACCCGCTCGTGAGTGAAGTGAAAACAAGCAGCTACATCACGAAAACACCAGGAGGAAAAGAAACGAAGAAGGCTGTATAAGGTAAGTGCCTTCCATCCTGGAAGTATCCTATACCCACTCAATCACCTCCTCCCGTATCCATCTCCTCTTCCCTTATTCCTTTCTAGGCGACCCAGAACTCGCCCTAATACAGTCCAGTCCATTTCCCTCCCAAGTCGCCTAGAACCTACCTTCGGTTTCGGTGTATCGCCGAGCCATTTTTTTGATCCATACGAGTCGGATTCATTTACGTTTTATACGTTATACCGCTATACCTAGGCAGTTATAGCACCTAGCTATACTCCTAATATATTCACATAACCGTCACATGGTTATTTCCGCCCGCATTAGTAGGTAAACTTTTATGTAGCTACCTACTTATTAAATTATTATTTCTGCAACTATCATAGTTGTCTTATAAATCTCATATTTCAATCAACTTTTATTTCCTCAGCTCTAAAGTGTTGCCTACTTAGGTAAAATAATAGATACATTAGATATTCTTATTTTGTTTCGTTCTCATTAGCTTCTACTTACGTAAGCATGTCACAACAAAAGAAGTCACGCGTGTCGGAAGACAAAGAGATGACAATCTTAGAAGCGAAACGCAATATTTTATTTGAGCGCATTCAAAATATCTATGAACGATCAAAAACCGCATCTATGTCTGACACTAGATGCTGCATTTCTCAGTTATTGTATAACAGTAGATAGTATTCGAACAGATTTTCATAAGTTGTTAGACGATTATAACGCAAGATTACTTTCTATCAATCCTGATGAAAAACCGAACTATCAGGCGTATACCTCATTCGAAGATCTTTATTGTATTATTAAGCGTATACAATCGCAATTGGAGGGTAAATGTTCAGCAGAGCCCGTTGCCCGCAAACCGAGATTACCGCCAATCGAGATTATGTCGTTTGACGGAGATATACGAAATTGGCCGTTATTCTATGCAAGTTTTAAGTCTACAGTGCACGATAATGGTTCTCTGACAGATGCTGACAGGTTGTACTATTTAATAGGTAAACTGTCACCGAAGGCCCAGTCCGTATTTGCAGGTGTCACACCCAGTGCTGAGAATTATCAGGTCATATTTCAGTCACTACTTGACAGATATCAAGACACGCGCGTCCTAGCGTCTACGTACTTTGACCAAGCTTTAAATCTCAAACTGTCCGGCAACGCGTCTGTCTCGAATTTCCAGCTGTTTATAGACAACTTTGTTACCGCAGTTAATTCTCTTAAAAACTTAAAATTAGAAGATCTTTCCGACTTTATGTTGCTTCAACTCGCTTTAAAAAAGTTTGACACTGATACAATTCGCGCATTCGAGATGACGGAACGCAATAATAAAATACCTACACTAGATAGTTTTATTTCGTTCATCAAAGATCAGTGTCGAATATTTCATAATACGCAGTCTGGTTCACCTGGCCCGTCTAACACTAACAACAACAAACAAAGGTTGAATAAATTGCGAAATAGTAATAATAACTCAGTCCCTAATCCACAATCTTACGTAACATGTTCGGAATCTAATAGTAATAATTCACAGAAGTGTCTGTGCAGTAACATAGTGCACGACCATTACTATAAGTGTCCCACCTTTAATGATTTAAATCCAATTGCTCGTTTTAAAAGCGTAAAAGATAACAAAGCTTGCATTAATTGCTTAAGCATAAAACATAAAACGAGTAATTGTTCCAGTAGAACGAGATGTCGCACGTGTAAACAAAAACATCACACACTGTTACATTTTGATAAAAATAACCGGTGGTCAAGTCAAGCCGATAACCTTGACACACTTACGCAGGTGCAGACCACGGTAGCTGCGCCTTCCACGCCTCGCAATAATGAGATATCGTTGTGTACGACATCCATTGCGCGGGCGGCACGCACGCGCGGACGGCCTTCGCGCGCTTGTAGTGATCAGAGCAGTGCTAGGCCGCCATGTATGGCGTCTAAGACTGTTCTGTTAGCGACAGCGCAAGTTATCATATATGATGTCAATGGGTCGCCGCACATGGTACGTTGTCTGCTAGATAGCGCATCTCAGACCAATTTAATAACATTAGAGTTGTTCAAACGCCTCGGATTATGGAATAACTTTAAAAATACTAACTCAACCGTCAAAGGGATAGGCGGATCAGTAAAGCATTGCAGGGGTTCCGTAGATATTAAAATACATTCGCGTTTTAATAGGAATATTAATTTTAACATTTCTTCGCTTATCGTGGAGCGTATCACGGACGCATTGCCGAACGCTAATGTAGACGTAGCATCACTCACTCATCTCGAATCATTGCCGCTAGCCGACGCGGAGTTTGCGAATCCGGCAGGCATTGATCTTTTGATCGGAGCTTCAATATTTCCGCACTTGCTACTAACTAACATAGTTCGTAGTGAGCGATATGATTTACCGCCCGCTATTGAGACGGTACTTGGGTATGTGATTATGGGTACCGTACCTACGTTACATACTTCTCATTGTATTACGTCTTGTTGTTGTTCTGCTCTTCAAGAGATTAAGGTGGGTGCTAAAACTGTGTGTAAGATAAAGCACTAATTAGCTATGCTATGCTATGCTATGCTATGCTACGCCATGCTATGCTACGCTATGCTACGTTATGCTACGCTACGCTACACTATACTATACTACACATCCGCTTTGTATATAGATGACATTGCCTGTAATGTCATATCCGCTCCGCTAGTAATTTCGCTTTGTGAAGAGCTTATTCAGCTTTTCAAGCGAGGCCAGTTTGATCTTGTCAAATGGACAAGCAACTCTAAGGAGGTTCTCGCACGCATACCAGATTCTCATAAGGCTTCTCCAGACATTGAGTTCGAGAAGTCTGTACCGCATAAGGTTCTCGGTTTACGCTGGGACAAATCCTGCGATAGTTTTCGGTTTGACGTCTCACCACCAGATGATAAGTGCACCAAACGCACTATGCTGTCCACAGTGGCTCGACTATGGGACATAATGGGTATGTGGCTCCCACAATTTTGTACGCCAAGCTCTTGATCAAAGAGCTTTGGCTATCAAAGTGTGAGTGGGATGAAACACCCCCTGACCATATTGTCGCCGCTTGGGGCCAGTTTGTGTTGAGCTTAGCGCTCAATCAAATTACTATTCCGCGTCATCTTGGGTTGGTAGATGGATGTACCGTCAACTTAATAGGTTTCGCTGACGCCAGCGAGCGTGCTTACGGCGGAGTCGTATATCTGCAAGTCCGCATTGGTTCTAACTACTCGGTGCAGTTAGTTTGTGCC
The DNA here is from genome assembly GCA_944739405.2 of Euclidia mi. Lineage (NCBI taxonomy): Eukaryota > Metazoa > Arthropoda > Insecta > Lepidoptera > Erebidae > Euclidia > Euclidia mi. The sequence continues at coordinate 60,646,171 of OX123186.2, read as the reverse complement.
AAGTCTAAGGTCTCGCCTGTTAAACCATTTTCGGTTGCGAGACTGGAGTTGTGCGCGGCCCTTCCGCTGTCTCATTTGCTCCGCAAGGTTCAAGACACAGTTTTGCCCCACTACTCTATTAATAAATATACGCATTTTCCGACTCCAAGGTAGTGCTCGCTTGGATTTATTCTTCTCCTCACCGCTGGCAGACTTTTGTCGCCAACCGCGTTAGTAAGTTGATTGAACTTGTTCCCGCTACTTGTTTCAATCACGTCGCGGGTTATCGTACTCGTCTTCAGGAAGAACTTTCCATAGATCATATTGGCTGGAAGTTTATTCCACCAGCATCACCACATTTCGGTGGATGTTGGGCAAGCATGGTCAAAGTAATTAAAACGCATCTGTTCAAAGTTATAGGTCAACAGATCCTCTCTTACGAAGAGCCTTTAACTGTCCTTGCACAAGTCGAGGCACTGATCAACTCGCGTCCGCTTCCAACTCAGTGAGATCTAGCCTGAAGTTGGACCTACCTCTTAGTTTAAGTATTTTGTTAGTAGTTTTCGCTATTATTGCGTTTGTAGCTTTCGCTAAAGTTAATTTAGATTAATTTTATTGTCATATCGCTGTCTTAGCCTATTGATGGGTTATGCGGTAGTACACCCAACATAGCTAAGTTCAATTCTATTTTTTTTAAAGGCAACCCTTTAGGGCCGGGGGGATATGGTAGCGCCATCTACCTTCCTATATATAACTAATCGCATCAACATGAATCGTTCCACGCTTGTCTAGTGCGAGCGATATCATATTTCCGTCCCTCTCTTTCCCTCTCCCTGGAAGAGGCACTGCCTTCCGCCTGATTCGTCGCCGCGAGCTTCGACGCAAGTGACAGTCTAGAACATTCTGCTCGCTAAGAACGCCGTCTCGATACCGCTCCGCGCCGCGCCGCTGTATGTGATTTTGCCGCTTCCACCAAGGAAAACCCGCTCGTGAGTGAAGTGAAAACAAGCAGCTACATCACGAAAACACCAGGAGGAAAAGAAACGAAGAAGGCTGTATAAGGTAAGTGCCTTCCATCCTGGAAGTATCCTATACCCACTCAATCACCTCCTCCCGTATCCATCTCCTCTTCCCTTATTCCTTTCTAGGCGACCCAGAACTCGCCCTAATACAGTCCAGTCCATTTCCCTCCCAAGTCGCCTAGAACCTACCTTCGGTTTCGGTGTATCGCCGAGCCAAATATCAAACATCTTTTGCATTAATATTTTATCGCCTTTAAAATGACGTTGACATGCATCTTATTTTATCATTCCCCTTTCGATATTAACTCACCAATATTGAGATTGACATATCAAGAGCTTTGTATGCTTTTCATACTTTACTCTGTAGAATAGACAATTTAACACAAAAATAGAAACATGTACGTTATGATATGAAAGCATATGTTACTAGGTTAAATAGGTAAGTAAATCTTGTTAGTACTGTTATTGTTATACTAGAGGACGCCAGCAGCTACGCCTGCTTTCTATAGCAAAACTTCAATCCTTAAAGTTCTATTTGTTAAGCTCTAATATGGTTACGGATATGAAATTATTCAGGATTAACTGCTTTTTTTCTGATAGCTTCACGTTCGGTTACTAATAACGCAAAGAACACGTGCAGTTAGTGTACCATATAAATAAGACCCGCGTGAATATTGTGTGACTCCAAGCATATTACACAAATACGGATTAAATAGATAACCTTATTTATCGAAGTTAGATCAAAATGACTAACTAACTCGATATGCTATGATATCAAGTATATAAGATATCTATCGATATTATATGGCTATGCAAGGCAACCAGCCTCGCATAGCATTTAAACATCAATTGAAAGGGCATTCAGACAAAAATAAGCGATACAGTTCAAGAGCCATAATAAATAGTAGGTTATTTGAACTCAAAAAGCTACTGAAACCGAGCGGAAACTCCCGCGCGTGAAGGTTGTAAGGGTAGAGGCAAGTGGCGTTCCGTTGTCTCTGCCTACCCCGAGGGGTAAAAGGTGTGAGTATATGTATCTATGTATGTATGTGTAATTCAGCGGTTTACTAAATACCTATTATATTTCTTATAACCAACAGTGCAGGTGGGCTCGACATTTAATATTTAGCGAGACATATGGCCTTCCTTATTAAGGTTATGCTTATGTATACGTATCAAAGTATACTTATACATTCGCTTGCATTATGCAATACACATTGATCAAGTTACGAAATTCTAAATTTAGGACTATTGAACCAGGCGGTCTGTTACCTAGCTATATTACTTGTATATTTATGGTTAAGTTACCAACTGGCGTTGGCATCTACATGTCACACTCGGTAAACGTTTACTAATAGTTTATTGAGAATTATTAATCCGTTAAGTCTTGAGTAAATAAATACAGGCGCAACAAGGTCGTAGCTATGGTAATAAATTGTAAACGCTTAGACGTCGTATCGGATACAGCGATATGGATGATATTCTTTTACTAGTATGTCTGTAATTTCTTCTTTTGCAATATGCTTTTGACTTAAAAAAACTAATCTATCATCGTCGTTTGAGATGACGATGAGAAGAGGCCGGTACTTAACAGAATGACGGTTCAAACGCCGTGCACAGCTGGTATAAGCAGGTGGCCTTAGCTCTTACGTGGAGATCTTAAAATAAAAGAAAAAACAGATTGTCAGCAAGTGGGATAATTTATTTTTAATTAGTCAGGTCGTGGATCGACTCCTTAATGCAACTGATGTTTGAATGATAATTTATGAATATAGCAACCCCGTTGGCTGGGGCATATTAAATGGGAGTTCTTTAAAAAAAAAAAGGCTAAGAGAAAAGGGCACTGCCTACCCTGTGTAAGGAAGAGAAGAATAGGTTTTGGTGACAGAGAAGGAAACGAGTACCTAGTTTAGTCTGAGGCTATGTCAAATTTGAAGCTCCAGCTGAAGATGCACAAGTCGCTTTCTTGCTATTTTTGGCAAACAAAAGAAACAGAAATTGAGTAGAAATTTTCCTCTGCTCAGTGACTCACGCCCACATAAAAATCAAATTCGTCGTTTGACACGTTCTTCAGATACCTACCAGTCCTAATTTTTATCTGTTATAAATAAAAAATCCCGTTACCTTATCACCTTCACCTTTCCATTTCTTAAAGACACGGAATCTTAAGGATTGTCAAAACGCGAGTATGATACAGATGCTGTAAAAATACACGGAGTAACAAACAGCAATGTGTTGTTATTATTCTGGTAAATATAATTTATTTTATGCCTACTCAAATTGAATGTTATTCTAATATATGTATCGTTCTTTATCCCCTTTATTACATATTCTATAGGACGCGGTAAAAAGAATTCTGTTATTACTCCTATAGGCCTGTGTAATTGAACGAACATATTTTCCTTCCTATTAAAAGGTGAAATACTTGTATACTGAGATAATTTTGTCAACGACGTAAGGCTTTCTTGCATGAGTATCATAAAACATTCTAAGACATGATGTTTTGCGACTTTATAGGTAAATACGATATTGGAGGCAAGTGGGGTTTTGTTTCTCCATTATATCCAGATAAAACAAATAAGAGTTAGGTATAGTACTTATTAGGAAAATAATGCTGTCTTACCTCTGTAACCCAAAGGGATAGTAATAATCCATGGCTTAGATCAGTGCCAGTATAAGGAAGGGTTCCACAAATGTTATATCTTCATTAAATATCTTTATGAAAGCCAGGCCGATGCCTTAACGAACAAACACAACAATTAAATGCGCACATAGAAATCTTCAAAAAGGCCTTTGCATGGCAGTCTGTTGGTACCTCTACTCATATCAGCACAATTCAATCAGTATTTTAATTATTTGCGGACTTAAATACATTTCGCCAAATGAAGACTAAACATGACGAAACAAGTGGCATATGAAAACGGAATAATAAATAATTCGAATGATAACCATTCGCCGTTTACAAGCTCAGCCAGGGCAACTCTTAATTTGATTAAACTTAGCGTTTAAATTTGCCCTTAAGTAAAATTCTTTCGTTTTAGTATACAGATTCAAAATTTAAGTAGCTGGAACTTGAAACATGATAATATACTTGACGACCGGTTGGCGCAGCGGGAGTGTAAGGGCGGTTTCAGATTAGCGTATTTTTCTGCGCGTATACGGTCGTTTCAGCATACGCGCTTACACGCGCGCTACATTACGCGCTTCAAAAAACAGATCGGGCATATTTCGGCGTGTTCGCTCGAAACTGTAGTGACATCTTGTCAGTGTCAACATGGATTCTGATGGCTCGTGCATATACGAGCTTAGAAGCGCGTCAACGCTCGTACGAGTTGCGCGTGTGACAAAGGGCGCGCCTATACGCGCCTACATGCGCTTCCAAAAACGAGCTTATACGCGCATATAAAACGCTAATCTGAAACCGCTCTAAGCGACTGCCACGCCGAAGGTCGCGGGTTCGATTCCCGCTCAAGTCAAACATTTGTGTGCGTGAACATGGATATTGGTATTGATCTGGGTGTTTCTATGTATAATATGTATGTATTTACAAAAAAAAAATTATATGTACAAGCTCTGCTTAGTTTGGGACTAGATGGTGTTGTGTGAATGTGGTAGAATATTATTATATTATTATTATACTTGCATCACGTTTTCATATAACATAATATATCCACTTTACTCAACATTTCAATATATTTTGAAGGATTTTATTCCTAATACTTCAACATACATAATACCATTTAGATATAGCAGGTATGTACAAATTGTTCAAGTATGTATGTATTACGTGTAAAGTTTTATGTTATTGAAAATATATGTAACTGCCTATGTGAATGGCTGTGTGATTTCGATGTATACACTAAGTCATTGTAAAGGAAAGCAACAGATTTTTCAATATATTTACTAAATCTCTTAAAACTATAGTTACATAGATAAAAGAAAACATTATTTCCTTGATTAAGTGTTCATACTGGTCAAAGTTACAAAACCATTCGTAAGGGCAATATATAGAATAAAAAAACCACATCTCTCTAGTTATGTATGCATATTTTGAACTAAATCGAATGAAAAGCCATTCAAGTAAAGGAAATACATGTCTTGGCGCCTTTTATACCATAAAAAGATAACCATCATACGAATGTGCTTTTACATTCGGGCTTAATCTTTTTATGTGAAACAGGATTAACGTTATCAAGAGTAATCGAAAAAAGAGCCAAATAATGTCAATTCATCTTATCAATTGTATTTTACGACTCTACTTGCAATGAACCCCGGAGATTGGAACGAAAGTATATAGGCAATTTTATTATAGCCTCATACAATTCATGAGTTTGTTGATAAAGTATTTACTTTATAACACACAGTAGCCGTGATGCCTCGTGTAAGAAATAAGATTTCTCGAATGAGCCTACGCTCTACAAATTTATCTGCCGCCATAAATTGAATTTTATGTCTTCTTTGGTATATTAAATAACTATCTAACAAAGGGGATGTGTCCTTAATATAGGCATCGTTTAAATCTTCGGTGCCTTTTTTGCCTAAGATTTTTTATAAATCATATCAATATTATTGGCAATCGTTTTTAAATTTGAATTATATTTTCGTCCGCATAAAAAGAACAAGAAATTTACACTCTAGCTTTAACGCTATTTACGCTTTTTGTAAAGATTATAATCATTATACAGCGTTTACAGTTCAGAGCTCTCCTCCCTAGGCAAGCAAAGGATTTGATTTACTATACCACGCTGGTCAGACGGGTTAGTGTAGAGTTTAATGTCGAATTTGCCGTATATTCGCAAAAATACTGTTTGCATTACGTTTTCTTCTCTAGTCGCCTCTTACGACACCTCATACATATTGCTGTCAGACACCTAGGTACTAAAAGCGCCTAATATGCATATAATCAACGGATACGTATTTAATGGTTAAACCATATTCTCTCGCAGATGTAATCAATATATGTCTAAGTGTAAATACCTATACTGGTCCTTAAGATAAGTACGTCCTATGATGTACAGCTCCTAGAAATGTAAACCGTTTCATTTCTAGGAAGCCAAATCAGTTAATTAATACCTAAATTAATGCAGATATATTCATCCAAACTCAATACATTCTTAGACTAACCTATTTTCGCATAAGCGTTTTCACTCCAGTACACTTCGGCAAATATACATAACTTTACGGAAGTACCGTTGCTACGCAATTTCAAGGCTCATTATTGAGTAAATGATCCGTTGAAATAAACATTCTTTAGAGGCGTCCGCGTCGTTCTGAAAAAATGCACTCGCAGAAAAATTGCTAAAACACAAATTATAAAAAGGAATAATCTGACAGCAAATAATTCTCTTTATTCATGAGTATGACCCTACCCTCGTTCACGACTTCCTTAACGTTCAGTTTATGTACTCTATAATAATATTGGTGTGGTAAGCGAAAGGTTTTATAACCATTTTGGGTAACTCACAACATACAAAAGCAAGAAATACCGCTTTGGAAGACAATCACGAAATTTGATATATTAAACTTAATGAATATGTATTTGATTATAGAGGATATAAGTTAGAAGCAAACAAGGGATTAGGTGTACTTTAATAGATATCATATATAATAATTATGAAATTCGTTAAAGTTTATAAATCTAGTTACAATCCGGCTCAATGGTAATAGCCTTCAACCCTCGAACCACAATCACCCGGATGACCCAGGAAGGTTTCATAACAGCAATTTGCTGAAAGTGGTTTGTGCGAACAACGTATGTTATCATAGTTTATGTGATAGTTTCCAAGTATAACACTACATAATGCACCTAGATTTCACGTTGCATAAACTGCACTAACAACTCAAGTTAATGTTGTTATCAAACATTTCGCGAACAAACAAGATATAATTGCTTTTAAACTGAGTATCCAACTTAAGGCAATATTTGAAGTACTGCACAAGCATACAAGATTCATTCGTTTCTGATCTTAACTCTGATTAATGCAAGAACTTTGACCCAGTTTGTTAAAAACACGAATTAAGTTGAAGGTAAAATTTACACATACTTATTATGTGACCCTTTTTATTTTGTACTTTTTTATCTTTAGTAACGAAATATGTTTAATATTTATACATTTATTTTAAGTAGGCGAATGAGCCCGCACCCTCTCCATCTCCGCCAGTGCGTCTTTTTTGCTTGGTGTTTTATCTGTCAGCTTAGAACAATCTAGCTCTTCAATCTGGAGACCACTAAGTGATTTTACTCTACTTAGGGCCACATACACCTGTATAGCCGCAAAAGTACGGGGCCCTAAACAGACCACTGCGTGGTCTACAATATATAATTGGTTTGTTATAAAATTTAAACTTGATCGTTTTCAAAGCCCGTTACATGGCCTTTCTCACACACACACACACACACACACACACACACACACACAAGTGCAAACACGATTATGATACGATATTCCATCATGGAATGCCAGATCCTACCTTTCGGCTTCATTATCAGACCTTGAAACCTAATCGTGGTCAAAGTATATTACAAGACTTTTCTAAGAAATCTAAAAGAGCTATGATACGATTTTCCATCATGAAGCTCCGTTCATATCTTCCGGCTCAATCATCAGAACAGTTCGACAGTACCATATTATTGTATTGTCATCAGAACTACATACTGCTGCCAATCTTAATTATGCTACGACCCTTGGAAGATGGTTAAATTAGTTACCTTAGATTCCATTACATAGTTAGTTACATACATGTCGAGTTCCAGTTCTTACCTTCCGGTTCCATCATCAGATCAGGTCGACAGTTCCATATTATTGTATTGTCATCAGAACTACATACAACGGCCCATTTTCATTACGCTACGACCCTTGGCAGATGGTTAAATTAGTTAGCTTAGATTCCATTTCATAGTTAGTTACATACATGTCAACCTAATAAAAGCGTGTTAATAGTTCAAATATAAAGTGTACATTATTCTTTTTTTAGGATAGCATTTTATATTAGCCTATAGTATTAATTTTAGAATAAAACGATTATATGTACATAAAACTACAATAACATTAAAATATTACTCAGAACAAATAAAACATATAAAAGAAATAAAAAACAGAAACAATACTTTTTGTCCGACGTTTGTTCTATTCTGGCTAGTAGATTTTGTATTATTATAAATATATTTATCTTGGCGTATAAAATAAAATAAATTAATAAAATATTTAGCATGAAATATACAATTATTACAAAATGTGTACGGTATTTTATTCATTATTATTCTACGCATCGGACAGTGTAAAAAAATGCGTAGGAAATTAAAAATTGCAGTTGTCCTTAAGTTTGAAAGTAGAACGTCGCGCGCGGATAATCTTGCTTCCATTACATAGTTAAAAATATGAATGCGCAAGTATTGAGCTATTTGTGAATTAGAGTGAAATAATGCATTTGCTATCAGTTGGTTGCGCTGGTATTGGTAAGTTTTAGACTTTTCAATGATTCTCCTAATTTAAAACTTTGTTTATATAGTACTTGCAAATGATCATACTGCAATAGGCCTCTAGCATGGCTGTGTTTTTACTAGCCGGCTACCTGACTGACGCTAATTCTCTTTGAGAATGTTGTCTATTCGTATTCTTTAAAAACTATAACCCGACTAGGTCAAAAAGGGGTTTAAAAAGAACGAAACAAGAAAATAGCTCATTCAGATATAAATCCAGAAAAGTATAAGTTCAGAAAGGCTCAAGCTAGAGCCGTGGTCGCACCTATTGAACACACTCGAAACAACAATTCATGGATTACACAAGTATTGTCTCGTGTGGGTATAGAAACTACAATACTTGCGCAGTGTCTGGCGACGAGGCAGCCGCTTAAACGCCTACGCCAACCGTGGAATCTTAAATAAATTCGAAAAAAGAGAGACGAAAAGCAAGAGGGTGTCAAAAGAAAAATGGATAGACAGTGTGTTTATGAAAGTAGAGACACAAAAAAGAAGATCAGTCCAAGGAAAACATTAATCGACTGTGTGAGGATCGGATATAGATTAAAGAGAAAGGATTAAATAATTAGATAACAAGAAGTATGGAAACAAGGAAATGTAATTTTTATAAAGTCCGTGTGGTGACGGATTAAGAATACGGAATGTCACCACCCCATATCATCCCATGGGTGTCGTAACAGACAGAGGGAGCATATTAGCAGAGACCAGCACTATAAGAGAAGGAAAACTTGATACAAACCCTATACCAACCCGTTTGGCCACCGTGTTATAGTAGGCCAATTCCTCCCTTCAAAGGAGCGGCCTGGTCCAGCAGTAGACTGTTAAAGGCTGGCGATGATGATGATAAAGTAAAAGTCTTTAAGTTAACATCTATTTCAGAGTTTTATAACTAATAAAAGTATTCAATAGCCGTTCCAGTAATTTCATTAAAGTTTTCTTTATTTTTATTGTGCGGCGAAGTCTGTGATTGTAGTCTTTGACAGTACAATCTTTATATATAAAATCCTTGCGTTACTGACTGACTGACAGACAAGCTACAGCCAAAACTATTGGGCGCAGGAAGCTGAAATTTGGCATGTGTGTTCCTTGGGGACCATAATGGCAGCATTCCACAGTAGGATTCATAGATTATTAAATGTACACTGAATATAGAATCAAACAACAAAGAATTAAATATTATTTATCATATAGCTCAATCCAACGGGTATAGTAAAAGCTTAATTGACAAGATGATTCGAAGAAAACAACTTAGAATGGCCAAGTCACTTTAATATCCCCCCATAAAAGAACCTATAAATAATACTGCTGTTCTTGCCTATTTTGGAAGTATAACTGACCGTATGGCGCGTATACTGAAGAAGAAAGAAAGAAAGAAAAGAAAAAGAAAGAAAATAATGTTTATTTCGACAAAACTACAGAGTTATAATAAAATAAAAATCGTTTACATTGTTTTTTTTTTCACATTATTAGATTTTTATAGCTCTGTCGAAATGGGTCACCATCTCAGCATTTGCTGGGTGCCCTATTTATAGAGTTCCCAGCGCTGATTTTCAGTGGCCACCCTGGATAGTGATGCACGGACGGGGGTAGAAAATACTGTACCCGAGAACAACAAATAGGAAAGCTATTTTATATAATCTTTATAAATACACTGTTTATATATACATATATATTTAAGTATATAAGTGTTTTATAGATACACGTGCAACAAAAAAGAGGAAGAACGGTATCAGATCAGACTATAAACCATATAAAACGTTAAAATTTCTTTGCAATGGTAAAGATAAAGTGCACTCCGGTGTAAATACTGGTTAACATGCGACCAATGCCAAAATAGGACAGACGGGTCGAAGTTTTGAGCTGAGATATAAAGAACATTTAGCAGCATTTAGAAACAACCCGCCGGAAAAGTCTCATTTTGCCAAACTTTCCCTTCAAACGGGCCACAGTCTAAATAGCAGACATGGTAGGGCAGGTTAAATTAAATATGGGTTCTTTTCCGAATTGTATAAGGGGCATAGGTGACGTAGCCTCTAATGTTGAAGGGCAAGTTAAGGTTTTGTTTGGCCCTGTTGAATCTTCACACCCGAGGATTAAAACCTCGGCTATTGTGCTGAAGAATATTTTGGGTATGCATCCACAGAAGCAGCTACCTGCTGCTGTGGTGAATTTGACATCGGGATTGGAACTGGCAGACCCCAAATTTGACACACCGGGACAAATCGACTTGTTGATTGGCTCTGATGTCCTCGGTGGAATTTTGATTGGTGGGAAACGGGTCTTGGTGCCAAATGGTTTGACTGCCATCCGGACCATATTTGGATTTGCTTTGATGGGACCTGTACCTAAGGACCCCCCTCCACCTGAACTTGATAATTTGTTGGCTGTAGGCTCCGCTCTCTCTCTGATGCAGTTCAGAGGGTTTGGGAGGTATTAGAAAGTGCGTATTGGAACAATTAGAGATTTTAAAGCGGGACAAGCATACATTACTGACCGATCAAACCAACTTTAACGGGTGCTCCTTGCTGAATATATTCGCATGCCGTCATAATGACTCACATCAGTCGAGCAACGGAGGGAATTAGAAAGTACAATTGTTTATAAGACATGCACACGGTAGGAAAGCGCTCAGTCGATGCCCATTGCTCCTGAGGATGCCTCGTGCAGAGGCGAAACACGTGTTGAAGAATAGTCGGCGCATACAGCGGGATACTGCAAGTCAGGTTTCTTCCTGGAACCCATACCATTCCTTTTCTTATATCCCTTATTCTTTTAGAGGTATTCGGTATTGTCAACCTTTTTCTATTGCAATAGTCGGGGTGGTCAATCCGACGGTGGGTGGTGGCTTCTTCTTTCCTTCCATTAGGACTAAAAGTGATATTGGCAGCATTGCATTGAAGACTGGCGAAACCATGGGAAACGCCTGGTTTTTAAAACAGGAAGCAAACATTACTTTTAGTTATAGATGTCATGATAAACGTATTATATCGCTTTATACTACTTTAAAACCAATTCATAATTATGTGCAACTGTTGGAGAGCGAAATCTTAATCACACGTTCAACAATTGACGATGGCAACTGGAATAAGTCAGGTTTGAAGTTTCTTAATTGAAAAATGTAGGTAATTACGGTCGATCTGATGAGAAAGATTTGCCATGGTAAAGCTGCATGCGAATATCCGTAGTAGGCAATCTTGCTTGTGTTTTTATTTACGTAAAAAGTTACGTATTATTGTTGAAATTAGAATAAACACTATTTATATTGGACTGCCTCGTTGGTCTCGCGGCATAGATGAGCGCGTGGGATTGGGCGGTCTCGGGTTCGATCCCCGGATCGGGCAAAGTGTAATTAAGTTTTTCCGTTAGGAAATTCACAGTAGCAGCACGGAGTCTGGTAATTTGCCCGGTACGGCAATAGGCTCGCCCCCTATTACGTGGGACTAAAGTAAAATCTGGTGAAAATTGGGTGTAGCAATATACCTCTGCCTACCTCTTCGGGGATATAGGCGTGAGACTATGTATGTATGTGTATTGGACGCGTACTTAATTGTTCTTATATAATGAAGTTAAAAACGTTTGATATTATTCGTGAGATGGAATTGTCTAGCCCGCATGTATGTTATTGGCCCTATAAAAGATAAGTTTTAGAGCTTACAACACATGACATAGTAACTGCGTACATCATGAAGGAATAAAATTATCAGACAAAATCGATCTAAACAAAAATAAAAGTAAACAACATTGAAAATCATTTACAAATCCATAATTGATTACCTACGATTTATCATTCTAATCGGAAAATAAAAACGTTTACTGTGTTGATTCACTATCAATCATTCATTTAAGTATTCACGGCCATAGAAAATAATAAAATAGAACATTGAAGTTGAACATACGTTTGACGTGATGTAGATAACAAGATAAGTATTTTCTATTAGTGTCATGAAGTAAAAGAACTTCCAAGAATAAATTCCTGCGCTCACAAACGAAACGGCAAGGCATGGGCACAGAATAGATAGTACTTTCGTACAGAAGCATGACTTCGCAAACCAATTTATAGAAATGGCGACTCTTGCTACTAAGAAACAAAGTGCAATTCAGCTCGCATAAGCACTCAGTACCTATCGCGATATTCACCTTACTTTTCCCACTCTTTTCTAACACATAACGCTGTCGCTGTCTGGCGCGGAGCGGTGCGCTAGGTATCGCGCTAGGGTTGTCGACGTGCCGCTGCTACTATAATATTTATTCATCGTCTATCTACCTACTTGACCACTTAATAATAAATTATTATCCTATAAGTATCCTATCCCACTATTTGAGCTCGTAGAACAAAAACCACAAAAATTCTGGTCATTTTCACTATACTAATTCTTAGTTATTTCCTAAACGCGTGGACCGATTTACATGATTCAAACAGATGAAATGGTTTTTGAACTAGATCTTTAATTTGACAAAATCGTTGAGATATCTCTACAAATAAAAAGTACAATTTTCAAGTTGCTCTCGTAAAATAAATAAAATCAAAATTTCAAGTTGCTTTCGACACACATCCGTTAAATGAGCAATACTTTGCATCAGACTTGTGATGAGACATTTTTGTTGTTCACTATTAAAATTCTCGTTATTAGCAAGCCCTGCTCGCGAGCGGTGACGACGCGGCGTAGAAGCCGCGCGAAAGTGTAGGCACTTATCTCTGTAGGTACGGCCGAGTGAAGGAGGCCTGGCATGGGGCAGACCGAAGGATTCTGAGGTATCTCGTGGCATAACAAAGAAATTTGTGTGCCGTGCCCGCGTCGTGGCAAAAGCCAAGCAATTCAATACTTGTTCGTCTACTGTTCGCCGCCACAACGGGTTAAATTTACCCTTACATAACATAATATATGATACTTCCCCGAAGTTTATCCCCGAAGGTGAAGGTAGAGGTGTATTACACACTCATTATGTTTCGGTCCCAATGTATTAGGGGGCAAGCCTATTGCCATCTACCTGGCGCATTATTTAGTCAATATTACCATTTTTAATACACACATAACTTCGGAAAGTCAGAGGTGTATGCTCAGGGCACCAGGGGATCGAACCCGAGAACATCGTCTCGGCATTCCGTTACGTACACCACTAGGCTATTCAGATTTATCCTTAGTTACATTAATTTACCGACATGAAGTACGAGTAAGCTGCACAGTGCGCAGCGCAGTATAACGAGGAACGTGTCGCAGCGTAGCGTGTTGCCACGACTACGAACTTTATTGCGCAAGATTCTTTGGTTTACTATTCAAGGAATGGTGGTGCTAAATTCTTTGTAACGAAGACGAACATCATAATATTTTGTTCGGCCCTGATGAACCACGCCACAAGAGCGCAAGACTTTTTATCACTAGTGGTTCCTATTGCTAGTTTGATAGACTACGCAAACGATCGTATTGGTTTCCTGAATCGTATTCCTTTCAAGAATTGCTATTTTTTATTATTTAAAATAAACTCAAACATTTTTGTCAGTTCACATTATTATAAAGTTTTCTTAAGTGTACTTTCTTTAGTGACGAGTTTAAGGTATAAAAATATTTTTCTTCGGATAAGCTAGATATACCTAATATCAAATATCTTTTGCATACTTATTTTATCAGCTTTCAAATGTTTGTTGATATACGTCCTATTTTTAACCGACTTCAAAAAAAGGAGGAGGTTCTCAATTCGTCGGAATCTTTTTTTCTATGTATGTTCCCCGATTTCTCTAAGACGCCTGGACCGATTTCAAAAATTCTTATTTGGATTGAAGGAGTATATCCTCTAGTTGGTCCCATGATCATCAGGTCAGGATTTGATCATGGAATACTGAAAAAATCGAAGGAACCCTTCAAATTTTATAAGCATGCTTGAAACGATTTGACGATAACAACCCAATGCCGTCGAATTTGGGCTCGTTTGAGCCGTCTTTACATAGACTTTGATGCTGGATGATTTCCATGGTCTCATGATGGAGCTGGAAGGTAACCATGAGATCTTTGTGATACAACAACCCAATCTCATCGAATTAGGGTAATTTGATTCGTCTTTACACGGATTTTGGTACTGGATGTTTTCCAGGGTCTGATGATGGAGCAGGAAGGTGGCCATGGGATCTTTGTAAAACAAAGACGCAATCCCATTGAGCTTGGGCTCGTTTGATTCGTCTTTACATGGACTTTAGTGCTGAATGTTTACCAAACTCTGATTTTGGAGCAGGATGGTAGCCATGAGATATTTGTAATTTAACTACGAAATCCCATTGTGTTTGGACTCGTTTGATTTGTCTTTACATGGACTTTAGTGCTGAATGTTTTCCAAAGTCTGATGATAGAGCAGGAAGGTGGCCATGGGATCTTTGTAATGCAATAACGCAATCTCATCGAGTTTAGACTCGTTTGTTTTGTCTTGGCAAACACTTTGGTATTGGATGATTTTCGGGATCTGATGATGGAACTGAAACGAACGTGTTTAGGCTAGTTGAAAACAAAAAAAAATACTTACTTGAAATTGCCAGAAAGTTACAGGTCTACATTTCAGAATGGAGGCAAGTAAGGAAGGCCTCCCCATCATGTACCACCTACACTATCCTATGTACCTACTTACGACCTATTACTATATTTTCATTAGTATACCACTAAAAAGCAAAAAATAAAATTATTTTTAAATAAAAAAGGACCGACTTCAAAAACACTAAAGAACTAAAAAGCAAAAAATTATTGATTAGGAAGCAAAACTTTTTGGAGTCGGTGCCAAGCCCTTACGCAAAAAGTTACTAAATTACAAACTACCTATTCTATCAACAATGAAATTTATATAAAAAAGTGTAGAGGTTTTATAGACAGATCAGAAATACTTGGCTTGGCACCGACTCCAAAAAGTTTTGCTCCCTAATCAATTATTTTTTTGCTTTTTATTTAAAAATAGGTCCTTTTTTATTTAAAAATAATTTTATTCCATTCCCATTTCGATATCAACTCACCAATATTGAGATTGACACATCGAGAGAATCGTATACTTTTAAAAACTTTATATCATAGAAACTATAACACAAAAATATAAACAATATAAAAACAATATGTTATAAGAAAAAAATGGAGATTAATAATAATAATAATGGAAACCATGAAGATCCATCAACCCCACAACCAATTGAAAATGGTAAGGATTGGGTACAAACTACCTATTCTATCAACAACAAAAGTTATATAAAAAAATTTAGAGGTTTTATAGACAGATCAGAAATACTTGGCTTGGCACCGACTCCAAAAAGTTTTGCTCCCTAATCAATTATTTATTGCTTTTTAGTTCTTTAGTGTTTTTGAAGTCGGTCCTTTTTTATTTAAAAATAATTTTATTCCGTTCCCATTTCGATATCAACTCGCCAATATTGAGTTTGACACATCGAAAGAATCGTATATTATTAAAACTTTATATAATAGAAACTATAACACAAAAATATAAAAAATATAAAAAACAATATGTTATAAGAAAAAAATGGCGAGTAATAATAATAATAATGGAAACCATAAAGATCCTTCAACCCCACAATCAACTGAAAATGGAAAGGATTGGGTACAAATTACGAATAAAAAACGGCATCTATCTAGCCCCAAACACAGCATACAGAAGGAAAGCACACTCATTACATACTGGCTGTCCCAACCTTCACCAACACCGACATCCAACAGTTTCGCTATTATAGAAGACGAACAGTCGCAAGAATCCGACAAGAATACCGATGCCGTACCAAATGTAAAAATAAAATAAACCACCACCAATCTTTGTTGATACAGTAAGTAACATCCAACCATTAATAGAGCTATTGGAAACGTACACATTCAACAATAACGACCTAAAAGTGACTAGAGTAATTCAAACAAAAACCTCAGATACATACTCTATAGTAGTCAAAGAATTGGAGAACAAGAAAGCGGAATTTTATACATAGAAACCAAAGCAAGACAGAAGTTTCAAAGTAGTCTTAAAAACAAGATTTTGGTCATGACATCACCAACATCTGGAATATCAAACAACATTCTACTAAAAAGCCTTTCCCAATGTTCATAGTGGAACTAAAACAAAAGGAAAATAATAAAGCCATTTATGACATAAAATATCTCTTGCATTGCAAGGTGGCGTTTGAGCCTCCCAGACCTAGACGGGAAATCCCTCATTGTGGAAATTGCTATCAATATGGGCACACAAAAACCCATTGTAGGAGAAACCCAAAATGTATTAACTGTGCAAGAAATCATTCTTCAGTTGACTGTCCACAAAAAACTAGGTCCAATAGCGTAAAATGTGTGTTGTGTGAATGTAATCACCCAGCTTATTACAAAGGCTGTAAAGTCTACAGGGAACTACAAAAAATCTAATTCCCACCGGCACCTGTAAAAGAAAAAGAGTAAATAATATAAATAATGAAAAAGAATAAATAATGACTGTATATATATACATAATAATATATAAGTCAGTAAATACTGACTTATATATTATTATGTATATATATTTATAATATGCAAGTATTTGTTCATATACATATACACCACTATTTTTTAATTAGTACAAAAACTTTAAGGACAGATTAGCGAAGATATTATTATCATTATCATATATGTGACGTAAGAATTTCATAATATCAATAAAGAGCAAAGTTATTATCATTTGTTTATTGTAGAAAATCTCACTTAAATCATAGTCATATTTTACAATCCATTCACTAATTCATTGATAATATTCCATCCTGCTCATTCGCATTCTCTCTGTCGCACTTATGATGTAGGTAGCCATAGAAAATAAAATGAAGGAAAATAATAAATGTGGGTAGTTATTTTTTAATTTTGTTAATTCTACCCTCTCCTTCATACTTCATTCGGGCTTAGGACCGGTAAAATTTATCGTTTAACAAGTAATTAAATACGGAGGTATGTAATTAGAAAGCAAACAAATATCAAAATTAAAAATGGTGTTCTGGACTAAAAGAAAAGAATAATTTCGGCGTATTTATGAAATTAGAATCATCTGCTATTTACAAATTATTTTAACATCATCATGTCAGCCTAGAGACATCCACCGTTGGATATAGGCCTTCCTCAAGGTGTGTGGAGAACACAGACCGATTTTGAGCCGCCCGAATCAAATTATTATTTACTTAAGTACGTATTATTTACTAAACTTACAAGTATTTCCATTGTCCTTCGAAATGTCCACCACCGTTGTCAAAAGCATCCAATATGCACTGTTTTAATTGTTTGACACTGACCCGGTCACTTTTGTACACTCACAATACGATGTCCATGGCTACACAGCTGCATTGGCGATTTTTCCACTCAAAAAGTACGCACGAAGCATAGCTACATACTCCCGTGATATGAACTGATATGATAGGCCATCGCGTCGGGCAAACGTAGACAAACAATTAACTTTTGCAACGAAATTAGATACGCTCACTTTAGCTAACAATTTAGTACTGTTTGTCGCATCGTCGGGGCGTGGCGCAGGCGCAGAGGGGCGGGGGGGGGGGTAATTTATCAATGGTTAATTTTACTATGATAGTACACGGGTCGGTCATAGTATTAGTATTGCATTTACCAATTATCACGTATTTTTGTGGACAGTTTTGAGACAGTTTTGGGACTTAGTGTTTTTATTTTTCAACTACATAAATATGATCAGTTAAAGATACTTAGTGCCCTGTTAATTTTTTTGTACTAATTAAAAAATAGTGGTGTATATGTATTTATACTTATATAATATACTTATTACGTGTATACCTATATATATTTATATATTTTAAATATTTATCGATAATTTAAGTAGTAATTTTCATATATAGTGGATTATTATCTAATTCCAAATACCTAATTATTTTGTAATAGTCACGCACCTACTATCTACTATTTCTGCATCTCTCTAGGTTGACTGGTAGAGAATGCCTAAAGAATTAAGTCCGCCTATGTACCACATGTTATTGTGCTGTGCAAAAAGTTTAATAACAAAAAAAGACAGTCACACTCCTACAGTACAAAACAAATACACAATAAGACATCATTAGCAAGCCCAACATATGCTGAAAAAGTAAAAAGTAGAACTCCACCGCAAGTAAACGAATCTAATAATAAAACAAAAAATGATTGTAATAGTGGCATAAAAGAATTAATGGAAACAATGAAACAAATGATGCAATAGTTGACAGCAATGACAAATCTAATCTTAAATCTAACGACAAAATTAACTACAAACTGAAATCCATAAAAATGGTACTCTGGAACGCCAATGGGCTGTTAAAACATACCCTTGAGGTTAAAAGATACATGCAAGCAAATAGTATTGATATAATGTTAATCTCTGAGACACACTTCACAAAGAAAAGCTATTTCAGTATACCTGGACACAAATTTTACCATACCATGCATGCCGATGGAAAAGCTCACGTAGGCAGTGGAATATTGATTAGGAGTAACATTAGACACCATTTAATTAATTGATTTTGTACCGAAAAGTTTCAAGCTACAAATGTTATAATAGAGGATTGGTCAGGTCTTGTCACAATATCAGCTGTGTGCAGTCCACCAAAACATAACATAAAACAGGAGGATTATGATGATTACTTTAAATCCTTGGGACAAAGGTTTATGGCTGGCGGTGACTTCAACGCTAAGCACACTTTCTAGGGTTCTCGGATAATAACACCGAAGGGTCGACAATTACTATTGACTGTAACCAAACTTAGTGTTTTGTCACAAGAAACCAGATTTAATTGATTTCTGCGTTATCAAAGGCATAGGGGACGCATACTTTGATTGCAAATCTAGTGCTGACCTATCCTCTGATCACTCTCCAAAATATTTAATTAATAATGAAAATTCATGCCGACTACATACACGTAAAACGAACTGGGAATACTTCCAAAGATTGGTAGCAGACTCTATAGATGTGAAATTACCAGTACAAACAGATGACAATATCACATATTCGGTTGAAACAATATTGTCCAACAGGCAGCATGGGAAGCAACGCCGCCTCATTGTCCCAATTCTCGCAAAGGTCCCCAGTGTCCACTGCCTATTAGAAACCTACTAAGCAAAAAACGTAAAGCTTGAAAACGGTGGCATACTACAAAGTCACCGGCTGATAAAGCAGTATATAATAAACTGACTACACAATTTAAGCGATTACTACGTGATGTAACGGAATCCTATAGACCCCAGGCTGATTAAAATTTTAGTTTTCTTACTAACTGGGTCTTAAATATCAATTTCAGCCTGGCCTCGCCAAGTAATTTGTGGCCAGGGTTCCCGCGCACCACCCCGCGCAGGACCATGGAATTCGACCTTACTTTATATTCCTCTGCTGACAGCATTTACCAAACGTAAATGCTTATAATTGAATGAAAGTGGACATCAAAATACTAAAGACAGCGATACATTAGTATTGGTTTGTCATCACAAAATCACTCTCCATATATTCATGCTTCACATATTGGTACTTGAGTACAAGGCAGCGTATCTCAGAGACGGCAGCTCCAGGGAGACGGAGAACATGATCCAGGTATATTAGTCATATAGTATTATCGGCGCCGAGTATTTCAGCGATATCCAGTGTATAGTATTGAGCGTACAGTAACAGTCTCAGAACTGATGCCACAAAACGCCTCCTTGCCGCAAGTCACAACATTGAAGCCCATACAAACATAGTCAATTAAAACGTATTAAGCCATCGCGCATAGTTTGCGGGGAAGCTCTCGTTACAATCGCCGCTAGATTAGCCGCACGGTCTTACTACTACCGCGTGACCGACAGGTGGCTCTTCTTTCGCTCTTTAAAACCTTGTCAGCTGCTATGTACTGGCCTGTACGCAGGTTTAGACAGTGATTGTGAAAGTCCTGCATTCTACCACCTGATCGCAAATACGGAGACTCCCATCATACATCGCTCGTCTTTACATCCATCATCAACAAGGTACGAACCACTACTAATGGTACACGCGGTTATTGATAATATAACTATGTACAATATCTCATAGAGAACCTTATATTTTAGTCAGCCTGGTATATATATATATGGTGTGATATAGACATAGATACACAACAGAGTTATTAATGTTATACAGTTCATGCAATAAATTACAGTAAAGTGAATAACAGACACTCACCGGACTATTAGCTGCGTCACTGCCAAACTTACCCCTTGCCCTGTGCTGATCACCTTCTCTTGAAGCCGCTCGCCTTGTTCTTCGATATCACTAAGCACTAATTATCGACCAACACCGGACCTCTTACGCGCTAGGCCAGGTCCGATCTCTCTCGCGCCATAAGACCCACTGTCTGAAACACCACGCTAGAGCGTTCCCGTGAACTGCCCTCTTCCGCGTCCTAAGACTCACTGTCTCAACCACCCCGCTAGAGCGTTCCCGTGATCTGCCCTCTTTCGCATCCAAAGACTGACTGTCCGAGATCCGCCCGGTTCCGCGTCCCCACCTTGACTGTCCCGTACTACCACGCCGCGCTTTCCTGGGACCCGACTCGCCCCGCCTCTTATGCCCGACTGTCCAGTCAAACACCACCAACGCAACGCCTCTCAAATCCTTACTACCTGACAAGGGTCCGTTTCTTCTGATTGGTCTCCTTTTTTATGATCCTCAACTATACCGCATGTGAACACTACAGTGCAAATGTTTTCTCATATTTCATGGCTATTTCTTTACTCATATGCCTGTCACATAATTCTTATAAATTTGTCAACCTCTTAGAATTTATGAGTTTACTAATTGCATAACGTTGGCGCCATCGTAGCGATAAGACAGACACATGTGGAAACAAGTATGCGACCTAAGGACTATATATTATTATTTAATTGGGTGTAGCGAGCTACACCATTACAGTGACGACCGAAACCAAAACCTTGCAACATGTCTAAACGAACTGGACGCAAAACCCTCGACAGATTACTCACTATGGAAAGCGACAAAGAACCTCAAACGCCCAATAACGTCGAGCCACCAATGACGTCGAGAACGCGAAAGTCTTCATGAAAAATCTACAAGATGTTTTCAAACCAAATCCCGACATTGGTTACACACAGACAGAAACAGTCTCCAAGGCCTTGAATAAAACTTACCAATTAGACCCACCAATTGATAAATTCATTAAAATCGAAATAAGACGTGCAATCAGAAAACTTGAAGCAAGCAAAGCTCCTGGTTACGACCTAGTTATAGCTACTATCCTGAGTGAGCTACCAGAGGAGGGCATAACATACTTAACACAATTGTACAATGCCATATTACGCAGAGAATATGTACCTCCACAATGGAAAGTGGCGAAAATAATTATGATCCTCAAATCAGGCAAAAGCCCAGAAGATGTTAAATCATATTGCCCAATTAGCTTGCTCCCCCTTCCCTCAAAATTAATGCAAATCTTATTTCTGAGCAGGTTAAATCCTTTAATTAAGCTCTGCTTAGATTGGGACTGTTACTGTTGTATGTGACTTAGTGTTGTGTGAATGTGGGAGAATATTATTATTATTATTCATTTATTTCTCATTAATCAAATTTAAATTACATTTTTAAATATATCACAAAAAATAAATACATTTAAAAATATAAAAAAAAACCGTGGGATCCCACCAGCAATGGGCACAGGGTCCAAGCTGCCGGTGGTTAGGGCTCCAGAGACAGGAACTTCCTCACAATACGTGCCGTGTCGAGAAGTACTGCCTTTTGCATCAGACCCTTGACCCCTTATTATTATTATTATTATTATTATTTTGGTCAAGATTTTGTATTTCTCAGCATTTAAAGAATTCCGGTAACTGAATGAAACCACGGGCCTAAGCCAAGTGAGATTCATTTAGGGGATTCGGTTCAATATTTGAGTCTTCCTGTAAACATTTTCGAACTATTCTACACGTGTTTAATATGGCAGCTTTTTGCATAGTTATATATGTATTTGTAGGCAATTCTATTTGATGTAGGTAGTGATGAAGGTGTGTCGGTATTATACCAGTGCAAGAGAGCACCAGAGGCACTATATAAACTGTATTAATCTTCTAAATTCTAATTATTTCCTCTTTTAAATCTGTGTATGCACTGGTGATGTGTTGTATAGTTTCGGAGGCGCGATGACATTTCCTACATTTATCATTTTGAACGGTAGAATCCTTAACTATATATTTTTTGTAGTTTTTCGTGTTAGTGACCTGATCTTGTATGGCAATCATGAAACCCTCAGTCTCTGGAAATAATGACCCTAATTTTAACCATTTATTTGAGGCGTCTATGTCTACATGTGGCTGTTCTAAATCATGCAAATGTCTTCGATGTAGTTCTTTCGAGCGCCATTTATTATTCTTGTCTATGATATGATTTAGTGGGGTTTTATAAATTATGTTCCAGTTGGATAAGTTTAGCGGAGTACAACTTTTGTCGAGATCTACTATGGCTGAGTGAATACTGCTAGTCATGATTTTACTATAGAAAAAATCTCGTAGGTTTTGAATTTGACATTCCCATAATATATTTAAATCTATAAATCCTCTTCCTCCCTTTTCTCTCTTTACGGAGATTCTTTCAATGGCTGACTTGGGGTGTAAGTAGTTGTGTTGTGTTAAAGTGGTCCTGATTTTAATTTCTAAGTTACGGATGTCTGTACGTGTCCATTTAACTACACCAAATGAAAATGTTAATATGGGTATTGCAAAGGTGTTAAGGGCTTTGAAAAGATTTTTCGAGTAAAGTTGTTTTCTGCATATTAATTTCAATCGGTTTGTGAACTCAGTGCATAGATCTTTTTTTATTTTACTGTGGTCGATGGTGTTGGACTGGTGAATACCTAGGTATTTATAAGTATCTGTAGGTCCCATAGATTCAAATGTATTTGGTTCGTCTGCATTATAATTAATGTTATGAACTATCTTACCTCTGTGAATGTGTAGTGTGCGGCATTTATCTAGGCCAAATGACATGCTTATATCTCTACTGTACTGCGCGGTTAGTTCTATTAGAGACTGTAGGCATTTTTCAGACTAAACAAATAGTTTTATGTCACCCACATACATGAGATGAGTTATAGTTGTATCAGAATTTAATTTATAACCATATGCTATATTGTTGAGTAGGTGAGATAATGGGTTCAATGCAAGGCAAAACCATAGAGGGCTGAGAGAATCTCCTTGAAAAATACCATTCCTAATGTGAATTTCATCTGTGGTGACAGTGTCCGTACCGTTATTAAGGTGTAGTGTCGTTCGCCACTCAGACATAGCATTTCTCAAGAAAGGTATGATGGTACGGTTAACTTTATATACTTGTAAGATTCTGAGTAACCAGGAATGGGGAACGCTATCGAAAGCTTTCTTGTAATCTATATATGATATACTTAAGTTTCTCTTTTGCGTATGAGCACATTTTAATATGGTAGAGTCTATTATGAGCTGTTCTATACATCCTCTATGAATTTGCCTACATCCTTTTTGTTCTTCTGCCAGTATATTGTTTCGATGTAGGTGACTATTAATATTTCGTGTAATGAGCGAAGTGATAAGCTTGTAGATTGTTGGCAGGCATGTAATGGGGCGATACTGAGAGGGATTTGACGTATCACTGCTTTTAGGGAGCATATAAATAACCCCTTTGGTGATAAATTTGGGTAACGGTTGTTCACTTGCAATGATTTCTGTGATGTTTTTAGCTAATATGCGATGTAATGTGAAAAACCTTTTGTACCAGAAATTGTGAATGTTATCTATGCCGGCTGCCTTCCAATTCTTCAATTTTCTAGTGACTATTGCTACATCTTCTGGTGTTATATCAACTAATTCCATTTCATCTACTTCAATCATTCTATCTCTTTATTCATCGATCCACTTTGCGTTATCGTTATGATAATTTCGTGTTTCCCATAAATCGGCCCAGTAGTTTTTGAGTTCACTTGGTTCAGGGATAATATTGTTGTTACTTCTCTGTATTCTACTATCTCTAAATCACCTTTAAAAATTCTTCTCATTTGTTGTAAATAGTTTATTGTCTTATTTTCTTTGTAGCGCCTTTAAGTATCTTGCTAGTCGTTGAGATTTTAAAGTTGATTTTTGTTTCATTGTGTCTAAATATTCTATTGGCCTAGCATTATTTGGTTCATGAATAGTATGTACTTTTGTTTTACTGAATATAATTTCAACCGCTTTTACTATCTTTCTAGATCTATTGTTATTTATGTATTGTATCAATCTACCTATATCAGCTCTTAAATTTTTGATATCAATTTCAAGTCTTATTTGCCATGCAGGTTTATTCTTTTTATGAGTTTTACTTTGTGAGGCTGGGTTACGTGTTCGTATGTTATACCCTAAATTTTGACATAAGTATATTAGTGTGTGTAATGAAACAAGATCAGAATCTAAAGAATAAAATCGGTTCAGTATTTGTCTATTAAAAATATCAACTAATCCATAGAGTTTCTTGCTTTCTCTCAGTTTTGGTAGCTTAGGGCGCAACGTAGGATCTGTGCCTGTGTATTTAATAAGAACTGTTTCCAATTGGTTTATTAATTCATGTGTTTCAGTCGTCTCTATCTCAAGCTCGGTTATTTCTGCGGGCTGTGTGATTAGTTTCAGTTGTGTTATGGTTTCTAGAGAAAGATTTGTTTGAGTGGATGCATTTTGAGTGAATGCTTCGCATTGTGTGCGTGATATGTTTGAAGTAATAGTTAATACAGTCAGTCTGTCTGTCATAATGGTCTTGGTCGGCTGAAGTATCTTCGGGTGACCCGGTGGGAGCCCACCTGCTCAACTCCTCACCACTGACGGCTTGCATGCTGTGACACCCAGCGTCAGCTCCAGGTGTGCCCCGGCGATTGCCCCCGGGAAGCGGTCCTCTCAATTTTCTTTTCGAACGTGTCTCCATGATGAATGGGTTTCCGGAGCCATGTTGGACGCGCAAGTAACATATAAATTGCGTGTCCGCCCCCCACGTGAGTCTGATGGTCAACTCGGACGTATGGTTGGATTTGGGGGGCTTATTATTATTATTGCCTACTAACTACTACAAACTAATTAGATATAACCTAACTGGTAGACACTTTTTTGTCAGTCAAGGAGAAGCAACTACAGTGCTAAAAGAAATCCAAGCAGGGGTACCGCAAGGCAGTGTAATGGGGCCTACACTGTATCTTCTTTATACTGCAGACTTGCCAATATCTGATAACGGTATCATGGGGACTTTTGCTGACGATACTGCTGTAATGGCCACCAATGACACAAACTCCCACAAACTACAAAACAGTTTACATAAAATTACGCCATGGTTGAAAGACTGGGGTATCAAAGCCAATGAAGCTAAATCTGTACAAGTTACTTTCACAACCCGGCGACAGACGTGTCCACCAGTTACACTAAATGGTGTCCAGATTCTATAATCCGAGGAAGCAAAATACCTTGGCATGTACTGAGACCGTCGTTTAAGATGGAGGAAACACATATTCACCAAAAGGCTCGCCATGGGGCAAAAAGTACGCAACATGTACTGGTTAATTAACAGGAAAAGTCATCTCTCTATAGAAAACAAGCTCTTATTATACATACATACATACATACATACATATCGTCACGCCTTTTATCCCCGAAGGGGTAGGCAGAGGTGTATTTCTACACCCACTTTTCGCCAGATATACTTTAGTCCCACGTAATAGGGGGCGAGCCTATTGCCGTACCGGGCACATTTCCAGACTCCGTGCTGCTACTGAAAATTTCGTGACAGAAAAACCCAATAACACTGCCCGACCCAGGAATCGAACCCGGGACCTCCCGATCCCACGCGCACATTTATGCCGCGAGACCAACGAGGCAGTCGTATAGGGTTTGATGTCGAGTTTTCCGTCTCTACGCAAAGATGGTATTTGCATCGTGTTATCCCTTAGTCGCCTCTTACGACACCCACGGGAAGATAGGGGGTGGTGACACTTGTATTCTATGCCGTCAACCATCGGTTTTATTATATAAATGTATAATAAAACCGATTTGGAAATATGGTATACAGCTAGGGGGCACGGCTGCCAACTCAAACCTAGAAATCTCGCAAAGGTTTCAATCACAAATATTACGGATGATAATGGATGCGCCTTGGTATGTCACTAACGAGAGACTGCACCATGACCTTGGCATCAAAACAGTAAAGGAGGTTATTAAAGAACAAGTACCATACACAATAGATTACAGCTACATCCAAATGCACTCACACATCATCTTATGGATGACATATTCCCAAATGCTCGGAGACTTAAGAAAAGAGTACCTACCTCAAGACTTACTCTAAATCTAAATATTAAGAGGATATGTCACTGGACGTATGCCTCGCAAGGCATTTACATATATACTCGTAAAAACATATTTCTTTACTAAGATAGATAGTTAAGTAAATCTTGCTAGTATTGTTAGTTGGTTTACCATCGATAAAGGTGTTAGACAGGGATGTGTAGCGTCGCCGTGGCTGTTTAACCTCTTCATGGACAGTTGTTTGCAAGATTTAAAACATAGTGACTGCGGATTAAGGATGAATGGGTTACTCGTCAAATGCCTCCTTTATGCTGATGATCAGGTTATACTTGCATCTTCAACGGAGGAGTTGCAGGAGATGGTAACAATCATGCATCGTGCGTTAGAAAGGAAAGGAATGAAAGTGAATGTAAGTAAAACGAAAGTTATGGTTTTTGAAAAGGAGGAATGCGTTACGGCTTGTAATGTTTTGATCGATGGACAGCGAGTGGAACAAGTGAATGAGTTTGTTTACTTAGGTACGTTAATTACAAGAGATGGTAAGAATGAAGCAGATATTGAAAGGAGAGTTAATGCAGGTAATTGTGTGAATGGAGCTCTGAAGGCGTTTATGAACAGTCAAAACGTGTCCAAAAAGGCACGTTTGGCTGTACATAGAGGTGTGTTAGTGCCTACCCTTATGTATGGTAGTGAAAGCTGGGTATGGCAGAAGAGATTTGAAAGTAGAATAAATGCTGTAGAAATGAGAGCACTGAGAAGTATGTGTGGTGTGTCTTTGACCGACAGAGTAAAGAATTGTGTGATACGAGAGTGGTGTGGGGTAAAAGAAGATGTAGTGACAAGCATTGAGAAAGGCATGTTAAGATGGTTTGGGCACATGGAGAGGATGGATGACGGTAGACTGACAAAGAAGATATATCAGGCTAGTGTGAATGGGACAGGACAAAGGGGAAGACCTAGGAGAACGTTCTCTGACCAGATTGGAGACATCCTGAAAAAAGGACAAGTCAGAAGTACCCTTAACAGAAGAGCATGCATGAGAAACTTGATGGGAGTGAGTGAAGCAAGTGAGGTATGTCAGGATCGTTGCAAATGGCGTTCCGTAGTCTCTGCCTACCCCTCCGGGAAACAGGCGTGAGTCTATGTATGTATGTATGTATTGTTAGTTTCTTGCCGAATTCAAAATTAAAGCACGTGTTTTACTTTTTACGTAAATATTTAAAATTCTTGCGTTACTGACTGACATAAAACGTACCACTGAAACTACTGGGTGCAGGAAGCTGAAAGTACAATGCCCATTTCTGGCCCAGTTTGGAACTCATGAACAGCACAATAGAGTTTCAATTAGTTGTTGAATAATCTTTTTACTTTATAACTTGATTTATAGGCATTACTAAAAGTGTGCCGTGTAAAACTTATTCAATAAATAGGTTTAAAAAGATGTGTTAACGTCTTAATAGCCAACACGTAATAGATCAGAAATTGGCAGTAAAGAAGTTTTTTTTATCGACTCACGCCTGTATCCCCGAAGGGGTAGGCAGAGGTGTAATATTACACCCACATTTCGCCAGGAATTTTTAGGTCCCACGTAATAGGGGGCGAGCCTATTGCCGTACCGGGCACATTACCAAACTCCGTGATGTTACTGAGAATTGCCTAACGGAAAAACCCAATAACACTTTGCCCGACCCGGGAATCGAACCCGAGACCTCCCAATCCCACGCGCACATTTATGCCACGAGACCAACGAGGCAGCCAGTAAAGAAATCATAATATTAAATCGATTATATTATCACTTCTTCTTTTTTATCGATTTCACATTTTCTCTACTCAAAATAATTTCAGTGACTAGCTAATTTCTACTTGTGTGTATTTTTAAGGTACTTGTGCTGATTACAAATAAGTTCGATTTTGAACCAAATAATTATATAGATGATAACCTATGTCCGAAATCCATATCGATTAATCAATATCATTTAAAATCTGTAAAAATGGCAACACTTTTTCGACAATTAAGTATATGTCAATAATGTCATATTCAATTTTTTTTTGTGTTTTGCTCGTGCGCATTGTGACTGTTTTTTTTATGTTTTTGGATCTTTTACGACTTCTGGCCTTTACTTTCGGATTTCTAACCATACCAAATGATTAAATCATTCCTTTCTACTCAAAACTACGAAAAACTTTAACTATCCTAATAAAAGTAAGCACACACCTAATGTTTTTAGAGCATATAAAAGTACTTCTTGTAATAAAACTATGAATGTGACGGACTAGACTCAAAATTCTAGTTTAACACTCATTTATCGAATGCAATAACAGCTACTACGATTTTTGACTGTCCACGTCTGGGCCGCATCTGGTCTCTAAGAAAAATGGACATTGTTCTTTGGCACGTATGTGTCTTGGAAACCGTAGGGGTTTTGGGAACGTATTTCTCGAAATTCCAACGGGATCGGGCAGAAACGGTTAAATTAGCGGGCAACTTCTAGTTTTCTTTAAAGCGCATGTAAAATATGTACTGCGTAATAATGAAAAGCCACAAAATAAACAAATAACACAAATTAACGATAAAAATATCTAAACCTTATACCACTCATTATAGGGCTTTGAAAATAAAGCATTCGTTAATTCGCTCAACATTTTGGAAACGAAAAAGCGGCTTTAGTTATCTAGCGACGAATTCGATATTCATCTTGCTGTGTTTTTTTATTTTTGTTATCTAACCAATGGTCCTATATCAGAATCGATGTATATATCTTGAATACAATTATATCACTAAGATTTATAACCTACGAGAATAGACTTCACCCGCATGGTTTTTCCCTCAACCTTCGTTAGGAATGATATGACATCAATTGGAAGTTTTTATGTTTTTCGCGTTCATACAGATACTAGCGGCCGGTGACTTTAATTTATAATATGTACGATTTATAATATGAACTGCATATAACATGCTCATGTAACCGTAATATATATACCTGTACCTACGATAGCAAGTTAATTACGAGATAAATCATGTACTCAGTCTGCAAAGACAAATTTGATCTGGGCCTGTAAGAAATTTAAGACTAATGTTATCTATAAGACTAGTATATCTGACCTAAATCCTTATAATATGTGTGCCTTTGTCAACTTACCGGAGAAGAGGATAGTACAAAGAATTCTCGGATGTTATTTGGCACACAATACTAGGTTTCGCCTTTTTACCTAATTTATCGTCCTACTTACGGCTATCAAGCGACAAATTACGACACTTAATTTGTAAGAGATAGTTCTTTTTCACGTTCGTTTTGTTTGATATTGTTTCAGAATATATCGTGTTTTAGTAATAAACCAAGTTTGGTGTAACGTCTACGCTAATAAATAATAATGTTTGCATCTGGATCCAATTAAAAACTTTATCAAACTTTCAGCAACTCATTACTAAAATTCAAGCAGGTGTATCTTACGTAAAGGTCTACCCAACTACGCGCATACAGTGTACGGCATGAATAATATTTATTTATAACCTAACATTGTATGCCCTTTATCCTACGTCATGCCTAGTATGTAACATAAACCTCATAGCAAAACTTCAAGCTAAGATCCTTAAAGTTCCAATTGTTAAGCTCGGATATGATTACGGATATGAAGTTATTCAGGATTAACTGCTTTTTTTCTGATAGCTTCGGTTACGAATAATGCAAAGAACACGTGCAGTTAGTGTATCATATAAACAAGATGTATGGTGCAGAGAGTCGAGGTTGTTTGAAGTTAGAGTTAGTTTGGGTTGAGTTGACACAAACCACAGATTACACGTAAATCACAGTTTATTTCTAAAGTTATTGTTAGTATTACACTTGTTACGATTTAGATGCTAATCCGCGGCGATTGATCTATCAACTATTTATACTTATTATTAGGTACACGTTATAAAGAAAAGTAATGTAGGTCGCGCATGTAAGCAAAATGCGTACGGAAGCTAAACGTCTGTACGTTAACCGTACATGCTCCCGAGGGAAAAGTGGATGAGCATCTATTACAAATATTATAAGTTATTATAAAATTAAGTTAGTAAAAATAATAAAATATAAATAAACACAGTTATTAAATCTCAACTAGACATATTAAAATCGAAGCGACGTTCCGGCTGTACCACGTTGTTGGCGGGTTCCGATATCGACGGCAGGTTGCGCATCTCTCGCATCTCGATGTCCACTGCAGCATTAGTCTCCCCTTCGGCCTTCTTTCTGCTTGAGACTCTTTTCAGCTCAGAGTTCTTAAGGCATCGTTTTCTGACGATACTGTAGCCAAATAAGAACGCGATACCTCCCAGCAGCAAGGAAGTCACCGAGTATAAATATATATCGTGACTGGACGTGGATGTATCTGACGTCACCTTTCAACCATGCCAACACTACTTTTGAATCGCTCCAACATCGTATATGTAGCTTTTTAGTTGAAAGCGTAATTTTGATCTTTTCGATAAGTTTAATGAGCAATAGCGCGCCACAGAGTTCCAAGCGAGGTAACGAAATCTTTTTACTGAGCGGGGCCACCTTGGTCTTAGCGGCAATTATAGTTGTTATGTAATCACCGTGATAATTCGTTACTCTGCTGTAGACAACACAGGCATAGGCCTTTTCACTCGCGTCACAGAATCCGTGTATCTCAATAGATTCGTTTGTACACTGCAACCACCGAGGGACAGCAATGTTATTGATGAAAGGAAGATCTTTTCTTATCATTTCCCATTCGTGAACTATCTTCGTAGGCAGGCGTTCATCCCACTCAATCTTGCTGACCCATACTTTCTGGAACAGTAGTTTTGCCTTTATTTTTGTAAGCGAGAGGAACCCAAGTGGGTCGTATAATTTGCTAATTTCTCCTAGCAGTATGCGTTTTGTTACGTTCTTTCTGGCAGGCAAATGCCAATTATAAACAAAGTTATCATTCATTTGGTTCCAACTCATGCCTAAAGTTTTGTTTATTTGTGTTGAGCTCGTTTTTTGTCCCGGTGTGAAGTTTATGTTCCGCTTGTCATGCTTTTGATCCGCGTTTAGATTTTCTAAGATACGAACATCATTACTAGTCCATTTCCTTAAATTGAAACCTCCTTTTCTCAGTAGCTCAATCTTCCTCCCTACTACCACGAAGATTGCGCTTGCTCAATCTCTGCTTCTGCCTATAATTGACTATGCTGACGTCAGCTATCTTGACCCCACTGAAGAGCAGCTGGATAAACTTGAGCGTCTTCAAAATTTTTGCATACGATTTATATTTGGACTGTGCAAATATGATCACGTCTCTGATTTTCGCAAAAAACTCAAGTGGCTGCCAATTCGTCTTCGCAGAAATACTCACATTCTTACATTGTTATATAATGTTCTATTTAATCCCAGTACTCCCTTTTATCTCAAAGAACGATTTAAGTTCCTTCATGACACACATATAAAGTCCTTGAGGTCGTCTGAGGATCTGACTCTGGAGATGCCGAAGCATTCAACTAATTACTACGACAAATCTTTCACTGTCCAAGCTGTGCGCTTATGGAATGCTTTGCCACTAGAGATACGAAGAGCAAACACTATGAATACATTCAAAGGTATGTTAAAAAACCATTATTTAAATCTTTAAGATTTTAGAGACATTCATTTACTTCACTAGTTATTATTACAGTATCTGCATTGTTTAGTATGTATAAAGATATTTATTGCATGTGCATACATTATGTATGTATCGTATATATGTAGGTATATTTATTTGGTTTTGTATGTATATATTATGTATTGTATTATATTTTAAAATTGAATGATTCATTTAATATAATACTACACCATCACCATAATATTGCTTAAAACATTCCTGTCCATCCAAAGGTTGCCTGGAAGAGATCGCCCTTGGTGATAAGGCCGCCGTTTGTACATAAATCGTAGTTTTAAGTCACTTTAATAATTTACTGTATTTTGGTGTGCAATAAAGTATATATCTATCTATCTATCTATCTATCATATCCTGAACTAATTTTTTTCGCTGACCCCAAGCTGTCTTGGCCATAGACTAAGTCATCCATGCAGAAATAGT
This sequence comes from Euclidia mi, assembly GCA_944739405.2. Classification (NCBI taxonomy): domain Eukaryota; kingdom Metazoa; phylum Arthropoda; class Insecta; order Lepidoptera; family Erebidae; genus Euclidia; species Euclidia mi. The sequence goes on along the minus strand of OX123186.2, from coordinate 60,613,346 downwards.
TCTGTAAAGTCTTTGCAGCCACCGGGTAATTACCCTTTTCGTCGTTTGCGAGTTGATGTAGTGTGCGCATCGCGAGGTAGGGGGCGCTTTTCATACCGTATGTTACTGTACAAAGTTCCCATTCCTGTAAAGGTTCCATCTGAGAAGATCTCCATATTATAGTTTGTAAGTTTCTTTGTTCTTCAGCCAGCCATATATTTCTGTACATCTTCGCTATATCAGACGTAAAGACGTATTTGAAAATTCTCCAATTTATTAACAGGGTAAAAATATCCTTTTGCAACTTTGGGCCTGAGTACATCATGTCAATGAGACTGCTGTTAGTTTTCGTTTTGTAGGAAGCGTTGAAAACAACCCTCAGTTTGGTTGTCGTTGACTCTGCTCCCAACACCCCGTGATGTGGTAAGTAGATGTGATCTTTGTTCCTGCTCTCTGCAGGGACACGTCTCATGTGACCCATGGCAATATAGTCATCCATGAAGTGCTTATATTCGTCGTTAAGGCTCTTGTTTGTTAGCATTTTTCGCTCAAGCTGTAGAAACTGGGCTGTTGCTTGAGGTCTTGTAGCACATAAATTAAAGTTACCAGACTGTTTCATAGGCATCTTGACAACATATTCGCCACTGTCTAGTCTCTTAGTTGTTGATTTGTAAAATTGTTCACAGTATTGTTCCTCGCTAGTTAATGTTGTAGTTTCAGCAATGTCTTCACTCTCCCAAAAACGTGACATATCCTCTATGTTATTGAGCGTAATGAAACACTTGAATGTTTTTACGTTGCCGCATAAGATCCATCCTATTCTGGTTTGTTGCGCCACAGGGACGTTGTTGTCACTCCTCATAACTACGTTCAGTATTAGTTCCGAGTAGACGTCGGCACCCAAAAGTAGATCGATTGGGCCTGACACATTGAAACGAGGATCGGCTAATTTCAAGCGTTGTAAATAATCCCAGTTTTCAATGCTAAAGGTTGTAGTTGGCAAATTGCTCATTAGCTTTTTCATTACCAAAGTTTCTACTTTAAGTTATGATCTGAATGAATGGATGTGCATTCCAAATTAATAGAACCTCTGCTATACCCGGAAAGTGACCCAATACCGGACACTAACGCGCTGAGTTTCTTCCGTGGCAATCTAAGACGCTGAGCTGCATCTTCCGATATCAATCTAACTTGGGATCCTTGGTCCAGCAAGCCCCTTAAGGTAATGTAATCCCCGTCAATGGTTTTGATTTTCAGAAGTACTGTCGGTAACAAGACTTCTTTCATTTCGTTAGTTAGATTGTTAACTACATGGGAATTCGTGGATGATGGCGAAGTGTTTGGAGATGATGGCGAAGTGTTTGGAGTTGACGCCGATGTTGCTCGACGGTTTTCAGTTTCATGCGTTAGAGTATGGTGCGCTTTGTTGCATAATTTACATCTCTTTCGTGACACACATTGCTGTTCACCATGACTAAACAAACAGTTTTTGCATAAATGCAAGTTACGAACTGTGTCATGACGCACCTGTGTGTTCATGTTTAGGAATTTGTCGCATTGCATTAACACATGATCGTTTTTGCAGATTGGACAATTTTTGGCTGTAGTGAAGAAGGTTTTTTGCGTTAATTGTGGCTTGTTAAAGTACGCTGACCTCGAAGCGTTATTCAATTTATAATTATTGTTACGGACTTGCGATGTATTATTCGATTGTTTGTAAGGAATTACAGTTTTGTTCGAATGGGACATTTTCTGTTGGTTATTCTCTTGTAATGCCTCTAATGCCATAAATTTGGATTCTAAGAATTTCGTGAATTCGTCTAAATCGGGCAGTCCTCAGGGCTCCTTCAGGTCTTTAACATATTCATTATAGGAAACATGGTCTAGCTTCTGTACCAAAAGATCATCGATATATAATACTACTAGGACAAGATGACGGGTCACGTACAAAATCTTAGCTAAAATCTGTCCGCGACCGTATTCCTACCAAACGGAGACAAATGTTTTAAAACAGTTTTAAGTTCAACCAAATTACAACCATGACACCGAGTAATAAAGTCATAATATCATAAAAAAATTATCTAATACTTACGACCAGTCGTGACAAAATACGTCATTTTCGTTTATTTTCTTATTTTTTCGAATTTTGAATTCGAATTTTACTACATGGTATGGGCTAAGACATATATAGATTCGCGCAGAACACTAAAATAATTTATAATATGAATGAACGTAAAAGTTAACTAGTTAGTTTAGTCAACCGCTTGGCACCGCGGCCCGCGGGAGCGTAAGCCACTGCTACGCCGCAGGTCGCGGGTTCGATTCTCGCTCAAGTCAAATAATTCTGTGCTTGAACATGAATGTTTGTCTTGGTCTGGGTGTCTCTATGCATAATATGCAGGTATTTAAAAATAGGAGTAGCTATAAATGTCTATCCAATGTCTAGTATCCACAGTACCAGCTTATGCTTAGTTTGGGCCTAGATGGTGTCGTAAGTGGTAAAAAAAAACAAATAATTCAAATAGCCTAAACCAATTTTAAACAACCAATTTCGATGTTCTGGTAACAAATTATTAAAAAAATATTACAAAAAAGATCGACTCCATGCATCTACTGTTCTGGTTTGTATATCAGTTATCACTGTTATCTGTGCCTTGTCAAGATTTTTTGACGTGCGTCAAAAATTTTTTATGGCGGATTAAATCATTAATTTCTTTCAAAATATGATATAATTTGGTAATTCTAAGCTTAAAATATAACTTATTTTTTATTTACTTACCGAAATTAAGATACTCCATCTGTTTAATTGCATTTTTGGGCATTATTTTTGCAACCTTTTACTAGGCACTGCGGCATTGTGAAACGTATTGACGTTGGCTGTGTTTCAAACCAACTAAACACAATATACGTTCGCGCTGTCAAGCGAGGCGTTATTTGCCGAGACGGTTTTTTGGCGCGGACACGATATCTGGTAGTATTATATATCGATGCAAAAGATGAACAATAATTGGATCCCATTTTGATATATCTACCCCAATGTTATTGAGCCCATTTAGGCATTCCCGCATGACATCGTGCAGTTTTCTTACGGACGCTGCACTCGCGTGTTGAATTGTAGGATGATTCAGCATGGTATTCATGTAAGATGTAAAGAGAAGACGCTTATTGTCATAGCGGTGTGATATTATGTCCCAACAGGAAGAGTAGTTGTCGGCACTGATGGCTAGATGTTGCACAAGTTTTTCCGCCTCCCCTTTGAGCTTTGTTTTCAGATGCTGCATTTTCTGAGCCTTCGAGAGCGACGGGTTGTTATAGACACTCTCCATGTAGAGGTCTTTAAATGTCAGCCACTGATTGTAATTACCATAAAAATCTGGCATCACGATTTTCGGTGTTGCCTTCTCGTAGTGCGCGTTATTCCATATATTATGTTGCAATTGCTTGCGTCGTGTCGTAAATGTTTTCTATAGCCAAAAATTTCTGTTTGTATACTACATATTCTTCTTGTAAGATATAATCTAGTTCCCAGTTCGCTTTTTCTATGTGTTCTCATTTAGCTTTCAGAATATTCAAGCTATCTTCCAGCTCCCACTTTTCCATTGACGTATCAAAGGTCATCTTTTCTACGGTACGTTCAAACGCACTAAAATTACAATATTGCTGTCGTAGAAGATCCTGTTGCTTCTCAGATGTTTCTTTGGTTTCGCGGGGTGGCACATGGAAGTCGATGTCACTGAAAGTAAATCTAGAGGGTTTATTTTCATTTTCCTTCTTTGGTGTAGTAGGAGGCAAATCTTTGGTTGAGCTGTTACCAGGCAATTCCGCTTTCCGTTTCAACATATCGTGCAAAATGTTTTCATACATCTTCTTTGTCTCATTAAAAACGTTTTCCGTAAAGTATGAGATGTCTGCTACGCCAGATTCTTCTAAAAGTTGATGGTTGTGAACGAACTTCTCCCATAGACTATTAAGCCGAGAAAGACGTTCTTCCAAGTACGCTAAGGTTTTGCTATCAGGGCTATCCTTTTTATAGTTAATGCATAGTTGTTTCAGGTTGTTGAAGATAATTTCTTGTTGGTTGATAAGTTCCTCGACGCTCTTTCCCATTGTTGTTTGATGTATGTATTAAGTTGAAGTTGACGTAAATGTTATAGTTGGAGCACACGTAGAGCTGTGTTGCCGCAGGTTCTAGTCCAGGTGTTTAGCTAGATATCAATAAGTACCTAAATGCACTTACCGAATCCCACCTAATTACCTTACGAAGGACCACGCTGTATGGTGCAGAGAGTCGAGGTTGTTTGAAGTTAGTGTTAGTTTGGGTTGAGTTGACACAAACCACAGATTGCACGTAAATCACAGTTTATTTCTAAAGTTATTGTTAGTATTACACTTATTACGATTTAGATGCTAATCCACGGCGATTGATCTATCAATTAACTATACTTATTATTAGGTACACGTTATAAAGAAAATTAATGTAGATTGCGCATGTAAGCAAAATGCGTACGGAAGCTAAACGTCTATACGTTAACCGTACACAAGACCCGTGTGAATATTGAGTGATTCCAAGAATATTACACCAATACGGATTAAATAGATAACCTTATTCGAAGTTAGATCAAAATGGCTAACTCACTCTTTGATATCGAGTATATACCTACGATATCTATCGATACGATATGGCTACGATATATCAATTGAAAGGGAATTCAGACAAAAATAAACAATACAATTCAAGAGCCATAATAAATAACAGGTTATCTGAACTCGAAAAACTACTGAAACTGAGCGGAAACTTTCATTAGTTGCAGACAGTCTGCAAAGTTTCTCAATAACATGCTTAGTAACGCATTTCATCAGAAAAACGTATTCAGTCGATGATTTCTATGGTACAATAAATTTAATAGCTACTAATATTTCTTATGGTGCGCTAACCTACCATTAATCTTATAACCAACACAGGTTCGCTCGACATTCAATATTTAGCGTGACATATAGCTTTCCTTATTAAAGTTATACTTACACGTATCTTTCTTTGCTTATACAATCGCTTGCATTATACAATACACATTGATCAAGTTACGAGATTCTAAATTTAGAACTATTGAACCAGCCGTCTGTAATATTACTTGTATATTTATGGTAAAGTTACCAACTGGCGTTGCCATCTAAATGTCAAACTCGATAAACATCTACTATTGGTTTATTGAGAATTATTAATCCGTTAAGTCTAGAGTAAATAAATACAGGCGCAACAGGGTCGTAGCTATGGTAATAACTTGTAAATGTTTTGTCCTATCGGATACATTGATATGGATAATATTTTTTACGTATATATCTGTAATTTTTCTTTTGCAATACGCTTTTGGGATGTTGCAGTTGAGAGTAAACACTTAAAAAACTAAAGCATTTCAATAACAATTTTACAAACAGGTTCGTATGGAAAGCCAAGCATAACCTTACGGAATTCGTTAAATAACAAAACCATGACGGTTATCCGATTTAAGTATTATTATTTGTGGCACCATGAAGGCTGACAATGCAAAGACAGGAAAATTATCAGACAGTAAACGAAACACCTGATACAAGAACTCATCTTCCTCCTAGCCTTATCACAGTTGCAGCCGGGGTTCACTTACTAGTCGAACCAGATTAGACTAAAGATTAACTTTTAGAGCGACTGACTGTCTGACCTCTGCAACCCAAAGAGCTACAAAGCTTAGAATAATTAAGATTAATTGAATCGATTAACACATAAACTATTTAAGCGTTCATCCAAAATGATTTATAGTTCTATGGGAACAATAACAACGCGTGGCGACAGAGAAAGCATTAAATCTTCGGTGCGGATAACAAATGATAGGCGGCAGAAATACCGCCGACGTATGTGCTATAAATATGGGCTACATTAATATTGGATGACGACTACCACTATGTAAATAACGTTTATTATTTAACTGTCATTCAGACAAATTATCGCACATATTCTTCGATTTAAATAATATAATTTATTCGCGATGGTCAGATACTTTGCTCACTTGCTTATAATAAAATAATAATTACTTATTTATTCATCTTTCTACAATAATACTATTTGTACGTCTAGGGTAAGATATTCCAGATAGCAATGGGTATCTGTACTAGAGTGGGCCTGTGCCACAGGCGGTAAGAGCACTAAAGTTATCAACAACAAACTAATAAAACTTGTCTTGTAACTCATAATTTTATTATATACATGTCAAATAGTTGACTAGTTTATAATCAAAGATAAACTCTTAAAGATACATGTAAAAAAGAATTGGTATTTATGTGGACATTTATTTCTAAGCAGCATTTAGAAAAGGTGTTTGATGTGATATATTATTATGTCCACGATATAAGTGATTTGAACAAGCGTGTTTGACGTCATCGGTGTGATATCAAGTGTAGATGTGGTCTATGGTAAATAAAATCGTTATAGAATGGGAAGGAAATAATTACGTTGTCTTATTTTACAGCGTTTCGCAATCCACTGCTGGACTTCATCTTCCCTTTATCTGCTTGACCTATGTGGCTTCTGACCTCCAGAACTCAAGAATAATTACATTAGGTCTGAAACAAGTTGATTTTTGTTACAAGTGCCCTTATGATGAGTATACACTTGAGAATTCCATATAAGTAACGTGTCCGCGAATGTTTGACGTTGAGTTCGTAGTTATGTTAACAGTGAGTGTAATATATTTTCTTGTAACGACCGGACATTGCATGGGGTTTGTATTTTGTTTCACTAAAAGTAAGCTAATATACACGTTAGTTTTTAAATACATTATATCTATAACAAACGTCAAGCGTATTACTTGATTTTCAATTCATCAGACCGCGCCATACTGAAATGAATAGTTATTTTATGAGCAAGTGCTCAGATGTACTCACTATAAAGGTTATTAAAATAGCCAAACTATGCCTGGGAGTTGTTAGCCGAATCTGTCCGATCGAAACTAAGGTATGTAGTCAGACGACGCGACACCCAACAATATCCGATTAGGTACCGTATAGTAGGATAGGTTTTTCACTACTGTCGACAGTCTGTGGCGTTCCTTAATTTAGCCACGAAACAGACATCAACACATCTTTATACAAGTGTTGATATCTGTTTCGTGGATGACGACAAAGTGTAAAGTAACGAAAGGATATATTTATTTGAGTGTTACCTTTGAGGCAAATCGCATGCGCTTAGCTTTTCAGTGGGAAATATCGCTAATAATATCATGGTGGTGACTTTTATCGAAAAAGTTTATCTTGCTTTCATAGTTCAAAAGACGAAGATATGTGTTTTTCCTCACTGGAAAAATAATTCACAAGTTTATTTCAGTCTAGGAAAAATACAGAACAGTCCCAATGGGACTGCACTGAATTTCACTGACTCTATACTGCATTTAGTTCTGTAGTGTATGTGACCTGAGTAGGTAAGTAAGTGACCCCCTCCCGTGGGATCTCCACCTTGTCGTGGTGGGCCTCAGTAACCGTGGATTGGAACCCCGTGCTGAAGCTAAGAGGGATCCCTGGAGTGGACGCTCCGCGTGAGCTTGGCAGTGGCCCTGCGCAGGATGCGTCCAACGGTGCGGGTGCGGGGGACAGTTCTGTCTGTCCCTCGCAGTCGGGCGCGGTCGCGGGAGGAGAGGCGTGTCGGTGTTGCGTTGCCGCGCGCCCTATCTCCCTCGATCAAATGGAGGCGCACCATTCGATGCGTCGCGGTGAGGCCGCAGAGGAAGAGGAGATGCGGTGTTGCGTTGCCGTCCTGCAGCCGTTGGGTGTTTTGGCGGCGGAGCCCAACATCTTAATCCGCCGCCAAGGGGGTTTTGTTCGGGGCCCGCCTGACCATCTGGCGGGCCGATACCCGTCGGGGAGTTGCGACGTATGCTTGGGCGATACCCGATCCTCCGACACACGGGTACATGAGGCACACGGGTTGGTTTTTAGTCAGTAAGAGTCTGACAGTCCCCTTCGCCCATCCCCTAGGGCGGAGGGACTCCATGAGGATTTTCCAACACGATAGCAAAAAAAGAAAAGTTACTGCATGTGGCCTACACTGAGTAGAGTACTATAAAAATAAAATCTTAAAAAAAAATCTTAATAAGCGCTTAAATTATACGTAGTCGTACATAGTTGTGATTAGTAAAACGTACTAATTTCATATATGTTGGTCCGCTCACTTGCAAGCCTGTTTAGACGAGTAAGCGTACCCAGGCTCCAAGGCGAAAAGTCTTGGATGTAGGTAGGATGACGCTAGAACCATGATGACGCGTTCTGAAGCGATATTATTGAGTTGCAAAACATAAGGACTAAGAATGTTTTATACTGCTCATGAAAGAAAGCTTTACGTTGTTGACATAATTATATCAGTAGGTATATAAGTAAGTATTTCACCTTCCTTAATCGGAAGGAAAACATGTTCGTTCAGCACGATACACAGGCCTATAGGAGTCATAACAGAAATCGCTTTACCGCGTCCTACAGAAAATGTAATAAAGGGGATAAAGAACACATACACATACAACATATTAGAATAACATTCAATTTGAGTAGGCATAAAATAAATTATATTTACCATAATTATAACAACACATTGCTGTTTTTTCCTCCGTGTATTTTTACACCATCTGTATCATACTCGCGTTTTATCAATCGTTAAGATTCCGTGTCTTTAAGGAATGAAGAGGCTCCGGCTTTTTTATTTATTACAGGTAGAAAATTAAGACTGGATGGTATCTGCGGAACGTGTCAAACGACGAATTTGATTTGTATGTGGGCGTCAGTCGTTGAGCAGTGGAAAATTTCAACTCAATTTCTGTTTCTTGTGTTTGAAATAAAAATACTAAGAACGGCAACTTGCCAATCTTCAACCTGAGCTTCGCTTTAGACTTCTTCATCGTGTCAGAGGAACTTTCTACTTTCTTTCTTCCTTTCTTTTCCTTTCTCTTAGACTAAATTACCCGTTTTCTTTTTTGGCACGAAGGCCGGTTCTTCTTTTCCATCCACAGGGTAGGCAGCGTAACGTTCTCTTAGCACAACTCTTTAACTTTTTGGAGGAGAACCCCCGTTATCGTTGGTAAAAAATCATTATACACATCAGGCACAAAGAACATCCACAAAATAACTACTGTGGATCACACAATTGCGTTGAGGAGTCGATTCACGACCCTGACCAATTAAATAGAAACTATCCCACTTACTAACAATTTCTTAACTCTCTTATTTTCATACATACATAGACTCACGCCTGTTTCCTGGAGGGGTAGGTAGAGACTACGGAACGCCATTTGCGACGATCATGACATATCTCTCTTGTTTCATTCACTCCCATCAAATTCCTCATGCATGCTCTTCAGTTTAGGGTACTTCTAACCTTACCTGTTTTAAGGATGTCTCCAATCTGGTCAGCGAACGTCCGTCTAGGTTTTCCACTTCGTCCTGTCCCTTTTATCATCTATCCTCTCCATATGCCCAAACCCGCATAGCATACCTTTCTCGATGCTTGTCACTACATCTTCTTTTACACCACAACACTCTTATCACACAATTCTTTATTCTGTCATTCAAAGACACACCACACATACATCTCAGTGCTCTCATTTCTACAGCATTTATTCTACTTTTAAGTCTCTTCTGCCATACCTAACGTTCACTACCATACATAAGTGTAGGTACTAACACCCCTCTGTGCACAGCTAATCGTGCCTTTTTGGACACCTTTTGGCTGTTCATAAACGCAGAGAGGTTGGACTAGGTTTATATTTCTTTGCATAAACGCCTTCAGAGCTCTATTCACTCTATTACCTGCATTTACTCTTCTTTCAATATCTTCTTCATTCTTACCATATCTTGTAAACAAAGTACCTAAATATACAAACTCATCCACTTGCTCCACTCGTTGTCCATCAATCATAACATTGCAAGCTGTAACACATTCCTCCTTTTCAAAAATCATAACTTCCGTTTTACTTAGGCCTCCCTCACATTGGTCATCAGCGTTCCTCGAGCGTACGCTCGGCGTCCGTTCGGCATGCGCCCGGCGCGGCGTTCACTTTGTACTACAGAGTGAACGCCAAGTGCACGCTGGGCGTACGCTCGAGGAACGCTGTCGCCCAATGTGAGGTCGGCCTTACATTCACTTTCATTCCTTTCCTCTTTAACGCACCATGCATGATTGTTACCATCTCTTGCAACTCCTTCGCTGAAGGCGCAAGTATTACCTGATCATCAGCATAAAGGAGGTATTTGACAAGTAACTCATTCATCCTTAACCCACAATCACTATATTTATGATCTTGCAAACAACTGTCCAGGAATAGATTAAACAGCCACGGTGACGCTACACATCCCTGTCTAACACCTGTGTCGATGGTAAACTAGTCAGTGTATGTGAGGATAAACGATCCTCACACAAGCTTTAGAATCCTTATAAAGGGATTTCAGAGCTCGAATGAGGCTGCTGTTCACCCCATACCGTATTGTACTGACCATATTTCATCCCTCACCACTTTATCGTAAGTCTTTTCCAAATCCAAAAATGCGCAATAGAACTTTTGACCTATGGCCAAGAATTTCTCGGCTATGCGTCGCAAGAAAAAGACTTGATCGGTACACCCATACCCTTTCAGCATCCTGCTTGTACATCTCATATTTTGTTGTCGGTTACTTTCATAACTCTCAATCAGTACCTTAGCATACAATTTGCCAACAATGCCGAGAAGGTTAATAAGCCTTTATAGTTTTTGCAGTCTTGTTACGATTCTTTTCCTTTATAAAGAGGCACAACTACTGCTGTAGCCCAGTCATCAGGTACTCGGCCGGTGTTCCAGCACAAGTTATACAAGCGCTGCAGCTGACTTACTATAATGCCCTGTCCAGCCTTCAGCATTTCGACTGTAATCTTATCATGCAGCTGCTGCCTTACCTAATTTCATACTTTCCAGTGCCTTCAAAATCTCATCCACGCCAATATCATTTTCATCATTGCTATCATTACCATTTATTTCAGTTGCGGGTGTCTCTATCGTCGTCCTTTCAAATAATCCTTAAAAATACTCTTTTCATCTCTTCAGCACGCACGATTCACCATTCAGAATCTTACCACTCATGTCTCTGATCGATGTGTATTCTGAGGATTGAGTTCTTCCTCGAACTGCGCAAACGGGTTTCCAGAAAAACTTAATGTTTCTCCGGAAATCGTCAGATAATCTACTATCAAACTCATCTTTCTTTGCCTCTTTCTTCTTTTTAACCAACTCTTTCACCATTCTTTTTGATCTAACAAACTCTTTTCTAGCTTCATCTATGTCCTCACTCGTTGCTTTTCCCATTGTTTCATTTGCTCTAGCAGCCAACCAATCTAATCAAGCTTTCTTCTACTCTGACACTACTGATTGCACATCCTTGTCCCACCATGTATTCTTAATGTTTCGTGTTTGCCTTCTCTTGATCACACCACATGCTTCAGACGCTACACATTCTACCTCTTCCCTAAGGGACTGCCACAATTCTTCCATATCATTGATGCCACCGATCCTCTCAAATCATGCTATCAATCTTCGTTTATACTCATCTTTCATACCTTTCTCTTGTTTTCAACTTTTAATGTTTCCAAGACCCTCTCTTGATTATGTTTTTCGTGTCGCCATCCTTTAAACAGCCCACTTATCCGGCTAAACGCCAAAAAGTGGCCTGTATGGATGCCGATCCTCCGGTACACCCTCGTATCCAAAACATTATTTCTCAATCGTTCATCTACTATTAAAAAAACAAGCATACTTCTTCTAACATTTTTCGCCTCACGCGTATACATATTGTGACGGCCGGTGTCATGCCAAGCTGTCATCACTACCGTTGCCAACTAGGATGATGTATCTCTATGGTCTTAGGTTGCCAAGGACTTCTGACGTCTACACGACAAACTTTCCAGTCATCAAACACAGTAATTTATTAGCAAAGAGGTTTGAAGACTATTTTATTATTTGGAAATGAGTTTTTAGTTCGATGACGTATACTCTCTGTCAAGTGTTCGCCAAATTCACCAGTCATTGACAACAAGGCGATGGCCGTGCGGATAACACATTCCGTTCACGTTCTGAAGGCGTGGGTCCAAATCCCAGTGATAACTGTTATGTGGATTATGGTTTTTATGAAATTTGGAAAATGTTTATGAATATTTGGCAAATATTTAAAAGATTATTTAAATATTTCGAGTAAAAATTAGAAAATTCTAGAAACTTCAGGAAGGAATGGAAAGGTTAAAAAGAGACAGGAGATGGAAACACAAATTTAAATATTTCGAATATTTAAATGTTTCAGACAGGCTACTCAAAATTAATATACATTCGGCTTTTACTATTATTCGATATTGTCTTTTTGTCCCTAAATTTACACACGCGTTACGGTCTTCACCTTTTTGGAAAAATCCGACTCCACTCATTCAAATTGACAAAATTATACAGAATACCCTAAGTAAAATTTTGAATGTGGCTCTGAACGACCGAGTGTGGCAACAAGCGTCCTTACCTGTGCGCTTAGGCGGCCTCGGCGTTCGCAAAATTTCTGACGTAAGCCTGCCAGCGTTCTTGTCATCGGTCCACAGCACTGCAGAATTGACCAGGAAAATCTTAGCACCTACACTGGTTGATTCTGAGGTGCCGTGTAAGGCCGATGCCATGAACGCTTGGAGAAATTCTTGTCCAGGAACTGAGTTACCCCGAAACTTGTTCTCCCAGAGGCAATGGGATGGGCCGCTTTGTAGTGTGGTACGAGAAAACTCCTCAATACATCGGCCAACGCTGCGGAGCGTGCTCGCCTGTTGGCTGTGGGAGAATGGGAATCGGGCCTCTGGCTTCAGGCACTGCCATTGTCCAATATAGGTACCATGTTGGACGATACAACCTTCCGCTTCGCTACTTGCCTCCGTTTAGGCGCGTCATGTGTCTCTCCGCATCGCTGTCACTGCGGAGAGGCTGTCGATAGCCTTGGTCACTATGGTCTGTCATGCAGCAGGAGCGCGGGTCGTATTTCACGACACGCCAACCTCAACGACATTCTGCGCCGTGCTCTTGTCACCGCTGGCGTTCCAGCCCAACTTGAACCTCAGGGCTTGGCACGCGACGATGGCAAGAGACCGGAAGGGATGTCTTTACTGCCGTGGAAGCTGGGTAGGCCTTTGGTATGGGACGCGACATGTGTCGATACCCTTGCGCCATCCCATCTTTCCAGCACAGCAGGCACAACCTGCTGTGCTGGAAAGATGGGATGGCGCTGCTGCTGCTTCAGCAGAGACCCTCAAACGGCGCAAATACGTAAATCTTGTAGGAGATTATGTGTTTGAGCCGTTTGGGGTCGAAACCTTGGGGCCATGGGGTCCAAGTGCGAGATCCCTTTTTAGGGATCTCGCAAAGAGAATGATCGACGCCTCGGGTGACCAGAGGGCTGGCACGTATTTAGCACAAAAGATAAGCATTGCTATACAACGAGGCAATGCCGCCAGTCTTCTGGGCACGCTTCCGATTGACTGCGATGCGGATGACTTCCATGACGCCTTCTAAATTTAATTTTAATTTATTTTTCGTATTGTATATATTAAATAGGCTTATTTTAATTTTAGGACATAATTAAGTTGCTTCTTATGTAATATATATAGTTGATTTTGTTTGGAAAATAAATAATTCTACATCTAATATTTCGAATAAAGATTAGAAAATTCTAGAAACTTCAAGAAGGAATGGAAAGGTTAAAAAGAGACAGGAGATGGAAAAACAATTGAATAACGAAAAGACAATCGAAATTAGTAGATCTAGAACATTCTTAGGGGTATATAAGGCGGTGTAGACGCGCTAAGCGCCAGTTTAAGTTGAAAAGTGGTAAAGTGAAGAAGAAAAGGAAGAAGTAAAGGAAGAAAGAAGAAGTAGTATAAAAGTGAAGTGAAAGTATAGTGCAGTAAAGTGCAGTGAAGTGCAGTGAAAAGTGCAGTGCAAAAAAAAATGCTAGTGTTGGTGCTGACTGCGTCGGAATTAAACGGCGTGTCGTGTGTCAAGTCGAATAAAGTGTCATCAGTGCTACTCGGTGTTTCCTTCCAGTCCCGTTACCCCGTCCGTAACAATTGGTGTCAGAAGTGGGATTGGAAGGACTAAAGATGCCAGTCATGCCGAGGGAAGGGCCTACGACACGTGCGAGGGCTGCCGCTCAAGAACAAGGCGACTCTAACCCGGAAGTTGTAGGCAGGGAAGCTCCTTCGCAAGGAGGCGGATCCGAAGGAGGGGTATCTACGTCCGCATGCGCAGCTAACCCGCTATCTCTCGCAGACCTCGCGGCAATATTCCAGCAAACCTCGCAGCGACTCGAATCTCGACTCGAGCAAAACTCGCAGCAGCTCAAGTCCGAACTCCAGCAAAACTCGCAGCAGCTCAAATCCGAACTCCAGCAAAACTCGCAGCAGCTACAATCTCGACTCGAGCAAAACTCGCAGCAGCTCAAATCCGAACTCCAGCAAAACTCGCAGCAGCTCAAATCCGAACTGCAGCAAAACTCGCAGCAACTCAGCGAGATAAAGGAGAGCCAGGATGAGATTCGCCGTTATATATCTGAGAACGCTCGTAAGATTGCCGAGATAGAGATGTGTATCGGTGAAGTGCAATCTCGCGTGACTACCATTGAGGAAGAGATGCAGACCCGCATGGCGTCAGTAGTATCGGAAGAGGTGCAGTCCCGCATGGCGTCAGTATCGGAAGAGATGCACACCCGCATAGTAGCAACTGTAGAGGAGGAGTTCAGGAGGATAAAGACTAACGTCCCGTCGGTTACAGTAGCCTCATCAGGTGCTGGTAATTTTAAAGTACCTTCTTTCGACGGTACCTCATCTTGGGAGGCGTACAGGATGCAGTTTGAAGCCGCTTCTTCTAGTAACAGCTGGAACAGAGAACAGGCCAAGAATGCACTCGCTCTGGCGTTACGCGATGGTGCGTTATCAGTGCTACAGTCTGTGGGGAAAGACGCCACATATGAACAGCTCATCGAGGCTCTTGAGTCCAGGTATGGAGAGGCGCATTTGGAATTTGTATTCCGTGCTCAGTTGCGTAACCGCTGTCAGCGCCCTAACGAGTCATTGCAGCAGTGGTCTATAGAAGTAGAGAAGATGGTAGGAAAAGCTTACCAGTCTGCACCCCCGGCACAAGTCCAAAGCATGCGTCTCCAGGCGTTCATTGATGGCATTTATGACGATGAGGTCAGGACAGCCGTTCGTCTGAAGCACCACGACAATGTTAAGGACGCTTTAGCACATGCTCTAGAAGTGGAGGCTGTCCGTCGAGAAATTAAGGGTGGACGAGTCCGAGTTGTGGCCGCAGAAATGCAGCGAACAGACCGAAGATTTGTTCCAAAATGTTATAACTGCAGGGAACCAGGACATTTAAGCAATAGCTGTCCGAAACGTAAACGTAAGACTGACGCTATTGTTCAAACCTCAGAACACGACCAGGAAAACTAATTCCAGCCAGGGCTGCGGGGCAAGCGCTGGCTGGTAGACGAAAAGCCCCTAAAGTTTGTATCTGACAAAGCACAGATGGGAACAGCTTAACCATTGATGGAGTGGTCAATGGCGTTACCTGTTTGCTGACCTTGGACACCGGTGCGTCACGAACTGTTATAGGGACTCACCTGATAAGGAAGAATGGGAAGATTCTTAAACAGTCAATTTGACCTCGACTGACAACGACTACCGGCCAGCACATCCCAGTCAGGGGAGAGCAAATAGTGGCTTTCAAAGTAGGTGACAAATTATATTGGCAAAAAGCACTGATTGCAGACATCGTCGACGACTGCATTGTTGGGCTAGACTTCTTCAGAGATCACCAATGTAGATTGGATATTAAGTGTGGTATCCTAAAGTGTGGAGACGTGGAGATTCCAATGAAAGGTGGAGGCACGGGAAAGGTTTTGTGCCTCAAGGAGAGCAAGCTGGCACCTAGTTCACAGACATTTGTTCCTGTCATATTACCTGCCACTACGAGTCAGCAACGTTGCATAATGATAGAAGACAATGGAGATCACGATCCATGGTTGCCAGCATGTGTAGTTGTTGCTTCTTCACAAATGGCTGTTATACCTGTCCTAAATTTAAGTGATGAAGAAAAAGTTTTGAAGAAGGGTTCTGAGATAGGAGAGTCCGTGGAAGTCGCTTGGTTACGAAACTGTCGGGAAACCAAGAGTGTGGCTGAGACTAACGTTAACGTGGATAGTGTTTTGCAAGGTTGCAAAGACGATCTAACAGAAATCGAATCAGAGAAAGCAAAGAAATTGCTGACACAATACGTCGACATTTTCTCAAAGGACGACGGTGACATCGGCAAGACAGGAGTAGTAAAACACACCATCAATACAGGGAATGAACAACCGATCCGTCAACGCCCGCGACGTGTTCCTTTTGCCAGAGAGAGGGAGGTAGAGGATATGATCGAGGATATGAGGAAAAACGGGTTTATTGAGCCATCGACTAGCCCGTGGTGCTCGCCTGTAGTATTAGTACAGAAAAAGGATGGATCGACTAGATTCTGCATTGACTACCGAAGATTGAATGATGTAACTAAGAAAGACAGTTATCCTTTGCCTAGAATAGACGACACGTTAGACACGTTATGCGGAATGAAATGGTTTATAACAATAGACTTAAAAAGTGGTTACTGGCAAGTGGAAATGGACCCAAAAGACAAAGAGAAGACAGCTTTTTCAATGGGCAGAGGGCTTTGGCATTTTAATGTTATGCCTTTCGGATTATGCAACGCACCAGCTACTTTCGAAAGGTTAATGGAACACATCCTTGCCGGGCTTTTAGGGGAAGCTTGTCTGGTGTATCTCAATGACATAATTGTAATGGGCCGAGACTTCGATGATCATCTCACGAAGCTAGAAAGTGTACTCAATAGATTGAAAAATGCAAATCTGAAACTCAGTCTTAAAAAATGTTCATTTTTCAAGCGACAAGTTAACTACTTGGGTCATGTCGTCTCTGAAAATGGCATCGAGAAGGACCCTGCCAAAATTTCGGCGGTTAAAGATTGGCCCATGCCTAAGGACAAGAAGCAGGTGCGCTCATTTATGGGGCTTTGCTCTTATTACAGACGTTTTGTGAAGAATCTCTCGAGCATCGCAAAACCCTTACATGAGCTGACGGAGCAAAAACGACCATTTAATTGGGATGAAAAATGTCAAACTGCTTTCGAAGAGTTGAAGAAGCGTTTATGTGAAGCGCCAATTCTTGCATATCCCGACGTCAATGGAGAATTCATTGTTGACACAGACGCAAGCAATGTGGGTATTGGTGGAACTCTTTCCCAGAGACAAGGAGATCAGGAGGAGGCTGTTATTGCCTACTTTAGCAAATCGTTGTCTAAACCTGAAAGGAACTACTGTACCACACGAAAAGAGGTTCTAGCACTAGTAAAAACTCTCCAGCATTTTAAAAAGTACTTGATCGGAAGAAAATTCCGGATCCGGACGGACCACGCAGCGCTTAAATGGCTTTTACAGTTTAAAAATTGTGAGGGCCAGGTAGCTCGATGGATAGAACAACTTCAAGAGTACGATTTCGAAGTTGAGCATCGTGGCGGAAAATCTCACGGTAATGCTGATGCCTTATCAAGACGTCCCTGTGATAAGAATTGCAATCATTGCGTGCGACAAGAAGGAAAAGAAGAAGCTGCCGTCAAGGTTATTAGAACGGATACTATCGACGGGCGATGTAACAAGGAGTTCATTATTAAATCGCAGGAAGAAGATAAAGATTTGAAACCGATACTGGAGCGGCTAAAGAATAACTCTCTTCGGCCAGAATGGAGTGAGGTAGCTGATACTAGTACCGTCACGAAAAGCTATTGGGTGCAATGGAACAGCCTGATAATACAAGATGGACTACTTTGTCGAAAATGGGAAAGTGCTTCTGGAAGAGACAGTTATCTTCAAACAATAGTGCCAAAATCAATGATTCCTGAAGTTTTGCAAGTTTGTCATGACGGCCCATCTGGCGGACATCTTGGAGTGCGAAGAACCTTACTGAAGATTCGTCAACGTTTTTATTGGCTGCACTGTAGGGAAGACGTTGAAGACTGGTGCAGGAAATGCGTTAAATGTTCCTCAGTTAAAGGGCCGCAAACTCGGAGCCGCGGAGCACTAAAACTGTACACTGTGGGAGCTCCTTGGGAACGTGTTGCTGTGGATATAGCTGGACCATTTCCTTTGACAGAAAGTGGTAATCGCTACATTCTGGTGGTAATGGATTATTTCACGAGATGGCCAGAAGCTTTTGCAGTCCCCAATCAGGAAGCAATTACAGTTGCGACAAAATTAGTAAATGAAGTATTTTGTCGATATGGTTTACCGTTAGAAATCCACAGCGACCAAGGGAGAAACTTTGAATCTCAACTCTTTCAAGAAATCTGCAAGATGATGGGGATCCACAAAACTAGAACAACTCCGTATCACCCTCAATCGGATGGAATGGTGGAGAGATTTAACCAGACATTGGAGCGCCATCTTGCTAAAGTAGTCGATAGCCATCAGAGAAACTGGGACGAATATATCCACTATTTCTTCTGGCTTACAGAGCCGCAGTACATGAAAGTACGGCAACAACCCCGGCGCGAACAAATTTAGGAAGGGAGCTACGACTTCCAGTAGACCTTCTTGCTGGATGTCCACCGGGGACACCTAGCTGTGTTACCGATTATGCATGTGAATTAAGAAGAAAGCTCGAAGAAATTCATGAACACGTTAGACAAGAGAATTTACAAGCGGGAGTAAGAATGAAGACCCGATATGACAGACGCGCAAATGCAAGAGAATTCGAAGAGGGAACTTTGGTGTGGCTTCATAATCCGGTCCGATGTAAGGGAAAATCTCCCAAATTACAGCCAAGCTGGGAAGGACCATATACTGTAATAAAGAAAATTAACGATGTAACCTACAGAATTCGAAAGACACCTAGAAGTCCACTGAAGATCGTTCATGTGGATAGGATAGCGGTATATCATGGATCCAACAATGCTCGGGACGAGTTAGAGAGGGGGTAGTGTGACGGCCGGTGTCATGCCAAGCTGTCATCACTACCGTTGCCAAGAACTTCTGACGTCTACACGACAAATTATCCAGTCATCAAACACAATAATTTATTAGCAAAGAGGTTTGAAGACTATTTTATTATTTGGAAATGAGTTTTTAGTTCGATGACGTATACTCTCTGTCAAGTGTTCGCCAAATTCACCAGTCATTGACAACAAGGCGATGGCCGTGCGGATAACACATTCCGTTCACGTTCTGAAGGCGTGGGTTCAAATCCCAGTGATAACTGTTATGTGGATTATGGTTTTTATGAAATTTGGAAAATGTTTATGAATATTTGGCAAATATTTAAAAGATTATTTAAATATTTCGAGTAAAAATTAGAAAATTCTAGAAACTTCAGGAAGGAATGGAAAGGTTAAAAAGAGACAGGAGATGGAAACACAAATTTAAATATTTCGAATAAAGATTAGAAAATTCTAGAAACTTCAAGAAGGAATGGAAAGGTTAAAAAGAGACAGGAGATGGAAAAACAATTGAATAACGAAAAGACAATCGAAATTAGTAGATCTAGAACATTCTTAGGGGTATATAAGGCGGTGTAGACGCGCTAAGCGCCAGTTTAAGTTGAAAAGTGGTAAAGTGAAGAAGAAAAGGAAGAAGTAAAGGAAGAAAGAAGAAGTAGTAAAAAAGTGAAGTGAAAGTATAGTGCAGTAAAGTGCAGTGAAGTGCAGTGAAAAGTGCAGTGCAAAAAAAAACGCTAGTGTTGGTGCTGACTGCGTCGGAATTAAACGGCGTGTCGTGTGTCAAGTCGAATAAAGTGTCATCAGTGCTACTCGGTGTTTCCTTCCAGTCCCGTTACCCCATCCGTAACAATATGTACCTATCCTTTTGTGATCAAACATGATGTTTGTCACACAAAGACTCTACTCCTAACAAAACTGAAGCAGTACTTTTCCATTTTCATTCACGCTCTCATCGCCGAATCCACCTAAAACCCTTTTAAATCTATCTTGTTTACTCCCACTTATCCATTAAAATCGCCTAATATGATCAATCTTTCGTTATCCTTACAGTTCCTCAAAATTTCTCTTTAACTATCCCAAAACACCTCCCTTTCGTCTTGTTCTTGCTGTGACATAGCCGTTACTATATTGACCGGGGCGTAAACCTCTACAATAAGGACACAAGTAAGTCCTACTTTCATTCTCATTTATAGTAGCCTAGCATTTACACATTCTAACTCTTTTATGCACTCATTCATTCGCGCAGACAGTATTACACCAATTCCCTTGCAGGCTCTGGTGGTACTATCTACCCAAGAGCAATACGCCGTGTATGCACCGTACTTGGTAGTGTCACAACCCTTCCTTTTTGTTTCAAAAAGAGAATCAATCTTTCTATCATCCATCATCTGACAGCCTTCATCCAATTTGCCGTCCATCCCCCATCCAACATTCAACGTTGCAAACCGACTTTCCATAGGCCGCGTTTCGCCCTCGTGGGGATCGAGACATGACGGATTGCGAACCGCGTCGCCGCCGTATGGAGAAGAAGTAATTTTTGTTCCCATAGCGAGATTTAGGGATCTACACTGTCCATCCCACCAGAGCCCTTTACGGGGGTAAGGTGGAATGTCAGCTGTGCCCTGTAACCACCAACACAGGCACCCTCCGTTTTCGACCAGCCTGCCCTCTGGCTACCAATCCCTCGGCACGGGTCGGTTCACACCTTAGATCGGGGATTTGTGTCGGATATGCTCTCTGAAAGTTGGTTTAATTTCGAAGTTTTCCTTCTCCTAGACAGGTTGCCAACCAAGGCTATCGAAGAGCTAAAGCCAGCTGCTTATCACCAGCTGAGCATGGCCTTTAAACCATCCTACTGCTTGGTACGGGCCTCCCCACTACGTGACATTTAAGGTCATAATTTGCCAAGCTAGCCAAATATAAGCTAATATGACAGGTCTTTCGAAAACGTTTTCTTTACTAAGTTTTCTAAATACTCTCATAAAATAAAAAATACTGAAAGTTTCTGCTTAGCAGTCTGTTGATCTCACCAGCATGCTACTGCATACATTAATATTCAAAGCATTGCAACATTCAACTAGCAAGTACAATATACCACGTAAAAACGAATGTCATGTAAGCACTGACATTAATTTTGTTAAATTTGTGTGGTTTAGCACATTTTGGCGTCCATTTTCCCATACTTCCGCAAAAAGGCCTCATATATGAGTCGTCAGTTATGCACGGCCGCGAGACTTGACTACTAAAGCGGCTCCACTTGTTTACCTAACAAGCTGGAAACAACTGATCTATAAAGCATCTCAACAAAAATGCGCGATGTTTATAAGCAAAGTCATAAACAGCAATAAGATCTGACGTGAATTGTTTGAGGAGGAGGTAACCGTATTATTATGTACCTATGTACCTACAAATTTTATATACTTCATTTTGTTTTTTGTTTCTGTTTGTTTTCTGTACCAATTTTATTTAGTTACTTTTTGTTTAAAATAGTAATGTGATGGATATGATCTAGTATAGGTAATGAAGTTACCTATGCTGGATTATATCTATTACATTGCTATGGAATGTATGAAGGTATAACTCATTAGAGCGCCTCTTACGCCAACAAACTGTGTATACAGTTTGGCGTTTTTGTATTAGAATTTAAGTGTTTTTTTTTTTCTGTGAAATAAACAAATTAAAAAAAAATATATATTCGAGGTTGATTGCACGCCTTATTAAGAACGAGTGTTTATCAAAGGTTTATTACACGAATTGCGAGCACAAGTCAGAATATTTGAGGTTTAGTTACCTTATATTAAATATTAAAGAGGCTTAACAAATTGTTTTTATGAGGCTTCATTTGAGTAATCCACACGCATATGTGATGGAACACGTTTATTGGATATAATAATACGTCAAGTTACAAATATTTGGTCCAAATTATAGCGCCAGAGCTGAACTTAATTTAATCTCTATTTAATACATCATAGTCCAGCATAATCCCAGTTGCATCCAAGATTTTCGTTTTAGAACCCGGAGTCCGCTTTCTAGTCTCACCAGATATGACAAATCATTAGCTTTTCCATAGAGCGACTGCCCTCTGACCTCTGTAACCCAAAAGGATATCAATATTCCATGACTTAGACCAGTGCCAGAATAGTCAAGCGTACTGACTTGCCACAAATGATAAATATCTTCCTGAAAGCCGAGCCGATGACTTAAGGTGCTCGTAGAGATACGAAAATTTGCATGCTATGGTTTGGAACCAGGTAGGTTTTGGACCCCTTGCATGGCAGTCCGTTGGTACCTCCACACATATCATATGCCTTAATTCAATCGCTATTATTTATTATTATTTGACGAAATTTATACATCTCGCCAAATGTAGGCTAAGCAAAAAAGACGAAATGACGAAACGAATAAGAAAATAGAATAGAAAATAAAAACAGTGACGGAAGTAAGCTCAGCCAGGGTAAAGCTTAATTTGATTGAACTTAATGTCTATATTACTTTAGTTCACAGATTAGAAATTTAAGTAGCTGGTACTGCAAACATGATAATATGCCTACTTACTCCACATTTGCATATTATATCCATTATATTGAATATTTCAATAGATTTTGAAGGATTTTACTTGTAACAATTCAACATAATACCGTTACCGATATTGCATGACAGGTATGTACAAATTTTACAAGTATGAGAGTAATACGCGTATAAGGTTTTACACGTATGTTATTGAAGATATAACTACCTATTTGAATGGCTTTGTGATTTTGATGTTTACAATAAGCTACTGTAAAGGAAAGCAACGGATTTCTCAATATCTTTACAACAATATTGAAAAGAGATACATGTGAATATTCTGGATCTATTTTATATCTAGATGTAATAATGTTTCACGGCTACTCTTTTCTAGAGTAGCTGTGAAACGTTTCAATACATCGCATTTTTAATTTTTAATAAGTGTATCTATAGTCTGTACAAGTTAGCTTGATCTTTTTGACAGATGTAATTTTTTCTGATCGACAATACTTTGCAATGACGAACACATTATTTTCTTAATTTAATGGTTTTAAAAATGTTAAAGATATTAAAAAAAATACATATAACACAAAAGTCCCTAAAGATTCAAGCGATATGCGAAAATTTTTATACTTTTTATTGCTTCAAAGTAAAATTTAAATAGGAACACTGAAAATAATAGACGCTTGTACAATGTTACATCGGTCGGACGGATGGGACGCGAATAACAGGCAGTAACTGTTACAAATATCGATTACAAAAAATCATTATTAAAGATCGGGGTCCTTTTGGTTGGGGTCTCTTTGGCACTAGCCAAAGAGACCCCAACCAAAAGGACCCCGATTTTTAATAGTGGTTGGGGTCTCTTTAGACCAGCTAAAGAGACCCGAACCATTAGGTTGGGGTCTCTTTAGCTGGTATAATTCTTTTTATAAAAGAAGGTAACAAAATTTAAATTCTAATTTAAAAAAAAATCGCATTCCATTGTTCCATCGACTCTCTGGGTCAGTAGTGTGGAGTAAAGTCAAGAGGAAAGAAGAGGTTAAAGGAAGAAGTTAAGAGGAAGCAAGACCTGCCCGTAACATTTTTATCTTAATATATAAAATCCCTGCGTTACTGACTGACTGACAGACACGCTACAGCCGAAACTATTGGGCGCCGGAAGCTGAAATTTGGCATGCATGTTCCTTGGGGACTGTAGGGGTGCACTAAGAAGGGATTTCCCGAAATTCCCACGGGATCGGCCAAAACGAGTAAATTAAAAAAAATTGCAGGCGTAGCTGCTGGCGTCCTCTAGTTGTTGTATAAATCTCTTAGCAGAAACACCTTAAATTCTAAAATGCGAATATTTTAATCCATAGACGCTACTAAAAAGCTAAGAAAATATCAAAGTAGTCTGCAAGTATTTTTTTTTTATTCGGGAAACAAACAGATACACAGATAAAATTACTTAGAACTAAACCATACACAATCCAATAACAGTTTCCACATATTGGCAAAACATAAGCGCCAAGCGACGTTTAGTATATGAGGAAGTTAAGGAAGTTAGGCCAACCTCACACTGGGCGACAGCGTTCCTTAAGCGCACGCCAGGCGCGCGCGCTCGGCGTTCATTCTGTAGTACAAAGTGAACGCCGGGCGCACGCCGAACGGACGCCGAGCGTATGCTCGAAGAACGCTCATGAACAATAATAATAAAAATGGTTTATTAATTCCTCTCTCATAAAGAATAGTTAACAATCAGGTCTTATATTAAGCGTTACATAATCAAGTAGGTGAACCTGTGTGAGAGACTGGTATCTGAACTAGGAGAACCTGTATGACAGATTACCAGTCTCTCCTAACTAGACATGCCGGAGCTTAACTGTAACTACATTGATTGGTAAGTAATATTTTTGTAAACGAGTGAGATAAAACAATTTAAATAAGAAAAACATTTTATGAGTATGTGTGCGAGTGCGTGTGTGTGTGTGTGCGCGTGCGCGTGTGTGAGTGTGTGTGCGAGCGTGCGCGCGCGCGCGTGTGTGTGTATTTTAGTGTTTATATCGAGTGTGTGATTATATGCTATATGTATAAGCGTGCTAACCCTACGACAATGCAGACTACTTTGATATTTTCTCTATTTTGGCATGGTAAAATAATTATAATAATTATTAATTTACTGTTTGAAATAGAATTAGTTTTTATTATAAGTCAAATCGATTATATCGATTAAGTAACATTTTGTTTAGTCTATTGAAAATTTCTGACAATGGTCACACTGAACTGTCAACTTCCCCTTCCGGAAAAAGACGCTTTGGGTTTTGGGCTAGCTCCGTTTGTAATATTGATATAAATTGATATACATTGATCGCCTTTTGAATTAACGCGAATTGAATTAACTTGTAAATACTTACAATTGCCGCTTTTGACTTCCGGCAAAGTTTGTGATAAATTAATGAACATTTGTGAAATATTGAACTTTGTAAAACACGTGTGTGAATTCCTGTTTGGTGCCTGGAGAAGGACTACGCTGAACTGGACTCTGGTATTCGATTCTCTTGTTATTTTGGCCAAAATTATGAGTTAATCCTATAGGTCCACTTCAAGAACAGCATCAGTAAGAGTTGGTAAGACATTTTATTAATATTAGGATTATAATTCATCGCTGTGCTACCACAGTAAGTAAGAGTGTTTAGATAAATTGTCTATCGTGGTCAGGTGGATGTATTACAGCTTCCACTGCAACTCTGTTCTCAACAGTTTCCCAACTTCTACTTTGGACCTCCCCCATTTTGATGGCTGCCTAGGAAGCTACCTGGGCTTCATTAATTTGTTCGACAGCCTGGTCAATGACAGGGCTGACCTTCGGCCAGCACAAAAATTGGCATATTTAATGTCGGTTCTGGATGGGGAGGCTAAGGGCCTCATCCAGCATCTGCCCGTGTCTGACGAGGCGTACCAGACGGCTCGGGACCTAATCACCCGTAGGTACCATAATAAGCGTGGCCTCGCCGACACGCACATCGAGCAGATTTTGGGTTTGCCGACGCTCACCCGGGTCTCTGGGTTGCGCACCCAACTGTTGAACCCGCTTTTGGTGGCCATCAACGTACTTAAGTGCCTTGACCTGCCCGTGGACCAATGGTCCTATCTATTGGTGCACATTGTGATAAAAAAGCTGCCTGCCGACCTGAGGTCGCGTTTTGAACAGCGCTTTGGTGGGGATAGCGCGACCCATCTGCACCCCTTTGCTGACCTGGAGAAGTTCCTGGAGGATGAGTGCCGGGTCTTGGACAACTCCGGTGGTGACACGCCGGCTAAGTCGCAGCCGCCCAAGGTCAAGGAGCAGGCTCGCGTTCACACCCGAGCCAATGTTGACCGGCGCCCTCCTCGCTTTGCGGTCACGCAGAGCCCAGCGGAGTGCTCCTACTGCAAGGTCACGGGGCACAAAACGGCCAGTTGTAGGGCATTCTTGGACCTACATGTCGCCTCTCGTAGGCGCATCGCGAATGCCCGCCGCCT
Organism: Euclidia mi; assembly: GCA_944739405.2. NCBI lineage: Eukaryota > Metazoa > Arthropoda > Insecta > Lepidoptera > Erebidae > Euclidia > Euclidia mi. Next base: position 60,587,259 of record OX123186.2, on the reverse strand, counting down.
TTGTTTCTCTTGTTTGGGGTCCCACTACCAGCGAGACTGCCCAAACTCTCGCCCCTGTCCTCACTGTGGAGGACAGCATTTGGACATTCTCTGCATGAATGCCAGAGAGGTAGGCCGCTTGTCCAACCAGCCGACGCCGCGCACGTGCGGGTGTTTTGAAGGTGGCAGCCGAGGCTTACCGGCGCGTAGCCGAGAATCGCCTCGCTTAATTGATCGCCGCTCACCCCGCTTGGAGAACCATAGCGTGCGCACGCCTCCTCTCTCTCGCGCACCAGAATGTGCGACCATTCAACGTCACCAGCACCATGACTGCTGCCCCAGGTATTCCCCTCCTTTCGCGGAGCGTCCCCGCCTTGACTCGCGCCCACCTCGTTTTGGGCGGGTGCGTCATTATGACCCCCCACAGATGGCGCGCGGATCAAGTCATCGCGCCTTTGAGGACTTCAAGCCGCACCCTCATTTTGACTTGCCTGGTCCTGGCCAACGGTCGCCGCCCAGGCAACAATAGGTCATTGACCCCTGCCCTATAACTCCAACCTCCCCCATTGAGACCGTTATCCTACCAACGATTGCTGTTAGGGTCTGGGGACCCACGGGGACCTCTGTTGTTGTCCGTGCTATATTGGACACAGGTTCACAAAATTGCATGGTTTCCACTTATTTGGTAGGGGAGGTTAAATTAAATATGGGCTCTTTTCCGAATTGTATACGGGGCATAGGGGACGTAGCCTCTAATGTTGAAGGGCAAGTTAAGGTTTTGTTTGGCCCTGTTGAATCTTCACACCCGAGGATTAAAACTCGGCTATTGTGCTGAAAAATATTTTGGGTATGCAGCCACAGACACAGCTACCCGCTGCTGTGGTGAATTTGACATCGGGATTGGAACTGGCAGACCCCAAATTTGACACACCGGGACAAATTGACTTGTTGATTGGCTCTGATGTCCTCGGTGGAATTTTGATTGGTGGGAAACGGGTCTTGGTGCCAAATGGTTTGACTGCCATCCCGACCATATTTGGATTTGCTTTGATGGGACCTGTACCTAGGGACCCCCCTCCACCTGAACTTGATAATTGTTCTTTGTTGGTTGAAGGCTTCTGTCCACACCTTGGAGGTATTTGTCGCTAATCGCGTTTCCCAAATCCAGAAATCCGAAGTCAAACTTGTTTGGAGACACGTGCCAGGTGAGCTCAACCCCGCTGATTGTGCCTCGCGTGGATGCTTGACGCCTAGTTTGATAGGTCATTCGCTGTGGTGGGGTCCGGAATGGTTGAGTCGACCAGAAATTGATTGGCCTCGAACGCCAGTTTTGAATACTTCTAATTTGCCGGGTCTACGAACACTCGCTCTTGAGAAGGTGGAATGCGCCTTCGACCCCGATTTCTTGTTGAATCGCTACAGCTCCCTTGACAAGTTGTTAGGTTTGAGCTTGGATAAAGCGTTTTGTTTTTAACTTTAGGCACCCACAACAGAAACGTCTGACACCCTTTCTCTCACCACAGTAACGACAGGAATCCCTCACCTTTTGGGTTCGTTCTGTGCAATTGGCGCATTTTGAGAAGGAGATTGCTATCCTTAAGTCAGGGAGATCGAAATTATCCGGAGCTGTATCTAAATTGAACCCCTTTTTGGACGAAACGGGTCTCTTGCGCGTTGGAGGGCGTCTCAAGAACGCCAACCTCCCTTACGGAGCACGTCACCCCCTTTTGTTACCTAAGGACGGTCATTTGGTACGCTTGTTGGTAACTGACCGTCACCTTAAAAATGCTGGTTGTAATGCGCTCTTTGCCATTTTGCAACGCGAATTTTGGATCTTGTCTGCCCGAAGAATTATTCGGAGTGTAGTCTTTCGCTGCATCCCTTGCTATAAGCTCAAGGCTTCTACCATGCAGCCCTTGATGGGAGACTTACCGGCAGATCGCGTAACTGAGAGCAGGATATTTGACGGTGTTGGCACGGACTTCGCTGGTCCCTTCTTGGTGAAAACGTCGACACTTCGAAACAGCAAGACTGTTAAGGCCTACTTGTGCGTTTTTGTTTGTCTTTCCACAAAGGCCGTTCATTTGGAACTGGTCTCCTCGCTTACGACCGAGGCGTTTGTAGCCACATTTGACAGATTTGTATCCCGCAGAGGGCTGCCTTCCTTGATCCGCTCTGATTGCGGCACTAACTTCAAGGGCACGTACAATTATTTGAATGATGTTGTTAATTTTCTTGAAACCAACAAGGCTGATATAGGTGATAGGCTTGCCCGACGTGGGATAAATTGATTGTTTTCCCCACCAAATTGTCCACACTTGGGTGGTATTTTTGTGGCCGCTGTAAAATTGGCCAAAACACACTTGCGCAGGACAATCGGTGAGTCTGTCCTTACATTTGAGGAACTCGCAACTGTGTTTTGTAAGATTGAGGCCGTTTTGAACTCTCGGCCATTGTGCCCGATCTCCTCAGATCCGAATGATTTGGAGGCCCTTACGCCGGGCCATTTTTTGATTGGTCACCCACTTGTCGCCTTGCCTGAGTACCCCTATATTGATACGAGACCTGGTCGTCTCTCGCGTTTTGAATTGGTACGCCAGATTACTCAGAGCTTTTGGAAACGCTGGAATTTGGAATATTTGCACATACTCCAGCAACGCGTTAAGTGGACCGACAAGACCGATCCACCCAAGATTGGTGACCTCGTTTTGATCAAGGAGGCTAACCTTCCGTCACTCAAATGGCGCAGGGGGCGCATCCTTCGTTTGTTAACTGGGGCTGATGGAGTTCCCCGATTTGCTGAGGTCTTGGTGGACGGTTCGATTCTGAGGAGAGCGGTTGCAACATTGTCACGTCTACCAACCGATTAGCGGACCAGTAGGCCGGTCCGGGGCGGGTGGATGTTTGAAATAGAATTAGTTTTTATTATAAGTCAAATCGATTATATCGATTAAGTAACATTTTGTTTAGTCTATTGAAATTTTCTGACAATGGTCACACTGAACTGTCAACTTCCCCTTCCGGAAAAAGACGCTTTGGGTTTTGGGCTAGCTACGTTTGTAATATTGATATAAATTGATATACATTAATCGCCTTTTGAATTAACGCGAATTGAATTAACTTGTAAATACTTACAATTGCCGCTTTTGACTTCCGGCAAAGTTTGTGATAAATTAATGAACATTTGTGAAATATTGAACTTTGTAAAACACGTGTGTGAATTCCTGTTTGGTGCCTGGAGAAGGACTACGCTGAACTGGACTCTGGTATTCGATTCTCTTGTTATTTTGGCCAAAATTATGAGTTAATCCTATAGGTCCACTTCAAGAACAGCATCAGTAAGAGTTGATAAGACATTTTATTAATATTAGGATTATAATTCATCGCTGTGCTACCACAGTAAGAGTGTTTAGATAAAGTGTCTATCGTGGTCAGGTGGATGTATTACAGCTTCCATTGCAACTCTGTTCTCAACAGTTTCCCACCTGGCTGCGGTAATTCTAGACATATACCATGCATCATATTCTTCATTATCTTTAAGAACGCTATTTTAAAAGTATACTGGCTCATTAAAGTCTTAACTCGCAATTATTGCAATTCGATCTTGCAAAATATAAGAATATCTCATCCAAAATAAGGAATTTTAGAAATGGATCAGAAAATTCAGAAACCGTTGCACCTACATAATAAGAAAATATCCAGACCAAATTGAGAACATCCTCCTTTTTGAAGTGGGTAGATTAAAACATCCTAGAGCAACCAAAAGCAACGAAAGATCTAAATACAGGACTTCCCTGAATCCCTGCCAATCGAACGAACGATCGTTGTTTTATGATGGGTATAGGTATAGGATAAGCATTTCTGGATCAAGAAAATTGTACATTCAAAGAAAAAACAAGGACACTTGATATCTATCTACACTTCTTTCTCCCTTCCACCTATCGAGACTCACGTGATTAATGGACGGCTCCTTACCGTAGGTTGTCACTTATTTTTAAGACGCTGACAACAGCCAAATGGCAAAATAAGGCTTGTCTCAAACAATTTTTTTGCTAAATCTATAAAGTTTGTGACGGTGAAAAAAAATATTTTTTAATTTTGAACATATTTCTGAGAACCCTGTTGTATCCAAAACACGTTTTTAAAAAGTTATCTCGATACAAAAAAATAGTAAACTAACCTCTTAAAATTATCTTCCAACAAAAATATCTGTATTACTTATCAACGTACGTTAATAACAATAATGTATCATATTTAAATACAGAACTTGGTTGTTTTTTTTATTTTTCACTATTCAACTTATTTTTAAGTAATTTATTTATTTTATGGTTTGTAAAAAGATCTGAACGTCCCGTCGTCGTTGCGCTTCTCTTTCTTATGTATACAATCCGACAGTGACAGCAACAGCTCAATAGCGGTTGTCAGCGCCTTAACTCTTAAATAACACCGTGGGGTAATTCTTCACCCCAGGGGCACAACTTGTATTTTTTTTCTGCAATGGTAGTGTCATCTCTTAAAGTTGTCAGACACGTGGCGTTCAAAAAAACATTAATCTAGTCTGCTTAAGTATGTGAGAAAATTACCCCAGGGTGTCAGTTACACATACAATAATTTCTCATCAATTCACCCAAATGTTTAACAAGCTAAGTTTACGGAGCCCTGCGAAGCAGGTCTCCTTTTTTGGGTGCAGCGTCGCAAGAAAACCTAAGAAAGCCTATTAAGTTTTCTAAGTGGATAAGTTACCGGAGCGGGCGAGACTTTTCATATTAAATGATATTTTGTAGAATGATCGTTAATTTGATGTACAATAAGTAATTTAGTAAAAGAGTGAAGTTTGTTAGCGTAACGCACTTTAGTGTTATATAAATTTTTTGATCACACATTATCAGCCTTTAACAGTCCACTGCTGGACTAGGCCTCTCCTTTAAAAGGAGGAATTAGCCTTCTATACCACGCTTAACAAACGGGTTGGTATAAGTTTTGTATCAAGTTTTCCTTCTGTTACAGGGCTATTCTCTGCATAATATGCTCCCTCTGTCGGCTCTTACGACACCCATGGGATGATATGGGGTGGTGACAATCCGTATTCTTAATCCGTCACCACACGGACAAATTTTTTGATGAAAAGTATCGCCATGTAAACTACAATTTTTTTTGTACACTTCAACTTTTATTTAATAAGCCGTTTGGGGTAATATTACCCCAAAGTGTTATTTATTATTCTGTAACCGAAAATAAGGATGTTATTTAGAGGGTTCGACTAGTGACTGGCTTAACAGAATAAATGTCGATAAAATTATGACAGCGTTTATAATAAATATGTAAGTTTTTATCAAGGCAGTACACGACCTAGGGTGTTGTACTAGATATTGACGAGGCGACCCTTATAATAGGTTATGATAGAGCTACACTGCCTATCGCTTTCTTTATACCGATGAAAATATTAAAAGCAGGCTAAAGTCGGTATTTGTTACCTACATCCCACAACCAGTTCTCGTATTAGTTTCGAAGAGCATCATCTATCAATTCATACGATAATATCAATACGAAGAAATGAGTGCAATACTGTGCACGATAACTTGCCAGTTTTCGATAGTATAAGTCTATTAATAATAGTACGTGATTTAACATCATTGTAACGAACTCAGATTATGGAAGTATCAGATGGAACGCATTCGTCCAACTAAGCGTGGCACGTTGACAGCTATGTGTGCGTGACATTTGGCGACTGGCACTGTACGGACACGCGCGACTATGTGTGTGTAAAGTTGCCAGATTATGAATAATCTCCCACTATTTTGCATATAGTTATGTAATATTCTTATATTCATTTGCGGTTTTGAAGAATTTACCATGGATTTAATTAATGCTTTTATAAATACATTTCTTAAATGTAGGTACCGAGTTAAGTTTTAACTACTTCGTAAATTGAGAAATGAATAGAATATGTATGTTTTGTGATTCATAGCTTCGATCCAGGAGAAATATATAATACCAACTACTTTCATATATTTACGAATACCAATCATGAGGTTCAGATCTTAGATCGACGAATATGTTGTTTATTTTTTTATTAGAAATTCTCAGTATGGTATCTGGAAATGTTTGGTTAATTGCAAAAGGCTTGCTTCCTATAATTCCTTTAATATTATTTAGCTAAAAATGTACACATGTGTTGCTGTACGATTTTGATACTTATTCCCTACGCCATAAGTATGTATGTACACACGGCGCCAAGTCAAGCTAAACAGTTGCTGTACGATTTTGATACTTATTCTCTACGCCATAAGTACGTATGTACACACAGCGCCAAGTCAAGCTAAACAGTTGCTGTACGATTTTGATACTTATTCCCTACGCCATAAGAACGGTACAAAGGTCAAAGTGTATAAGCTTGACGAGTAGCAGGGTGTACACGAATATTTGGATCGTTTGGGGATCGAACTCAAAACAATATATATAAGGTATATACTAATGGAAATTCTATTACTATATTTATAAGAAAGAAGATATATCTACAATATACTTTTATAATACGTTAATGTATTTTTCATTAACATGACAAACATTATTACATAATCAATTGACAAGTGCATTTTCCCTAATTCAGGCAGAACAGCACAAAAACTGGCAACACTTACATATTCTAATACGAATTTTATCGAAATGAAATTAGGAAACAGTCAAATTATCACTAGTTACCGGTGAAAAGATATTCATAGTATTGTTTTTGGGAACAACTTTTACAGTGTTTAACACGTTGACTGCCACGTCAGGCACCGGTGCGTGACAGACATGGTTTCTGTTAGAGCCGTGTCAGTCACTAGTGCCTGACGCAAACGTATGTAATTCAAATTATCTCAGGGAGCCGTCAGGTGCGTTTTGGGTGTTTTTCTCTGTTGAAATGAACTGACAAGGCCCCTAAGAAACTATGTTCATCTTGGCCCAACATTTCCTACATATGGGACTGATTTTTAAGTTAGTACATGTTTTACGCAAAAAATACGACACAATGAATTTCAAAATATTTTTATTATTTGAAAAAAGCTTAGAAAATTATAAAAATAGTAAGTTTAGAATAAAATAGAAACAAAAAAAAACAGAACATGAGTTAAATATCGGTGGACGAGATTACTATTAAAAAATAGATTTATTATTTTAAAATACAAGTTTATTCTTAGAAAGGTTCTACAAGACTGATTAAATTAACATTATAATTAAATATGACACTTATAGCTAAATATGCAGTTTTGATGACACGCGCCATGCTTGAGTATTATAAGCCATTCGTTGTCTTGAAGCTTCTGAATCTTGCCCTGTTTGAGGTTCATTCGTGCTCGTGTACAGTTAACTGCCTGGTGTTTGATGAGTGATATTATGCAGTCTTCAGATGTATCCATGGGTAGAGTGTTGAGGGATTCACAGAGGTGTGTTTCTTGCGTGAGGGCTTTGCAGTTTCCTTCGAGGTACGAGTACTCCTCGCTTCCCAGTGCTAGGTATTTGGACTTGGGGATTATAGTAAGGTTTCGAGTATCGGGAATGGAGTATATATGAAGGAGGTCGAATGGGTTCGGGTCAACAGAAGGTATTTCTAGGATAAATGTTAAAGTGTGTTCTGTACTGTAAGCTTTAACGTTGATTGACTTTTCTAGACTGTGTATATTTCTAATACTTATTTTATCTACGGGTCTAAATTGATTGACTTTTTGAATTTCTAATAACTCATTTAATAAACTGTGCGGGGCTATTATACTAGGATGCATCACACCCAGTTGAGCGAATGTCATTGCGTCTTCTAAAACTACGAGCTTATCTAAAAGAATCTGTAAACTAAAATCTATTTGAATATATAATAAATCTAAGAAATGCATGCGATTTACATTTAAGTTATATCTAGTAGTAGTATTCTTCAATAGGTCAGTTAACTTGTTTTGGTTGTCACTTAGAATGTTTATCTGTTTACTAAATTCATCTATTGTGTTTCTAGCTAAAAATAGGGTTTGTTTTTCAGAATTTTGAACTTTACTAACTGAATTGCGTATGAAAGATATTTCCTTTTCTAGTCTAATAGCGTCTTCGTAGTCTAGATTGCCAGTTATAGCCTTAATAACAGATCCTAACCCATTAATTATACCACGTCTAACTCTAATACGAGGGACAATAAACAAAATTTTCTTACCTATTAAGTTTACACTTAGTTCTATCTGATCCTTATAAGTCCTATATGTATCCTCAGTACCTAAGATACTGGCTTCCGCTGTTTTTGTATTAGCATACAAGGCTAACAGTTTTATAGAAACTTCGTGTAAATGGGAAACATTACAGACACAAGCCAAGCTAAAAGTATCGACCTGTTTAAGAACTTGTCCTTGTTTCAGCAAAAGTATTCCGTTTTCATTGTTGACTGGAGTTAGGGTCAAGTTGGCGGTTGCGTAGAGCACGCAGGCTCCTGCGATGAGGATCCTGGAACAAGGTGAGGTCGTTGTAGAAGTTTGTAATGTACTGTAATTGACTTAGAGTTTGGATGGCTGCCTATAATCTCTGCTACGTTGTTAGGGTGAAGATGTATAATTTTGTACGGACCTTTAAAGACTGGCTTTGTCTTGTCGTTCCGAGCTGTTTTGGCCACCTGTTTGTAAACTGTCTCACCTACCTTAAATGTTATTTCTTCGGCTGCCTTATTTCGTTTTTCTATAACTTGTTCCTTATTCTTCGACATGTGTGCTGCCAATCACTCCTGCACAGCTTCCGCGTTCATGCGGTGCTTAAGAACATAGTCCTGATAAAATTCCTTAGGGTAAAATAACTCTAAAGGATTTCTCGAAGCTGTATGGCCGAATAAGAGTTCTCGGGGTGTGTAGCCTGTTGTAGAGTGTATGGAGTTATTATAAGCAATGATAGCGTATTTCATAATTAACTGGATAGGGTCTTCTTTATTTGTCATTATCTGTATTCGCACTATCTCGCCTATGGTTGGAATTCGGATTATAGGGTGTTGTAAAATGGATGTTGATGTCATGTGAAGCGCAAATGTCTTTTATAACGTCGTTATCGAACTTACTGTCAGAGTCAGTTGTTATTTTTAAGGGTAGACCTATAACTGAGAACACTTGTAATAGTGCCTCGGCTATGTGTATACTGCTTGATGCGTTTAAAGGAATGGCCTGAGCAAATTTTGAAAAGTTGTCGATAATAGTTAGAAATGTAGATCCGCCTGTAGAATAGAGATCCATAAATAAGTGTTCAAGAGGCTTAGTAGGGGTTGGTGTTAGGGATAGCGAGGGTTTGAGTGGATTCCTCTCGTATTTTGTCTTTAAGCAGATGTCACACTGGTTTATGTACCTTTGGACTGAGAGAAGCATGTTAGGCCAATGGTAGTTCCTATGCAGTTGCTTGTAAGTCTCTTGAATTCCACGGTGCATTGTTTTGCCTTCGTGATATTTCTTGATTAATTCCTGTTGTTCTGTTTTGTTTTCTACTAGGGTAACGCGAGTACTGCATCTTACGAGTTTTGGACCTCTGTCATTAAAGATAGTGGTATACACTCTAGAGAAAGCTAAATATAAATGTTCGTCATAAAAGTAGCAGTGAAATATTCGGTCCGCTATGGTGTGTTCTTTCAAGAATTTGATAATCTCAGCCTCCGTATTGTTAACAGGGATATAGACATCTTTGATAGTGGTTCGAGAACTAGTAGATCTGTTTTCTACTCTGTAAGTGGAACCTGGTGTCGATCTAATATGGAATTGTTTAAGTTGTCGGTCTATAACGTCTGATAGAATTGGTATGCCTTTATTGTCGTTGTCTGGTTGTGTGTGGTTTGTTGAGATAAGTTGGTCAGGGTTAGTGGTCGCTTGACTAATTTGGTCTGTGTCAGTTTTATCAGTGTGTGACTGTAAGTCGCTATCGATCTCCATGTCTTGTTGATTGTGGTCTGTATTGTTTCTATTGTCATTATTATTATTCGTCGGGGCCCTATCTTCCGCTTCTGCTTGTCTACGTGCGTTGTCAAAAATTCTATTTATAATTTCGTCATCGTCATTATCATCTAAGTTAACCGCTAGAGAGTCTATACTGTTATGGAAAATTTTAACCATGGATAGCGCATCCGCATTAGTATTTTGTTTACCCTTTTTGTATACTACTTTGTAGTCATGTCTGCTAATTTCAATCGCCATCGAGTTAATTTGGAATTTGGATCCTTCAAAGACATTAACCACATGAGTGGTCTCGAGGATATATGTGTATACACGCTGATTTTTAATTGGTTTTGGAGCGAAAGCCATCTTATTACTTATCGTTAAGAGAACCTAACCAGCTAATAACATTTGAAATCTAAGCTATAAAAATCGTAACAAAAATATTAAATTATTGGTACGAGAGTTCGTAGTTATGAAAGAAATCGCGCGCGCCGATGTATGTTCGATCGTGCCACACACATACCTACACAGATAGATATTAAACACACGACACACACAGATAAACATTGCACTGTAGGTAGTAGTACAGACCCCGCCTCCAGCGTACGCGCATAGCAACGCGGGGCGACAAGGGTAGGGGCGGGGGGTCAGCTGCAATTTGCCGCTCGTCACTTCAACAGTCTCGCGAAATTAGGTCAACGGGACGCTCGTACGTCACGTTAAACCCCGTCATTGTACCCGTGTTACGTCGCGCGCGCTTCGTAATGGATCGGCATTATGAATATTCCAATATTGAGTTCGCGTCTATGGTGCGAATGTATTACATGTCTGGTGAAAATATGGAAGAGGCGAGGCGCATGTATTCGTTACCAGACCACCTGGAATCGTTGCGCACGCGAGGTATTCACTCACCCTAAGTGCCATCACCATCACCAAACACAATCCTGGCTGTAGTGCAACGCCTCATAAACATCGGTCAGTTTAGCAGTGTATTCAGTGCAGTTTGAACAAGAAATTTGGCATCGTAATTAATTAGTGTTTTTCTAATTAGCTATCATTAACAAAAGACAATGTGTGAAAGGTGTAAATTGATTGTGATGTACGAGTACCTAGGCAGCAAACAGCAAAGGTAATTGGTTTATTCATTATTGAATACCTACTGTGATTACATTCTTATAAATACCATAGAAATACGCAAGTACTAAACTTTTCCATTGTTAAAATCTTTGTCTAGTTATTCAAAAGATAATGTAGGTACCTATGTCTAATAACGTAACGAATAATTCTTAGTTTATCGTTTTTCTTCTACTAGTTCATCATGATTTCGTAAACCCACAGCTTGTTTCGACGAAATTCTAAGTCCGAGTAATGTTCCAAGAAATTATTGAATAGGTATAGCTATTTAGTTACATACGTTTATTATTTTAATTATTTATTACTGCACTTCATGGTTGGCGTAGTGGTTTAAGCGATGTTTGACACAACACTTTGTGTGATTCATAAATTGTTGTTTCGACTGCTGTGTCCGTTACGTATCATTATCAGTCGGCAGTTCGGCACTAACAACCTACAACCGCTGTAGGTAAACAACAGCAACAGCTGACGGCTGCGCCCGGCGCACGCGGCGAGGTCATGACATGACCGCGCGGCACGCGAACACTACCTACTCATAAACAACCGTGTGTACTACGTATTTCCAGCAGTTACTGACTTTTATAACATTTTTGTTTTAGGTGCTAGGTGAATTTTGATTTTGAATATGAATAGAGGATTTTATTTCGGACATGAGGTTTTTTTTTCCTAAACCAATAAAAAATCAGCGTGTATAATAAATTTTCGACCATATAAATAAGGCCTAAAATATTTAATAGCCCATACTATGGCTAATAACTCCTTCTCTATGGTGGAGTAACACGACTCGGTATCAGATAACGTCTTCGAAGCGTAGACAACCGGTTTGTCTGAGCCTACATTCCCTTGTGATAAAACTGCGCCTAATGCAACGTCTGAAGCGTCAGTTGTTAAAATAAAAGTTTGATCAAAGTCCGGATATTGCAAAATCGGAGAGTTTGTTAAAATTTGTTTACATTTATTTACTGCTTCAAGAAATTCGTTTGTATGAACAACCTTAGCATTCTTCTTAAGACAAGATGTTAAAGGTTTAGTTAATTGTGCGAAGTCTTTAATAAATTTGCGGTAGTAGCCTACCAAACCTAAAAATGATTTTATGTCCTTTTGACTACGCGGTAAAGGGAAATTTAAAACGGCTTTAATTTTGTCCTTATTAGGTTTAAGGCCTTGATCAGTTAGTTCATGACCTAGGAAGTTAACCTGCTTCTGAAGAAATTCGGATTTATCCAATTGAATTTTGAGATTATGTATTTTAAATCTGTCAAAGACCCTTTTAAGTTTCTCTAGGTGATCTTGTAGTGACGTAGACACTATGATGACGTCATCTAAATATGTAAATACATTGTCTAAGCCTCTTAGGATATGATCCATTAGTCGTTGAAAACTACTCGGTGCGTTTTTAAGTCCAAAAGGCATTCTTAAAAACTCATAATGTCCTCTTTCTGTGGTGAATGCAGTTTTCTCGATATCGTTAGGGTGCATCTCTAGTTGATGGTAGCCACTAGCGAGATCAAGGGTGGTAAAATATTGCGCGCGTCCAAGTCTGTCCAATATGTCATGAATGTTAGGGAGTGGGTACTTGTCTTCTATTATACGATCATTAAGTCGTCTATAGTCAATCACAAGTCGCCATTTAACTTTACCTGATGCATCTGGTTTTTTAGGGACTATATGAACGGGGCATGACCACGGGGAAATGCTTTCTCTAATAATGCCTTGTTTTAAAAGATTGTCAACTTGATTCTGTATTTCTTTGCGTTGTTGAGGGGCTTGTCTGTAGCTTCTAACGAAAATTGGTGTGTCGTCTGTCAGTCTGAGTTCATGCTTTACTGTATGAGTGAAGGATAATGGAATATTGTCAGAGTGAAAGATATCTCTATAATTAAAACACAACTTTGTAATTTCACGCTTTTCTTCCTCGTTCATATGGTCTGTTCGTATTTTATTAAGATTTTTACGAAGCTCGTTATCTATCTCAGTACTGTCTTGTATGTCTAATTTATTTAGTTTAGAAGTCTGAATGTCTAATTGTAGGTCTTGGGGTAGTGGTTCAAGTAAAACAGGTCTATTATTCATTACTATTTTCTTCTCATCTGTAGAGTTAATTACCGATGTCTTAAACGATCCATTTTTAACTGTAACTATGGCCGCAGGTGACTTAAGTCCCTGTGTCCAGCAAAAGTCATTGCATATGTACTGTCCGTCCGTATAATTAGTCTTTACTACAATAAGCTTTTCGCATCTTGGTTCAATTCTAATTTTTTTTACCGGATAATCTAAGTAAATTGGTATCTGAAAATTTGAAGAATTTAATACTCTATTTTCTAAATCTATACTGCATCCTAATTCTGGTAACAAGTCCATACCTATAAGTCCTTTGTACTTTGGGTCAAAATCAAATATGAGAAACTTGTGAAATTTGTCCGTATCAAATGGTGGGGGTAAGGGTAAAACTGCTACGTGTTGATGTTTGGTAATACCATGCGCGGTACGAACTTGGAAGGGCTCGTATTCGACACATTGTTCAAACATGGTGTTCTGTATAACGCTAGGTGATATTAAAGAGTTAGTAGCGCCGGTATCCAATAGAAACTTACCATTAAATTCAGGTAACTCAATGTACGGCAGACGGTCCTTACCTTGACTATTTAGTTGTACTGTGTTTATCAGCTGTGTTCTTCCTGTTCCCCCTCCTCGCAAAAATCCTGAGGGTATGATTCATCAACAGATAAATCCTGGAACGTCTCACAGAGATCGGCATACTGTGGGTTTTAGTACTCACTTTGATCGTAGCAGGGGTCGTAGTTCTCCTGATACTGTTCCTGTTCGTTGGATGTACAGAAAAGTTCTCCAAATTGCGGCTTTTGCGGCTTGTTAACAGATCTCATTGTAACGTCTGATACCTTTTGTGGTGGGTTCACTTGCTGGTGTGGCACGTTCGGCTGTTGTCTAAAGTTCGACGAGTTCCTAAAGGTGCCGGACCCGCTTGGTCTAACATTACCTTGTGTTTCATTCTTCCATGGGAGCGTGGATTGTGCCCATTGCTGTTTCTGTTCAGGGGCCCAGTTGCTACGTTGTTGCGGCTGAAAGTTCGGGTGTACAAACCTTTGTTGAGGTGGTGCGGCATTGAACCCAAATGGTTGGGGTGTAGACAAACTAAATTTTGGTGTATCTTTTGATTTGGCTTGCATAAAAGGTGTATTAAAATTATTGCTAAATTTATGGTGTGCTAGGCGTGCTTCCTCCTGCCTAGCGTTAGTTATGGCTATTTCTAGCGTCTCTGGATTCGAGATACGTACGCCTACTGATATATGGAACTCTAAATTGTTAACATATTGGTCTATAACCATCTTTTCGTAATACGACTTGTCATTATGCTTACCCACTGACTGTAGTGTGTCTAAAATATCCCTAAGACGTTTACCAAACGCTTCGTTTTTATTACGGCGAATACGAGTGAGTTCCTGCATCACTTGTATTTCATTGCGCGGTTCGCCTAATCTACGTATCAACGCGGTCTTAATGGCCTGCCACGAGTCTAGGGACTCCTCATAAGCTATAGCGTCGATCGCGGTGCCGCTCAACCTGCTTTTAATTAAACAAATAAGTGCTGGATTCGCTCTAGCTGTTGGTTCCAATAATAACATAATATTTTCCACCTCCCTAATGAAAAAGTTCAATGTTTTCGGGTTACCATCATATTTGGGCATGAGGTCCCTAAAAAACTTTAAGTTAGTCATATCTGTGCTACACATTGCCATTGTTATGAATAAAAAAAATTATACAACAAATTAAATACTAAAATGTGCTACCTACAACACTGCCTACGGTATTGTATAAATACAGGCGTAATGATATTCAATTACAATAATTAATATCTAATTTTAATCGTTCGCTCAGCGTATTTGCTTACCGCGCGAATCTATTGTTATTAAGTACAGCCTAAGTGCACGAAATAAAACAAAATAAGTCTATCGCGATTATAGCATACAGACAAAACACATGGAATAGCAAGTATAATTGCAAGTAATATACGACAGGAAATATTGCACAGGATACTGGGTAAACGATTCGTACTTACCCCAGGAACCTCTGCATTTCTTGCCGGGCCTTGTAGAACAGCAGGACTCCCAATGTTTCGGAACTCCCGCAGGCTGCCACCGACGTAGGTTCTTCTAATATGGGATCGCGAAGATGACGATAGATACCGTCCACTCTATTCGGAGAGTTTTATTCGATATGCGAGTGTCGCGATCCTACCGACTGCGCCAGTTAAATATCGGTGGACGAGATTACTATTAAAAAATAGATTAATTATTTTAACATACAAGTTTATTCTTAGAAAGGTTCTACAAGACTGATTAAATTAACATTATAATTAAATATGAAACTTATAGCTAAATATGCAGTTTTGATGACACGCGCCATGCTCGTTCGATGCGTGGTCAGCAATCGTGGGGTTGACGCATGTCGCCCGATTGCTTAACTCATGTTAAAAATTTTTATGTTCTTCGATGTACGATGCCTGACGAAATGCCTAAAAAAATGCCTGACATGGCGCAATAGCTATATTTTCTCCCGATTGGGCTTCGTCAGTCACATATACCTGACAATATTTATTGTTGTCCTATTTTATGTTATAATTATCGAAAAAAGAAAAAATATTCACATAATGTAATTTATGTCGATATAACACCAAAAAACAGAAAAAAGAAATTGCCGTCTTTAAAATTATGCTATGGCAGTTAACGTGTTAAGAACGCAAGACGGCATTTTGACATAAACGTAACTTATGAAAAACTTATTAATATAATTATTTCGTATTTTGTACGTTTTTAGTTTCAACTATAAAAGCGTACGTTAAATTATCTAAATTGATAAACTATTTATTGAATACATTAATTTCCGGTGCTTGTTTAATGTCATTTTCAGAGTTACCATTTACAAAACAATCGTATTAGTTTAATAGAAAAAAAGTAAGTAATCTTTTTAACCTACATCTAGAAACAATTCACGATAATGTTAAAAAAATATTTTATGTATATTATATTATATAAAAAGAAGATTTTATTTATGATATAAATAAATATATATTTTTTACTTGATCTGAGATATCATTTAATTAGAGGTATCAGTAGGCAATTGAAAGATATAATTAATGACAACACTAAGTGAAAATGTCTACATTGTCAGTATCTCAGCAACAGGTATCCGTACTCCTTGGTCTTGTCTATGATCCCTATAGACCGTGCCACGAGAACATAGACTTTTTGAAACAAAGAATTTCTACTAAGTAACATAGCGACAGATCTGTCAAAAACAAATAATGTCAAATCCACTGAGCGCAACGGTACACAAATATGTGTCATTGCAAAGTAATATGTCAATTGATCGGGTTTGGGTTTTTATCGATATATGCGCTGCCAACAGTGTTTTGTGGTACTGGAATATGTCAGACGCCTGGAATGTCAACATTTTGCGTTAATCCATATTTTTTTCATTCTTAGGCATTTATCAGAGGATAAACATAATTTTTGGATGTTAAGAATATTTTTGGTGTCGCAATGCTCGTCCTACGGTCGGCATCTCGGAAAAGCGGGTGCAGAATTGCAGATGGCAAACTATTATATAACGATTTTGTTTAAGTTCATTGTGGCGTTTTCATTCATACACAATGTAAAATCTCTATGCCTAGACATTTTAATGTAATGTACTAGCTAGTGGTCTGTGTGAAAAATACTACTAGTGAATATTATTCACTAGTAGTATTTTTTTTATATTTTACGATAGCTTAGCTATTGACTATACGATCGAGTACCATGTTTGTACTCGATTATTGACATACATGGTTCTCTTTTGTTGTCTTGCATTTACAAAATTACTTACGTGTGAAAACTTAAAAAGATCGGCAAATTCATGAAAATACTTCCGGGAAATTCGAATACTCAAACACAAAATAAAATATGTTTATTTTTGTAAAATTAAAAAAAAATAGTCACGACAAGAAGTCATAGATAATAAAATATAAATTCGAATACTTAGTAGCATAATTGAGTATTGAAACAAAAAAACTACTGTTCAAAAAGCATAAAAGTTCACTAAGGCATAAAATCTCAAAAACAACTGTTAGAAACAAAGGTTGTGAAAGCCTGAATGTGTGTTTGCAAAAAGTCTATCTCCTCGTGGCACCCAAAGAGTATACAAATACTACGGTGGCACCAACTATAGTCTGTGACATTGTCAACGTTCTTTTCTTTACGAAAAGCTTGTTTGGTAGTGTTCTCGTTGTTTTCGTAGTTTTTTGTTGAATTATATTTATTTTTTATTCTTGCTTACCCCCTGGACTTGATTCGCTGCCCCATACGACTACTTGTGCTTTCTTACAGACTATCTGCGTTCAAAACATCTGGACCTATAGCTTTTTCTACACGGACTTCGATTGTGCCATAAGATTTTGTTATGATGCGAAGTAGCAGGCCTACACGCATATTGCGCGTGAATGTAACATTTGCGTCAATACTCTCCGGCGATATCTTAAATCAGAACACAAGAGTTTGTACTTTGCTCTGCAACTGGGTTTATCCACAAATCGTAAGTTTTTAAACATTATTATACTTACTTACCAATTTACCGTTAATAAGTTTCAGCGAATTTTCAAAGCAGTTTAAAATATTACAAAATTCGGTAACATTAATCTATCTAGATGTAGTGTGATGCGTTTTCTTTGCCTGTAGTAAATTGCTTTTCCTAATTTTTAGATTACTGATGATTATGTTTGTGAAGCATGTTGGGAACTCGCTATGGATTGAGTAAATCAGAGTTTGCAGCAAGATGCTAATGAAAGTGAACAAGCTGGACCGTGTCCACGAGGCCATAGAAATGTGTGCCTTCTGTGTGGATGTTCATTAGTACGAAGGCAAAGTGACAAAATATTAAAAGATCGCCCGACCGAACTACAACAGAACATGATGAATATTATCCGAATGGAAAAAGAACCACGTCAGGTCCATTCATCTTTAATTAGTATTTATTAAATAATAAATCCTTTTGCAGTGTTTTATTACTAAAGAGTTGTATAAGTCTATTGGTGTCTCTTTTAAAGCAATCTAATACAAATTGTCAATTTTTATCAATTATGGAGTAAGTATTTGATTACCTACAAAAACAATCCTTGATTTCATTTGCAGCTGTCACCTTCAGATAAGGTTTGTCATGCCTGTTGGTGGCGCACTAAGAGAGATCCCATATCTTTATCCTTACTAATATTATAAATGCGATGTTTATTTGTTTGTCTGTTTGTTACGCACGAAAAAACTACTTAACCGATTAGAATGAAACTAGGCGCACAGATAGACCATAACCAGGTATATGATATAGTATACTTTTTATCCTGGTATTGAGTTCCTGTTGGATAATTTTCGACTTCCTCGCGGGCAAAAGCTACTTCCTTATAAAAGCAAGTGACTTGTACGGCTTGTACCTATTTATTAGAGAGATCTAACATCATGCCATGACGTCTAATCTTAAGAGCCCTGCCGCACTTGTACGCCATGGTGACGTCGCCGGCTTCGTATCCAGTTTATATTGAAATGTACCTATGACTGCCAAACCGTGGCCAAGTGAGTTAGGTACCATACATTTCAATGTAAATTGTACGGTAGCTGGCGACGTTGCCATGGGCTCTTATGAGGTGGGGCACTAATACTCAATAAAATTGTGAAAGATAAAGGATTACATAAATCCTACATAGTCTACATCCCTATTTCGTGATGGAACTTCGATTTTTTAATATTAGGTACATATCAAGTCTAGACACTGATCTTGAATCAGTCTAGGTATATCCTATCAATGCTTTTTGCACATCACCACCCCTTATCTAAATGTATTTAATGCATTTGTGTAGTTACAAAGTTGTTTTCTATTAACATAACCTTAAAATATAAACAATGTTCATATCTTTTTTCTACGGCCTCCTAAAATAAAAACTCTTGATGATTATGTTTAAGTAATAGAACCCCTTTGTTTTTAACATTTTTTCATACATAGACGCTTCGAATCGATTTCAAATAAAGTGTTGTATGGGAACTTGCCATTGTTCTTTACTTAAATCTTTGTGTACCAAACTTTCGGTTAGGATATTAGGACAGTTTCTTTGGATAAAATATAAGATAAGATAATACTTTATTGCACACCAAAATAAATGATTACAGTATAGGCTTAAAACTACGAGTAATGCACAATCGGCGGCCTTATCGCTAAGTGCGATCTCTTCCAGGCAACCTTTGGATGGACAGGAATGAAGTTAGCGTTTTATGAGGCGATGGTGTAGTTAATACGTAGAATTCGCAATAATAAAGATTTAAATAATATACATACATACATTTACATATCACATATAAATACTTACACATACATAGATTAAGTATATACATGATACATACATACAATATATATATATATATATATATATATATATATATATATAACAAACATGATAAATACATTAAAATACATACCTAGAACTCGAGTACCTGACGCACTGCCTGAACAGAAAAGGATTTATCAAAATAATTTGTGGAATGCCTTGGAATTTCCAGAGTCAGATCCTCAGACGACCTCAAAAACTTTATATGTGTGTCATGAAGGAACTTGAAACGTTCTTTGAGATAGGAGGGAGTACAAGGATTAAATAGAACATTATATAATAATGTAAGAATTTGAGTATTCCTGCGAAGACGAATTGGGAGCCACTTGAGTTTGTTGCGAAAATCTGAAACGTGATCATATTTGCGCAGACCAAATATAAATCTTATGCAAAAGTTTTGGAGACGCTCAAGTTTATCCATCTGCTCCTCTGTGGGGTCAAGATAGCTGACATCAGCATAGTCAATTATGGGGAGAAGCAAAGACTGAGCGAGCGTAATTTTAGTAGCAGTTGGAAGGAAGTTGCGTAACCTACGCAACGAACCTGCCGTTGCAAAAAGCTTGCGACTTGTCTCTTGCACTTGAGATTTCCAGGACAAATTTTTGTCCAAAGTGATCCCCAAGTTTTTCACCGTTTTACTGAAAAGGAGATTTTGTCCATCAAAACAGATTTGTGGCAGATCGGACCAACTGATTTTTGAGACCAGTTTGGGCTGCCTATGATAATTAACTGTGTTTTTTGGGTATTTATTATGAGTCCGTATTTCTTGATCCACTCACAGATTCTGGTCAGGTCTGCGTTAATAGTATTGCAAGCTTCTGCGAGCTTATTTAAAGGGGCTTGCGTATAGATCTGCAAATCGTCTGCGTAAAGGTGGTAGGATGAAAGTAATTGGTTTGAGATGGTATTAATAAATATAGCGAAGAATAGAGGAGAAAGCACGCCACCCTGTGGCACACCGGCATTAGTGTTAGAGCAAGTGGAATACGAGTCTTCGATGCGTATACGTTGCCGGCGACCGAACAGGTAACTATGAAACCAGTCAATTGCCGATGGAGATACGTTAAGAGAGCGTAGAATGCCAAGTATGATGTGGAAATCCACGGTGTTGAAAGCATTACTAAAATCAAGTAAAGACAAGACCGTTAGATTTCCACTGTCCATACCAAGCCTAATATCATCAGTTACGTGAACCAGTGCAGTGGTAGTACTATGGCCAGGGCGGAAACCGGACTGATATGTGTTTAGGAGACAATTTTCATGTAGGAAGGAACTGAGTTGAGCGTGAACTAAGCGTTCTAGGACTTTCGACAAGAAGGGAAGTAAGGATATGGGTCGATAATCTGAGAGGGAACAGGGTTTAGGTTTCTTGGGCAAAGGGATTATTGTTGCATCTTTCCAATCGGATGGAAAGATGCCACGGATAATGGAATGGTTAAAGATGTGACATAAGACGGGAAGGATTTCGTCGAGGATGGGAAGGATAATTTTACGGCTAATACTATTACTGCCGACTGCATTAGACGTAACAGCCAGTATGTTCTTCTTAACATCACATGCGGTAAATTGCGAGAAGATAAGGATATATCATTTATTACATTTAGGTCTTATTTCCGTGACTTTTTTTGGCGCTTATTTTTATTTTACCTAGTCACCAAATCAATCACCGAAGTCACTTAGGATAAATCATCCAAACGAATATCGCCTTGCATTGTCGCTTACCCTTTTTTTCCCTCCCAAAAAAAAATCTGGTATGGTGGTTGGTTAACAAGGTAAATCAAAGGTTTGACGGTTAGCTTACAGAAGAATAAGAAACAGCCTCGGTTATCTCACTCTTTCGTTCGAACAAAATGTCGTTAGCGTTGCACAGCGAACATTCACCGCGGCGTAAGCACCTCCGTGCTAGCGAGTCCGTTTGGCGCGAAGTTTTTCGAAGGAAATAAAACGGTAAGATTATTTTAATAGACTTTTATATTCATCTATAATTGTGTATTCTAATTAGTTATTTTAAGTACGGTAAGGTAAGTACTAAAAGACCCCGTAGGTATCCAACCCGCCAACTTTTTATGGATTGCAATGTACTTACCAGTAGACAGATATTTATATCCCAGACTATAGCTCGTAAACACAAAGAACGCCCTATGAATGAGCCACAAGGCAGGGTTAAACATAAAATATTTAACGCTAAAGCTGTGAAGACCACGTTTGCTGGACGGCACTACAAGGTATTAAGTATCAGACTCTATAACAAAGCCAATAGACTTCTAGAAATATTTAAAATGACTAGAACCACTTGTAAATACAAAGTGAAAAATTGGTTACTATCTTTGGATTACGGGGAAACCGAGAAGCTGCTTTTAAATATCAATATTTGAATACAATATATATATATACGTATAGCATATCTTTTTATTAAATACATGCACACACACACTCTCACACACACACACACACACACACACACACACACACACCCACACGAGCATACGCACGAATAGCCTTATATTAACATAGTCACTAATAATTAAGATTTTATATTGGGCTCACTTTAGTTATGTTATCCACGAGGGAACACTGGCACCTGAGATACAGGACGTGTCCTAGTTCGGGTGTCAGAAGTCTCACTTACATAAAAGCCCTAAGAAATTCTAAAACTGTTAATAAGTTAAGAATATTTTTGTATCAAATACTTAACTCATGTATGTATTAGACTTTGTATAATAAATAAATAAATAAATAAATAAAAATAAGTTTTATAGGTAAGAAGTCATTCTTTTGCTATCTTGTTCAGACAATACTGAATGGTTAAATAAGTACCTACAGAGTTTTTGTTGGTAGCCGGCGCCGACTGTCCGGTATCACATTTAGCTTTCACACGAGCCGATTTTATATCCAGTAGCGCCATTACCATCGACGCGAGTACAGCCGCGTAGTAACTACGCATACATAATTTAATTTTCACTCTTTTCTAAAAATGGAACCTGAACAAATAATTGCAATGTGGATTTTGTACAGAAGATACCGCCGCCAGAAAAGAAAGTCAAGAAATTATTGGGTTCATCCGATTAACATGAAAAGAGAACAATGTGGAGCATTTTACACCTTATTTACAGACCTACTAAAAGGTGAAGACAGGTTTTTCACGTACTTTCCTATGTCAATATCCTCTTTTAACCAATTACATTGTAGTTTGAAAAACCATTAATATACACACAAAAACACACCGCCGAATTGATAACTTCCTCCTTTTTTGAAGTCGGTTAAAAATTGGTACACGGCGGCCATAGAATTGGCATAGACAATGTAGAGCGCTTTGTACCACAGATAATAAAGATGACGAGATGTCTATACTTTACATTATGTAAACTAGAAAGTAAAATAAAACTAAGTACTGACTTACAAAATTGATTTTTTTCATTGTCGTCTATTTCTACAAAGTTGTTTTTTAATAATACACAGACTTCTCTCCAAGCCTTTTTTGTTTCAGTTTTATCTTTATATTCTGGACAAGTTTTATCCCATAAAACCGGTCTAGCTTCCACTAAAATTATTAGTAATTCAAATTCAATATCTATCTCCATTTTACAATTTTAATACTATAATAGGACGATACGAGGGTGTGAGAATAAACGACGTGCGCGTGCTCTCCCTGTGATTGTACTTTGGCGACTACGCACCGGTGCGTATGAAAACATACTGCGTCTTCCATACAGCACTACGCGTCCGGTCGCCGGCTAACCAGTAGGCGCCAACCGGACGCACAGTGGTGGATCCGGTGCACACCCGGCGACCGCTTGCCCGGCAAATTACGCCGGTACGTGTGAATGATAAAGTACAACATGGCCATACACTTCGCCGCCGGGTACCCGGCACCGGCTACCCAGCAACCGGAACGTGTGAAAAGGCACTTAGGATCATAATCAAGGGTTCTAATCCCAGGTTGGGCCAGCAAGGAATTATTGGATTTTTTTATTAATTCTCAGTAACAGTCAAGAGTTAATCCTGCGACTGATATGACTCTGTTGTTTCGAATTGCCTATGGGACTATGAGAGTGAGAGAATAAAAACTGCACGTTTGTTTTGCACATACGTTAGCGCACGTTAGTAGGTCCCTCTTTTGCAAATTGTTATTCTGCCCCAAGTTTTGCCACCGTGACTGATTTAACATGTGTCATCATCATTGTTTTATCGATTGAGTGAATGGATGTGTGAGTGCGAATGAATGGATACACGGCAATAGCGATAGTAAGAACCCTCTTTGTGGAGTGGCTGGAGGCCGCCAATGTGTCATCACCTTCCGCCTGACGCATGTCTTCACCGGACACGGTTGTTTTGGGTAGATTCGTTGCTGTGGAGAACTCCCCCGGCAACGGACGTCGCGAGGCGATTTACGGCAACTGTAGACGCGGACATGCGGACGACGAGGACTAAACGCCTACCGTCATACCAAAAAGTGGTCCTTAGGTACGAAATTTTAAGTTTATATTTTTTTGTCATACTTGAATGTCAGCATGAATGTATAATGCAAGACTAACTTACAATAAGTAACAATTGTTTTGTTTAATTTTCTAAAATAAAGACTGATTGAGCACAATTTCTCTTTTTTTTTCATTCATACCTTAGTCGGTTAGCCAGTTTAAAAACTTATAAAAGTCTAATGTATGTATGTAAGTATGTATGTATAATTTTATAAGAATTAATCACAATGTCCTTTCGCGTTGTATAAAAGAGCTTATTGTATTTTTTATACATAATTAACGTATTACATTTTCCTTGTTCTTCTGCCATTAACCAATAGCCGGTTATGTCATATCGGCTCCACTTGATGAACAGAAAAAGCACAGGTATGCTCTTTTTCTTCAACAGAAATAAAATAAATGGTGCAGTTAAATCATTTGGGTTGGAACTCATTAATTGAGTTGTTTTCAGTTACGACGTTTTTTCCTGTTAGTATAATTAGGACCATTTGAGGGTAAACGACAGTAAATAGTGTTAGGAGTGTGATTTGTTTTAATTAACAAAGTCATTTCATAGAGACCTAATCAAAAACTATATGGTTAAATTTTGAAACTTTTGGAACGTACAGAAAATGTTCTATGATTTTTTTCACTTATTTTGAACTTTAAACTACTCTCCTGTAAAGTTTGTAAAGTGGTGGTTAGCCTCTTTTGGCCGTAAGGCATCGAAATCAATTTATCCATAGTCGACTCGGCCGATCACCAACAACACACTACAGCACTACGGTCGCCGCGTCCGAACGCAGAGAGTCGCTAAAATGCGATGCAGCATCGATACAGTTACTTTGCAAAATCGCCGTTCGCCGATGCTAAAAGAAACTAGTCGTCGGTGGCTCTAAGAGAAGCTTATTTATATGACGGTGGTCGAACCTCACTGTCAAAACTATTGCGTAGAATTAGATTTCATTACCAAAAATCAAACAACCGCAAGATTCTTATGGAAAGGATTGACTTTGCCCTCAAACGAGTTGATTTCTTAAGAAAAGCCAAAAATATTACCGATGGGGAAAAAGTTGTGTTTTTAGATGAAACTAGGTTGAATGCCAATGACACTGTTAAAAAAAACATAGAACGATAATACTGCTCAATTGTTTACAAAAGTACCAGAAGGAAAAGGGGAGAGACTGATAATTGGCCACGCAGGTACTGCCCAAGGTTTTGTGCCAAACTGTTTACTGGCATTTATCTTCTTTTTCATAGCGTTATCCCAGTTTCAACCCGGGGTCCACTTACTAGTCTAATCGGATTTGACTTAATATTAGCTTTTCCACGGAGCGACTGCCTGTCTGACCTTCGCAATCCAAAGGGATAGCGATTACTGGCATTTAAATCCAAAAAAACGAATGAGTATCACGAAGAGATGAACTTCGAAACTTTTTCGGAATGGTTTTATAAACTGATTGACAACCTGGATGATCCTCATTTAATAATCATGGATAATGCATCCTATCATTCAGGGTTAGCCGTGTGGTTGACGGCATAGAATACAAGTGTCATCACCCCCTATCTTCCCGTGGGTGTCGTAAGAGGCGACTAAGGGATATAACGATGCAAATACCATCTTTGCGTAGAGACGGAAAACTCGACATCAAAACCTACACAACTGCCGCGTTGGTCTCGCGGCATAAATGTGCGCGTGGGATCGGGGGTCCCGGGTTCAATTCCTGGGTCGGGCAGTGTTATTGAGTTTTTCTGTCACGAAGTTCTCAGTAGCAGCACGGAGTCTGGAAATGTACCCGGTACGGCAATAGGCTCGCCCCTTATTACGTGGGACTAAAGTATATCTGGCGAAAAGTGGGTGTAGAAATACACCTCTGCCTACCTCTTTGGGGTTATAGGCGTGAGACTATGTATGTATGTATCATTCAGGGTATATCAGGAGTGAAGTGAAAGATATTTTAGGAGAATCAAAAGGAAAAGGTACGATAGATAGAGATACATGGTGGTGGTCGACAGAAGCACAAAAGGTTTTGAAGGATAAGAAGAGGAAATTTAAGGAACGGCAGGGAGTGAATGAAATTAATGTCAGCCTGAAACAAGGAAAGAAGGTAGAGTATGATGATCTAAAGAAGAAAGCTAAGAAAGCTGTTGCTTTGGCAAAAGCAGCAGCCCAGGAGGGCTTATATAATAACTTGGAGAGCCCGGCGGGCCAAAAACAACTATACCGGCTAGCTAAAGCTAGAACGAGGCAAGCATGGGATGTATGTAACATAAAGTGTATAAGAGATGAAAATGGAACGGTACTTTGCGTGGATGACAAAATTAAGGATAGATGACGGAATTACTTTGCGAGACTGATGAATGAAGAAAATGATTGGAGTGGTTTGCTTGAGAATATACCTATGAATGAGAGGCTAATAAGAAAGGTAAGTGAAGATGAAGTGAGAGTAGCAGTAAATGGAACGAAGAATGGAAAAGCTACGGGGCCGGATGGAATACCAGTTATATATAACTATAGAGGAATAAAGCTAATTTCACACAGTATGAAAGCTTGGGAGAAAGTGATTGAACAACGGTTTTTTTTAAAGACAACTCCCGCATTAGGACTAAATCCTGACTGACACAATGAATACCCAGACTCGAAACAACAATTTGTGAATTACACAAAGTGTTGCCTCGTGTGGGATCGAACCCACAACACTCGGCGCAGTGTCAAGCGGTAAGGCGGCCGCTTAAACCACTACGCCAACCGTGCAGTCAAAGAAAGTCAGGGAAGAGAGTGTAATTTCACAAAAAAAAATCGGTTTTATGCCTGGTCGAGGACAGATGCCATTTTCGCGATCCGCCAACTATGCGAAAAATGCAGAAGTGCACACAAAAACTTGCACATGGTTTTTGTGGATCTCGAAAAGGCATAATATGATCGAGTACCGCGTGAGGTTTTGTGGTGGGCACTTGAGAAGAAAGGAGTGCCTGAGAAGTATGTACAGTTGATTCGGGCGATGTACAGTAGATGTACAACCCATGTCCGGTCCACTGCGGGCAATACCGGCAACTTTAATGTGGCTGTAGGCTTGCATCAGGGGTCGACTCTTAGCCCTTATCTCTTCCTGCTAATAATGGACCCCCTTACGGCGGACATACAGGAAGAGGCTCCCTGGTGTATGCTATTCGCCGACGACATTGTGTTGATTGCCGAGAGTGGCCTTGAGGTCCAGGGCAGACTGACAAATTGGTGGCAAAGATTGGAGAGTGTAGGCCTGAAAGTCAGCAAAAGCAAAACTGAGTACATGTTTTGCGACTTCGGCGGTCTCTCCAGTCCTGCGTCCATATCCCTTGCCGGAGAACGCATATCAGTCTGCTCCGACTTCTGGTACCTCGAGTCACTTATTCAAAGGGACGGTGAAATAGACCGCGTTGTCACGCACCGGATCAATTCAGGTTGGATGAAATGGGGACAGGTCACAGGAACAACTTGCGACCCACGGATGCCCCTTAAACTAAAGGGAAAAATCTACAAATCCGTTATAAGACCTGTCGCACTGTATGGATCGGAATGCTGGGCCGTGAAGAAGACGGATGAAAGCAGATTACATGTAGCAGAGATGAGGATGTTGAGATGGATGTGTGGGGTGACAAGGATGGATAAAATTAGAAATTAGTATATTAGGGGAAGTTTGAAAGTTGCACCGGTGCAAGAAAAGCTGAAAGGATATCGTCTAGCGTGGTATGGGTATGTAATGAGGAGGAATGAAAAGCATATGACTAGAAAGGTGGTGAATATAAGAGTTGAGGGATATAAGGCAAGAGATGGATCGATCGATTGTGTGAAGGATGACATGAATGATAAGGGAGTGAATAATCAGATGACGGCTGATAGGAGAGAATGGAAGCGAAAGACATTCTGCGCCGACCCCAAGTAATATGGGAACAGGGCAGGCAAAAGAAGAAGAATGCATCCTATCATTCCACGCAATTTGACAAGGCTCCGACGACGACAAACAAAAAAGCAGATATAATAGAGTGGCTCATAAACAAGGGCGTAAATGCCGACATGAGAATGCTCAAGTGCAAACTGCTTGTGCTGGTGGCCACACACAAACCGAAGGAGCCAGTATATTTACTGGACGAAGCAGCAAAGCAACGCGGCCACAGAGTGATCAGATTGCCACCCGATTATTGTCAATATTATGTTCCTAATGACATAGAGCTGATCAAAGGTCAGTAAAAAACAACTTTTTTCTTGATAAATACTTTGACACCTATTTCATTAATAATATTATTTTAACAATCACTTATTTCATTCACAGGAAACGCAACACGTACCAATACATCTCCTCCCTTCACCGTAAACAAAATGCTCCGTTTGTTGGAAGAAGCTTGTGGTCAAGTGACCGCTGAAAACTGGGCGAATGTAGTACGACACGTCAAAGAAGCAATATTATCTGACTGGATGCGCGGCGTCCACTTCGACAATTTTATTGAACACGAAATAATAATTAAAGTTTGAGATGATGACACAAGCTCCGACGACTCTGGTGATGGTGATCTTGGCTGTCCTCCTCTTCCTTAATAAAAACTGTTTTAAAGATAAAACTATTTTATTTTTCAACCTTAATTTTTACATACAGGGTTATTTTTGGACCTCGCGTCAAATTTAAATAGGTGGTTCAGACCATGAAACTTAACAACTTTTCCAAAGAAACATGGGTAGAAAAGTGAAAAAAAATTCAACCCTCCCATAGAAAACTGCTCGATTACGTGATCGATTTCGTATGGAAGGTCTGAATTTTTTTTATAAATTTTCGACCCGTGTTTCTCTGAGAAAGTTGTTTACTTTCATGGTCTGAACCACCTATTTAAATTTGGCGGGCGGTCCAAAAATAACCCTGTAATATTAAATAGGTACATTCCTTTCCTGTTCTTGAACGTCTTGTACATACACAACTCTCTTCCTTTATTTCCAAAAAGACTCTCCTAAATCCTTTCCAATCCGGTTTTCGTCCTGGTCACAGTTCTACCACGGCATTGGTACATATTACTTATGAGATTAGGCTGGGAATGGATTGTGGCAAGCTCACGCTACTGTCCTTACTCGATTTTAGCAATGCATTCAACACCGTGGACTTCCACGTCCTGCTCGGCATACTCCGCTCTATTAACATATCTCCAACGGTGATTGACTGGTTTCGTAGTTACCTGTCTGGACGCTGACAGCGTATACGCGTTGAGGAATCATACTCTTCATGGAGGAATACGACTGTCGGTGTACCACAGGGTGGCGTTTTATCTCCGCTACTTTTCGCAATTTTTATAAATTCTGTCTCCATACATCTACTTTCGTCCTACCTCCTTTACGCAGATGACCTGCAGATATACTCACAGGCGCCGCTAGAATCTATTTCAAATGCATTCTCTACCATAAACAGGGACTTGGCGCAAATTTGTGAGTGGAGCAAAAAGTATGGACTAAAATTCAACCAAAACCCAGATAATTCTGATTGGTAGTTCCAGGATGATGTCTAAGGTCAATCCGTCACCACTCCCTCAGATTCAATTTGATCGATAAAGCTTACCAATAACAGAAAAACTGTGAAAATCTGGGCATTTATCTGGATAAGACTCTATCCAGGGGATGTCAGGTGCAGGAAACCAGTCGGAAATTGTTTGCTTCGGTCGTTGCGCAGGTTGCGAAACTTTCTGCCCATAACCACCAAAATTGCGCTTGCACAATCATTGCTTCTCCCAATAATCGATTATGCCGATATCAGCTATCTTGATCTCAATGAGGAGCAACTTGATAAACTTGAGCGTCTCCAAAACTTTTGTATTAGATTTATATAATATTTTCTTGGGTTTACGCGAATGTCGCACATTGAAATTAAACTATTATGATATTATGATCATGTATCTGAATTTCGTAGCAGGCTCAAGTGGCTCCCAATTTGCCTTCGCACGAATACTCATATTCTAATATTACTATATAATGTATTGTTCAATCCTAACACTCCCCTGTATCTCAAAGAACGGTTCAAGTTCCTTCATGACACACATACAAAGTGCCTGAGGTCGTCAGAGGATCTGCGATTGCATATGCCAACACATTCCACAAACTTCTTTGATAAATCCTTTTCAGTTCAGGCTGTACGTTTGTGGAATGCGCTGCCAGTTGAGATTAGACGAGCAAAATCACTGAACATCTTTAAAAACTTGTTAAAACAGCACTATTTGTCAAGGTAATTGCATTATTGTCCATAACTTTTTATAAGACTATAATATTATGTATATTATTAGATTTATAAATAATATATATTTATATATATTTGTATATGTATATGTATTGCCTATATGTAGAGTATATATAATATAGTATATATGAATGTCAACGTACCTATTTAGTAGGTATTTATTTTATGTATTCCATGCTAAAAATATATTTATCTAAAATTTCAAAACTACACCAATAAATACTTTCGGCTCCTTCTACAGTTATGAGTCCATTCCTAATAGTTGCCTGGAAGAAATTGCTGTATGCGATAAGGCCGCCCATTGTGCATTTCTTGTTTGTGCTCCTTCGATGTATGTTTTTCTTATGTGGTGTACAATAAAGATTTATCTAATCTAATCTAATCTAATCTAATCTAATCTAATCTATTATGAATATTGACCTACCGTCACTTATCTATCCAATGTTTTATGTGTGTAGTGCAATAAAGAATTTCACATTAAATACACCCACACCATCTCGTCACAGTTACAAGAATTTTAAAATGTAATTTTTTGGACTAGGTACTAGATATTTTCTGTTTGCCATCACTAGCCCGTCTGTCAAAAAGATCAAGCTAACTTGTACAGGGTATAGAGAACATTTTAAAAACCGTCAAAACTGTTGTTGTTTGTTGTCTTGAATATTTTCTTTCATGATTTAGTGTTCAAAGTTACAAAACCATTCGTATGGGAAATATATCGAATAAATAAAATACATCTCTCTAATTATTCGTACTATAAACTATATCGAATGAAAAGCGTCTGAATTTAAGAAAAGACATATCTTGGCGCCATGATGCCTTTTATGCATAAAAATAAATAACCATAATACGTCCGAATGTGCATTTATATTCGGGCTCTTATTCTTCTTATAAAATCAGCATAGTGAATCAGGATAAACGGTATCGAGAGCAACCGAGAACAGTGCCAAATTATTTAAAAATATTGCCAATCATGTAGAACATATAGAAAAGAATGTCAATTCATCTTATCACAGTCATTTTACGACTCTACTTGCATCAAACCCGGAGATTGGGGTGAAAGTATATATGCAATATTATTATAGGCTCATATATTTCATGAGTTTGTTGATAAAGTATTTACATCACACTAGCCTCGATGCCTCGTGTAAGAAATAAGAATTCTCGAATGAGGCTACGCTCTACAAATTTATCTTCCGCCATAAATTCAATTTTATGTCTTCTTTGGTATATTAAATAACTATGTAACAAAGGCGATGTGTCTTTAATATAGGCATCGTTTAAATCTTCGATGCCTTTTTTGCGTAAGATTTTTAATAAATCAAATCAATGTTCTTAGCAATCATTTTCAATATGAATTATTTTTTCGTTCGTAAAAAAAGCAACAAATTTACACTTTAGCTTTTACCTTATGTTATTAGCAATAATTTTCAATATGAATTATATTTTCGTTCGTAAAAATGCAACACATTTACACTTTAGCTTTTACCTTACTTTTACAAAGACTATCATCATCATACAGCCTTTACAGTTCACAGCTAGATCCGCCCTCCCTATTTCATTTGCTATACCACGCTGGTCAGACGGGTTACTGTTGGGTCTCATGTCGAGTTTGCCGTATCTTCGCAAGAATACTGTTTGCTTTATGTATTTCCTCTAGTCACCACTTGCGACACCCACGGAATGAATTCGAGTAGCGACACTTTGTATTTTTAGTCTCATGCATTTTGATGTCAGACACCTGGGTACTAAAAGCGCCTAATATGCATATAATCAACGGATTCGTATTTAATAGTTAAACCATATTCTCTTGCAGATGTAATCAATTATCTGTCGAAGTGTGAATACCTATATATAGGTACATGCTATGATGTACAGTTCCTAGAAATGTAAACCGTTTGATTTTTAGGAAGCCAAGTCAGTTAGTTTATACCTGAATTAATGCAGATATATTCAGCGTTCAAATTTTCAACCTCAATAAATTTTTAGACTAACCTATTTTCCCATAAGCGTTTTTACTCCAGTACTTCGGCAAATATTCATAACTTTATGGAAGTACCGTTGCTACGCAATTTCAAAGCTCATTATTGAGTTAATGGTCCGTTGAAGTAAACATTATTTAGAGGCGTCGTTCCGAAGAAATGCGATCGCAGAAAAATAGCTAAAACACATTATAAAGAGGAATAATCTAACGGCAAATAATTATCTTTATTCATGAGTATGACCCTACCCTCGTTCACGATTTTCTTGACGTTCACGATTTCCTTAACGTTCACTTTATGTACCCTATAATAATATTGGTGTCGTAAACTATTCAGACGTGAAGGTTTTATAACGATTTTGGGTTACTCACAACATACAAAATCAGGAGATACCGCTTTGGAAGACAATCACGGAATTTGATATCTTAAACATAATGAATAAATAGATAAGATATACAGATAACAACTTTATTGAGCAAATACAATTGTTACAAATTATATAAAGATACTAGCTTTTGCCCGCAGCTTTGCTCGCGTAACTTCGGTTCTCTAGTTACGGTATATCATCTACATATGTTCGGGGTAACAGAAATCTCCTTTATTGGGCTGATACTTCCATAATTTTATTGTCGTTTTAACTGTTTAAGAAATATAACTGCAAAAAGTATTTTCACACACAAACTACTTGAACTAAGACTTAGCAGTACTCAAAATGTTATTCGGAATCTGTGACTTTTCGCTAGAGTGGCCAATATGGCGACTGTGATTTGTCTGTCAGAACGATTAGAATTTAACAAAATACTCGACAATCCGAATTTTGCGGATATATGTTGTTGACTCGAAATCTTTATTTTTTAATGTTTTATTATTCAGGTAAGGTTTCTATGTACTCCTTGACGAAATTATTAATATAAGATTTGACACTGCGATAGCAGCGCAGTCCGTCGGTTCCAATGTGAAACATTCCAAAATCCGCAACTACTTATAAATTAAAAATTAAGTAAAAGAACATTTTCCAGTGGACTAAATTGTGAATCTAAACCATTCTAAAGTCCCCTTGAACATACACAAAAAATGTTATCAAGATCGGTCCAATCGTTTAGGAGGAGTTCAGTGACATACACACGCACACAAGAAATATATATATTAAGATCTTAAATTTACAAAAAAATAGTAAATGCACAAGGGCGGCCTTATCGCAAAATGCGATTTCTTACAGGCAACCTTAGGATGGACAGACTGGAAAGGATAGGTTTGATGGTATAGTGATCAAATATATATGGAAACTTATAGTTATTAGTTATGAATATGTCTTTGATTGTAGAGCATATAAGTTAGAAGCAAAACAAGGGATTAGGTGTAATTTAATATACATGATATATAATAATTATGAAAGTCGTTAAAGTTTATAAATCTAGTTACAATCCGGGTCAATGGCCTTCAACCCTCGAACCACATTCACCCGGACGACCCAGGAAGGTTTCATAACAGCAATTTCCTGAAAGTGGTTTGTACGAACAACGTATTTTATTATTGTTTATGTGATAGTTTCCAAGTATAACCCTGCAATATGCACATAGATTCCACGCTGCATAAAACTGCACTAACAACTCAAGTTAATGCTGTTATCAAACATTTCGCGAACAAACAAGATGTACTTAATTGCTTTTAAACTCAGTATCCAACTAAAGGCAATATTTGAAGTACTTGCAGTACTAAGCATGCAAGATTTATTAGTTTCTGATTTTAACTCTGATTAATGCAAGAGCTTTGACCCAATTTGTTAAAAACACGAATTATAAGTTAAAGGTAAAATTAACACATACTTATTTAACCTTTTTAGAAAAAATCTTTTGATTTGATATTATAGTTTGGGATGGATTTGGGACTGCTTTACCGTAAAGTGTCTGCTTATATGTATTGAGATTGATACTACTCTAATACTTAAATTCGAGTACATATTTTTGAGTACTTAATACAAGTGAGATTACAGTATTTTTGACATATATATATTATATCAAAAGTTTACTAGACGACTCCATGGCTTATCGTAATTCTAGTGATTGTATAGTTAGCATTATGACGCAAAACTGAATAATATGTAGTATTTATACTTAAATACTACTTTTTGTGTTGTAAATTGATCATGCTTGGGTACTAATATACAATTTAAATGCCTATCTACTATTAGTACAAGTATAGTATTATATTATAAATGTGCTAATTACAATGTGGTAACTATAACATAACATAACTTCACACCTCTATCCCCAAAAGGGTAGGCAGAGGTGTATTACAAACCCACACTTCGCCAGTTATGTTTCGGTGCCAATGTAATCGGGGGCAAGGCTATTGCCATCTACCGGGCACATTATTAAACGAGCGATGATTAACATTTTTAATACACAGATAACTTCGAAATGGAGATCGAACCCGAGACCAACATCTCGGCAGTCCGTTACGTACACCACAAGCCTATCGCCGCTATGTATTGCAAATATTATTATATATATTTTTGAACTTATCCAAGTTCTACGAGAAATATGCCATAGCCAACGATGTTACAAGTAAATTAGAAGTAGATATGTTATAAGCGTACCAAAAGCAGGAGGCTTAACATAAGCCAGTTGGCAAGTCAGACATATGTGTGTGTGAGAGGTCGTGCGCCGGCGCGCGACGGCAAAGTGAAACTGACAAACGTGACGTAAGATATTGCACAAATTATTCCAAAACTTTAAAATCTCAACGTATCACAAACCACTCGTAAGTATAAATACCATTCATGTTATTATTTCACATATCAAATAATATATTCGTAAAATATGGTGATAAAGATAGATACTTATGACCGATCAAAGATTGAAATTATGCCAGAGAAAAAACAAGTCAGTTGCCTGACAATAGGTACAAAGGTACATTTATTATGATAAGAGAGGATAAATTAATTAAATGACTACAAAGAAATTAAAATAAATACCTTGTGTTTTTTTAATATTTATATTCTTATTAGGACGCCATTAGGCAGCGATAGCCTTGTGAAGAAGGTTCCAATCGCAAGGCGCGCAGTGACATTTCGAAGTTATGCTATAGTCATGTCATGAAGATCTCTGATAATAATCTTTATACTCAATCAGTACTCATGAATATACTACTGGCACTAGTCCACGTCACGAAATATTGCTATCTCTTTGGGTTTAAGAGGTCACACATAGCCTTGTGGAAAAGCTATAATTCTGTCAAATCTCGTTAGAGTAGTAAGTGTACCCTGGGCTACAAATCGTAAGACTTGGGTAAAACCAGGATAACACTAAGATTATGCTGATTTATATGTTATTGGCTGAAATCAATATTATTTTTAGATTTCCAGCAAACGAATCAATGTGCATTAAGTGGTTCAACATTGTCCGCAAACAAAGAAACGAAGAATTCTGGCAACCCACTAAATTCAGTAAAATATGCTCTATTCATTTTAAATTTGAAGACAAGTACATCAGCGGCAAGGGAAAATTCATTTTGAAAAAAGAATGCGGTTCCTGCTTTGCATGTAATTGATTTTCTTTTTGTAGATGAAACATTAATTATAAAGCGGCTTCGTCTACTGAATTATTTTATCCTAATTTTTGAACATTGTTCCAGTTACCCCGGGCAGAATCACCTGGTAGTCCAAACAGACCTGTTGGAGAAAATCTTTCTAATTTACAATCAATTTCTGATAGTCTTCAAAAAGCTGCACTCAAAAAATCTATAACAAGAATAAATTTACAACAAGCTAAATTAATAAATAAAAACAAAAATTTAAAAAGTCGAAATAAAAGGTTACAGAAACGCGTAGAGCATT
This sequence comes from Euclidia mi, assembly GCA_944739405.2. Taxonomy (NCBI): domain Eukaryota; kingdom Metazoa; phylum Arthropoda; class Insecta; order Lepidoptera; family Erebidae; genus Euclidia; species Euclidia mi. Next base: position 60,551,279 of record OX123186.2, on the reverse strand, counting down.
TGAAAGATATAATAAAACATTTGAAAAAGAAGAAATACATATCTGAAGAACAATTTACCGATTGAACCTGAACAAGGACACTATGTGTTTAATCAATCAAATTGTTTGTGAGAAAAGAAGCAACAAACGTTTTCGTGAAAAATATCCTCGAACACTGCGAAAATTTGCTCTCACATTAAATTTTTATTCACCTGCTGCGTATAAATATGTAAGGGGAGTTTTCCATAACGCTCTGCCATACCCAATAGTACTAGGAAAATGGTACGAAAATAGTTCTGTGTCACCAGGATTCACGACACAAGCCTTTGATATGCTTAGAAAAAGAAATGCATTTTCAAATAAACGCATTATTTGCTCTCTCGTCGTTGACGAAATGGCACTACGACACCAATGCAAATGGACTGACAAAAAGACAGAAGGTGTGGTGGACCTTGGTGGGACTACTGATAGCAAAATAACTGCAACTGAAGCCTATGTTTTTCTTCTAGTTGTATTAGATGAAAACTGGAAGCTACCAGTAGGCAATTTTTTCGTAAAGGGTGTCAGTGGTGAAACAAGAGCACACTTAATTACCTGTTGTTTGCAAAAGAGTATTGAGTCTGGAGTAGATATTGTTGCAGTCACATTTGATGGCTGTCAAGCTAATTTTTCAGCAGCAAATAATGGGTTGTGACTTTCCAATTAATTTAAAAACCACGTTCAAGCATCCTAGTTGTGATGTGTAGCTGTGTTATTTGACCCCTGTCACATGCTGAAATTAGTTAGAAATACTTTTGAATCGAAAATAATTATTTTCTACGAATTCGATAAAGAAATTAAGTGGCATTTACTTGTAAACTTACACAATTTTCAAAAAGCCAATCTTAAAGTCTTACTAATAAACTTACAGAGCGTCATATTAACTTCAGAAACGAAATAATGAAGGTTAAATTGGCCACACAGTTGCTGAGTAAAAGTGTTCCCAAAGTACTAGAGCTGTGTGAACAATTATTAGTATCTTCACGGTTTAGTGAAACAGCAGCAAATTTGGAATTTATCGAAATTGCTAAAGACCTTTTGATATATTTAATTCACGGTCGTTTGAAATTGTCGGTTTTAAGAAGCCTGTTTGCCCACAAAATGCCACTAAAATTATACAGTTTCTTGATAAAGCAAAACAGTACATACTGTCATTAAAAATATTCAACAAAAATAAAAGAGTTGTGAAAAATAGAATTGTATTCAAAATTAGCAAAAAACTTTTAGTTGATTGTAGATGCAAAGTCGGATTCCTGGGAATTCTAATTTGTTTCGAGTCATTAAAAAAACTATATGAATCATAAGTTGTAAACCAACCCGTATTGAGATACATTGCAACATACAGACTTAGTCAAGATCATATTGAAAAATTTTTTGGTATTATACGAAAGCATGGAGGTTATAATAATAATCTGAATGTCATTCAGTTTAAGGGAATCTATAAAAAGATTCTAAATAATCTGGAACTACGTAGTAGTTTCAGTGGCAATTGCGTGCCCTTAGAAAGCATCCCTATTTTGAATTGTTGCTCCGCAATATCAAATATTAATTGGTCCTCCGGCAAACGAGCATCAAGTGATTATTTGGAGTTTGATTCTTCAGCAGAACCCGGACAAGGCATGCAAAGTGAGAAGGTATCAAAAGAAAACGTTGATGCACTTGCTCAAGTGTTAAATAATCAAACTTTACCGGATCATTTAAACAGATAGTGGGGTATATCTCTGGCTGGGTTGCAAGGAAATTGGTTAGTGCTTTAAAGTGTGAAAAATACATAAAATCTTTATTTACATCAAAAATACTGTGGTTTCACAAATTAATTGCTATAAAAGACATGGGTGGCTTGTGTTATTCAACAGAAAGTTTGTTCACTGTTTGCTTAAGATCAGAAAACATTTTAAAGTGTCACATTAAGGGAAAAGGGCTATATTTCACAAGAAACGAGGAAATTATATTAGTAAAAAACCGTATTTTAAAATCGTTTGTCAAATCCAATATTTTCGATGAACTAAAAGACCATGCAAAGACACAAACACCCACTGTAAACCACCGTATGCTTTTATTAAAAGCTATTATAGAAAAATATGTAAATGTCCGTCTTCATGCTGAACATAGAAATAATCCGGCGCTGAACAGAAAATCAAAACGACAAAAAAGAAATTAATTAAATTTAGGGGGGTCACTGATGCCGTTAGGTATAAGTTTGGCTGGCTAAAAAAAATATTTAGTCACCGGACTATATCTTTAGGTGCACTTGTATATTTCCATAATTTTTTGACGTCCTTAGGAGTTACGCTGTAATCTAAATAAATTAATTTGAAGTAAAATATCAAGATGTGATACAGAATCATAATCCTTCTTTTTTCCCGACTACGACGAAGCCAAAAGGAATGGGCAGTCTATGTACTATGTATGTATGTACTAATAATAATATGTATGTACGAGTATGTTTGTAATGTCCACCGTAGCTCCTAAACTACTGAACCGATTTTAATCAATGGGCGACCACGGCTCTAGCTTGGGCATTTTCGTACTTATACTTTTCTGGATTTATATCCGAATAAGATTATTTCGTCTATTTGATTGTTTCGTCCTTTTTAGACCCTCATTTTTACGCAGGCGGGTTATAGTTTTTTTTTTAATGTTAATAGGCGGCAAACGAGCAGACGGATTGCCTGATGGTAAGCAATTACCGCCGCCCATGGACACAAGCAACACCACAGGAGTCACTAGTGCGTTGCCGCCCCTTGGAGTTGGGAAAAGGGATAGGATGAGGAGTGGGATCAGGGAAAAGGGATAGGGCCTCCGGCACTCTCACTCACCGAACGAAACGCAACAGCTTAGGTACTGTTACTTTACGTCGATTTTCTGTGAGAGGGTAGTACTTCCCCGGTCGAGCCTGAAATCAGCAAGGCTCTACTACCTTGTACAGTTTAATTCAGGTGTATAAATAACCCAGTCATTAAAATAAATTCGGGCTTGGGTAATGTGGTCCCAACATCCACCACATTAGCGCAACTCACCCAAAGGCGAGATTTCTAGAAGGCTACGTGTCACCTAACCCTTGACAGCTTGGATGGTAAGGCAATTTAATTTTTATTCTAACTTTACCTGCCCTTTCTTTAAACATCTATGGTTCAAAAACGTCCTCACAAATATGTTTAAGTATGATTTTCCGATATAATAATTTTGACTTATAATGTAAAGAGCAAATCGTTTCTTTGTCATATCCTTGGGATAATAAAGTAATTTATTTTGATAAGGATTAATAATTTCCTGCATAAATAATCCATCCAAATGTTATGCTAAAATACTTACAATACCTATATAAAAAACGGTCCTGCTGATTTTCTTGAACAATTATTATTAAAGGCGAACCAGACTACTATACATTGTTTTGATTGTTTATTATTTCCTTGATGCGAAGAATTAATGAGCCACTGCTTATTTAAGCCTTATGCCTATTAAAAAAAGCAATTCAAGGTATACAATACAACCTAAATTGATCACAGCATTTTAGTTAAATAATAAATGGTTTTAAAATTAATGTCTTTATTCAGATTCATATAATTTCAATGCATTGTTACTAGGTACTATATGAAAACTTGAGTGAACTGCATGTTAGGCAAAAACCATGGTAATGTTTTTACATGTATTTTCGTCGTATCTAATTAATTTATTCTGTGGCATTTCACCAGCACGAGACATGCACTGTCACATCACAGAAATGAATGAACTGTCTCTTTTTACCTCACGATATTTATCATGTCATTCTACTTAAACGTCTAATCATAATGTAGTGTGATATTGCAATAAAGAGTTATCGGTGTGTGCTTTAGTGTACCGTTTCTACAGATTGATTACTACGTAGGTACCTAACGTATCTATGACTTTTCTAATATCATTGGCCAAGCAGTTACCAAGTTTTTTGGCCTATGTCTATTACTTTGATTAACTAAATAGATGCGAAGGCACATAATATGTAATTATATTGTGACACAGAGTGCAACAGATTACGCAGAAGAGTGCCACTTATTTCTATCGAATGGTGACCTTAGTTGAGAGATTCAATGAACTTCAATTCGACAGTAGCAACAGGAATCTCGATATATGTACCAATAAAAATAATACCAACCATCGGAAGTCGACCATTAGGTCATACATTTGTAAGTATATCTAGTTCACGTTTCGATTCGGTCATGATTGGTATTTCAATGCTGACTGGAATAGCTTTCGGAAGTAAGTGCTAATCTAAAGAGATGAATGGTTAAATGAGAAGTTTACTGCTCTGATGGCGCAGTGGTTTAAGAGGCTGCCTCATCGCATAACACTTCCTTCAGTGTTGTGGGTCCCATCTCTAATTGGGACGACAATTGGTGTGACCAACAAGTTATGTTTTCCAGTTTGAGTATTCCTTGTGTATGTTAAATATTTGTGTAGTACATCGCGATTCAGGAGTTATTCCTACTGTGGAATAATTTATTTAAATAAGACAATAAACAAATGTAACTTAATATTATTTGATTCTCATTTTAAAAATGCGTATTCAGCTGGGCGCTTTCACTTTTGAAATTAATATTGTTAGGCACCTGTGATATTCATCTGAATACAAGTTATAGTCTCGTAACTACTAATCTGTGTAGGAATTTAAACTTTCGTGGTAATTTAAACTTATTTTAAATTGTCTTTCGGGATATATACCACGTACCTTTGTTTGGAGTAACCGCCGTATTTTTCGGCACTGTTGCAAACGCCATGTTCACGGTTGTACTTAAGTAAGTACATCCGTGAATATGGCGCAGTACATGTTAACATCGCTAAAGTTCCGGTTTATTCGTAAAAGTAGCGAAGAATGGCGGTGGCGCGGAAGGAAATGGAACACATGACTAATTCAACCAATCAGAGCGCACATGGCGTTCGGTTATTGCTTACGAAGTATTTTACGAATAAATTCAGTAAGTTTATCAATCAATTCACGAAATTATGAGCTAATTTCCTAGGAAATTTTAAATTGACGATTTTTATTATTTTCGTGAGAAAACCTGCATGTCTGAGAGTTCTCCAAAATGTTCTCGAAAGACATGTGAAGTCTGCCGACCTGCACTTGGCCAGCGTGGAAGACTGTGGCCTAAACCTTCTCATAGTGAGAAGAGGCCCGGGCCCAGCAGTAGGACAGTATATAAAGTGCTGATGATAATGATGATGATTATTTTCCGGTGTACCTATATCTACTATTTTTTTTTTGATGTCGGGTTGGAAAATCCTCATGGAGTCCATCCGCCCTGGGGGATGGGCGAAGGGGGACTGTCAGACTCTTACTGACTAAAAACCAACCCGTATGCCCGTGTACCCGTGTGTCGGAAGGTCGGGTTTCGCCCAAGCATACGTCGCAACCCCCCGACGGGTATTGGCCCGCCAGATGGTCCGGCGGGCCCCGAACAAAACCCCCTTGGCGGCGGATGATGGTGTTGGGCTCCGCCGCCAAAACACCAAGCGGCCGCAGAGGATAGGGAGGACGGCAACGCAACACCGCATCTCCTCTTCCTCTGCGGCCCCACCGCGACGCATCGAATGGTGCGCCCCCATTTGGTCGCGGGAGATAGGGCGCGCGGCAACGCAACACCGACACGCAGTGGTCCCCCCACAACGACAAGGTGGAGATCCCACGGGGGGGACCTATATCTACTATACGCTATCCAGAACTGTACGAATATTTTATGAATATCGTATTCTAGATTTTCCAGTCAGCTAGTTCACGTGCTTGTATTTTTTTATCTGATTCATAGAATTGGGTCTGATTTACGAAAGATCCTCTTAGGTTTTCATGCTTATGGAGTTATTTTGATCTTAAAGTGTAGCATCTTATACCTTTATATGACTCTACGCCGCCATTATTCTAGATGTAAAATACTATACTGACAAAAATAAATCTTAATCTACGGTGTACCTAATGCTAAAGTCAACATGAACCGAAAATGTAACATGTACGGAATACCGCTTTACACACTTTTTATTTTGGTGTCGGGCTGGAAAATCCTCATGGAGTCCCTCCGCCCTGGGGGAAGGGTGAAGGGGACTGTCAGACTCTTACTGGCTAAAAACCAACCTGTGTTCCTCATGTACCCGTGTGTCGAAGGGTCGGGTATCGCCGAAGCATTCCTCGCTAACCCCCGACGGGTATTGGCCCGCCAGATGGTCAGGCGGGCCCCGAACAAAACTCCCTTGGCGGTGGATGAAGGTGTTGGGCTCCGCCGCCAAAACACCCAGCGGCCGCAGACGATAGGGAGGACGGCAACGCAACACCGCATCTCCTCTTCCTCTGCGGCCCCACCGCGACGCATCGAATGGTGCGCCCCCATTTGGTCGCGGGAGATAGGGCGCGCGGCAACGCAACACTGACGCGATACGCCTCTCCTCCCGCGACCGCGCCCGACTGCAAGGGACAGAAGAACTGTCCCTCGCACCCGCACCATTGGACGCATCCTGCGCAGGCCTCCGTCAAGCCCACGCGGAGCGTCCACTCCCGGTATCTCGCTTAGCTTCACCGTGGGTGACCTAACCACGGTTACTGAGCCCTCCCACCACGACAAGGTGAAGATCCCACGGGGAAGGCCGCTTTACACACTCCACAAACCACACTTTTGACAAATCTATAATTTGACGCTATTTATATGCATTTTACGGTAAAGATGTCACTCCAACAAATATTGCATCGTCATGTAGACTGAAGGGTGCCAGCTACCTAACGAAAATAACCTTTCCCTAATGATGGTTTTGGAAAAAGCAAAGTCATCGTTTCAGTGAAAATGTGAAATGCCAAATTCTTGCAGGCTCTTATAGGTGGTGCAACTAAACGATGCAAAGGGTTGCGGGTTCTCATCCACGGCGCATACCTACCAACTGCTTTGCAATGCGTTTAAATTCTTAATTATCGCTTGCTCAACGGTGACTGAAAACATTGTGAGGAAATCTCGAAAGATTTGACTGTGAAATCTGATGGACATTATATGGACTTACCTTTCTCATATTTAGAGTCTTCTCACAGAGCTGATGGTGACTACAATGATCAATGCCAAAACTTGACATTTGGCAGTTTATTTGTATGAGTATAGAAATAAAGCAAAGAATTGATATTATAAGCTTCTCTTCTTTTTGTGTGTGGGCAACTCTGGTGACGGAGTTAACCTTAGCTTAGCTACCAAAAGGCCTCTATCGTGGCCTAATGATTCATTTCTTGAAACAAAATACCTGAAAGCCGAAGCACAGTAGGTAACTGTAGCGCTGATATAAATGTCACAACAAGCGGTCAACCACCCAAAAGTGAATGATATTTTACGAATATGAAACGATAGCCACAAAACTCGTTACTTTTGAAAGTACTTAATTAATCTATGATCCTTTGCCAGCGTCCCAACTATCACGTGCAATTCAGGTGTGAAATCCTAACAAATGTAAAAGTTTTGCATTTATAATGCACGGCGTATATTTTGAGGTACAATTTTAGGATTATATATTCAAGACAACGAAACGAGATCCCGGCCCCATGCATATTAGAACACGCAGCGTATATGCATTAGATTGTTTATGCCAGCCTCATTATCATGAAGGCGACGAGTATTTTTAGACTCTTGAAATAAAGATATCGCCAAGTCGCGTTCTTGTGCTTTAAAATTCTCAAATGCCAAGCCGGTCTTTAACTTTCATCTTATTTTTGAATTGATTTAGCTTATTTTATTGACAAGGCCTCTTTAAGATGTTCAATACCAAGAAATACACAAAGTAAAATTCACTATTATTGTAAGTAAACAATTTCAATATTGAGATCAAACACTAACGTTGTTGCTCGCTCTAAACGGAAACAATTTAATACAAACTCAATTCTAGACTTTTGAATAGAATATTGGAAGTTTCTCTCAAGTCTAACAAATTGTTACAGCAATAAAATATTTCTTGTACAGAGTACTGATTCTGAGAATACTGTTAGCGTCTAACTTTGTAGTCATCTGTGCTTTTACACAATTTCTGCTCGACTACCGTTTAATTACTTTGGTATTTCACTCAAGAATATTCATCCGATATTGCCTGTTTCACAAAGGAGTAGACAAAGACAAAGTTCATCAAAATGCACGTTACGCTCACGCTATTCTTAATGTTCTACAGTGCAGGGTCGTTCCATCGGACATGTCGTGCGGCGAAGGGACACAACTGTGGAATTACAGAGGAAAGAACAATGCCCATTTCTGGCCCAGTTTGGAACTCATGAACAGCACAATAATGTTTCAATTAGTTGTTGAATAATTCTTTTTATTTATAGGCATATGTATAGGCATTACTAAAGGTGTGCCGAGAAACTTATTCAATAAATAGGTTTCAAAAAGATGTGTTAACGTCTAAATAGCCAACACGTAATAGATCAGAAATTGCCAGTAAAGATATCATAATATTAATTCGATTATCACTTCTTCTTTATCGATTTTACGTTTTCTCTACTCAAAATGATTTGAGTTAATAGCAAATCTCTACTTGGTCCTTAAACATTTAAAATGTGTGTATTTTTAAGGTATATATGCGATTAACTACAAATAAGTTCGATTTTGAACCAAATATATAGATAACCTATGTCCGAAATCCATATCGATTAATCGATATCATTTAAAACTGTAAAATGACAACACTTTTTTGACTCTTAAGTAAATGTCAATAATGTCATATTCAGTTTATTTTGTTTGTTACCTATTTGTTTTGCTCGTGCATATTGTGAATGCTTTTTATGTTTTTGGATCTTTTACGACTTCTGGCTTTTTCTTTCGGATTTCTACCCTTACCAAGTGATAAACTCATTCCTTTCTACGCAAAACTACGAAATACTTTAACTATCCTAATAAAAGTGGGTACACACCTAATGTTTTGTGAGCATATAAAAGTCCTTCTTGTAATAAATCTATGAATGTGATGGACCTCTAATCAATCTAAAAATTCTAGTTTATCACTCTTTTATCGAATGCAATAACAACTACTACGATTTTTGACTGTTCACATCTGGGCGTCTCTAAGAAAAATGGGCATTGTTCTTTCAGGTTTATCGACCTTCTTCATAGTGACCACCTTCTCCCATAACTTTACTTCAAATGATGTTACGCCATCTTCCTCTGTTACCGGCAGCCTGCATTGCATCATAAACGGACGTGTCAAGAGTGGTGCAGACCTGATCGGACCAACGCATTGGGCTTCGACCACGAGATCTTTTGCCGTCTACTTTACCAGGTTTACTGGTTTATGGTTTATCGACCAGTGAAGTGCAAATAAAGGTCCACTGCAACAATGTACAAGGAGGCAGCTGATGACCACGACCCCTTTGCTAAAAATGTAGCAACGAAGCATAAAGGTTCTTAGTGTAAGTATCTTACTCCATTGTCTCTTACCTTATTTATCAAGCGTGCTCATCGTTTTAGTAATTTAAATCTAGCGTTATCATTGATGAGCACCAACTCTTTCATTTTTCCACAGTAACAGGTGCATTTTTAAGAATTATATATCAAGTAAGTACGTACCTACACTTATCACTTTCAGCGCAGAATTATATGATAGTGCCGATTCCTTTCATTACAGTGGATAAGAATTTATCAAATTTTCTTCATCGAAACTAAGGTTTCACTTCTTCTTAAATTGATAAAAAGACCCTTAAAACCTTAAGGGTCTCTTGTTGCGCTCATAGCGAGACTTGGCTTGCCGTTCGTAACAGATAGGCAAAGTTCAGCAACGCTTTCACAGGTCACCACTTGGATGGGTCACCACGTGCGGCATTTACATCTGAGCGCTACCGTGCTTCGGAGGACACGTAAAGCTGTCGGTCCAGATTCTTGTCTAAGGATAAGGATCGTTAGGCCATGTCGGAGGCCTTCGGTCGGTCTGAAAACTCCGTCACCAGAGTTGACCACACACTCACACGAAAAACAAAACAAAAACAAGGGTCTTTTTATCAATTTAAGAAGAAGAGAATGAGATAAAATCATGGGTTTAAAATGTTGATGCCACTAAAATGAAACAGTTGCTACCCGAAATGTAGATGATATTATTTTGCTTTGTTCGTACCTAAGCTAAGCCTCGTGTCCAACAATCCCGTCATCAACTAATACAAAGACTAATCCGAACTCTAATGACGTGCCCCAGACAGGCTTTTATTTTATATTTCATGTCTAACTAACTTTAGTCGTTTTAAAGGAATATTTATATGGAGTGAGTAAAAATGATATCTCTGACATTTTTTTAATGTTAACCTTTTCAAACACAGTAAACGAATCCATAAAAAATTGTCTCAAAGAGATTGTTCAATATGTCGGCAAAATAAATACTTACGTCATGAGATCTTGTCGCTCGTTAACTTGCGTTTTCTAATTTTTGTATAATTTTATTTTATTATAGTCTCAAGCCTGTATCCCCGAAGGGGTAGGCAGAGGTGTAAATATTACACCCATATACATAATATTACACCTATTTTTGTATAATATTGTACTTATAATGAAAGAGACGGCACGTCGTGAATTCTATCGTAGATATGTCTCATCGTTTACCTAATAATGCTACATGAAGCTAAACTTAATACTAGCTTCATATAAATAAAAATACTCATTACTTAGATATCTACAATACAATATTTTATACCTTCCTGTATAAAATAATAATAGTGCCCGATACCGGTCTCAATTAGTTTGCTGTTCAAACTTATTAACTCGAGAAAAGTTGGTGATGTTTTAGATTTAAGAAGCCTCAAACTAAACGTGCCTTTTCGTCGATGATTAAACTAGGTAGGTACGCCTTAGTATACAATCAATTACAATCTTTCCTTATTTGTATACACCAGTCTAGTCTTCTTAATTGCATAAATTAACTAATTTAAGACATAAATAGAATTATTCTGTTTTTCGCCGACATTTCGACTCGCATTTTATTTAGAGAAATTGTATAATTATGACCTTCCTAATTTGTTCTGCCTCTTTCTAGTATTATCAAATAGAACACAAAACTACACAAGTGAAACACTGGCGCCATCATTTTTTTAAAAAGATCAAAGTGTCAAGCTTGACGTGTAGCCGTGTGTACATCACAAGCCAAGTCGCTTGTAGACCATTTACCATGACCACTTGACCCGTGAAGGAAAATTGGAGAATTGTCGGCTTATCCCCAGGAAGTGTTTGTTCGTCTTATTAATTCCACAGTCATTATCTTACTTTATGATTCCATCCTATGATATGTTACTATTTACCATTTATGTTATTATGATAAAAGGAAAGGAATCTTTTTCCGCATGTACTTTCGTGTTATAATACGGCAAGACTCATTTGCGACAAATTCTTGTCATCTTAAAGACAACTGAGCAAAGATAAGTCACTCAAACTCCGGAAAATCATTTCAAATTAAACGAAACATTCTGCACTCGAGAAGCGGCAACACTGGCACTAGCCGCACGTCAAGTAGGTACCTATAGCGAGTGCAATGACTAATGTAACTTAACCGAAGCGCCATCGGCACAAGAAAAATGTACTTACGTAGCATGGAGTGTAATAATTGTAGGGTTTGTGGAATGAACGTGCTGTGAACGTTATATGTATAGTACGAGATCCCGGGACAAATTAGTGCACTCATCGAGTTTTCGCTAAAAACCAAATTTTTATGTATATTTATGATTAGGAGACTATATATTTACTGGGGTTGCCTATTAAAATGTGGCCGCAAGTATTTAATTTATATTTTTTTGGTTATTGATTTTGGGGAAAAAGTTTCGTTAACTTGTTTTTTAAATAAATAATTGTCTACATCACGGCAATGTATATAAAGATTCTGAAAAATCACGGTGGCGTTTTCCTTGTCGGCCTTTAGCACTTGTGATTATGACAGATTAGGAATCTGCTAAGTGACACATGAGTATATAAGGCTGTATCATATAACCCGACCGCTAGAGTGACAAAACGCATTCGAGCCTTAATTAGGGACCATAAAAGCTTATTTACGGAAGACGTGTTTGAACGGTTACATAAATCTCACATTGTGCAGCCGCCTAAGATGTACGGATTACCTAAAGTACACAAGACTAACGTACCTTTATGACCTATCGGTCACAAAGGTACGTTAGTCTTGTGTACTTACTTACTTACTACTGTACAAACCATATGTGGGTGAATTTATTTGACTCACTATCGTGAGTCAAATAAATTCACCCACATATGGTTTGGCGAAACATATAAGCAAGGTACTACAACCATTAGTAGGTAAGACGCACTCTTTCGTGAAGGACTCACGCCACTTTATTAAAATTATCAAGAGCATGAAAAGGGAACCGAACGAGGTAATGGTGAGTTTTGATGTCGAGTCACTATTCACCAATGTTCCTATACAAGATTGCCTTGACATCGTAGAAAGGAAATTAAGGAAAAACGGTCTGTCTAACCTATACATAGTTCTACTTAAGAATTGCTTGGATGGAAACTACTTCCTATACCGTCGACAACATTACCTCCAGATCGATGGAGTGGCTATGGGTAGCCCTTTAGCACCAGTAATGGCCAACATCTGGAAGAAGCACCTTGAAGAATCCATAGACATGCAGGTATCAAATGTGAAACTATGGAAAAGGCATATCGACGATATCTTCTGCATCATGAAGGGCAACAAGCAAGACGTAGAACAATTTGCAGACAAATTGAACTCCATACATCCGAACATCCGATTCACATTCGAAATGGAGGTAGACGGATCGTTACCCTTTCTCGACGTTAAAGTGACAGTGATAGATAATGGTACCCTTGCACACACCTAGGAAACCGACACATACCGACAGATATCTCAACGCGAACTCGCACCAACATGCGCGGCGCCTGGACTCCGTTGTGTCTTCGTTAGTGAACGAAGCGTATGACCTATGTGACCCTGAACAATTAAATAGTGAGCTGTCACATGTTCGGGAGGTACTTAGGCGCAACGGATACATGAAGAACATACTCTGTCGGAAGAGGAACGATCGTAAACCTGAAGTAATCAGAGTGCTGGCTTACATGCCGTTTCTAAAGGGAGTGACGGACAAGGTTGGAACAGTACTCAATAAATACTCCATCAAGACTGTATACAGTCCGCTCTCTAAGATAGCGCACAATCTGCGTACCCCAAAGAATATCATTCCTCTCCAAACACCTGGCGCCTACAAAGTCGATTGCAGCTGTGGTAGTTCATATATCGGACAGACTAAGCGTACAATCGCTGAAAGAGTAAAGGAACATATCGCAGCTCTAAAAACGCGACATATTAATATGTCGGCTATTAGCTGAGCATTTGTTGGAGTCTGGACCAAACCACTGGATAGAACTGCATCAACCACAAGTCTTATCCACCGATCGTCACTATTACTCCAGGGTCTCCAGGATAGTACGTGAAGCGGTAGACATCAAGAAACATAACAATTTCAGGAGGATAGATTTAGATTAACGACTACTTGGAATCCGGTCATCAGCAAATGTAAACACCGCCTCAGTGATAAATCGCAACAGTGTGTAGACGTCAATAGTGTAGTGTGTCGGAGTACCGACATTGCGAACTTAAATAAAGACCAAGTTAGGGTAGGTGCCGAAATCCGCACTTTCACAAGACGGTCGCCTCGTCCGACGGCGTCCACTCGTTGTCGACAGGTGGTCCACGGGTGGACGCCGCATTATCTTTATTATATTAATGATTGAATTGGCACTCATAGCTGGTGCGTTTGATGAAGAAGAAAATAAAAGACGCAACAAAAAAATCATTCGCGGGCAGCGCGCGGTTCGCTTCGGACCCGCGCGTTGGCAATGCGCAGTCAACGCAAGGCAGGCATGCGAGCAGCGAGTTGTCACCGAGTGGTCCACCCGCCGTCCACGCGTGGAGGGCTTACGACAAAGGCGATCCGGTGACGCTACAGAGTTGATGAAGTGAGCGCATACCCATACAAGTCCATATGAAGAATACTAACCGCACGCGGCGAGGCGGTGCGGAGTGGGTGCCGGGTGGCTCTAATGAGCTGTGACCTTTAATGGGAAGGAAAACATGTTCGTGCAGCACGATACAAAGGCCTATAGGAGTCATAACAGAATTACTTTTACCGCGCCCTAAAGAATATGTGGGTGTAATATTACACCTCTGCCTACACCTTTGGAGATACAGGCGTGAGTCTTTAAAAAAATAAAATATAAAGAATTTGTAATAAGGGGATAAGGAACGGTACATATATTAGAATAACATTCAATTTGAGTGGGCAGAAAATAAATTCTATTACCAGAATAATAACAACACGTTGCTGTTTTTTCCTTCGTGTATTTTACAGCTTCTGTATCATACTCGCGTTTTATCAATCGTTAAGATTCCGATGCCCTTAAGGAATAAAGAGCCTTTCAGAGATAGACCTCGGATTTTTTATTTATTTTAGTTAAAAAATTAAGACTGGTTAGTATCTGAGGAACGTGTCAAACCACGAATTTGATTTGTATGTGGGCGTGAGGCACTAAGCAGTGGAAATTTTTTACTCATTTTCTGTTTCATCAGTTTTCCAAAAATAGCAAGGAAAGGAACTTGTCAATCTTCTGCTGGAGCTTCAAATTTGACATAGTCTTAGACTAAATTACTTTTTTCCTTCTCTGTCACCAAAGCCTGTTCTTCTCTTCCTTACACAGGATAGGCAGTGCCCTGTTCTCTTAGCCTTAGTTTTTTTTTTAAGAATTCCCATTTTAATATGCTCCAGCAAACGGGGTTGCTATACATATTGGTAAAAAATCATTCAAACATCAGTTGCTTTAAGGAGTCGATCCACGACCCGGACCAATTAAAAATAAACTATTCCACTAACAGAAAATCAGTTTTTTCACTTATTTTAAGATCTCCACGTAAGATTAAGGGCCACCTGCTTATCACCAGCTGGGCACGGCCTTTGAACCGTCATTCTGTTTAGTACAGGCCTCTTCTCTCTACCTACGTGACATGTTAGGTTATAATTCATCAAGCTATCTAAATATAGGTTGGCCAATATGACCGGTCTTTCGAGAATGTTTTCTTTACTAAGTTATCTGAATACCTACTCTTATGAAATAAAAACTGCCTCCGTGGTCGAGTAGATAGCGTGTGCGACTGCTGATCGGAAGTCCCGGGTTCGATTCCCGGTTCGGGCAAACTGGGTTACTAGGTTACTAGGTAACTGGGTTTTTCCGAATACTCAGTAGCAGGCTGGAGTCTGGTGTTGTGCCCGATAACGGCAATAGGCTCGCCCCCTATTACGTGGGACCTAAAAATTCATGGCGAAATGTGGTTGTAATAATATTTACACTCTGCCTATCCGTGACCCCCCCTAAACTATAAATGAAATAATTGAAAAAAATAAAATAAATAAAATAAAAAATTGGTACCGAAATTTTCTGCTTAGCAGTCTGTTGATATCACCAGCATGCTACTACATACATTATAACTCAAAACATTGCAGCATCCAACAAGCCAGTACCATAGAGCATAGATATTTACATAGAAGCGCATTTCTTATGGGCGCTCTGTAGACAAACTTTCTGTGACCCAAATTGCCGCTTGGCGGCGTGGCGTCTCTATGAGTGCAAGAGAGCGAACGTGCCTCCTGTGTATCTTAACTACGAGAGCAAGAGAGACGGAGAACGACGCCAGCGCCGCCAACGGCGCCAAATACGTACTACACTGACGACAGTCGCCAACTCGCCACTTGGAATCGGCACACGAAATCCTTAAGAAATGCGCTTCTATATGTAAATCTGTATTCATTGCCAGTACATATACCACATACCAAAAGAATATTATATAAGCACTGACATTAATTTCGTTAAACTTGTATGGTTTAGAACATTTTGGCATCCATTTTCCCATACTTGCGCTAAAAGGCCTCATATTTGAGTCGTCAGTTATGCACAGACGCGTGATTTGACTACTAAAGCGGCTCCACTTGTTTACCTAACAAGCTGGAAACAACTGATCTATAAAGCATCTCAACAAAAATGCGCCATGTTTATAAGCAAAGTCATAAACAGCAAAAAGATCTGACGTGAATTGTTGGAGTAGGAGGTAACCGAATTATTCGAGGTTGAATGCGCGCCTTATTAAGAACGAGTGTTTATCAAAGGTTTATTACACGAATTGCAGTCAAAGTCAGAATATTTGAGGTTTAGTTACCTTATATTATAGACTAAACGGAGCTTTCAGAAATTGTATTTATGAAATTTCGCTTGAGTAATTCACACGCAGCTGTGATGAAAAGTTTAGTGATAACTGGGTATTACGTTTATATGTCGAGCTAGAAATTATTGGTCAGGCGCGAGAGCTGGACTAATTTTATTTTCATTTAATCTCTATTTAATACACCATCGTCCTGCGATATCCTAAAATATTAGCCTTTCAATAAAGCGAATGCTGTCTTACCTCTGTAACCCAAAGGGATACCTAGTAATAATCCATGGCTTAGATCAGTGCCAGTATAAGGAAGCGTTCCACGAATGTTATATCTTCATTAAATATCTTTATGAAAACCGGGCCGATGCCTTAACGAACAAACACAACAATTAAAATGTGTACATAGAAATCTTCGAAAAGGCCCTTTGCATGGCACTCTGATGGTACCTCTACTCATATCATAATATAGCACAATTCAATCAGTATTTTTATTATTTGCGGACTTAAGAGGCCGTTCCCGTTTTTTAAGTCATTTTACCGGTTAACACGCGCGGAGATACGTGATTGTGACTTAGATATATCAACAATGGGTGCATAGGGTTCCCACCAAGAACGTAGGGTCCCAAGCCAACCTCACCTGCAAGTGGTGCACCTGCCAATCAACGGACGAGACTCTGGCAAACAAAATATCCCGATAAGTTAAAAAAAAACACTTAATAGAAATAAAAAAGAGCAGCCGTAAAACATTATTACATCTAGATACATTATAAAATAGATCCAGAATATTCTCATTTATCTCTTTTCAATATATCGTGGAACATAAGGAAATCGTAGTAAAGATATTGAAAACTCCGTTGCTTTCCTTTACAATGACTTAGTGTATACATCGAAATCACACAGCCATTCACACAGGCAGTTATATTTTCAATAACATAAAACATTACACGCGTAATACATATGTATCTCAAGGGTATTATGTATGTTGAAATGTTACGAATAAAATCCTTCAAAATCTTTTGTCAATCTGATCAGAGAACGTCCGTCTAGGTCTTCCCCTTCGTCCAAAAATGACGTACCTAACTGCATAACGCTATCTATTGTCAACATTTAGAACTTAAATTATTACCTTCGTCTTAATTTATTCGTTCCATTAGGCACTGAAAGTTCAAACTAATACATTTATATCCTCCATCATCCCTTAGTTTATCCCCATGGGAGTTGAATTTATCAAAATCTTATTTAAGCGGACGTCTTCATCATAGTAGCTCCGATCTTTAAAATTTCAGTTCAATCAGTCGAAAATCTAAGAAAATTTAAAAACTAACTTAAACTTTTTTATCCCCTTAGGGGTGGAATTTATCAAAATCCTTTCTTAGGGCGTGCCTACCTCATAGTAGCTATATGCATGCAAAGGCTTAGCCCGATCGGTTTAAAATTGACAAAGTTTCATACAAACTTTCAGCCCCCATTTTATCCCCTTAGGGATAGAATTTATCAAAATATTTTCTTAGGGAATGCCTACATCATGGTAGCTATAGGCACGCAAAGTCTCAGCTGGATCAGTTAAAAATTGACAAAGTTTCATACAAACTTTCATCCCCTATTTTATCCGCTTGGGGGCAGAATTTATCAAAATCCTTTCTTAGCGGATACCTACGTCATAACATCTACCTCCATGCCAAATTTCAGTAAGATCCCTCCAGTGGTTTGGGCTGTGCGTTGATAGATCACTATGTCAGTCAGTCACCTTTGAGTTATGTATATATTTAGATACAATTTCTGACATTCATAAGAGTCACCTTAAGACCTAAGTGAGTATAGTATTTTTGAATCTTGCAGTATTTATTTTATAAGAGCATCGATTTCGTTACCATTATTTTATTATACATAATCAACACTAATAACTCACATCACGAAGGGTTGGTCGCGCTATAATTACAGTGGTGTTTACAAGGCACGCACACAGACGCAGTGACAACGGCAAGCGGCACACGTCTTGCCTCGATGAGCGCTCAGCGCGGTCTAAAGTTCTGTAGACGCAGGATTTATATAGCGATTTCTAGCTCCGTTTAAAAATAAATTTAAAATGTTTATAAACACATTTAGAAGCTGTTTTTTTTTTGTAGCGAGGTATTA
This sequence comes from Euclidia mi, assembly GCA_944739405.2. NCBI lineage: Eukaryota > Metazoa > Arthropoda > Insecta > Lepidoptera > Erebidae > Euclidia > Euclidia mi. Next base: position 60,532,934 of record OX123186.2, on the reverse strand, counting down.
TATCAAATCTTATTAGAGACTATTTGTTTTTTTATTTCTTTGTGTATTTTATGTGATAAAAAATAATCTATTTATACATAAACTGACAAATTAATGACATTTTACGTAAATTTTTTTGGTTTATTTCTGAACGAAACCAAAGTTTCTGGCCCCATCATACCAAGAAGTAGGATGTTGTTATGTCGTATATGCATTTAAAAGTTAATTACCCACGTAATTTTCGATGTCATGGACCATCGCGTAATGCTCATAAAATGATTTCTTCAAAACATGCTTTGCGGAAACTAGATTTTTCTGTTGTAGGTAATTAAACACTTATTTTTACTCCCAAAGTACCATAGTAGACTAAGTGATCTAACAGTATCATCGTTCATTTCTTAATTTGTTGATATATACATACATACATACATACATAGACTCACGCCTGTTTCCCCGAAGGGGTAGGCAGAGGCATATTAAACCCCCACTTTTCGCCAGTGTTTTGATCCCACGTAATAGGTGGCGAGCCTATTGCCACAGAATAAACAGTACTTACGTACAGAAGCACCACTTCTAAAACCAATTCATTGAAATTGCGACTCTTGCTACTAAGCAACAAAGTGCAATTCAGCTCGCATAAGCACTCAGTGCCTAATGCGATATTCACCTAACCGTTCCCGCTCTTTTCTAACATATAACGCTGTCGCTGTCTGGCGCGGAGTGACGCGCTAGCTGTTGCGCTAGGGTTGTCGACTTGCCGCTGCTACTATAATATTTATTCATCGTCTATCTACCTACTTGACCACGTACCTAATAATAAATAATCATCCTATAAGTATCCTATCCAACTATTTGAGCTCGTAGAACAAAAACCACAAAAAATCTGTTCGCTTACATTTTCACTATACTAATTCTTAGTTATTTCCCAAACGCGTGCACCGATTTACATGATTCAAACAGATAAAATGGTTTTTGAACTAGATCTTTAATTTGACACCATAATCGTTGGGATATCTCAACAAACAAAATATCTAATTTTCAAGTTGCTCTCGTAAAATAAATAAAATCAAATTTTCAAGTCGACAACCCTTGCGCGAGGCGTCGGACGCGGGCTTGGCAGCCGCGCCAAAGTGTAGGCACTTATCGCTGTAGGTACGGCCGAGTGAAGGAGGCCTGCTATTGCCACTTATTGGGATATTTTGTTTGCCAGAGCCTCATCCGTTGATTGGCAGGTGCACCACTTGCAGGTGAGGTTGGCTTGGGACCCTACGTTCTTGGTGGGAACCCTATGCACCCATTGTTGATATATCTAAGTCACAATCACGTATCTCCGCGCCTGTTAACCGGTAAAATGACTTCTACTGCTATCAGATCGACAGATAAATATCTCGGTAGAGACTATTATTAAATCTCTCAAAACTATATTTACATAATTAAAAGAAAACACTAATTCCACGATTTAGTGTTCATAGTTGCAAACCCATTCGTATGGGAAATATATCGAATAAAAAAGAACCATAACTCTCTAGTTATGCATAGGTATTATAAACTAAATCGAATGAGAAGCCATTCAAGTAAAGGAAACACATATTTTATACAATAAAAAGAAGTAACCATAATACGAAAGTGCTTTTACATTCGGGCTAATTTTTCTTATAAAATTTGCATACTGAAAGAGGATAAACATTATCGAGAGTGATTGAGGAAAGAGCCAAATTATTTTAAAATATTGCCAATCATGTAGAACATATAGAAAATAATGTCAATTCATCTTATCACAGGCGTTTTACGACTCAACATGCAGTGCAGCCGGAGATTGGAAAGAAAGTATTTAGGCAATTTTATTATAGCCTCATACATTTCATGAGTTTGTTGATAAAGTATTTACTTTATATCACACAGTAGGCTCGATGCCTCGTATAAGAAATAAGAATTCTCGAATGAGCCTACGCTCTACAAATGTATCTTTCACCATAAACTCAATTTTATGTCTTCTTTGGTATATTAAATAACTATGTAACATAGCATAGGGTTCCCACCAAGAACTTAGGGTCCCAAGCCAACCTCGCCTGCAAGTGGTGCACCTGTCGATCAACGGACGAGGCTCTGGCAATCAAAATATCCCGATAAGCGGCAAAAGGCTCGCCACCTATTACGTGGGATCAAAACACTGGCGAAAAGTGGGCGTTTAATATGCCTCTGCCTACCCCTTCGGGGAAACAGGCGTGAGTCTATGTATGTATGTATGTGTGTATGTAACAAAGGCATTAATATAGGCATCGTTAAAATCTTCGGTGCCTTTGTTGCGTAAGATTTTTAATATATCAAAATCAATGTTCTTAGCAATCATTTTCAATATGAATTATATGTTCATTCGTAAAAAAAGCAGCAAATTTACACTCTAGTTTTTACGTTACTTTCGCTTTTTGCAAAGATTATCATCATCATACAGCCTTTACAGTTCACAGCTGGATCCTTCCTCTCTAGGCAAGCAAAGGATTTGATTTACTATACCACGCTGGTCAGACGGGTTAGTGTAGAGTTCAATGTCGAGTTTGTCGTATCTTCGCAATAATACTATTTGCATTATGTTTTTTTCTCTTACGACACCAACGGAATGAAATGGAGTAGTGACACATTGTATTTTTCATCTCATGATTATTGCTGTCAGACGTCTATGAAAAGCGCCTAATATGTGTATAATCAACGGATACGTATTTAATAGTTAAACTATATTCTCTCGCAGATGTAATCAATTATCTGTCGAAGTGTGAATACCTACAGGTAGGTACGTGCTATGATGTACATCTCCTAGAAATGTAAACTGTTTGATTTCTAGGAAGCCAAGTCAGTTAATTTATATCTGAATTAATGCAGATATATTCAACGTTCAAATTTCCAAACTCAATACATTCTTAGACTAACCTATTTTCGCATAAGCGTTTTCACTCCAGTATACTTCGGCAAATATTCATAACTTTACGGAAGTACCGTTGCTACGCAATTTCAAGGCTCATTATTGAGTAAATGATCCGTTGAAATAAACATTCTTTAGAGGCGTCTTTTCGAAAAAATGCTCTCGCAGAAAAATAGCTAAAACACATTATAAAGAGGAATAATCTGACAGCAAATAATTCTCTTTATTCATGAGTATGACTCTACCCACGATTTCCTTAACGTTCACGTTATGTACCCTGTAATAACATTGGTGTCGTAAACTATTCAGAGGTGAAGGTTTTATAACCATTTTGGATTACTTACAACATACAAAATCAAGAGATAACCCTTTGGAAGACAATCACGAAATTTGATATCCTAAACATAATGAATATGTCTTTGATTATAGAGGATATAAGTTAGAAGTAAAACAAGGGATTTGATATTCTTTAATATATATCATATATAATAATTATGAAAGTCGTTAAAGTTTATTAATCTAGTGACAATCCGGGGGTCAATGGTCGTCGGCCTTCAACCCTCGAACCACATTCACCCGGACGACCCAGGAAGGTTTCATAACAGCAATTTGCTGAAAGTGGTTTATGCGAACAACGTATTTTATTATTGTTTATGTGATAGTTTCCAAGTATAACACTGCAATATGCACCTAGATTCCTCGTTGCATAAAACTGCACTAACAACTCAAGTTAATGCTGTTATCAAACATTTCGCGAACAAACAAGATGTAATTGCTTTTAAACTGAGTATCCAGCTTAAGGCAATATTTGAAGTACTGAACAAGCATGCAAGATTTATTAGTTTCTGATCTTAACTCTGATTAATGCAAGAGGGTTGACCCAGTTTGTTAAAAACACGAATTAAGTTAAACATAACATTAAAATGGATTTAATCGTTTTAGAAAAAAACTTGTGATTTGATAATATATTATGTTTTAGAACGGATTTGGGATTATTATACCGTTAAGTGTCTGCTTATTATGTATTGAGATTGACACTACACTAATAAATTAGAGAACATATTTTTGAGTACTTTCTACAAGTGAGATAAGAGTATTTGTGACATAATATATCGAAGTTTACTAGACGTCTCTATGGCTTATCATAATTCTAGTAATTGTGTAATTAACTTGGTTAGCATTATGACGCAAAAATGAATAATACATATTATGTAGTGTTTATACTTTTATAAGTACTTTGTAAGCTCCATAAATACTGTTTGTGTTGTTATTTGATAATGCTTGGAAACTACAGATTTTAAAAGCCTATTACCAATATTATAATTATCTTAGATGTGCTAGTAGTATTACGATGTGGCAGCTATTTGTACATATCCCAAGTTCCACGACAATTATTGGGACTTGCATTGCCACTGCAGCTTGCTAATTCTTTGGGCTACGTCGGTCACATTGGTTAAATAAATAGGTAGATGCGAAAGCACATTATTCTAATGTGACACAGAGTGCAACATACTACGCAGAGGACTGAACTAATTATAGTATTTTCGCTGTATGATGATATGCATGACAGTTCTCATTTTACGTATCACGCATACTACTTTCAACTTATGAAAATAAATTTGCAAAAAAAAACAATTATTAAAAAAATATATATTAAAAATTACAAAATAAATTGATACTAGTATGTCTCTCTCTATTTTTATAATTATTATTAACTGTAAATAAATTATTTAAATATAATAAAATATAATCCTCAAAATGTCAGATGCATGAAACGAACCCTCTGTCAGTAGAGATTGACACCATTGAATCGGCATGAAATCGATGAATAGGAGCGGCCATCTTATGATAGAATACTTCAGTACAAGCGCCTTGTACCTATGCGGATTGTGATTCTGTCTGTTTGGTGTGTTATTTTTTATTTTTTTGTTGTGTTTTATTTGGTTGGTACAATGCCAAAAATAACAAAAAAGATAGTTTTAAACTCTCAAAGCCGTGGGTTAGTGCTTCGTTTGAGGATCTTCTTTGAACGAGACCGTGCAAACGGGGGCCCGGTAATACCGATCGACAGTGTTGATTACAGAGTTGCGGCAGCTCTGCTCTGGACATCGGCAAGGTTTCAGTGTCTCGAATATCCAATGAAAAATTTAGAGAAACTAGTTTTGAAGACAAGAAGCTGCCCACTCCGAAGAAACGTGAGCGTAAAGCTTCAATAACTAACATAGATAGTTCCGATGTGGTGGCAATACGAAATCCCTACACTGATAAAATTAATCAGTCGTAGAAATAACACAATCGACAATACGGTAAAGGTTTTGAAATACGTCGCCGTTTTTAGGGGTTGTAAGTGATTGGGAGGGGAGGGGGGTAGGTCTCGGAACCTCTCCTCACCATTTTCACTTGCCGGAAATACTTGGTTTCTTCTGAAAAAAAAATATCTCCCAACATCGGAGCAGTGGCGGCACTAGGCGTCGGCGACGTCGGCGACCGCCGACGGCCTCGCGCCTGAGGGGGCCTCGCAAAAAGTTTTACAAGTTACATACTTAATTTCATTTCGCCAATCATCCTGGCTTAGGTAGCTGACACCGAACAATTCGGGAAAAAGCTAAGCAAATGATAATGACTTTAATTATTTTCGAACACGTGCGTGACAAGATCTGTGTTGGGTGAAAATGTTTGAATTGTCAATTATTTATTCATCTTATTTTCGGACTAAGGGTCAAAAGAGAACCTACTATAACCTATTTAGTTACTTATTACAGAACCCTAGGTACTCGAAAGCAATGTCGGCAATGACGCACAAATTTGACGTTACCTGTCAATATCATTCACACAAGATAGCGGTTGCGTTTCGTATCACGTTTTTTCATATAAAACCTAAATATCGCTTTTATTGATTCCACTAGTTTAATAAAGTGAGGTTGACTGTGATTAAGGGTCAAAAGAGAACCTAACACAACCTATTTAATTACTTTCACATAAGACCTAAAATTACGTTCCGTTTTGCATATTTGAATGAAGAATTTTTGGAAATTGTTTAAAAATATTTAGACCCAACTCCAGCAGCCAAAATTACTTTTAAGGGATTAAAACTAACTCCCATAAGCCCCCTACACCACCAATACCCTCAAATTCGGGCGACTCGTTTCGAAACCCAACCCGACAATATTTACAGACGGGGATAAATATGTCATTTTTTCAATTATTTGCTGATCTCAAATGCGGTCGAGGTGACCGCATTTGAGATCAGCAAATAATTATCTCTGTTGGAGAAGATTCAGATATGAGGTTTTAGTTCGAGTGACAGTGACTAATAATAAAAAAAATATATTTTAAAATTACTGCGTTTGATTTGTGAATATATTTGCCAAAACACTTTTAAAATTAATTTTATTTCGAAGATGTAAAATCGGTAACTACGTACCATTGCATGTCGTTTGCCAATTAATTCGTTATTTATAAATAATCGATTAACTTTCCTTAGGTTACATCACTATAATTGTCAGTCATGAACTGTCATGCATATCATTATACAGCGAAAATACTATAGTCGATCGAATGGTGACCTTTGTTAACTTCATTTCGACAGTAGCAACAGGAATCTTGATTTACTAAATACCAACCCGTCGGAAGCTGACCACTAAGTCATAATGTCATATACTTCAAGTTTCAATTTGGTCATTATTGGTATTTCAATACTGAGCGGAATAATAGCTTTCGGTAGTAAGTGCTAATCTGGAGAGTTTACTGCTCTGACGGCGCAGTGGTTTCAGAGACCGCCTCTTCGCACAACACTTCCTTCAGTGTTGTGGGTTCGATCCCTAAACGAGACGATATATTGGTGGGACCAACAAGTTGTTTTTCGAGTTAGGGTGTTTTTTGTGTCTATTGAATGTTTGTAAAGTCCATCCTGATTCAGGACTTATTACTAATGTGGTCTCCCTTATTTAAATAACAAAAGTGTGTCTAACTTTATGTCATTTGATTATCTCATTACAAAAATGCGTATTCAGCTGAACGCGTTCACATTTTATATTAATATTGATAGACCTGTGATATTCGTCCGATGACCATTTATAGTCTCGTAGCTATTCAACCGTATTTGCGCTATTCATTAATGTACGCATATTTTATGAATATTATTTTAGATTTTCCAGTCAGTCAGTTTACGTAATTTTATTTTTTGGCGAGTTGCTCGTGGCTTGGCGTTCTTGTGCTTTAACCCATAAAGCCTACCCATTCCAGGAAAAACACTATTACTACCTAGGGATTTTAAGGACCCCAATATATAAAAATTCATATTGATAAAGAAAAAACAATTTAATTACAATTATTATTTATTGTTATAGACTGCTTATTTGACAATCCAAAAAAATTATCAATTGGTTATGGTAACACATTCTTGACACATAGCCTCAGTATGTTCACCGCTAAGAGGTTTTTGGCACATGCCACAGGTGACCTTGGTTTTTCAATCCTTGCCTCTTGGGCACATGGCACCTCTTTTTTTAGCAGTGGGAGCAGAACTTGGTTCTTTCAATAGCCGCTTCTTTTGCAAGATCCCACCTAACAGAACTTGAAGATTCATGGGCAAAGAGGGCCATCTAAATCGTTCCTCCATTTGAGGGGTGATCAGATCTATGGCAAGCTTTTTCAAGAAATTACGTCTTTTTGTAGCTCTATTTGTGACCATTTTTAGCAGGACTTCTTCATCTTCTGATTGGTCTTAATACAACCACTAAGTGATCTGTTGGTCCATCTATGCAATTTTGATCATTAAAACTAAACCAATGACATTAAACACAATATTGAATAAACTATTAAAACGAAACAAAATTGCTTGATTTGTCCATATATGTTCTTATAGAAAGGAACACCACATTGTAATAACTACATCAAAATATTAAACTTACCCTTTAAAATATTATATAAAAACTAACAGCATTCACCAATATATCGACAAAAAGAAATTACAAAATACTACACGTTATTACTACCCTGGGGTCTGACAGACCCATAAATAGCTATATTTCCGTCTACACTGTGTCAATGACACTAGACTAGTTAAAAGATGGCCGCCGACGTAATTAAAGATTAGCTCGAGTGGCACAATAGTACGTTTCGTTATTGCAAAAATATCTACAAATATGCAACCTCTGAGGTTTGCTGGACCCCCGGGTAGGGTTTAAGGGTTAAAATTCTCAAATGCCGGCAAAAGACCTGCTTGGTCTTTAAAACTTCATCTTATCTTTGAATTGATTTTGTTAATTTTACTAACAAGGCCCCTTTAAAATGTTCAATACCAAGAAATACACAAAGTACTATTATTGTAAGTAAACAATTTCAATCTTGAGATCAAACACTAACGTTGTTGCCCGCTGTAAACGGAAACAATTTTGTACAAACTCAACTCTAGACTTTTGAATAGAATATTGGAAGTTTCTCTCATGTCGAACAAGTTGTTACAGCTATAAAATATTCCTTATACAGAGTACTGATTCTGAGAATACTGTTAGCGGCAAACTTTGTAGTCATCTGTGCTTTTACACAATTTCTGCTCGACGACCGTTTAATTACTTCGGTATTTCAAACAAGAATATTCATCCGATATTGCTTGTTTCACAAAGGAGTAGACAGAGACTAAGTTCATCTAAAATCACGTTACGCTTACGCTATTCCTAATGTCCATAGTGCAGGATCGATCCATCGGACATGTCGTGCGAAGGGTCACAACTGTGGCATTACAGAGGAAATTTCAGGTTTACCGATCAGTGAAGTGCAAATAAAGGTCCACTGCAACAATACAAAAGGAGGCAGCTGTGTCCCGATCTGATGACCACCACCACTTTGCTAAGAATGTAGCAACGAAGCATAAAGGTTATTAGTGTAGGTATCAAGCGTGCCCATCGTTTTAGTAATTTTAATCTAGCGTTATCATTGATGAGCACCAACCTGTTTAATATTTCCACAGAAACAGTGCACTGTTAAGAATAATATATCAAGTGAGTACGTACAGACCTACACTTATTACTTTCAGCACAGAATTATGATAGTGCCGATTCCATTCATTACAGTGGATAAGAATTTATCAAATTTTCTTCATCGAAACTAAGGTTTCACTTCTTCTTAAATTGACAAAAAGACCCTTAAAACCTTAACCTTAAACTCTTGTAGCACTCATAGCAAGACTTGGCTTGCCGTAACAGATCGGCAAAGTTCAGCAACGCTTTCACAGGTCACCACTTGGATGGGTGACCACGTGCGGCATTTACATCTGAGCGCTACCGTGCTTCGGAGGAAACGTAAAGCTGTCGGTCCGAATTCTTGTCTAGAGATAAGGATCGTTAGGCCATGTTGGAGGCCTTCGGGCGGTCTGAAAACTCTGTCACCAGAGTTGGCCACACACTCACACGAAAAACAAAACAAAAACAAGGGTCTTTTTGTCAATTTAGGAAGAAGAGAAAGATAAAACACGTGTTTAAAATGTTGATGCCACTAAAATGAAAAAGTTGCTACCCGAAATGTAGATACTACATATTGATTCAGCAAAATGCATAACTTATTTTAAAGCATGTGTAATCCACATGTCAGAGTGAGTAAACCTGTATGGTTATACGGGCTCATTTGCAAGCCCCGTAGTAAAGGAAAATCTTACAATATTTCCTTAAAGGAAAACCAATTATGCTTGCAACAATGCTTGTTCGTACCTAAGCTAAGCCTCGTGTCCAACATCCCCGTCATCAACTTATACAAAGACTAATCCGAACTCTAATGACGTGCCCCAGACAGGCTTTTATTTTATATTTCATGTCTAACTAACTTTAGTCGTTTTAAAGGAATATTTATATGGAGTGAGTAATAACGATATCTCTGATTTTTTTTAATGTTAACCTTTTCAAACAAGGTAAACGAATCCATAAAATTTTGTCTCAAAGAGATTGTTCAATATGTCGGAAAAATAAATACTTACGTCATGAGATCTTGTCGCTCGTTAACTTGCGTTTTCTAATTTTTGTATACTTTTATTTTATTAGTCTCACGCCTGTATCCGAAGGGGTAGGCAGAGGTGTTTATATTACACCCATATACATAATATTACACCTATTGTTGTATAATATTGTACTTATAATGAAAGAGACGGCACGTCGTGAATTCTATCGTAGGTATGTCTCATCGTTTACCTAATAATGCTACATGAAGCTAAACTTAATACTAGCTTCATATAAATAAAAATACTAATTACTTAGATATCTACAATACAATATTTTATACCTTCCTGTATAAAATAATAATAGTGCCCGATACCGGTCTCAATTAGTTTGCTGTTCACACTTATTAACTCGAGAAAAGTTGGTGATGTTTTAGATTTAAGAAGCCTCAAATTAACGTGCCTTTTCGTCGATGGTTAAACTAGGTAGGTACGCCTTAGTAGACAATCAATTTCAATCTTTCCTTATTTGTATACACCAGTCTAGTCTTCTTAATTGCATAAATTAACTAATTAAGACATAAATAGAATTATTCTGTTTTTCGCCGACATTTCGACTCGCATTTTGTTTAGAGAAATTATATAATTATGACCTTCCTAATTTATTCTGTCTCTTTCTAGTATCTATATATCAACTTATCCCACCCTCTCCTTTCCTATCCCGAACGACACGTGCTGGGTTGAGGTGCCACTCTTACACGGTAGAACAGATACCGTCACGCACCAAACGTTTCGGCGCCTCTTATCTCTGCCGTACCATTAAGATGTGGAACTCTTTACCAGTCCACGTGTTTCCCTCCACTTATGATCCCGGGTTCAGTAGTAAAGGAAAATCTTAAGCAGGGCGTGAAAAAGCTGTACTCAAGGCCGTCAAGGTGAGGGCCATCATGCCATATTGCCATGCTGGCTGCTGGGATGATGGCCATCACTATGGGACTTTACTGACTGCTTAACATCAGGCAGCATGGAGTCAATTTGTTCGGCAGAAAAAAAAAGTATTATCAAATAGAACACAAAACTACACAAGTGAAACACTGGCGCCATCATTTTTTTAAAAAGATCAAAGTGTCAAGCTTGACGTGTAGCCGTGTGTACGTCACAAGCCAAGTCGCTTGTAAACCATTTACCGTGACCACTTGACCCGTGAAGGAATATCGGAGAATTGTCGGTTTATCCCCAGGAAGTGTTTGTTCGTCTCATTAATTCCGCGGTCATTATCTTACTTTTTACCATCCTATGATATGTTACTATTTACCATTTATGCTATTTTTATAAAAGGAAAGGAATCTTTCTCCGCATACTTTCGTTTACTAATACGGCAAGACTCATTTGCGACAAATTCTTGTCATCTCAAAGAGAACTGAGCAAAGATAGGTCACTCAAACTCCAGAAAATCATTTCAAATTAAACGAAACATTCTGCACTCGAGAAGCGGCAACACTGGCACTAGCCGCACGTCAAGTAGGTACCTATAGCGAGTCTCTCGCCACTTTATTAAAATTATCAAGAGCATGAAAAGGGAACCGAACGAGGTGATGGTGAGTTTTGATGTCGAGTCACTATTCACCAATGTTCCTATACAAGATTGCCTTGACATCGTAAAAAGGAAATTAAGGAAAAACGGTCTGTCTAACCTATACATAGTTCTACTTAAGAATTGCTTGGATGGAAACTACTTCCTATACCGTCGACAACATTACCTCCAGATCGATGGAGTGGCTATGGATAGCCCTTTAGCACCAGTAATGGCCAACATCTGGAAGAAGCACCTTGAAGAATCCATAGACATGCAAGTATCAAATGTGAAACTATGGAAAAGGCATATCGACGATATCTTCTGCATCATGAAGGGCAACAAGCAGGACGTAGAACAATTTGCAGACAAATTGAACTCCATACATCCGAACATCCGATTCACATTCGAAATGGAGGTAGACGGATCGTTACCCTTTCTCGACGTTAAAGTGACAGTGATAGATAATGGTACCCTTGCACACACCTAGGAAACCGACACATACCGACAGATATCTCAACGCAAACTCGCACCAACATGCGCGGCGCCTGGACTCCGTTGTGTCTTCGTTAGTGAACGAAGCGTATGACCTATGTGACCCTGAACAATTAAATAGTGAGCTGTCACATGTTCGGGAGGTACTTAGGCGCAACGGATACATGAAGAACATACTCCGTCGGAAGAGGAACGATCGTAAACCTGAAGTAATCAGAGTGCTGGCTTACATGCCGTTTCTAAAAGGAGTGACGGACAAGGTTGGAACAGTACTCAATAAATACTCCATCAAGACTGTATACAGTCCGCTCTCTAAGATAGCGCCAATCTGCGTACCCCAAAGAATATCATTCCTCTCCAAACACCTGGCGCCTACAAAGTCGATTGCAGCTGTGGTAGTTCATATATCGGACAGACTAAGCGTACAATCGCTGAAAGAGTAAAGGAACATATCGCAGCTCTAAAAACGCGACATATTAATATGTCGGCTATTAGCTGAGCATTTGTTGGAGTCTGGACCAAACCACTGGATAGAACTGCATCAACCACAAGTCTTATCCACCGATCGTCACTATTACTCCAGGGTCTCCAGGATAGTACGTGAAGCGGTAGACATCAAGAAACATAACAATTTCAGGAGGATAGATATAGATTAACGACTACTTGGAATCCGGTCATCAGCAAATGTAAACACCGCCTCAGTGATAAATCGCAACAGTGTGTAGACGTCAATAGTGTAGTGTGTCGGAGTACCGACATTGCGAACTTAAATAAAGACCAAGTTAGGGTAGGTGCCGAAACCCGCACTTTCACAAGACGGCCGCCTCGTCCGACGGCGTCCACTCGTTGTCGACAGGTGGTCCACGGGTGGACGCCGCATTATCTTTATTATATTAATTATTGTATTGGCACTCATAGCTGTTGCGTTTGATGAAAAAGAAAATAAAAGACGCAACAAAAAAATCATTCGCGGGCAGCGCGCGGTCCGCTTCGGACCCGCGCGTTGGCAATGCGCAGTCAACGCAAGGCAGACATGCGAGCAGCGAGTTGTCACCGAGTGGTCCACCCGCCGTCCACGCGTGGAGGGCTTACGACAAAGGCGATCCGGTGACGCTACAGAGTTGATGAAGTGAGCGCATACCCATACAAGTCCATATGAAGAATACTAACCGCACGCGGCGAGGCGGTGCAGAGTGGGTGCCGGGTGGCTCTAATGAGCTGTGACCTTTAATGGGAAGGAAAACATGTTCGTGCAGCACGATACAAAGGCCTATAGGAGTCATAACAGAATTACTTTTACCGCGCCCTAAAGAATATGTGGGTGTAATATTACACCTCTGCCTACACCTTTGGAGATACAGGCGTGAGTCTTTAAAAAAATATAATATAAAGAATTTGTAATAAGGGGATAAGGAACGGTACATATATTAGAATAATATTCAATTTGAGTGGACAGAAAATAAATTCTATTACCAGAATAATAACAACACGTTGCTGTTTTTTCCTTCGTGTATTTTACAGCTTCTGTATCATACTCGCGTTTTATCAATCGTTAAGATTCCGATGCCCTTAAGGAATAAAGAGCCTTTCAGAGATAGATCTCGGATTTTTTATTTATTTTAGTTAAAAAATTAAGACTGGTTGGTAACTGAGGAACGTGTCAAACCACGAATTTGATTTGTATGTGGGCGTGAGGCGCTAAGCAGTGGAAATTTTTTACTCATTTTCTGTTTCATCAGTTTTCCAAAAATAGCAAGGAAAGGAACTTGTCAATCTTCTGCTGGAGCTTCAAATTTGACATAGTCTTAGACTAAATTACTTGTTTCCTTCTCTGTCACCAAAGCCTGTTCTTCTCTTCCTTACACAGGATAGGCAGTGCCCTGTTCTCTTAGCCTTAGTTTTTTTTTTAAGAATTCCCATTTTAATATGCTCCAGCAAACGGGGTTGCTATACATATTGGTAAAAAATCATTCAAACATCAGTTGCTTTAAGGAGTCGATCCACGACCCGGACCAATTAAAAATAAACTATTCCACTAACAGAAAATCAGTTTTTTCACTTATTTTAAGATCTCCACGTAAGATTAAGGGCCACCTGCTTATCACCAGCTGGGCACGGCCTTTGAACCGTCATTCTGTTTAGTACAGGCCTCTTCTCTCTACCTACGTGACATGTTAGGTTATAATTCATCAAGCTAGCTAAATATAGGTTGGCCAATATGACCGGTCTTTCGAGAATGTTTTCTTTACTAAGTTATCTGAATACCTACTCTTATGAAATAAAAACTGCCTCCGTGGTCGAGTAGATAGCGTGTGCGACTGCTGATCGGAAGTCCCGGGTTCGATTCCCGGTTCGGGCAAAAGTGTAACTGGGTTTTTCCGAATACTCAGTAGCAGGCTGGAGTCTGGTGTTGTGCCCGATAACGGCAATAGGCTCGCCCCCTATTTATTTATTTATTTATTTATTTGGGACAAACAAACAGTAACACATTATATCTGCGCACATAATGTAAACAAACATATTATTATAAATGTGAAACCCACACCGTTGGCCACAGCATATACAATTCATATGACTATATTATACTATACTATACCATACTATACTAATGAACAATCTATGCGAGTAAGACTACCAGAATGTTCAAATAACTATACATCGGAATCCTTAAGTTTATTTAACAAAGCAGAACGAAATCTATTTGCTGACACTGAGAATAAATCTAGTTCTGTAGTTTCTGAACAAAAGTCGTTATAGTTTTTGCACAAGCGACGTAGAGGCGCCCGCAGACCAGCATTGGTGCGGCAACGGGACACAGCAAAAAGAGGACGTGCGCACATCTCTCGTCTAATAACAGTTCTTGGGACACAGTAGCATATTTTATTAGTAATCTCAGAACAGTTATACCTGTTATAGCATAAGTCGAAAAGAAACATAATTTCTAGATATAAACGTCTAGACTTCAGGCTCATTAGATTGTAATTATCAAGAAGATTTTTATAGGTTGGGAAATTGGTTGGGAAATTGTGGCAGCACCTATAGTGCATCGATCTAAGGAATTTGCATTGCACTCTTTCTAGCATCTCAACGTATTTATTATAAAAAGGGTTCCACACCACCACCGCATATTCGAGTTGAGATCTAACTAGTGCTTTATAGAGATGACAATAAGTGCTTGCGTGTTTAAATTCAGTAGCTGATCTCATAACGAACCCGTACATACGATAAGCCTTTTTGATAATGTTGTCAATATGTTGATCAAGGTGAAGTTTGTTATCTAGCAGTACCCCTAAGTCTCGCACGGATAGAGCTTTCAATAGAGTTACATTGTTTAGATTATAATTATGATTTAAAACGTTTTTGTTCTTTGTAAATGATATAGTTAAACATTTAGAAATACTAAGGTAAAGTTTGTTTTGAAAACAGTATTCAGAGAGTCGATTTAAGTCTTCTTGTAACTGAAAACAATCTGCTGGTTTTCTTATAGCTTTAAAGATTTTTAGATCGTCAGCATAGAGCAAAAATTTTGAGTGTTTGAAACAATTTCCAATATCATTTATGAACAAAATGAATAAAAGAGGCCCTAAAATTGAGCCCTGGGGTACGCCAGATGTTACGATAGAAGTCGCCGAGTTTGATAACAACCCTCTGTGATCTATTACTAACATATGATGCAAACCAGCGAAGCAAATCTCCTCGTATGCCGTTAAATGCAATTTTGGTAAGAAGCAAATTGTGGTCTACCTTGTCGAACGCTTTTTGAAAGTCTGTGTACACTGCGTCAACTTGTACTTGTTGATCCATATTATTAAAGAGAAAGTCGGTAAATAATAATAGATTAGTAGTTGTAGATTTACTTTTAACAAATCCATGTTGTTGTTCTATTATAATTCTGTAAATTATCTTATGTATTTCCTGATAAACGAGCTTTTCAAAAAGCTTCGACAAAGCAGACAGAATAGATATGGGGCGATAATTTTCGACTTCTTGTTTGGACCCTCATTTATATACAGGAGTTATATTAGCCCTTTTAAATTGTTCAGGGAAGGTGCCGTCTGATATAAACATATTAAATATAATTTGCAGGGGTCTGTATATACTCTTAGCAGTCCTTTTAAGGAAATAAGGGGGTAGTTGATCCGGTCCAGGACCTTTAGTGGAATCTAAACCTTGTAATGACTTCAAGACCTGATGCTCGCTAAACGTTATGCTAGTAATATGAGTGCAGTTGTCACTACTCTCTTCAGGGGGTAGCCATTCGTTCAAATTTAGGTTTGAGGGAACATAAACCGATTGAAAGTAGTCCATGAACATATTGCAAATCTCATCCGGATCACTGGATGTCCGATTTTTAAAAAACATAGTGGAAGGAATGCCGACATTACCCCTACGATTATTGACATAGCTCCATAGGTATTTTACGTTCTTTTGAACATTGTCCTCAACAGAATTCAGGTAGTCAGCGTAATTTGACTTGCATAGGACCTGAAATCTATGCCGTAGATGCGAAAACTGTTCATAATCCGAAATATTATTATATGTTTTCCATTTCACCCAGACTCTGTTGTTATTTTTGAAAATGCGAATCAGTGATTTAGAGAACCACACAGGGAATTTCGATGAACGCGAGTTAGAAAAGGGTGTATAAGTTCTTATAACATTGAAAATAACATCGTAAAAAGTATTCAGACAATCCTCCGATGACAACCCCTGCAAACGATTAGTCTAATCTATATCGGCCAATTTTTTGTTTATGAGTTCGTAATTAGCTTTATAATAGTTATACTTTACAATTTTTACAGGATTGATTGTCTGTAACGTCGTTTTATATCTTATATCGGCGCAAAAGGGTGGATGATTTATATCGGGAGGTAATAAATTACATGAAGGTGCATAAGTCGCACACTCGCTATTTGATATTAGTAGATCCAGAATACGCCCCTTATAATTTTTTAAACTATTGTACTGATAAGCGTTAAGCAAAGATAAGAAATTACTCATATGTCTACAAACAAATGATGAACCAGTACTAATAAGTGCAGTCATGTTATTGTTTGTAGCTGGGAGCCACTCAATATGCGGGAGATTAAAATCTCCGAAAATATGAAAATGATTAAAGCCGAATTTGTCAGTCAGATTTTCTAATGTCTCAAAATAATCAACATATACTTCTTTGACCGTATTGGTTGGAATATATACCGCGTTAATTAGAATTTTTTCGCGTCCAGCAAACGGTAGTTGTATAAAAACATCTTCAATATGAGAACTAGCCTGGGAATTGTATGGTACACAGGTGGACTGTAACGTTTTTAATACAGCTATAAGAACACCTCCCCCATCCTTCTTATTGGTAGCAATACGATCGCGATCATTTCTGTAAACTACGTAGCGCAAATCAATAAACTCATCATCAAATATTTCTGGGGTTTGCCAGGTCTCTGTTAATATAATTATGTCATAGCAATTTGATAATATGTTCATGTACAAGAGATTCAGTTTAGAACGAATACCCCTACAATTTTGGTAGTATACTGTTAACTTATCTAACACGGTGAAAGTGAAACAATACTAAGAATAAATCAGTAATTAACATGCACGTAACCGTTACGAGACGGAAGTCCAGATTATGTATAATATATAAGATTAAAATTACTATTATTATGAAAAGTGATGACAACAAGTATAACATGTTTTAAAAAAAGCTACTATGCCTTTGTTTAAGAATTACACTATGTAAAAATAAAATATGAAGACAAAATATGAGCATTAAATGCTGTTTAACAGAGTAAAGCAAATAAACAAAAAAATACTTAGATTCTATAAAGTTATTAAATAAAATGTTAAGACATAATATGAGCCTGAATATGTGTTTAACAGAGCAAAGCAAATAACCAAAAATATACTTAATAATAAAGTTGTGAAATACTAAACAGCTAAAGCATGTATAAAAATCAATTCTAAACATGATCGGTACCGGGTTTGAATTTTGCCATTTTGGGCTTGATTTTAGAAATGTCTTTCTCGGATCGTATGGCAAATGCTGGCTCGGAGTCAATTTCGCGCACGAGAATAGTAGCATGCTTAACCCACACATATTTAAAGTTGTTCTTGACGGCGGCATCCTTACATTGTCGAAATAATTGCTTCTTTTTGAGAGTTAAGTGTTCATGCATATAAATGGGATTAGAAGGTCCAGTAAGTTGCAGTTGATTAGTATCTAGTCCTTTTGCTAGCCGGTAAGCGCTTAATAAATTATCCCTTAAGATGCGCGAGCTCAGTTTTACGATGATATTTTTCGGCTTTTTTCCCTATTACGTGGGACCTAAAAATTCATGGCGAAATGTGGTTGTAATAATATTTACACTCTGCCTATCCGTGACCCCCCCTAAACTATAAATGAAATAATTGAAAAAAATAAAATAAATAAAATAAAAAATTGGTACCGAAATTTTCTGCTTAGCAGTCTGTTGATATCACCAGCATGCTACTACATACATTATAACTCAAAACATTGCAGCATCCAACAAGCCAGTACCATAGAGCATAGATATTTACATAGAAGCGCATTTCTTATGGGCGCTCTGTAGACAAACTTTCTGTGACCCAAATTGCCGCTTGGCGGCGTGGCGTCTCTATGAGTGCAAGAGAGCGAACGTGCCTCCTGTGTATCTTAACTACGAGAGCAAGAGAGACGGAGAACGACGCCAGCGCCGCCAACGGCGCCAAATACGTACTACACTGACGACAGTCGCCAACTCGCCACTTGGAATCGGCACACGAAATCCTTAAGAAATGCGCTTCTATATGTAAATCTGTATTCATTGCCAGTACATATACCACATACCAAAAGAATATTATATAAGCACTGACATTAATTTCGTTAAACTTGTATGGTTTAGAACATTTTGGCATCCATTTTCCCATACTTGCGCTAAAAGGCCTCATATTTGAGTCGTCAGTTATGCACAGACGCGTGATTTGACTACTAAAGCGGCTCCACTTGTTTACCTAACAAGCTGGAAACAACTGATCTATAAAGCATCTCAACAAAAATGCGCCATGTTTATAAGCAAAGTCATAAACAGCAAAAAGATCTGACGTGAATTGTTGGAGTAGGAGGTAACCGAATTATTCGAGGTTGAATGCGCGCCTTATTAAGAACGAGTGTTTATCAAAGGTTTATTACACGAATTGCAGTCAAAGTCAGAATATTTGAGGTTTAGTTACCTTATATTATAGACTAAACGGAGCTTTCAGAAATTGGTTTTATTAAATTTCGCTTGAGTAATTCACACGCAGCTGTGATGAAAAGTTTAGTGATAACTGGGTATTACGTTTATATGTCGAGCTAGAAATTATTGGTCAGGCGCGAGAGCTGGACTAATTTTATTTTCATTTAATCTCTATTTAATACACCATCGTCCTGCGATATCCTAAAATATTAGCCTTTCAATAAAGCGAATGCTGTCTTACCTCTGTAACCCAAAGGGATACCTAGTAATAATCCATGGCTTAGATCAGTGCCAGTATAAGGAAGCGTTCCACGAATGTTATATCTTCATTAAATATCTTTATGAAAACCGGGCCGATGCCTTAACGAACAAACACAACAATTAAAATGTGTACATAGAAATCTTCGAAAAGGCCCTTTGCATGGCACTCT
This sequence comes from Euclidia mi, assembly GCA_944739405.2. Classification (NCBI taxonomy): domain Eukaryota; kingdom Metazoa; phylum Arthropoda; class Insecta; order Lepidoptera; family Erebidae; genus Euclidia; species Euclidia mi. The sequence goes on along the minus strand of OX123186.2, from coordinate 60,513,379 downwards.
GATGGTACCTCTACTCATATCATAATATAGCACAATTCAATCAGTATTTTTATTATTTGCGGACTTAAGAGGCCGTTCCCGTTTTTTAAGTCATTTTACCGGTTAACACGCGCGGAGATACGTGATTGTGACTTAGATATATCAACAATGGGTGCATAGGGTTCCCACCAAGAACGTAGGGTCCCAAGCCAACCTCACCTGCAAGTGGTGCACCTGCCAATCAACGGACGAGACTCTGTCAAACAAAATATCCCGATAAGTTAAAAAAAAACACTTAATAGAAATAAAAAAGAGCAGCCGTAAAACATTATTACATCTAGATACATTATAAAATAGATCCAGAATATTCTCATTTATCTCTTTTCAATATATCGTGGAACATAAGGAAATCGTAGTAAAGATATTGAAAACTCCGTTGCTTTCCTTTACAATGACTTAGTGTATACATCGAAATCACACAGCCATTCACACAGGCAGTTATATTTTCAATAACATAAAACATTACACGCGTAATACATATGTATCTCAAGGGTATTATGTATGTTGAAATGTTACGAATAAAATCCTTCAAAATCTTTTGTCAATCTGATCAGAGAACGTCCGTCTAGGTCTTCCCCTTCGTCCAAAAATGACGTACCTAACTGCACAACGCTATCTATTGTCAACATTTAGAACTTAAATTATTACCTTCGTCTTAATTTATTCGTTCCATTAGGCACTGAAAGTTCAAACTAATACATTTATATCCTCCATCATCCCTTAGTTTATCCCCATGGGAGTTGAATTTATCAAAATCTTATTTAAGCGGACGTCTTCATCATAGTAGCTCCGATCTTTAAAATTTCAGTTCAATCAGTCGAAAATCTAAGAAAATTTAAAAAAAACTAACTTAAACTTTTTTATCCCCTTAGGGGTGGAATTTATCAAAATCCTTTCTTAGGGCGTGCCTACCTCATAGTAGCTATATGCATGCAAAGGCTTAGCCCGATCGGTTTAAAATTGACAAAGTTTCATACAAACTTTCAGCCCCCATTTTATCCCCTTAGGGATAGAATTTATCAAAATATTTTCTTAGGGAATGCCTACATCATGGTAGCTATAGGCACGCAAAGTCTCAGCTGGATCAGTTAAAAATTGACAAAGTTTCATACAAACTTTCATCCCCTATTTTATCCGCTTGGGGGCAGAATTTATCAAAATCCTTTCTTAGCGGATACCTACGTCATAACATCTACCTCCATGCCAAATTTCAGTAAGATCCCTCCAGTGGTTTGGGCTGTGCGTTGATAGATCACTATGTCAGTCAGTCACCTTTGAGTTATGTATATATTTAGATACAATTTCTGACATTCATAAGAGTCACCTTAAGACCTAAGTGAGTATAGTATTTTTGAATCTTGCAGTATTTATTTTATAAGAGCATCGATTTCGTTACCATTATTTTATTATACATAATCAACAATAATAACTCACATCAAGAAGGGTTGGTCGCGCTATAATTACAGTGGTGTTTACAAGGCACGCACACAGACGCAGTGACAACGGCAAGCGGCACACGTCTTGCCTCGATGAGCGCTCAGCGCGGTCTAAAGTTCTGTAGACGCAGGATTTATATAGCGATTTCTAGCTCCGTTTAAAAATAAATTTAAAATGTTTATAAACACATTTAGAAGCTGTTTTTTTTTTGTAGCGAGGTATTATATCAAATCTTATTAGAGACTATTTGTTTTTTTATTTCTTAGTGTATTTTATGTGATAAAAAATAATCTATTTAGACATAAACTGACAAATTAATGACATTTTACGTAAAATTTTTTGGTTTATTTCTGAACGAAACCAAAGTTTCTGGCCCCATCATACCAAGAAGTAGGATGTTGTTATGTCGTATTTGCATTTAAAAGTTAATTACCCACGTAATTTTCGATGTCATGGACCATCGCGTAATGCTCATAAAATGATTTCTTCGAAACATGCTTTGCGGAAACTAGATTTTTCTGTTGTAGGTAATTAAACACTTATTTTTACTCCCAAAGTACCATAGTAGACTAAGTGATCTAACAGTATCATCGTTCATTTCTTAATTTGTTGATATATACATACATACATACATACATACATACATAGACTCACGCCTGTTTCCCCGAAGGGGTAGGCAGAGGCATATTAAACCCCCACTTTTCGCCAGTGTTTTGATCCCACGTAATAGGTGGCGAGCCTATTGCCACAGAATAAACAGTACTTACGTACAGAAGCACCACTTCTAAAACCAATTCATTGAAATTGCGACTCTTGCTACTAAGCAACAAAGTGCAATTCAGCTCGCATAAGCACTCAGTGCCTAATGCGATATTCACCTAACCGTTCCCGCTCTTTTCTAACATATAACGCTGTCGCTGTCTGGCGCGGAGTGACGCGCTAGCTGTTGCGCTAGGGTTGTCGACTTGCCGCTGCTACTATAATATTTATTCATCGTCTATCTACCTACTTGACCACGTACCTAATAATAAATAATCATCCTATAAGTATCCTATCCAACTATTTGAGCTCGTAGAACAAAAACTACAAAAAATCTGTTCGCTTACATTTTCACTATACTAATTCTTAGTTATTTCCCAAACGCGTGCACCGATTTACATGATTCAAACAGATAAAATGGTTTTTGAACTAGATCTTTAATTTGACACCATAATCGTTGGGATATCTCAACAAACAAAATATCTAATTTTCAAGTTGCTCTCGTAAAATAAATAAAATCAAATTTTCAAGTCGACAACCCTTGCGCGAGGCGTCGGACGCGGGCTTGGCAGCCGCGCCAAAGTGTAGGCACTTATCGCTGTAGGTACGGCCGAGTGAAGGAGGCCTGCTATTGCCACTTATTGGGATATTTTGTTTGCCAGAGCCTCATCCGTTGATTGGCAGGTGCACCACTTGCAGGTGAGGTTGGCTTGGGACCCTACGTTCTTGGTGGGAACCCTATGCACCCATTGTTGATATATCTAAGTCACAATCACGTATCTCCGCGCCTGTTAACCGGTAAAATGACTTCTACTGCTATCAGATCGACAGATAAATATCTCGGTAGAGACTATTATTAAATCTCTCAAAACTATATTTACATAATTAAAAGAAAACACTAATTCCACGATTTAGTGTTCATAGTTGCAAACCCATTCGTATGGGAAATATATCGAATAAAAAAGAACCATAACTCTCTAGTTATGCATAGGTATTATAAACTAAATCGAATGAGAAGCCATTCAAGTAAAGGAAACACATATTTTATACAATAAAAAGAAGTAACCATAATACGAATGTGCTTTTACATTCGGGCTAATTTTTCTTATAAAATTTGCATACTGAAAGAGGATAAACATTATCGAGAGTGATTGAGGAAAGAGCCAAATTATTTTAAAATATTGCCAATCATGTAGAACATATAGAAAATAATGTCAATTCATCTTATCACAGGCGTTTTACGACTCAACATGCAGTGCAGCCGGAGATTGGAAAGAAAGTATTTAGGCAATTTAATACTTTCAGTGCCTGAAAGTTCAAACTAATACATTTATATCCTTCATCATCCCTTAGTTTATCCCCATGGGAGTTGAATTTATCAAAATCTTATTTAAGCGGACGTCTTCATCATAGTAGCTTCGATCTTTAAAATTTCAGTTCAATCAGTCGAAAATCTAAGAAAATTTAAAAAAAACTAACTTAAACTTTTTTATCCCCTTAGGGGTGGAATTTATCAAAATCCTTTCTTAGGGCGTGCCTACCTCATAGTAGCTATATGCATGCAAAGTCTTAGCCCGATCGGTTCAAAATTGACAAAGTTTCATACAAACTTTCAGCCCCCATTTTATCCCCTTAGGGATAGAATTTATCAAAATCTTTTCTTAGGGAATGCCTACATCATGGTAGCTATAGGCACGCAAAGTCTCAGCTGGATCAGTTAAAAATTGACAAAGTTTCAAACAAACTTTCAGCCCCTATTTTATCCGCTTGGGGGCAGAATTTATCAAAATCCTTTCTTAGCGGATGCCTACGTCATAACATCTACCTCCATGCCAAATTTCAGTAAGATCCCTCCAGTGGTTTGGGCTGTGCGTTGATAGATCACTATGTCAGTCAGTCACCTTTGAGTTATGTATATATTTAGATACAATTTCTGACATTCATAAGAGTCACCTTAAGACCTAAGTGAGTATAGTATTTTTGAATCTTGCAGTATTTATTTTATAAGAGCATCGATTTCGTTACCATTATTTTATTATACATAATCAACAATAATAACTCACATCAAGAAGGGTTGGTCGCGCTATAATTACAGTGGTGTTTACAAGGCACGCACACAGACGCAGTGACAACGGCAAGCGGCACACGTCTTGCCTCGATGAGCGCTCAGCGCGGTCTAAAGTTCTGTAGACGCAGGATTTATATAGCGATTTCTAGCTCCGTTTAAAAATAAATTTAAAATGTTTATAAACACATTTAGAAGCTGTTTTTTTTTTGTAGCGAGGTATTATATCAAATCTTATTAGAGACTATTTGTTTTTTTATTTCTTAGTGTATTTTATGTGATAAAAAATAATCTATTTAGACATAAACTGACAAATTAATGACATTTTACGTAAAATTTTTTGGTTTATTTCTGAACGAAACCAAAGTTTCTGGCCCCATCATACCAAGAAGTAGGATGTTGTTATGTCGTATTTGCATTTAAAAGTTAATTACCCACGTAATTTTCGATGTCATGGACCATCGCGTAATGCTCATAAAATGATTTCTTCGAAACATGCTTTGCGGAAACTAGATTTTTCTGTTGTAGGTAATTAAACACTTATTTTTACTCCCAAAGTACCATAGTAGACTAAGTGATCTAACAGTATCATCGTTCATTTCTTAATTTGTTGATATATACATACATACATACATACATACATAGACTCACGCCTGTTTCCCCGAAGGGGTAGGCAGAGGCATATTAAACCCCCACTTTTCGCCAGTGTTTTGATCCCACGTAATAGGTGGCGAGCCTATTGCCACAGAATAAACAGTACTTACGTACAGAAGCACCACTTCTAAAACCAATTCATTGAAATTGCGACTCTTGCTACTAAGCAACAAAGTGCAATTCAGCTCGCATAAGCACTCAGTGCCTAATGCGATATTCACCTAACCGTTCCCGCTCTTTTCTAACATATAACGCTGTCGCTGTCTGGCGCGGAGTGACGCGCTAGCTGTTGCGCTAGGGTTGTCGACTTGCCGCTGCTACTATAATATTTATTCATCGTCTATCTACCTACTTGACCACGTACCTAATAATAAATAATCATCCTATAAGTATCCTATCCAACTATTTGAGCTCGTAGAACAAAAACTACAAAAAATCTGTTCGCTTACATTTTCACTATACTAATTCTTAGTTATTTCCCAAACGCGTGCACCGATTTACATGATTCAAACAGATAAAATGGTTTTTGAACTAGATCTTTAATTTGACACCATAATCGTTGGGATATCTTAACAAACAAAATATCTAATTTTCAAGTTGCTCTCGTAAAATAAATAAAATCAAATTTTCAAGTCGACAACCCTTGCGCGAGGCGTCGGACGCGGGCTTGGCAGCCGCGCCAAAGTGTAGGCACTTATCGCTGTAGGTACGGCCGAGTGAAGGAGGCCTGCTATTGCCACTTATTGGGATATTTTGTTTGCCAGAGCCTCATCCGTTGATTGGCAGGTGCACCACTTGCAGGTGAGGTTGGCTTGGGACCCTACGTTCTTGGTGGGAACCCTATGCACCCATTGTTGATATATCTAAGTCACAATCACGTATCTCCGCGCCTGTTAACCGGTAAAATGACTTCTACTGCTATCAGATCGACAGATAAATATCTCGGTAGAGACTATTATTAAATCTCTCAAAACTATATTTACATAATTAAAAGAAAACACTAATTCCACGATTTAGTGTTCATAGTTGCAAACCCATTCGTATGGGAAATATATCGAATAAAAAAGAACCATAACTCTCTAGTTATGCATAGGTATTATAAACTAAATCGAATGAGAAGCCATTCAAGTAAAGGAAACGCATATTTTATACAATAAAAAGAAGTAACCATAATACGAATGTGCTTTTACATTCGGGCTAATTTTTCTTATAAAATTTGCATACTGAAAGAGGATAAACATTATCGAGAGTGATTGAGGAAAGAGCCAAATTATTTTAAAATATTGCCAATCATGTAGAACATATAGAAAATAATGTCAATTCATCTTATCACAGGCGTTTTACGACTCAACATGCAGTGCAGCCGGAGATTGGAAAGAAAGTATTTAGGCAATTTAATACTTTCAGTGCCTGAAAGTTCAAACTAATACATTTATATCCTTCATCATCCCTTAGTTTATCCCCATGGGAGTTGAATTTATCAAAATCTTATTTAAGCGGACGTCTTCATCATAGTAGCTTCGATCTTTAAAATTTCAGTTCAATCAGTCGAAAATCTAAGAAAATTTAAAAAAAACTAACTTAAACTTTTTTATCCCCTTAGGGGTGGAATTTATCAAAATCCTTTCTTAGGGCGTGCCTACCTCATAGTAGCTATATGCATGCAAAGTCTTAGCCCGATCGGTTCAAAATTGACAAAGTTTCATACAAACTTTCAGCCCCCATTTTATCCCCTTAGGGATAGAATTTATCAAAATCTTTTCTTAGGGAATGCCTACATCATGGTAGCTATAGGCACGCAAAGTCTCAGCTGGATCGGTTAAAAATTGACAAAGTTTCAAACAAACTTTCAGCCCCTATTTTATCCGCTTGGGGGCAGAATTTATCAAAATCCTTTCTTAACGGATGCCTACGTCATAACATCTACCTCCATGCCAAATTTCAGTAAGATCCCTCCAGTGGTTTGGGCTGTGCGTTGATAGATCACTATGTCAGTCAGTCACCTTTGAGTTATGTATATATTTAGATACAATTTCTGACATTCATAAGAGTCACCTTAAGACCTAAGTGAGTATAGTATTTTTGAATCTTGCAGTATTTATTTTATAAGAGCATCGATTTCGTTACCATTATTTTATTATACATAATCAACAATAATAACTCACATCAAGAAGGGTTGGTCGCGCTATAATTACAGTGGTGTTTACAAGGCACGCACACAGACGCAGTGACAACGGCAAGCGGCACACGTCTTGCCTCGATGAGCGCTCAGCGCGGTCTAAAGTTCTGTAGACGCAGGATTTATATAGCGATTTCTAGCTCCGTTTAAAAATAAATTTAAAATGTTTATAAACACATTTAGAAGCTGTTTTTTTTTGTAGCGAGGTATTATATCAAATCTTATTAGAGACTATTTGTTTTTTTATTTCTTAGTGTATTTTATGTGATAAAAAATAATCTATTTAGACATAAACTGACAAATTAATGACATTTTACGTAAATTTTTTTGGTTTATTTCTGAACGAAACCAAAGTTTCTGGCCCCATCATACCAAGAAGTAGGATGTTGTTATGTCGTATATGCATTTAAAAGTTAATTACCCACGTAATTTTCGATGTCATGGACCATCGCGTAATGCTCATAAAATGATTTCTTCGAAACATGCTTTGCGGAAACTAGATTTTTCTGTTGTAGGTAATTAAACACTTATTTTTACTCCCAAAGTACCATAGTAGACTAAGTGATCTAACAGTATCATCGTTCATTTCTTAATTTGTTGATATATACATACATACATACATACATACATACATAGACTCACGCCTGTTTCCCCGAAGGGGTAGGCAGAGGCATATTAAACCCCCACTTTTCGCCAGTGTTTTGATCCCACGTAATAGGTGGCGAGCCTATTGCCACAGAATAAACAGTACTTACGTACAGAAGCACCACTTCTAAAACCAATTCATTGAAATTGCGACTCTTGCTACTAAGCAACAAAGTGCAATTCAGCTCGCATAAGCACTCAGTGCCTAATGCGATATTCACCTAACCGTTCCCGCTCTTTTCTAACATATAACGCTGTCGCTGTCTGGCGCGGAGTGACGCGCTAGCTGTTGCGCTAGGGTTGTCGACTTGCCGCTGCTACTATAATATTTATTCATCGTCTATCTACCTACTTGACCACGTACCTAATAATAAATAATCATCCTATAAGTATCCTATCCAACTATTTGAGCTCGTAGAACAAAAACCACAAAAAATCTGTTCGCTTACATTTTCACTATACTAATTCTTAGTTATTTCCCAAACGCGTGCACCGATTTACATGATTCAAACAGATAAAATGGTTTTTGAACTAGATCTTTAATTTGACACCATAATCGTTGGGATATCTCAACAAACAAAATATCTAATTTTCAAGTTGCTCTCGTAAAATAAATAAAATCAAATTTTCAAGTCGACAACCCTTGCGCGAGGCGTCGGACGCGGGCTTGGCAGCTGCGCCAAAGTGTAGGCATTTATCGCTGTAGGTACGGCCGAGTGAAGGAGGCCTGCTATTGCCACTTATTGGGATATTTTGTTTGCCAGAGCCTCATCCGTTGATTGGCAGGTGCACCACTTGCAGGTGAGGTTGGCTTGGGACCCTACGTTCTTGGTGGGAACCCTATGCACCCATTGTTGATATATCTAAGTCACAATCACGTATCTCCGCGCCTGTTAACCGGTAAAATGACTTCTACTGCTATCAGATCGACAGATAAATATCTCGGTAGAGACTATTATTAAATCTCTCAAAACTATATTTACATAATTAAAAGAAAACACTAATTCCACGATTTAGTGTTCATAGTTGCAAACCCATTCGTATGGGAAATATATCGAATAAAAAAGAACCATAACTCTCTAGTTATGCATAGGTATTATAAACTAAATCGAATGAGAAGCCATTCAAGTAAAGGAAACACATATTTTATACAATAAAAAGAAGTAACCATAATACGAATGTGCTTTTACATTCGGGCTAATTTTTCTTATAAAATTTGCATACTGAAAGAGGATAAACATTATCGAGAGTGATTGAGGAAAGAGCCAAATTATTTTAAAATATTGCCAATCATGTAGAACATATAGAAAATAATGTCAATTCATCTTATCACAGGCGTTTTACGACTCAACATGCAGTGCAGCCGGAGATTGGAAAGAAAGTATTTAGGCAATTTTATTATAGCCTCATACATTTCATGAGTTTGTTGATAAAGTATTTACTTTATATCACACAGTAGGCTCGATGCCTCGTATAAGAAATAAGAATTCTCGAATGAGCCTACGCTCTACAATTTATCTTTCGCCATAAATTCAATTTTATGTCTTCTTTGGTATATTAAATAACTATGTAACATAGCATAGGGTTCCCACCAAGAACTTAGGGTCCCAAGCCAACCTCACCTGCAAGCGGTGCACCTGTCGATCAACGGACGAGGCTCTGACAAACAAAATATCCCGATAAGCGGCAATAGGCTCGCCACCTATTACGTGGGATCAAAACACTGGCGAAAAGTGGGCGTTTAATATGCCTCTGCCTACCCCTTCGGGGAAACAGGCGTGAGTCTATGTATGTATGTATGTGTGTATGTAACAAAGGCATTAATATAGGCATCGTTAAAATCTTCGGTGCCTTTGTTGCGTAAGATTTTTAATATATCAAAATCAATGTTCTTAGCAATCATTTTCAATATAAATTATATGTTCATTCGTAAAAAAAGCAACAAATTTACACTCTAGTTTTTACGTTACTTTCGCTTTTTGCAAAGATTATCATCATCATACAGCCTTTACAGTTCACAGCTGGATCCTTCCTCTCTAGGCAAGCAAAGGATTTGATTTACTATACCACGCTGGTCAGACGGGTTAGTGTAGAGTTCAATGTCGAGTTTGTCGTATCTTCGCAATAATACTATTTGCATTATGTTTTTTTCTCTTACGACACCAACGGAATGAAATGGAGTAGTGACACATTGTATTTTTCATCTCATGATTATTGCTGTCAGACGTCTATGAAAAGCGCCTAATATGTGTATTATCAACGGATACGTATTTAATAGTTAAACTATATTCTCTCGCAGATGTAATCAATTATCTGTCGAAGTGTGAATACCTACAGGTAGGTACGTGCTATGATGTACATCTCCTAGAAATGTAAACTGTTTGATTTCTAGGAAGCCAAGTCAGTTAATTTATATCTGAATTAATGCAGATATATTCAACGTTCAAATTTCCAAACTCAATACATTCTTAGACTAACCTATTTTCGCATAAGCGTTTTCACTCCAGTATACTTCGGCAAATATTCATAACTTTACGGAAGTACCGTTGCTACGCAATTTCAAGGCTCATTATTGAGTAAATGATCCGTTGAAATAAACATTCTTTAGAGGCGTCTTTTCGAAAAAATGCTCTCGCAGAAAAATAGCTAAAACACATTATAAAGAGGAATAATCTGACAGCAAATAATTCTCTTTATTCATGAGTATGACTCTACCCACGATTTCCTTAACGTTCACGTTATGTACCCTGTAATAACATTGGTGTCGTAAACTATTCAGAGGTGAAGGTTTTATAACCATTTTGGATTACTTACAACATACAAAATCAAGAGATAACCCTTTGGAAGACAATCACGAAATTTGATATCCTAAACATAATGAATATGTCTTTGATTATAGAGGATATAAGTTAGAAGTAAAACAAGGGATTTGATATTCTTTAATATATATCATATATAATAATTATGAAAGTCGTTAAAGTTTATTAATCTAGTGACAATCCGGGGGTCAATGGTCGTCGGCCTTCAACCCTCGAACCACATTCACCCGGACGACCCAGGAAGGTTTCATAACAGCAATTTGCTGAAAGTGGTTTATGCGAACAACGTATTTTATTATTGTTTATGTGATAGTTTCCAAGTATAACACTGCAATATGCACCTAGATTCCTCGTTGCATAAAACTGCACTAACAACTCAAGTTAATGCTGTTATCAAACATTTCGCGAACAAACAAGATGTAATTGCTTTTAAACTGAGTATCCAGCTTAAGGCAATATTTGAAGTACTGAACAAGCATGCAAGATTTATTAGTTTCTGATCTTAACTCTGATTAATGCAAGAGGGTTGACCCAGTTTGTTAAAAACACGAATTAAGTTAAACATAACATTAAAATGGATTTAATCGTTTTAGAAAAAAACTTGTGATTTGATAATATATTATGTTTTAGAACGGATTTGGGATTATTATACCGTTAAGTGTCTGCTTATTATGTATTGAGATTGACACTACACTAATAAATTAGAGAACATATTTTTGAGTACTTTCTACAAGTGAGATAAGAGTATTTGTGACATAATATATCGAAGTTTACTAGACGTCTCTATGGCTTATCATAATTCTAGTAATTGTGTAATTAACTTGGTTAGCATTATGACGCAAAAATGAATAATACATATTATGTAGTGTTTATACTTTTATAAGTACTTTGTAAGCTCCATAAATACTGTTTGTGTTGTTATTTGATAATGCTTGGAAACTACAGATTTTAAAAGCCTATTACCAATATTATAATTATCTTAGATGTGCTAGTAGTATTACGATGTGGCAGCTATTTGTACATATCCCAAGTTCCACGACAATTATTGGGACTTGCATTGCCACTGCAGCTTGCTAATTCTTTGGGCTACGTCGATCACATTGGTTAAATAAATAGGTAGATGCGAAAGCACATTATTCTAATGTGATACAGAGTGCAACATACTACGCAGAGGACTGAACTAATTATAGTATTTTCGCTGTATGATGATATGCATGACAGTTCTCATTTTACGTATCACGCATACTACTTTCAACTTATGAAAATAAATTGGCAAAAAAAAAACAATTATTAAAAAAATATATATTAAAAATTACAAAATAAATTGATACTAGTATGTCTCTCTCTATTTTTATAATTATTATTAACTGTAAATAAATTATTTAAATATAATAAAATATAATCCTCAAAATGTCAGATGCATGAAACGAACCCTCTGTCAGTAGAGATTGACACCATTGAATCGGCATGAAATCGATGAATAGGAGCGGCCATCTTATGATAGAATACTTCAGTACAAGCGCCTTGTACCTATGCGGATTGTGATTCTGTCTGTTTGGTGTGTTATTTTTTATTTTTTTGTTGTGTTTTATTTGGTTGGTACAATGCCAAAAATAACAAAAAAGATAGTTTTAAACTCTCAAAGCCGTGGGTTAGTGCTTCGTTTGAGGATCTTCTTTGAACGAGACCGTGCAAACGGGGGCCCGGTAATACCGATCGACAGTGTTGATTACAGAGTTGCGGCAGCTCTGCTCTGGACATCGGCAAGGTTTCAGTGTCTCGAATATCCAATGAAAAATTTAGAGAAACTAGTTTTGAAGACAAGAAGCTGCCCACTCCGAAGAAACGTGAGCGTAAAGCTTCAATAACTAACATAGATAGTTCCGATGTGGTGGCAATACGAAATCCCTACACTGATAAAATTAATCAGTCGTAGAAATAACACAATCGACAATACGGTAAAGGTTTTGAAATACGTCGCCGTTTTTAGGGGTTGTAAGTGATTGGGAGGGGAGGGGGGTAGGTCTCGGAACCTCTCCTCACCATTTTCACTTGCCGGAAATACTTGGTTTCTTCTGAAAAAAAAATATCTCCCAACATCGGAGCAGTGGCGGCGCTAGGCGTCGGCGACGTCGGCGACCGCCGACGGCCTCGCGCCTGAGGGGGCCTCGCAAAAAGTTTTACAAGTTACATACTTAATTTCATTTCGCCAATCATCCTGGCTTAGGTAGCTGACACCGAACAATTCGGGAAAAAGCTAAGCAAATGATAATGACTTTAATTATTTTCGAACACGTGCGTGACAAGATCTGTGTTGGGTGAAAATGTTTGAATTGTCAATTATTTATTCATCTTATTTTCGGACTAAGGGTCAAAAGAGAACCTACTATAACCTATTTAGTTACTTATTACAGAACCCTAGGTACTCGAAAGCAATGACGGCAATGACGCACAAATTTGACGTTACCTGTCAATATCATTCACACAAGATAGCGGTTGCGTTTCGTATCACGTTTTTTCGTATAAAACCTAAATATCGCTTTTATTGATTCCACTAGTTTAATAAAGTGAGGTTGACTGTGATTAAGGGTCAAAAGAGAACCTAACACAACCTATTTAATTACTTTCACATAAGACCTAAAATTACGTTCCGTTTTGCATATTTGAATGAAGAATTTTTGGAAATTGTTTAAAAATATTTAGACCCAACTCCAGCAGCCAAAATTACTTTTAAGGGATTAAAACTAACTCCCATAAGCCCCCTACACCACCAATACCCTCAAATTCGGGCGACTCGTTTCGAAACCCAACCCGACAATATTTACAGACTGGGATAAATATGTCATTTTTTCAATTATTTGCTGATCTCAAATGCGGTCGAGGTGACCGCATTTGAGATCAGCAAATAATTATCTCTGTTGGAGAAGATTCAGATATGAGGTTTTAGTTCGAGTGACAGTGACTAATAATAAAAAAAATATATTTTAAAATTACTGCGTTTGATTTGTGAATATATTTGCCAAAACACTTTTAAAATTAATTTTATTTCGAAGATGTAAAATCGGTAACTACGTACCATTGCATGTCGTTTGCCAATTAATTCGTTATTTATAAATAATCGATTAACTTTCCTTAGGTTACATCACTATAATTGTCAGTCATGAACTGTCATGCATATCATTATACAGCGAAAATACTATAGTCGATCGAATGGTGACCTTTGTTAACTTCATTTCGACAGTAGCAACAGGAATCTTGATTTACTAAATACCAACCCGTCGGAAGCTGACCACTAAGTCATAATGTCATATACTTCAAGTTTCAATTTGGTCATTATTGGTATTTCAATACTGAGCGGAATAATAGCTTTCGGTAGTAAGTGCTAATCTGGAGAGTTTACTGCTCTGACGGCGCAGTGGTTTCAGAGACCGCCTCTTCGCACAACACTTCCTTCAGTGTTGTGGGTTCGATCCCTAAACGAGACGATATATTGGTGGGACCAACAAGTTGTTTTTCGAGTTTGGGTGTTTTTTGTGTCTATTGAATGTTTGTAAAGTCCATCCTGATTCAGGACTTATTACTAATGTGGTCTCCCTTATTTAAATAACAAAAGTGTGTCTAACTTTATGTCATTTGATTATCTCATTACAAAAATGCATATTCAGCTGAACGCGTTCACATTTTATATTAATATTGATAGACCTGTGATATTCGTCCGATGACCATTTATAGTCTCGTAGCTACGAGGGTCAAACTGAAAGTTCTTAGAACTGGCCACTTATAAACAATATAATAAAAAAAATATTCTAAAATTTGAAAATAGAACTCTTTGCCAATATTACTGAGTATATATTTCATTCATTTGTCATTTGTTTTACGATTTGGCGGCAAATTGAAAATTGTCTGTGTCACGTCAACATGAATTTAACACGAGAAAATTTTCGTGCAATGATTTTTTATGACTTTCGATGTCATTTAAGTCAACAAGAAAGTTATGATAGACTACGATTGGCCTTTCACGATGAAGCCCCATCTCGTGCGACTGTTTACAACTGGTTTAATGAGTTTAAACGTGGTCGCACTAATCTCACTGATGATGTACGTGAGGGACGGCCTTCTACGGCGACGACTGAAAATAACATCTGTGTTGTGCGGCGTATGATAGAGACTGACAAAAGAGTGACCTATCAGCAGATTCGGACAAGCTTAGGCATCGGTATGAGTCAAGTGCACAAAATCCTCCACGAACATTTAGCGGTCAGGAAGCTTTGCGCCCGGTGGATACCTCATAATTTGACTAAGGCTCAAAAACTCCATCGTGTGGATTGGTGCCGTAAAATGATTGAAAGATTTAACGGAGGTGACTCAAATGCTGTGTTCGACATACTAACAGGTGACGAAAGCTGGATTTACTGTTATGATCCTGAAACCAAAAGACAATCTGCTCAGTGGGTGTTTCCTTTCGAGGAGTTGCCAACTAAAGTGAAGAGAGATCGAAGTGCGGGAAAAAAAATGGTGGCCTCGTTCTTTGGAAGGATAGGTCATTTCGCAACAATTGTGTTAGAGGATCAAAAAACAGTTTCTGCAGAATGGTACACTACCAATTGTTTGCCACTTGTCTTGGAAAAAGTTCGAGAGAAACGACCTCGCAGTAGGATCCTCCTTCACCACGACAACGCCTCGTCGCACACCGCCAAGCGAACGATCGACTATTTGGCGACATCAAACGTTGAATTACTGGGTCACCCGCCGTATAGCCCCGACCTCGCGCCTTGTGATTTTTATTTATTTCCAAAAATTAAAGAAAAACTTAAAGGAAAGCGGTTTATGAATGCTGAAGAAGCGGTGGCTGCGTATCGCGATGCCATTGAAGAGACCCCTAAGGACGAGTGGGCAAAGTGCTTTTCCCAGTGGTTCCATCGCATGCAGCGGTGTATTGACGTCAATGGACAATATTTTGAAAAGATATAATAAAACTAATAACTGGCTAATGTAATCAGTTTTTGATTTTCTAAGAACTTTCAGTTTGACCCTCGTATTCAACCGTATTTGCACTATTCATTAATGTACGCATATTTTATGAATATTATTTTAGATTTTCCAGTCAGTCAGTTTACGTAATTTTATTTTTTGGCGAGTTGCTCGTGGCTTGGCGTTCTTGTGCTTTAACCCATAAAGCCTACCCATTCCAGGAAAAACACTATTACTACCTAGGGATTTTAAGGACCCCAATATATAAAAATTCATATTGATAAAGAAAAAACAATTTAATTACAATTATTATTTATTGTTATAGACTGCTTATTTGACAATCCAAAAAAATTATCAATTGGTTATGGTAACACATTCTTGACACATAGCCTCAGTATGTTCACCGCTAAGAGGTTTTTGGCACATGCCACAGGTGACCTTGGTTTTTCAATCCTTGCCTCTTGGGCACATGGCACGTCTTTTTTTAGCAGTGGGAGCAGAACTTGGTTCTTTCAATAGCCGCTTCTTTTGCAAGATCCCACCTAACAGAACTTGAAGATTCATGGGCAAAGAGGGCCATCTAAATCGTTCCTCCATTTGAGGGGTGATCAGATCTATGGCAAGCTTTTTCAAGAAATTACGTCTTTTTGTAGCTCTATTTGTGACCATTTTTAGCAGGACTTCTTCATCTTCTGATTGGTCTTAATACAACCACTAAGTGATCTGTTGGTCCATCTATGCAATTTTGATCATTAAAACTAAACCAATGACATTAAACACAATATTGAATAAACTATTAAAACGAAACAAAATTGCTTGATTTGTCCATATATGTTCTTATAGAAAGGAACACCACATTGTAATAACTACATCAAAATATTAAACTTACCCTTTAAAATATTATATAAAAACTAACAGCATTCACCAATATATCGACAAAAAGAAATTACAAAATACTACACGTTATTACTACCCTGGGGTCTGACAGACCCATAAATAGCTATATTTCCGTCTACACTGTGTCAATGACACTAGACTAGTTAAAAGATGGCCGCCGACGTAATTAAAGATTAGCTCGAGTGGCACAATAGTACGTTTCGTTATTGCAAAAATATCTACAAATATGCAACCTCTGAGGTTTGCTGGACCCCCGGGTAGGGTTTAAGGGTTAAAATTCTCAAATGCCGGCAAAAGACCTGCTTGGTCTTTAAAACTTCATCTTATCTTTGAATTGATTTTGTTAATTTTACTAACAAGGCCCCTTTAAAATGTTCAATACCAAGAAATACACAAAGTACTATTATTGTAAGTAAACAATTTCAATCTTGAGATCAAACACTAACGTTGTTGCCCGCTGTAAACGGAAACAATTTTGTACAAACTCAACTCTAGACTTTTGAATAGAATATTGGAAGTTTCTCTCATGTCGAACAAGTTGTTACAGCTATAAAATATTCCTTATACAGAGTACTGATTCTGAGAATACTGTTAGCGGCAAACTTTGTAGTCATCTGTGCTTTTACACAATTTCTGCTCGACGACCGTTTAATTACTTCGGTATTTCAAACAAGAATATTCATCCGATATTGCTTGTTTCACAAAGGAGTAGACAGAGACTAAGTTCATCTAAAATCACGTTACGCTTACGCTATTCCTAATGTCCATAGTGCAGGATCGATCCATCGGACATGTCGTGCGAAGGGTCACAACTGTGGCATTACAGAGGAAATTTCAGGTTTACCGATCAGTGAAGTGCAAATAAAGGTCCACTGCAACAATACAAAAGGAGGCAGCTGTGTCCCGATCTGATGACCACCACCACTTTGCTAAGAATGTAGCAACGAAGCATAAAGGTTATTAGTGTAGGTATCAAGCGTGCCCATCGTTTTAGTAATTTTAATCTAGCGTTATCATTGATGAGCACCAACCTGTTTAATATTTCCACAGAAACAGTGCACTGTTAAGAATAATATATCAAGTGAGTACGTACAGACCTACACTTATTACTTTCAGCACAGAATTATGATAGTGCCGATTCCATTCATTACAGTGGATAAGAATTTATCAAATTTTCTTCATCGAAACTAAGGTTTCACTTCTTCTTAAATTGACAAAAAGACCCTTAAAACCTTAACCTTAAACTCTTGTAGCACTCATAGCAAGACTTGGCTTGCCGTAACAGATCGGCAAAGTTCAGCAACGCTTTCACAGGTCACCACTTGGATGGGTGACCACGTGCGGCATTTACATCTGAGCGCTACCGTGCTTCGGAGGACACGTAAAGCTGTCGGTCCGAATTCTTGTCTAGAGATAAGGATCGTTAGGCCATGTTGGAGGCCTTCGGGCGGTCTGAAAACTCTGTCACCAGAGTTGGCCACACACACACACGAAAAACAAAACAAAAACAAGGGTCTTTTTGTCAATTTAGGAAGAAGAGAAAGATAAAACACGTGTTTAAAATGTTGATGCCACTAAAATGAAAAAGTTGCTACCCGAAATGTAGATACTACATATTGATTCAGCAAAATGCATAACTTATTTTAAAGCATGTGTAATCCACATGTCAGAGTGAGTAAACCTGTATGGTTATACGGGCTCATTTGCAAGCCCCGTAGTAAAGGAAAATCTTACAATATTTCCTTAAAGGAAAACCAATTATGCTTGCAACAATGCTTGTTCGTACCTAAGCTAAGCCTCGTGTCCAACATCCCCGTCATCAACTTATACAAAGACTAATCCGAACTCTAATGACGTGCCCCAGACAGGCTTTTATTTTATATTTCATGTCTAACTAACTTTAGTCGTTTTAAAGGAATATTTATATGGAGTGAGTAATAACGATATCTCTGATTTTTTTTTAATGTTAACCTTTTCAAACAAGGTAAACGAATCCATAAAATTTTGTCTCAAAGAGATTGTTCAATATGTCGGAAAAATAAATACTTACGTCATGAGATCTTGTCGCTCGTTAACTTGCGTTTTCTAATTTTTGTATACTTTTATTTTATTAGTCTCACGCCTGTATCCGAAGGGGTAGGCAGAGGTGTTTATATTACACCCATATACATAATATTACACCTATTGTTGTATAATATTGTACTTATAATGAAAGAGACGGCACGTCGTGAATTCTATCGTAGGTATGTCTCATCGTTTACCTAATAATGCTACATGAAGCTAAACTTAATACTAGCTTCATATAAATAAAAATACTAATTACTTAGATATCTACAATACAATATTTTATACCTTCCTGTATAAAATAATAATAGTGCCCGATACCGGTCTCAATTAGTTTGCTGTTCACACTTATTAACTCGAGAAAAGTTGGTGATGTTTTAGATTTAAGAAGCCTCAAATTAACGTGCCTTTTCGTCGATGGTTAAACTAGGTAGGTACGCCTTAGTAGACAATCAATTTCAATCTTTCCTTATTTGTATACACCAGTCTAGTCTTCTTAATTGCATAAATTAACTAATTAAGACATAAATAGAATTATTCTGTTTTTCGCCGACATTTCGACTCGCATTTTGTTTAGAGAAATTATATAATTATGACCTTCCTAATTTATTCTGTCTCTTTCTAGTATCTATATATCAACTTATCCCACCCTCTCCTTTCCTATCCCGAACGACACGTGCTGGGTTGAGGTGCCACTCTTACACGGTAGAACAGATACCGTCACGCACCAAACGTTTCGGCGCCTCTTATCTCTGCCGTACCATTAAGATGTGGAACTCTTTACCAGTCCACGTGTTTCCCTCCACTTATGATCCCGGGTCCAGTAGTAAAGGAAAATCTTAAGCAGGGCGTGAAAAAGCTGTACTCAAGGCCGTCAAGGTGAGGGCCATCATGCCATATTGCCATGCTGGCTGCTGGGATGATGGCCATCACTATGGGACTTTACTGACTGCTTAACATCAGGCAGCATGGAGTCAATTTGTTCGGCAGAAAAAAAAAGTATTATCAAATAGAACACAAAACTACACAAGTGAAACACTGGCGCCATCATTTTTTTAAAAAGATCAAAGTGTCAAGCTTGACGTGTAGCCGTGTGTACGTCACAAGCCAAGTCGCTTGTAAACCATTTACCGTGACCACTTGACCCGTGAAGGAATATCGGAGAATTGTCGGTTTATCCCCAGGAAGTGTTTGTTCGTCTCATTAATTCCGCGGTCATTATCTTACTTTTTACCATCCTATGATATGTTACTATTTACCATTTATGCTATTTTTATAAAAGGAAAGGAATCTTTCTCCGCATACTTTCGTTTACTAATACGGCAAGACTCATTTGCGACAAATTCTTGTCATCTCAAAGAGAACTGAGCAAAGATAGGTCACTCAAACTCCAGAAAATCATTTCAAATTAAACGAAACATTCTGCACTCGAGAAGCGGCAACACTGGCACTAGCCGCACGTCAAGTAGGTACCTATAGCGAGTCTCTCGCCACTTTATTAAAATTATCAAGAGCATGAAAAGGGAACCGAACGAGGTGATGGTGAGTTTTGATGTCGAGTCACTATTCACCAATGTTCCTATACAAGATTGCCTTGACATCGTAGAAAGGAAATTAAGGAAAAACGGTCTGTCTAACCTATACATAGTTCTACTTAAGAATTGCTTGGATGGAAACTACTTCCTATACCGTCGACAACATTACCTCCAGATCGATGGAGTGGCTATGGGTAGCCCTTTAGCACCAGTAATGGCCAACATCTGGAAGAAGCACCTTGAAGAATCCATAGACATGCAAGTATCAAATGTGAAACTATGGAAAAGGCATATCGACGATATCTTCTGCATCATGAAGGGCAACAAGCAGGACGTAGAACAATTTGCAGACAAATTGAACTCCATACATCCGAACATCCGATTCACATTCGAAATGGAGGTAGACGGATCGTTACCCTTTCTCGACGTTAAAGTGACAGTGATAGATAATGGTACCCTTGCACACACCTAGGAAACCGACACATACCGACAGATATCTCAACGCAAACTCGCACCAACATGCGCGGCGCCTGGACTCCGTTGTGTCTTCGTTAGTGAACGAAGCGTATGACCTATGTGACCCTGAACAATTAAATAGTGAGCTGTCACATGTCCGGGAGGTACTTAGGCGCAACGGATACATGAAGAACATACTCCGTCGGAAGAGGAACGATCGTAAACCTGAAGTAATCAGAGTGCTGGCTTACATGCCGTTTCTAAAAGGAGTGACGGACAAGGTTGGAACAGTACTCAATAAATACTCCATCAAGACTGTATACAGTCCGCTCTCTAAGATAGCGCACAATCTGCGTACCCCAAAGAATATCATTCCTCTCCAAACACCTGGCGCCTACAAAGTCGATTGCAGCTGTGGTAGTTCATATATCGGACAGACTAAGCGTACAATCGCTGAAAGAGTAAAGGAACATATCGCAGCTCTAAAAACGCGACATATTAATATGTCGGCTATTAGCTGAGCATTTGTTGGAGTCTGGACCAAACCACTGGATAGAACTGCATCAACCACAAGTCTTATCCACCGATCGTCACTATTACTCCAGGGTCTCCAGGATAGTACGTGAAGCGGTAGACATCAAGAAACATAACAATTTCAGGAGGATAGATATAGATTAACGACTACTTGGAATCCGGTCATCAGCAAATGTAAACACCGCCTCAGTGATAAATCGCAACAGTGTGTAGACGTCAATAGTGTAGTGTGTCGGAGTACCGACATTGCGAACTTAAATAAAGACCAAGTTAGGGTAGGTGCCGAAACCCGCACTTTCACAAGACGGCCGCCTCGTCCGACGGCGTCCACTCGTTGTCGACAGGTGGTCCACGGGTGGACGCCGCATTATCTTTATTATATTAATTATTGTATTGGCACTCATAGCTGTTGCGTTTGATGAAAAAGAAAATAAAAGACGCAACAAAAAAATCATTCGCGGGCAGCGCGCGGTCCGCTTCGGACCCGCGCGTTGGCAATGCGCAGTCAACGCAAGGCAAACATGCGAGCAGCGAGTTGTCACCGAGTGGTCCACCCGCCGTCCACGCGTGGAGGGCTTACGACAAAGGCGATCCGGTGACGCTACAGAGTTGATGAAGTGAGCGCATACCCATACAAGTCCATATGAAGAATACTAACCGCACGCGGCGAGGCGGTGCAGAGTGGGTGCCGGGTGGCTCTAATGAGCTGTGACCTTTAATGGGAAGGAAAACATGTTCGTGCAGCACGATACAAAGGCCTATAGGAGTCATAACAGAATTACTTTTACCGCGCCCTAAAGAATATGTGGGTGTAATATTACACCTCTGCCTACACCTTTGGAGATACAGGCGTGAGTCTTTAAAAAAATATAATATAAAGAATTTGTAATAAGGGGATAAGGAACGGTACATATATTAGAATAATATTCAATTTGAGTGGGCAGAAAATAAATTCTATTACCAGAATAATAACAACACGTTGCTGTTTTTTCCTTCGTGTATTTTACAGCTTCTGTATCATACTCGCGTTTTATCAATCGTTAAGATTCCGATGCCCTTAAGGAATAAAGAGCCTTTCAGAGATAGATCTCGGATTTTTTATTTATTTTAGTTAAAAAATTAAGACTGGTTGGTAACTGAGGAACGTGTCAAACCACGAATTTGATTTGTATGTGGGCGTGAGGCGCCAAGCAGTGGAAATTTTTTACTCATTTTCTGTTTCATCAGTTTTCCAAAAATAGCAAGGAAAGGAACTTGTCAATCTTCTGCTGGAGCTTCAAATTTGACATAGTCTTAGACTAAATTACTTGTTTCCTTCTCTGTCACCAAAGCCTGTTCTTCTCTTCCTTACACAGGATAGGCAGTGCCCTGTTCTCTTAGCCTTAGTTTTTTTTTTAAGAATTCCCATTTTAATATGCTCCAGCAAACGGGGTTGCTATACATATTGGTAAAAAATCATTCAAACATCAGTTGCTTTAAGGAGTCGATCCACGACCCGGACCAATTAAAAATAAACTATTCCACTAACAGAAAATCAGTTTTTTCACTTATTTTAAGATCTCCACGTAAGATTAAGGGCCACCTGCTTATCACCAGCTGGGCACGGCCTTTGAACCGTCATTCTGTTTAGTACAGGCCTCTTCTCTCTACCTACGTGACATGTTAGGTTATAATTCATCAAGCTAGCTAAATATAGGTTGGCCAATATGACCGGTCTTTCGAGAATGTTTTCTTTACTAAGTTATCTGAATACCTACTCTTATGAAATAAAAACTGCCTCCGTGGTCGAGTAGATAGCGTGTGCGACTGCTGATCGGAAGTCCCGGGTTCGATTCCCGGTTCGGGCAAAAGTGTAACTGGGTTTTTCCGAATACTCAGTAGCAGGCTGGAGTCTGGTGTTGTGCCCGATAACGGCAATAGGCTCGCCCCCTATTTATTTATTTATTTATTTATTTATTTGGGACAAACAAACAGTAACACATTATATCTGCGCACATAATGTAAACAAACATATTATTATAAATGTGAAACCCACACCGTTGGCCACAGCATATACAATTCATATGACTATATTATACTATACTATACCATACTATACTAATGAACAATCTATGCGAGTAAGACTACCAGAATGTTCAAATAACTATACATCGGAATCCTTAAGTTTATTTAACAAAGCAGAACGAAATCTATTTGCTGACACTGAGAATAAATCTAATTCTGTAGTTTCTGAACAAAAGTCGTTATAGTTTTTGCACAAGCGACGTAGAGGCGCCCGCAGACCAGCATTGGTGCGGCAACGGGACACAGCAAAAAGAGGACGTGCGCACATCTCTCGTCTAATAACAGTTCTTGGGACACAGTAGCATATTTTATTAGTAATCTCAGAACAGTTATACCTGTTATAGCATAAGTCGAAAAGAAACATAATTTCTAGATATAAACGTCTAGACTTCAGGCTCATTAGATTGTAATTATCAAGAAGATTTTTATAGGTTGGGAAATTGGTTGGGAAATTGTGGCAGCACCTATAGTGCATCGATCTAAGGAATTTGCATTGCACTCTTTCTAGCATCTCAACGTATTTATTATAAAAAGGGTTCCACACCACCACCGCATATTCGAGTTGAGATCTAACTAGTGCTTTATAGAGATGACAATAAGTGCTTGCGTGTTTAAATTCAATAGCTGATCTCATAACGAACCCGTACATACGATAAGCCTTTTTGATAATGTTGTCAATATGTTGATCAAGGTGAAGTTTGTTATCTAGCAGTACCCCTAAGTCTCGCACGGATAGAGCTTTCAATAGAGTTACATTGTTTAGATTATAATTATGATTTAAAACGTTTTTGTTCTTTGTAAATGATATAGTTAAACATTTAGAAATACTAAGGTAAAGTTTGTTTTGAAAACAGTATTCAGAGAGTCGATTTAAGTCTTCTTGTAACTGAAAACAATCTGCTGGTTTTCTTATAGCTTTAAAGATTTTTAGATCGTCAGCATAGAGCAAAAATTTTGAGTGTTTGAAACAATTTCCAATATCATTTATGAACAAAATGAATAAAAGAGGCCCTAAAATTGAGCCCTGGGGTACGCCAGATGTTACGATAGAAGTCGCCGAGTTTGATAACAACCCTCTGTGATCTATTACTAACATATGATGCAAACCAGCGAAGCAAATCTCCTCGTATGCCGTTAAATGCAATTTTGGTAAGAAGCAAATTGTGGTCTACCTTGTCGAACGCTTTTTGAAAGTCTGTGTACACTGCGTCAACTTGTACTTGTTGATCCATATTATTAAAGAGAAAGTCGGTAAATAATAATAGATTAGTAGTTGTAGATTTACTTTTAACAAATCCATGTTGTTGTTCTATTATAATTCTGTAAATTATCTTATGTATTTCCTGATAAACGAGCTTTTCAAAAAGCTTCGACAAAGCAGACAGAATAGATATGGGGCGATAATTTTCGACTTCTTGTTTGGACCCTCATTTATATACAGGAGTTATATTAGCCCTTTTAAATTGTTCAGGGAAGGTGCCGTCTGATATAAACATATTAAATATAATTTGCAGGGGTCTGTATATACTCTTAGCAGTCCTTTTAAGGAAATAAGGGGGTAGTTGATCCGATCCAGGACCTTTAGTGGAATCTAAACCTTGTAATGACTTCAAGACCTGATGCTCGCTAAACGTTATGCTAGTAATATGAGTGCAGTTGTCACTACTCTCTTCAGGGGGTAGCCATTCGTTCAAATTTAGGTTTGAGGGAACATAAACCGATTGAAAGTAGTCCATGAACATATTGCAAATCTCATCCGGATCACTGGATGTCCGATTTTTAAAAAACATAGTGGAAGGAATGCCGACATTACCCCTACGATTATTGACATAGCTCCATAGGTATTTTACGTTCTTTTGAACATTGTCCTCAACAGAATTCAGGTAGTCAGCGTAATTTGACTTGCATAGGACCTGAAATCTATGCCGTAGATGCGAAAACTGTTCATAATCCGAAATATTATTATATGTTTTCCATTTCACCCAGACTCTGTTCTTATTTTTGAAAATGCGAATCAGTGATTTAGAGAACCACACAGGGAATTTCGATGAACGCGAGTTAGAAAAGGGTGTATAAGTTCTTATAACATTGAAAATAACATCGTAAAAAGTATTCAGACAATCCTCCGATGACAACCCCTGCAAACGATTAGTCCAATCTATATCGGCCAATTTTTTGTTTATGAGTTCGTAATTAGCTTTATAATAGTTATACTTTACAATTTTTACAGGATTGATTGTCTGTAACGTCGTTTTATATCTTATATCGGCGCAAAAGGGTGGATGATTTATATCGGGAGGTAATAAATTACATGAAGGTGCATAAGTCGCACACTCGCTATTTGATATTAGTAGATCCAGAATACGCCCCTTATAATTTTTTAAACTATTGTATTGATAAGCGTTAAGCAAAGATAAGAAATTACTCATATGTCTACAAACAAATGATGAACCAGTACTAATAAGTGCAGTCATGTTATTGTTTGTAGCTGGGAGCCACTCAATATGCGGGAGATTAAAATCTCCGAAAATATGAAAATGATTAAAGCCGAATTTGTCAGTCAGATTTTCTAATGTCTCAAAATAATCAACATATACTTCTTTGACCGTATTGGTTGGAATATATACCGCGTTAATTAGAAATTTTTCGCGTCCAGCAAACGGTAGTTGTATAAAAACATCTTCAATATGAGAACTAGCCTGGGAATTGTATGGTACACAGGTGGACTGTAACGTTTTTAATACAGCTATAAGAACACCTCCCCCATCCTTCTTATTGGTAGCAATACGATCGCGATCATTTCTGTAAACTACGTAGCGCAAATCAATAAACTCATCATCAAATATTTCTGGGGTTTGCCAGGTCTCTGTTAATATAATTATGTCATAGCAATTTGATAATATGTTCATGTACAAGAGATTCAGTTTAGAACGAATACCCCTACAATTTTGGTAGTATACTGTTAACTTATCTAACACGGTGAAAGTGAAACAATACTAAGAATAAATCAGTAATTAACATGCACGTAACCGTTACGAGACGGAAGTCCAGATTATGTATAATATATAAGATTAAAATTACTATTATTATGAAAAGTGATGACAACAAGTATAACATGTTTTAAAAAAAGCTACTATGCCTTTGTTTAAGAATTACACTATGTAAAAATAAAATATGAAGACAAAATATGAGCATTAAATGCTGTTTAACAGAGTAAAGCAAATAAACAAAAAAATACTTAGATTCTATAAAGTTATTAAATAAAATGTTAAGACATAATATGAGCCTGAATATGTGTTTAACAGAGCAAAGCAAATAACCAAAAATATACTTAATAATAAAGTTGTGAAATACTAAACAGCTAAAGCATGTATAAAAATCAATTCTAAACATGATCGGTACCGGGTTTGAATTTTGCCATTTTGGGCTTGATTTTAGAAATGTCTTTCTCGGATCGTATGGCAAATGCTGGCTCGGAGTCAATTTCGCGCACGAGAATAGTAGCATGCTTAACCCACACATATTTAAAGTTGTTCTTGACGGCGGCATCCTTACATTGTCGAAATAATTGCTTCTTTTTGAGAGTTAAGTGTTCATGCATATAAATGGGATTAGAAGGTCCAGTAAGTTGCAGTTGATTAGTATCTAGTCCTTTTGCTAGCCGGTAAGCGCTTAATAAATTATCCCTTAAGATGCGCGAGCTCAGTTTTACGATGATATTTTTCGGCTTTTTTCCCTATTACGTGGGACCTAAAAATTCATGGCGAAATGTGGTTGTAATAATATTTACACTCTGCCTATCCGTGACCCCCCCTAAACTATAAATGAAATAATTGAAAAAAATAAAATAAATAAAATAAAAAATTGGTACCGAAATTTTCTGCTTAGCAGTCTGTTGATATCACCAGCATGCTACTACATACATTATAACTCAAAACATTGCAGCATCCAACAAGCCAGTACCATAGAGCATAGATATTTACATAGAAGCGCATTTCTTATGGGCGCTCTGTAGACAAACTTTCTGTGACCCAAATTGCCGCTTGGCGGCGTGGCGTCTCTATGAGTGCAAGAGAGCGAACGTGCCTCCTGTGTATCTTAACTACGAGAGCAAGAGAGACGGAGAACGACGCCAGCGCCGCCAACGGCGCCAAATACGTACTACACTGACGACAGTCGCCAACTCGCCACTTGGAATCGGCACACGAAATCCTTAAGAAATGCGCTTCTATATGTAAATCTGTATTCATTGCCAGTACATATACCACATACCAAAAGAATATTATATAAGCACTGACATTAATTTCGTTAAACTTGTATGGTTTAGAACATTTTGGCATCCATTTTCCCATACTTGCGCTAAAAGGCCTCATATTTGAGTCGTCAGTTATGCACAGACGCGTGATTTGACTACTAAAGCGGCTCCACTTGTTTACCTAACAAGCTGGAAACAACTGATCTATAAAGCATCTCAACAAAAATGCGCCATGTTTATAAGCAAAGTCATAAACAGCAAAAAGATCTGACGTGAATTGTTGGAGTAGGAGGTAACCGAATTATTCGAGGTTGAATGCGCGCCTTATTAAGAACGAGTGTTTATCAAAGGTTTATTACACGAATTGCAGTCAAAGTCAGAATATTTGAGGTTTAGTTACCTTATATTATAGACTAAACGGAGCTTTCAGAAATTGGTTTTATGAAATTTCGCTTGAGTAATTCACACGCAGCTGTGATGAAAAGTTTAGTGATAACTGGGTATTACGTTTATATGTCGAGCTAGAAATTATTGGTCAGGCGCGAGAGCTGGACTAATTTTATTTTCATTTAATCTCTATTTAATACACCATCGTCCTGCGATATCCTAAAATATTAGCCTTTCAATAAAGCGAATGCTGTCTTACCTCTGTAACCCAAAGGGATACCTAGTAATAATCCATGGCTTAGATCAGTGCCAGTATAAGGAAGCGTTCCACGAATGTTATATCTTCATTAAATATCTTTATGAAAACCGGGCCGATGCCTTAACGAACAAACACAACAATTAAAATGTGTACATAGAAATCTTCGAAAAGGCCCTTTGCATGGCACTCTGATGGTACCTCTACTCATATCATAATATAGCACAATTCAATCAGTATTTTTATTATTTGCGGACTTAAGAGGCCGTTCCCGTTTTTTAAGTCATTTTACCGGTTAACACGCGCGGAGATACGTGATTGTGACTTAGATATATCAACAATGGGTGCATAGGGTTCCCACCAAGAACGTAGGGTCCCAAGCCAACCTCACCTGCAAGTGGTGCACCTGCCAATCAACGGACGAGACTCTGGCAAACAAAATATCCCGATAAGTTAAAAAAAAACACTTAATAGAAATAAAAAAGAGCAGCCGTAAAACATTATTACATCTAGATACATTATAAAATAGATCCAGAATATTCTCATTTATCTCTTTTCAATATATCGTGAAACATAAGGAAATCGTAGTAAAGATATTGAAAACTCCGTTGCTTTCCTTTACAATGACTTAGTGTATACATCGAAACCACACAGCCATTCACACAGGCAGTTATATTTTCAATAACATAAAACATTACACGCGTAATACATATGTATCTCAAGGGTATTATGTATGTTGAAATGTTACGAATAAAATCCTTCAAAATCTTTTGTCAATCTGATCAGAGAACGTCCGTCTAGGTCTTCCCCTTCGTCCAAAAATGACGTACCTAACTGCACAACGCTATCTATTGTCAACATTTAGAACTTAAATTATTACCTTCGTCTTAATTTATTCGTTCCATTAGGCACTGAAAGTTCAAACTAATACATTTATATCCTCCATCATCCCTTAGTTTATCCCCATGGGAGTTGAATTTATCAAAATCTTATTTAAGCGGACGTCTTCATCATAGTAGCTCCGATCTTTAAAATTTCAGTTCAATCAGTCGAAAATCTAAGAAAATTTAAAAAAAACTAACTTAAACTTTTTTATCCCCTTAGGGGTGGAATTTATCAAAATCCTTTCTTAGGGCGTGCCTACCTCATAGGAGCTATATGCATGCAAAGTCTTAGCCCGATCGGTTTAAAATTGACAAAGTTTCATACAAACTTTCAGCCCCAATTTCATCCCCTTAGGGATAGAATTTATCAAAATGTTTTCTTAGGGAATGCCTACATCATGGTAGCTATAGGCACGCAAAGTCTCAGCTGGATCAGTTAAAAATTGACAAAGTTTCATACAAACTTTCATCCCCTATTTTATCCGCTTGGGGGCAGAATTTATCAAAATCCTTTCTTAGCGGATACCTACGTCATAACATCTACCTCCATGCCAAATTTCAGTAAGATCCCTCCAGTGGTTTGGGCTGTGCGTTGATAGATCACTATGTCAGTCAGTCACCTTTGAGTTATGTATATATTTAGATACAATTTCTGACATTCATAAGAGTCACCTTAAGACCTAAGTGAGTATAGTATTTTTGAATCTTGCAGTATTTATTTTATAAGAGCATCGATTTCGTTACCATTATTTTATTATACATAATCAACAATAATAACTCACATCAAGAAGGGTTGGTCGCGCTATAATTACAGTGGTGTTTACAAGGCACGCACACAGACGCAGTGACAACGGCAAGCGGCACACGTCTTGCCTCGATGAGCGCTCAGCGCGGTCTAAAGTTCTGTAGACGCAGGATTTATATAGCGATTTCTAGCTCCGTTTAAAAATAAATTTAAAATGTTTATAAACACATTTAGAAGCTGTTTTTTTTTGTAGCGAGGTATTATATCAAATCTTATTAGAGACTATTTGTTATTTTATTTCTTAGTGTATTTTATGTGATAAAAAATAATCTATTTAGACATAAACTGACAAATTAATGACATTTTACGTAAAATTTTTTGGTTTATTTCTGAACGAAACCAAAGTTTCTGGCCCCATCATACCAAGAAGTAGGATGTTGTTATGTCGTATATGCATTTAAAAGTTAATTACCCACGTAATTTTCGATGTCATGGACCATCGCGTAATGCTCATAAAATGATTTCTTCGAAACATGCTTTGCGGAAACTAGATTTTTCTGTTGTAGGTAATTAAACACTTATTTTTACTCCCAAAGTACCATAGTAGACTAAGTGATCTAACAGTATCATCGTTCATTTCTTAATTTGTTGATATATACATACATACATACATACATAGACTCACGCCTGTTTCCCCGAAGGGGTAGGCAGAGGCATATTAAACCCCCACTTTTCGCCAGTGTTTTGATCCCACGTAATAGGTGGCGAGCCTATTGCCACAGAATAAACAGTACTTACGTACAGAAGCACCACTTCTAAAACCAATTCATTGAAATTGCGACTCTTGCTACTAAGCAACAAAGTGCAATTCAGCTCGCATAAGCACTCAGTGCCTAATGCGATATTCACCTAACCGTTCCCGCTCTTTTCTAACATATAACGCTGTCGCTGTCTGGCGCGGAGTGACGCGCTAGCTGTTGCGCTAGGGTTGTCGACTTGCCGCTGCTACTATAATATTTATTCATCGTCTATCTACCTACTTGACCACGTACCTAATAATAAATAATCATCCTATAAGTATCCTATCCAACTATTTGAGCTCGTAGAACAAAAACCACAAAAAATCTGTTCGCTTACATTTTCACTATACTAATTCTTAGTTATTTCCCAAACGCGTGCACCGATTTACATGATTCAAACAGATAAAATGGTTTTTGAACTAGATCTTTAATTTGACACCATAATCGTTGGGATATCTCAACAAACAAAATATCTAATTTTCAAGTTGCTCTCGTAAAATAAATAAAATCAAATTTTCAAGTCGACAACCCTTGCGCGAGGCGTCGGACGCGGGCTTGGCAGCCGCGCCAAAGTGTAGGCACTTATCGCTGTAGGTACGGCCGAGTGAAGGAGGCCTGCTATTGCCACTTATTGGGATATTTTGTTTGCCAGAGCCTCATCCGTTGATTGGCAGGTGCACCACTTGCAGGTGAGGTTGGCTTGGGACCCTACGTTCTTGGTGGGAACCCTATGCACCCATTGTTGATATATCTAAGTCACAATCACGTATCTCCGCGCCTGTTAACCGGTAAAATGACTTCTACTGCTATCAGATCGACAGATAAATATCTCGGTAGAGACTATTATTAAATCTCTCAAAACTATATTTACATAATTAAAAGAAAACACTAATTCCACGATTTAGTGTTCATAGTTGCAAACCCATTCGTATGGGAAATATATCGAATAAAAAAGAACCATAACTCTCTAGTTATGCATAGGTATTATAAACTAAATCGAATGAGAAGCCATTCAAGTAAAGGAAACACATATTTTATACAATAAAAAGAAGTAACCATAATACGAATGTGCTTTTACATTCGGGCTAATTTTTCTTATAAAATTTGCATACTGAAAGAGGATAAACATTATCGAGAGTGATTGAGGAAAGAGCCAAATTATTTTAAAATATTGCCAATCATGTAGAACATATAGAAAATAATGTCAATTCATCTTATCACAGGCGTTTTACGACTCAACATGCAGTGCAGCCGGAGATTGGAAAGAAAGTATTTAGGCAATTTTATTATAGCCTCATACATTTCATGAGTTTGTTGATAAAGTATTTACTTTATATCACACAGTAGGCTCGATGCCTCGTATAAGAAATAAGAATTCTCGAATGAGCCTACGCTCTACAATTTATCTTTCGCCATAAATTCAATTTTATGTCTTCTTTGGTATATTAAATAACTATGTAACATAGCATAGGGTTCCCACCAAGAACTTAGGGTCCCAAGCCAACCTCACCTGCAAGTGGTGCACCTGTCGATCAACGGACGAGGCTCTGACAAACAAAATATCCCGATAAGCGGCAATAGGCTCGCCACCTATTACGTGGGATCAAAACACTGGCGAAAAGTGGGCGTTTAATATGCCTCTGCCTACCCCTTCGGGGAAACAGGCGTGAGTCTATGTATGTATGTATGTGTGTATGTAACAAAGGCATTAATATAGGCATCGTTAAAATCTTCGGTGCCTTTGTTGCGTAAGATTTTTAATATATCAAAATCAATGTTCTTAGCAATCATTTTCAATATAAATTATATGTTCATTCGTAAAAAAAGCAACAAATTTACACTCTAGTTTTTACGTTACTTTCGCTTTTTGCAAAGATTATCATCATCATACAGCCTTTACAGTTCACAGCTGGATCCTATCTCTAGGCAAGCAAAGGATTTGATTTACTATACCACGCTGGTCAGACGGGTTAGTGTAGAGTTCAATGTCGAGTTCGTCGTATCTTCGCAATAATACTATTTGCATTATGTTTTTTTCTCTTACGACACCAACGGAATGAAATGGAGTAGTGACACATTGTATTTTTCATCTCATGATTATTGCTGTCAGACGTCTATGAAAAGCGCCTAATATGTGTATAATCAACGGATACGTATTTAATAGTTAAACTATATTCTCTCGCAGATGTAATCAATTATCTGTCGAAGTGTGAATACCTACAGGTAGGTACGTGCTATGATGTACATCTCCTAGAAATGTAAACTGTTTGATTTCTAGGAAGCCAAGTCAGTTAATTTATATCTGAATTAATGCAGATATATTCAACGTTCAAATTTCCAAACTCAATACATTCTTAGACTAACCTATTTTCGCATAAGCGTTTTCACTCCAGTATACTTCGGCAAATATTCATAACTTTACGGAAGTACCGTTGCTACGCAATTTCAAGGCTCATTATTGAGTAAATGATCCGTTGAAATAAACATTCTTTAGAGGCGTCTTTTCGAAAAAATGCTCTCGCAGAAAAATAGCTAAAACACATTATAAAGAGGAATAATCTGACAGCAAATAATTCTCTTTATTCATGAGTATGACTCTACCCACGATTTCCTTAACGTTCACGTTATGTACCCTGTAATAACATTGGTGTCGTAAACTATTCAGAGGTGAAGGTTTTATAACCATTTTGGATTACTTACAACATACAAAATCAAGAGATAACCCTTTGGAAGACAATCACGAAATTTGATATCCTAAACATAATGAATATGTCTTTGATTATAGAGGATATAAGTTAGAAGTAAAACAAGGGATTTGATATTCTTTAATATATATCATATATAATAATTATGAAAGTCGTTAAAGTTTATTAATCTAGTGACAATCCGGGGGTCAATGGTCGTCGGCCTTCAACCCTCGAACCACATTCACCCGGACGACCCAGGAAGGTTTCATAACAGCAATTTGCTGAAAGTGGTTTATGCGAACAACGTATTTTATTATTGTTTATGTGATAGTTTCCAAGTATAACACTGCAATATGCACCTAGATTCCTCGTTGCATAAAACTGCACTAACAACTCAAGTTAATGCTGTTATCAAACATTTCGCGAACAAACAAGATGTAATTGCTTTTAAACTGAGTATCCAGCTTAAGGCAATATTTGAAGTACTGAACAAGCATGCAAGATTTATTAGTTTCTGATCTTAACTCTGATTAATGCAAGAGGGTTGACCCAGTTTGTTAAAAACACGAATTAAGTTAAACATAACATTAAAATGGATTTAATCGTTTTAGAAAAAAACTTGTGATTTGATAATATATTATGTTTTAGAACGGATTTGGGATTATTATACCGTTAAGTGTCTGCTTATTATGTATTGAGATTGACACTACACTAATAAATTAGAGAACATATTTTTGAGTACTTTCTACAAGTGAGATAAGAGTATTTGTGACATAATATATCGAAGTTTACTAGACGTCTCTATGGCTTATCATAATTCTAGTAATTGTGTAATTAACTTGGTTAGCATTATGACGCAAAAATGAATAATACATATTATGTAGTGTTTATACTTTTATAAGTACTTTGTAAGCTCCATAAATACTGTTTGTATTGTTATTTGATAATGCTTGGAAACTACAGATTTTAAAAGCCTATTACCAATATTATAATTATCTTAGATGTGCTAGTAGTATTACGATGTGGCAGCTATTTGTACATATCCCAAGTTCCACGACAATTATTGGGACTTGCATTGCCACTGCAGCTTGCTAATTCTTTGGGCTACGTCGATCACATTGGTTAAATAAATAGGTAGATGCGAAAGCACATTATTCTAATGTGATACAGAGTGCAACATACTACGCAGAGGACTGAACTAATTATAGTATTTTCGCTGTATGATGATATGCATGACAGTTCTCATTTTACGTATCACGCATACTACTTTCAACTTATGAAAATAAATTGGCAAAAAAAAACAATTATTAAAAAAAGATATATTAAAAATTACAAAATAAATTGATACTAGTATGTCTCTCTCTATTTTTATAATTATTATTAACTGTAAATAAATTATTTAAATATAATAAAATATAATCCTCAAAATGTCAGCGAGTCCTATAGCGAGTCTCTCGCCACTTTATTAAAATTATCAAGAGCATGAAAAGGGAACCGAACGAGGTGATGGTGAGTTTTGATGTCGAGTCACTATTCACCAATGTTCCTATACAAGATTGCCTTGACATCGTAGAAAGGAAATTAAGGAAAAACGGTCTGTCTAACCTATACATAGTTCTACTTAAGAATTGCTTGGATGGAAACTACTACCTATACCGTGGACAACATTACCTCCAGATCGATGGAGTGGCTATGGGTAGCCCTTTAGCACCAGTAATGGCCAACATCTGGAAGAAGCACCTTGAAGAATCCATAGACATGCAGGTATCAAATGTGAAACTATGGAAAAGGCATATCGACGATATCTTCTGCATCATGAAGGGCAACAAGCAAGACGTAGAACAATTTGCAGACAAATTGAACTCCATACATCCGAACATCCGATTCACATTCGAAATGGAGGTAGACGGATCGTTACCCTTTCTCGACGTTAAAGTGACAGTGATAGATAATGGTACCCTTGCACACACCTAGGAAACCGACACATACCGACAGATATCTCAACGCGAACTCGCACCAACATGCGCGGCGCCTGGACACCGTTGTGTCTTCGTTAGTGAACGAAGCGTATGACCTATGTGACCCTGAACAATTAAATAGTGAGCTGTCACATGTTCGGGAGGTACTTAGGCGCAACGGATACAAGAAGAACATACTCCGTCGGAAGAGGAACGATCGTAAACCTGAAGTAAGCAGAGTGCCGGCTTACATGCCGTTTCTAAAAGGAGTGACGGACAAGGTTGGAACAGTACTCAATAAATACTCTATCAAGACTGTTTACAGTCCGCTCTCTAAGATAGCACACAATCTGCGTACCCCAAAGAATGTCATTCCTCTCCGAACACCTGGCGCCTACAAAGTCGATTGCAGCTGTGGTAGTTCATATATCGGGCAGACTAAGCGTACAAACGTTGAAAGAGTAAAGGAACATATCGCAGTTCTAAAAAACCGACATATTAATATGTCAGCTATTAGCTGAGCATTTGTTGGAGTCTGGACCAAACCACTGGATAGAACTGCATCAACCACAAGTCTTATCCACCGATCGTCACTATTACTCCAGGGTCTCCAGGATAGTACGTGAAGCGGTAGACATCAAGAAATATAACAATTTCAGGAGGATAGCTATAGATTAACGACTGCTTGGAATCCGGTCATCAGCAAATGTAAACACCGCCTCAGTGATAAATCGCAACAGTGTGTAGACGTCAATAGTGTAGTGTGTCGGAGTACCGACATTGCGAACTTAAATAAAGACCAAGTTAGGGTAGGTGCCGAAACCCGCACTTCCACAAGACGGCCGCCTCGTCCGACGGCGTCCACTCGTTGTCGACAGGTGGTCCACGGGTGGACGCCGCATTATCACCAAAACGTCGTGCAGTCAACCAGCGGACCCCGCGCGGTCAACGAATGAACGCCGCGTGGTCACCGAGTGGATGTCGCTTGGTCCACGCATTTTCGAGTAGTCTGTTAACAACTGGCACTAGGTCTACACGTGTGTTTCGTAATGTCAAATTTTATAAACCTTGAATTGGCCATATATATATACCCATACAAGTCCATATGAAGAATACTAACCGCACGCGGCGAGGCGGTGCGGAGTGGGTGCCGGGTGGCTCTAATGAGCTGTGACCTTTAATAGGAAGGAAAACATGTTCGTGCAGCACGATACAAAGGCCTATAGGAGTCATAACAGAATTCCTTTTACCGCGCCCTAAATAATATGTGGGTGTAATATTACACCTCGGCGTGAGTCTTTAAAAAAATATAATATAAAGAATGTGTAATAAGGGGATAAAGAACGGTACATATATTAGAATAACATTCAATTTGAGTGGACAGAAAATAAATTCTATTACCAGAATAATAACAACACGTTGCTGTTTTTTCTTCCGTGTATTTTACAGCATCTGTATCATACTCGCGTTTTATCAATCGTTAAGATTCCGATGCCCTTAAGGAATAAAGAGCCTTTCAGAGATAGATCTCAGATTTTTTATTTATTACAGATAAAAAATTAAGACTGGTTGGTATTCTGAGCAACGTGTCAAACCACGAATTTGACTTGTATGTGGGCGTGAGGCGCTAAGCAGTGGATTCTTTTTTCTCATTTTCTGTTTCATCAGTTTTTCAAAAATAGCAAGGAGAGCAACTTGTCAATCTTTAGCTGGAGCTTCAAATTTGACATAGCCTTAGACTAAATTACTCGTTTCCTTATCTATCAACAAAGCCTGGTCTTCTCTTCCTGCCACAAGTTAAGCAGGGACTTATACTCTTGGCACAACTCTTGTATTTTTTTAAAGAGATTTCCCGTTCCAGTAATAATGCTGCATTGCGGGGGCCCGTTACATCAGACACAAAGGACATCCACAAAGGAATACCTGCTGGGCAAGGCCTGCTTGGCACGGGCCTCTTCTAACTACGCGATGTTAAGTCATAATTCATCAAGCTAGCCAAATATAGGTTGGCCAATATGACAGGTCTTTCGAGAATGTTTTCTTTACTAAGTTTTCTGAATAATACTAATTTTTATATATAGACTGACGCCTGTATCCCCGACGGGGTAGGCTGATTTGTAATATTACACCCACATTTCGCTATGAATTTTTAGGTACCACGTAATAAGTGGCGAGCCCATTGCCGTTACCGGGCACATCACCAGACTCCGTGCTGCTACTGAGAATTCGGAAAAACCCAGTAACACTTTAGCCCGACCCGGGAATCGAACCCGGGACCTCCGATCAGCAGTTGCTTACGCTTTCTACTGGACCACGGAGGCATATACTGAATACTCTCAAAAATAAAAAAATACCGAAAGTTTCTACTAAGCAGTCTGTTAATCTCACCAGCATTGTTCTACATACATTATAATTCAAAACATTGCAACATCGCGTTAAAAAAAATGTTACCACTGACATTAATTTCGTTAAACTTGTGTGGTTTAGCACATTTTGGCGTCCATTTTCCCATACTTGCGCTAAAAGGCCTCATATATGAGTCGTCAGTTATGCACGGCCGCGTGACTTGACTACTAAAGCGGCTCCACTTGTTTACCTAACAAGCTGGAAGCAACTGATCTATAAAGCATCTCAACAAAAATGCGCCGTGTTTATAAGCAAAGTCATAAACAGCAATAAGATCTGACGTGAATTGTTGGAGTAGAAGCTAACCGAATTATTCGAGGTTGATTGCGCGCCTTGTTAAGAACGAGTGTTTATCAAAGGTTTACTACACAAATTACGAGCGCACAAGTCAAAATATTGGAGGTTTAGTTACCTCATATTATAGATTAAAAGGAGCCTTCAGAAATTGGTTTTATGAAATTTCGCTTGAGTAATTCTCACGCAGCTGTGATGAAAAGTTTAGTGATAACTGGGTATTACGTTTATATGTCGAGCTAGAAATGATTGGTCAGGCGCGAAAGCTGGACTAATTTTATTAATCTCTAATTAATATATCATCGTCCTGTGACATCCCAGTTCCATTCAAGTCTCATCAGATGCGACAGAATATTAGCCTTTCAATAGAGCGAATGCTGTCTTACGTCTGTAATAATCCATGGCTTAGATCAGTGCCAGTATAAGGAAGGGTTCCACAAATGTTATATCTTCATTAATTATCTTTATGAAAGCCAGGCCGATTCCTTAACGAACAAACACAACCATTAAATGCGTACATGGAAATCTTTGAAAAGGCCTTTGCATGGCAGTCTGTTGGTACCTCTACTCATATCATAGAGCACAATTCAATCAGTATTTTAATTATTTGCAGACTTAAACACATTTCGCCAAATGAAGACTAAGCAAAAATGACGAAACAAGTCGTACCTATATGAAAACGGAATAAAAAATAATTCGAACGATAACCATTCGCCGCTTGCAAGCTCAACCAGGGCAAAGTTTAATTTTATTGAACTTAGTACGCTAAGTTCAATAAAATTAAGCTTTGCCCTTGCTTTGCAATATATACGTATATTGCTACTTATATTAAATTCTTTCGTTTTTAGTCCGCAGGTTAGAAATTTTAGTTATATACCACTTACTCCACATTTTTATATTACATCCATTTTATGGAACATTTCAATAGAATTTGAAGGATTTTATTCGTAACATTTCAACATACATAATACCCTTGAGATACTGCATAACAGGTAAGTACCTACAAGTATGTATGTACATATGTATTACGCGTGTAATGTTTTATGTTATTGAAAATGTAACTGCCTGTGTGAATGGCTGTGTGATTTCTATGTATACACTTAGTCATTGTAAAGGAAAGCAACGGAGTTTTCAATATCTTTACTAAGATTTCTTTATGTTCCACGATATTGAAAAGAGATAAATGAGAATATTCTGGATCTATTTTATAATGTATCTAGATGTAATAATGTTTTACGGCTGCTCTTTTCTAGAGTAGCCGTGAAACATTTTATTACATTGCTTTTTTTATTTAAGTGTATCTACTGCTATCAGATCGACAGATAAACATCTCGGTAGAGACTATTATTAAATATCTCAAAAGTATATTTACATAAATAAAATAAAACATTAATTCCATGATTTAGTGCTCATAGTCACAAACCCATTCGTATGGAAATATATCGAATAAAAAAAAACATAACTCTCTAGTTATGCATGGGTATTATAAACTAAATCGAATGAGAAGCGATTAAAGTAAAGGAAACACATATTTTATACAATAAAAAGAAGTTACCATAATACTTATGTGCTTTTTTTACATTCGGGCAAATTTTTCTTATAAAATTTGTATACTGAAAGAGAATAAACGTTATCGAGAGTGATTGAGAAAAGAGCCAAATTATTTTAAAATATTGCCAATCATGTAGAACATATAGAAATTAATGTCAATTCATCTTATCACAGACGTTTTACGACTCAACATGCAGTGAAGCCAGAGATTGGACAGAAAGTATATAGACAATTTTATTATAGCCTCATACCTTTCATGACTTTGTTGATAAAGTATTTACTTTATATCACACAGTAGTCGATGACTCGTATAAGAAATAAGAATTCTCGAATGAGCCTACGCACTACAAATTTATCTTTCGCCATAACTTCAATTTTATGTCTTCTTTGGTATATTAAATAACTATGTAACAAAGGCATTAGTATAGGCATCGTTTAAATTTTCGGTGCCTTTTTTGCGTAAGATTTTTTATATATCAAAATCAACGTTCTCAGCAATCATTTTCAATATGAATTATATGTTCATTCGTAAAAAAAGCAACAAATTTATACTCTAGTTTTTACGTTACTTACGCTTTTTGCAAAGATTATCATCATCATACAGCCTTTACAGTTCACAGCTGGATCCTTCCTCTCTAGGCAAGCAAAGGATTTGATTTACAATACCACGCTGGTCAGACGGGTTAGTGTAGAGTTCAATGTCGAGTTTGTCGTATCTTCGCAATAATACTATCTGCATTATGTTTTTTCTCTTACGACACCAACGGAATGAAATGGAGTAGTGACACATTGTATTTTTAATCTCTATTGATGTCAGACGCCTACGAAAGGCGCCTAATATGCGTATAATCAACGGATACGTATTTAATAGTTAAACCATATTCTCTCGCAGATGTAATCAATTATCTGTCGAAGTGTGAATACCTACAGGTAGGTACGTGCTATGATGTACATCTAGAAATGTAAACTGTTTGATTTCTAGGAAGCCAAGTCAGTTAATTTATACCTGAAATAATACAAACTCAATACTTACTTAGACTAAACTATTTTCGCATAAGCGTTTTTACTCCAGTACACTTCGGCAAATATTCACAACTTTACGGAAGTACCGTTGCTACGAAATTTCAAGGCTCATTATTGAGTAAATGATCCGTTGAAGTAAACATTCTTTAGAGGCGTCGCGCGTCGTTCCGAAAAAATGCGCTCGAAGAAAAATAGTTAAAACACTATATAAAGAGGAATAATCTGACACCAAATAATTCTCGTTATTCATGAGTATGACCCTACCCTCGTTCACGATTTCTTAACGTTCACGTTATGTACCCTGTAATAATATTGGTGTCGTAAACTATTCAGAGGTGAAGGTCTTACAACCATTTTGGGTTACTTACAATATACAAAATAAAGAGATAACCCTTTGGAAGACAATCACGAAATTTGATATCCTAAACATAATGAATATGTCTTTGATTATAGAGGATATAAGTTAGAAGCAAAACAAGGTATTAGGTGTTCTTTAATATGTATCATATATAATAATTATGAAAGTCGTTAAAGTTTAGGTATTAATCTAGTTACAATCCGGGGTTCAATGGTAATAAGCCTTCAACCCTCGAACCACATTCACCCGGACCACCCAGGAAGGTTTCATAACAGCAATTTGCTGAAAGTGTTTTGTGCGAACAACGTATTTTATTATTGTTTCTGTGATAGTTTCCAAGTATAACCCTGCAATATGCACCTAGATTCCGCGTTGCATAAAACTGCTCTAACAACTCAAGTTAATGCTGTTATCAAACATTTCGCGAACAAACAAGATGTAATTGCTTTTAAACTGAGTATCCAGCTTAAGGCAATATTTGAAGTACTGCACAAGCATGCAAGATTTATTAGTTTCTGATCTTAACTCTGATTAATGCAAGAGGGTTGACCCAGTTTGTTACAAACACGAATTAAGTTAAACATAACATTAAAATGGATTTAATCGTTTTTAGAAAAAAAAAACTTGTGATTTGAAAATATATTATGCTTTAGAACGGATTTGGGATTATTTTACCGTTAAGTGCCTGCTTATTAT
This sequence comes from Euclidia mi, assembly GCA_944739405.2. NCBI lineage: Eukaryota > Metazoa > Arthropoda > Insecta > Lepidoptera > Erebidae > Euclidia > Euclidia mi. Next base: position 60,471,961 of record OX123186.2, on the reverse strand, counting down.
GTATTGAGATTGACACTACACTAATAAATGAGAGCACATATTTTTGAGTAGGTACTTGCCACAAGTGAGATAAGAGTATTTGTGACATAATATAACGAAGTTTACTAGACGTCTCTATGGCTTATCATATTTCTAGTAATTGTGTATTTAACTTCGTTAACATTATGACGCAAAAATGAATGATACATATTATGTAGTGTTTATACTTATATAGGTACTTTGTAAGCTGCCTAAATACTGTTTGTGTTGTTAATTGATTATGCTTGGAAAATACAGATCTTCAAGCCGAGTATTACGATGTGGCAGCTATTTGTACATATCCCAAGTTCTACGACAATTATTGGGACTTGCATTGCCACTGCAGCTAGCTAATTCTTTGGGCTATGTCGATCACATTGGTTACCTAAATAGATGCGAAAGCACATAATTCTAATGTAATATAGAGTGCAACATACTACGCAGAGGACTGAACTAATTAGTCGATCGAATGGTGACCTTTGTTGAGAGATTCAATGAACTTCATTTCGACAGTAGCAACAGGAATCTCGATTTACTAAATACCAACCGTCGGCAGCTGACCACTAAGTCATAATGTCATATAGTTCAAGTTTCAGTTTGGACATTATTGGTAATTCAATACTGAGTCAAATAGCTTTCGTTAGTAAGTGCTAATCAAAAGAGTATTTTTCTGACGGCGCAGTGGTTTCAGAGGCCGCCTCTTCGCACAACACTTCCTTCAGTGTTGTGAGTTCGATCCCCAAACGAGACGACAATTGGTGTGACCAACAAGTTGTTTTTTTTAGATTCAGGACTTATTACTAATGTGTGTGTGTGGTTATTTAAATAACAAAAATGTGTCTAACTTTACGTCATTTGATTATCTCATTACAAAAATGCGTATTCAGCTGAACGCGTTCACATTTTAAATATTGATATACCTGTAATATTCGTCCGATGATAATTTATAGTCTCGTAGCTATTCAACCGTATTTACGCTATTCATAAATGAACGCATATTTTATAAATAGATATTATTTTAGATTTTCCAGTCAGTCAGTTTACGTTATTGTATTTTTTTGGCGAGTTGCTCTTAATTTTTCATGCCTATACTGTCATTTCATATTTGTTATTCCTAAATGAAGCATATATAACTCTATATCTATACCTCTACTCCAACATGTTTCTTGCTGTAAGATACGCAAGTAGGTACTAATAAACACTAATAAATCTAACATTATATCTTCAGTGTACTTTTTACATGAACCTCTTTACACACTTATACACTCAACTAAACTATAATTTGAAGCTCCCTAGATTCATTGTACGGTAAAGATGTCACTCAAACAAATATTGCATCGTCATGTAGACTGAAGGGTGCCACCTAACGAAAATAACCTTTCTATAATGATAGTTTTGGAAAAAGCAAAGTCATCGTTTCAGTGAAAATGTGAAATGCCAAATTCTCGCAGGCTCTTATAGGTGGAGCAACTACACGATGCAAAGAGTTGCGAGTTCGCATCCACGGCGCATACCTACCAACGACTTTGCAATGCGTATAAAGTCTTAATTATCGCTTGCTTAACGGTGAGTGAAAACATTGTGAGGAAATCTCGAAAGATATGACTGTGAAATCTGATGGACTATGGACTTATCCTTCTCATATTTAGAGTCTTCTCCCAGGGCTGACGGTGACTATAATGATCAATGCCAAAACTTGTCCTTTGGCAGTTTATTGTATGATAATAGAAATAAAGCAAAGAATTGCTATATATAAGCTTATCTTCTTTTTGTGTGTGGGCAACTCTAGTGTGTCGGAGTAAACCTTAGCTTAGGTACCAAAAGGCCTCTATCGTAGCCTAATGATTCATTTCTTGAAACAAAATACCTGAAAGCCGAAGCACAGTAGGCAACTGTAGCGCTGATAAAAAATGTCGCAACGAGCGGTCAACCACCCAAAAGTGAATGATATTTTACGAATATGAAACAACTAGAGGATGCCCGCGGTTACACCCGCTTTATTTAAGGCTACTGCTCCGCTCCCGTCGCTCATAGCGTGATGTTATAGAGTCTATAGCCTTCCTCGATAAATGGCTATCTAACAGTAAAAGAATTTTTCAAATCGTACCTGTAGTTCCTGAGATTACCGTATTCAACCAAACAAACAAACCCTTCAGCTTTATAGTAAGTATAAGATTTGCCACAAAACTCATTACTTTTGAAAGTACTTAACTAATCTACAATCATTTGCCAGCGTCCCAACTAGGTATCACGCGTAATTCAGGTGTGAAATCATAACAAATGTAAAAGTAAAATTGCATTTATAACGCACGGCGTATATTTTGAAGTATCATTTTTGGATTATATATTCAAGACAACGAAACTAGATCCCTGTCAGAATAATCTGAGAGAGGTATCACCCACCCCATGCATATTAGAACACGCAGCGTATATGCATGGTATGCTAGCCTCATTATCATGAAGGCGACGAGTACTTTTAGAGTCTTGAAATAAAGATATCTTCAAGTGGCGATTTTGTGCTTTAAAATTCTCAAATGCCAAGCCGGTCTTTAAAACTTAATCTTATCTTTGAATTGATTTTGCTAATTTTATTAACATGGCCTCTTTAAGATGTTCAATACCAAGAAATACACAAAGTAAAATTCACTATTATTGTAAGTAAACAATTTAAATATTGAGATCAAACACTAACGTTGTTGTCCGCTGTAAACGGAAACAAATTTATACAAACTCAATTCTAGACTTTTGAATAGAATATTGGAAGTTTCTCTCATGTCGAACAATTTGTTACAGCAATTAAAATATTACTTGTACAGAGTACTGATTCTGAGAATACTGTTAGCGGCAAACTTTGTAGTCATCTGTGCTTTTACACAATTTCTGCTTAAATTCCGTTTAATTACTTTGGTATTTCACACAAGAATATTCGTCCGATATTGCTTGTTTCACAAAGACAGAGACAAAGTTTATCTAAAATCACGTTACGCTTACGCTATTATTAATGTTCCATGGTACAGGATCGCAATCTTGCTTTCTTTGGACATGTAGTGCGGCCAGGGGACACGACTGGGGAATACCTTGTGGTTAAGAGGAAAGTTGAGATTTACTAAACATTAAATATTCGAGCACATCAGGGAATCTGGACAACAGACTTCCGAAAAGATGAAGACTCGCTTCTACTACGACCGGAAGGCAAACAACAAAGGCTTCGATGAGGGGTCATTGGTGTGGCTTCATAACCCAGTACGAAGCAATGGTTAATCGCCTAAGTTACAAGCCAGATGGGATGGGCCATATCGCATAATTACCAGGATGAACGACGTCATCTTTCGAATCCAGAAGCGGCAACGAGGTGCACCGAAGATAGTTCATGTGGAACGGTTGGCCACAGAGTACCTTTGTATATAGGAGGATAGAGACGTCACTCAAGCTATTAGCGCTACCTGGCGGTCCTTTCAAGCATTTTTTAACTATAGTACTTTATTAGATATTATTAGATAAATTTATTTTATTACTAGCTGACCCGGCAAACGTTGTTTTGCAATATTTTTTTTTTTTTTTTGAAAAATCGATGTTGGCCTATTCTCATAGATACCGGATAAGCACAAAAAATTTCATCAAAATCGGTCAAGCCGTTTCGGAGGAGTATGGGAACGAAAACTGTGACACGAGAATTTTATATATTAGATGGTTCAATAACATATATGTACATCCCTAAGTGAAAACCATGGTTTTCGCTTATGGATGTACATGCCACTGAACCATTTAACTTTCACCAGGTGTGTAACTGCGTACTGTACAATTATATAAAATAAAACATTGATTTAATAGCACCCTTTATTTTTCAAACGTTTTTTTACAATATTCATAACATTTTTGTTGTATCTGAGATTTTTGATCAGTCAATTCTGAACCCAGTCAAAACTTTATTGATAACTTTACACCAAGTAAAAATAAATAAGTTGGTGCATATTTCTTAAAATGTTTGAGATTTTTTTATTCAAGATGCGTGAATTCCTAATGCAGTCCTTCCGCGTGACTCCACTCATCCAGCGCAGCATATTCATCTCATTGACACGCAGGCTGTGCGATACAATCGCTGGCAGCTATAGTTCGGCTAAAAACCTGTATTGCACATTTTACTTTCATGTTTGATATTTTCTTTGGATTCACATGATATATTACTTTTGGCATTAAGCAAAGTCCTTGATATGCAGGATTTTCACTTTACAGAAGCATAATAATTATGTTTCCTTTTGCAAAATTTTCTTGCCCATCATTTAATTACTAAAAATTATTTTTATTATTTTTTCAAATTGATCAAATATGTAGTCATTCATGCCGGGTTTAAGGGAGGCTGTTCGAATCATTCGGCTAAGTGTTATTAGTGATGGTAATGCAAAACTTTTCTGAGATCAATACGCTCTTGGACCCTATTTCTAAAAGGTCACCACTTTCTCGCCTTTTTTAAAACGTCTGCCCATTTTTCATTTACCAATCTTCCTGATACTGTAGCATAGTGAAAATCATTGCAGGGGATGTATACATTCAGTGTATTTAAAAGAATTGGTTTTTCTCATAGCTTTAATCATCATCATCATCCTCCTAGTTTTCAACCTGGGGTCTGCTTACTGCTCTAATCGGATTTGGCTAAATATGAGTTTAGCCACAGAGCGACTGCCTGTCTGAGCTCCGCAACCCAAAGGGATAGCACTATTCCATGGTTAAGACTAGTGTAAGTTTATTTTGAAGGTACTGATGCCTTAAAATGACTGCCCATTACTTTGAGGAAACTTTACATACAAAACCATATCCTTGAGATCAGTAGATGACTCATAAAAGTGGCTTTAGTTACTTACACATTTTATTACAGTTTCAAACACAACATTTTCTTGTGGACATTGCTGTGAATGTGGCTGAATTCCAGTGGAATGCAAAATTTCTCGAGTAAGATGGCTACCTAGGCGAAGAGTGCGGGAATCAGAGTCCAATATGTTGCCACAGTAGTTGATGAAAGAAGGATCGTCAGAATCACAAGCTGAGTCGTCGTAAAAAATTCACAAGAAATAAGAAACATATCCATTCACGCAAAAGAAAATAACGGGGATTTTTAAATTTTCAATAAGCTTTTATGTCAAACTAGAGGACGCCAGCAGCTACGCCTGCATTTTTTTTTAATTTACCCGTTTTGGCCGATACCGTGGGAATTTCGGGAAATCCCTTCTTAGTGCACCCTTTCGGTCCCCAAGGAACATACATGCCAAATTTCAGCTTCCTGCGCCCAATAGTTTCGGCTGTAGCGTGTCTGTCAGTCAGTCAGTAACGCAAGGATTTTATATATTAAGATTTGACATACATGTTTGACAATGTAGTATTACTTTACTCTATGGTTTGACTCATCGTTTGAAAATCAGGAAATTAAGAATCATTAACATTTAAATTTTGTTTTCAAAATAAAAATTGTGGTTTAAAGATATTTTAATGGAGAAAAATTTAAGATGTTTTTTTGGATTTAGAAATAAATAATATAAGAATAATTAAACGTGAGAATAAGTGATTATGTAAAAAAGTGAGTTCTACTGTCATCTAGCGCTCATTTTATGTAAATAAATGAGGTTCTATTCAACTTTGTTCTAAGCTTTAAAACCATGCGGTTGGCTCGTTACTATGAGGTCCAACGATGTTCGGGACCCATAGTATCTATATTATACACTTATACTGGTATAGATACGCAACTCACAGTTCGAAATTGAAGTTCAATAGGCATCCTCGACTCTAGATGGGGTACAAACCAATTTTATTTTTATTCCGATCGTATAGATGGCGTTAGTAGTGGATTCATTTTTCAAAATAAAATGTTTAATTTCGGTGTTAATAAATAAGTAAATGAACTATTATGTAAAAAATGCAATTTAAAAGTAAAAAAATATAAAATCACAAAAAGTAGTTCTAGATAAGTGTGGATTCGATCCACGGACATTTAAGATATGGGCACAGCACGCTTCCACTGCGCCACGCAGATTTTAACAATGTTGTCAAAATTACCGTTCAGTTATCGTGTATTTTTACAATCATCGGTAGATGGCGCTGATTTATATGAAATAATTTACCCATGTAGGGAGCTTTCACGGCACTGTTCGGGACGAACACGTTTAAGAGAAAGGCAGTGTCGCAGTGTTACGAATGGCGATATTTTAAGAAATACGCCATCTATAGATATATGGTATATATGGTAGAAGAGAGAACTAGAAGAGAAGGGATATATTGATGGTTTAAATTGTAGAATACAATAGTGATGTTATCCAGCCTATATAAAAGCGCTCGGATTCGCGGACCGGACTGTTCGGTTGAATAAAGGAGCTATAAACATCAAGCGAAAGATTTGAAGGAAAGTGAGTCGTCGTGTGTTTCTAGTGTGAAATTAAGTTTTTATACATACATACATACATAACGTCACGCCTTTTATCCCCGAAGGGGTAGGCAGAGGTGTATTTCTACACCCACTTTTCGCCAGATATACTTTAGTCCCACGTAATAAGGGGCGAGCCTATTGCCGTACCGGGCACATTTCCAGACCCCGTGCTGCTACCGAGAATTTCGTGACAGAAAAACCCAATAACACTGCCCAACCCAGGAATCGAACCCAGGACCTCCCGATCCCACGCGCACATTTATGCCGCGAGACCAACGAGGCAGTCGTATAGGGTTTGATGCCGAGTTTTCCGTCTCTACACAAAGATGGTATTTGCATCGTGTTATCCCTTAGTCGCCTCTTACGACACCCACGGGAAGATAGGGGGTGGTGACACTTGTATTCTATGCCGTCAACCACACGGAACTTTTTATTAGTGTTGAAAATTAAGTGTGTGTAAAATAAAGCACAGTTTAGTGACATAGTTATTTTAATTTATCGCCGAACCCCAGCTCGTAACAAAAATAACATAATGTGGATCAACATTTATGAGTAAACTAGAGGACGCCAGCAGCTACGCCTGCATTTTTTTTTAATTTACCCGTTTTGGCCGATCCCGTGGGAATTTCGGGAAATCCATTCTTAGTGCACCCCTACGGTCCCCAAGGAACATACATGCCAAATTTCAGCTTCCTGCGCCCAATAAATTCAGCTGTAGCGTGTCTGTCAGTCAGTCAGTAACGCAAGGATTTTATATATTAAGATAACAAATATGGTTATAACATAGTAATTGTAACGTGTATGTGATTTATTTGTGAACACCAGTCATTTAAGAGATATAGGTATTCAATAAACTGTGGTCTGCGCTTGCTATATTGTGGATACTAAGAGAAGGTTATTTTCTGCCGTCCAGTCTTGTACATTTTGAAATAACTATAATCTACATTTACCTACAAAACAAATAGTCACTTATGTGGGAAGAGTTCAAAAATGTTAAGGCTGTGAAAGTGATCAAGTCCAAACCATTTATTACTTTCACAAAGTGACGCTTATGAACATCATAATTTAGGTTCATTAATTAATAATTCTACATTCACATTTACTGCCTCGTTCGAAATGCAATAGGTAGAACCACGAGAAAGAACGGGCAATAAAACTCATGGCCTCTCTTTTTAATCGGTAGTATAATGGTTTTACATGTTATCTTTGTAAGGAGCTGCAACTGTTTCCCATTGATATCATACTCAAGCAATAAACGATGTTCATCTCCTCCAAATGCCTCGCAAAATAAATATGGTGAAGCAGGAGCATCCACTTACGTCTTTTAATATAGGAAACTCAAGAGCATGACTATTCAGAACTACGGGCATGTCTCGGAAATTAACGGTATACCTATAAACCTGCAACAATTTACAATCTTTTAGTATGCAGCTCATGACCATGAGTTGTCCTCATCTTACGCAAGTGTCAAAAGTGTCAGTGTTGTGTGGTGGCTGTCAAGACAAAAAGTTTTTTATAAATAATTAGACACGATTATATGTGCTTAAAAGTGTATAATTGGACAACTACAGGTGATTCTTATGTCTAGAAGTGTTATTCACAAAAAATAAACTATAACAACTGAAATATTACAAACATAAATTTTGCCGATGACTTTCGTTTTTAAAAAAAATAACAAACAGCTGTCACTTTAAATTTTTGTTCATGTACCTTAAACTATCTTAAATATATCCGGAATTTCTTAACACTACAAAACCATAGTGTTGCCAGTTTAGTTTCATAAATCCGGTCGGAAATTACCCAAGATGGCCAAATGTACCACATGTGGCAAGTTTGTGGCGGCAAAGGGAGGCGCCGCTACGTGCTGCAGGTGCGGAAATAAGTTCCATTTGGCATGTGCGGGAATATCTGATACCGCGAAAATCAGCAATGACTGGAGCTGTCAGGGGTGTAAAGATAAGACGGGTAAAGGCTGTATCAGACCCACTCCTATGAAGGGAGTCAGCAGTCATGGCAGCGAGGACTCCCCTACGAGTATAGACGAAGAGTATGAGTCAGCAGGAGATACCGAAAAACACGGAAGCAAGGACAGAAACAACTTGGCGAAGGAAATGAGTCTCCTCAGGGAGGATCTTCGAACTATGCGGGAGGAGCTGAAGTCTGAGCTACGAGAGATCCGGTTGGAGGTAGCTGATCTACGGCAGTCTGTTGCGTCACACAAGAAGAAGGTAGAGAACCTGGAGACTCGACTGATAAAGCTGGAAGAGCAGCAGAATGCAGCTTCTCCTAACACTATGGACGACACTATGGTCCAAAAGTTAGAAGATACAGTGGAGCACCTCAAGTCCGAACTGAATGACAGAGAACAAGACCTTCTCCTCTCGGATATTGAAATCGCAAATCTCCCCGAAGATGCAGGCGAAAATGTGGTACATACTGTTGAACTTATCGCGAAAAAACTGGGGGTGGAGCTGGACGCGCGTGACATAGTTTTCGCTGAACGAGTGGGTCCAAAAGCCGTTGCGGCAGGATCGGCAGAGTTAAGGCGTACAGACTCAGCAGCAGTGGGAAGTCGCGGTCGCCGCATAGTAGTGCGATTAGCGCGTCGGGCCGTGCGAGATGATTTGATACGGGCGGCAAGGGTGAGGCGAGGCGCTACATCGGCTGATCTGGGCTTTGCGGCGCCGCCTCGACGATTTTATGTCAATGAGAGGCTCACTAAAACAAATAGAATATTATTTTACCGTGCCAGGCAGGCCGCTGCTAAGCTCGAGTGGAAGTACACATGGACAAAACGAGGACGAGTTCTGGCCAGACAGGGAGATGGGAAGCCGACACACACCATTCGTACCGATCATGATCTGGAGAGGGTTTTTGGGCGAGACGCGTTGGAGGAAAAGAAGTGTTAAGGACATTTTGCCATGCATTCTCATAGATAAGATCACTTTTCATTGCTATATCTTAGGCCGTAGTAAAGATCAAATAATAAGTTCAACAGCAACACAATTTGTACCAATTTTCAAAAACATACCTATTTGTACCAATGTGATATTTTGTAAGTATGGATATATGGCAACATCATATATGAATGTCAGTAAGTGTCACTTTCACCCGTATGTCAACAATGTCAAAATACACCTAACCTATAATTTATGTACAAGAATGACAAATCAATTTACGTTTATCACATTAATTTACAGCAAGTCACTAGTTACATATTTAAATAATTCAGTAAGAGATTACTTGATACATACTCTATATAGGTATGGCTGCAGTGTTAAAGGGCTAGGATGTCTGCGTAAGGTATATGTATGTTTTTGCAATGGGGACTTCACATACATGACAAAATTTTATAAGTCAGTGAGTAAATACTTGCTAAATACTTTGTATTGGTGTAACTGCAAAGTTAAATGTTTAGATTATCTACGGGACACCTCCCGTGTTTCTTTTTATAATAATAATAATTTTAAATGCACAACTAAATGGACACATTCACAACCAATACATGGTACATATCTTGCTCTGTTCAAAATAGAAATATCCCATAACTATACTTTTAAATTGAATATGCAGGTTTTGGTTTTACTCATTGACAGAATATTTTTACATTACCATTATGGTTAATGGAAAACGTCTGAAGGTTGGACTATTTAACGCAGGGTCGTTAGGGACTAGGCATGACGAGTTCCTAGTGGCCATGGACACGCACTCAGTGGACATAATGGCCATAAACGAGACTTGGCTGAGGGCAGGTGAGGAGGGAAAGGCTCCCATACTTCCAGGCTATAAATTGAAACATAGCCCAAGACCCAAAAATATTCGAGGCGGTAGAGGAGGTGGAGTGGGATTTTATATAAAATCAAATATTAGTTTTAAGACTCGATCTCACCCGGTACATCAAGAGGTAGAGGAATATTGGTTGTTATTAACAATCATGAATAAAAGGATCTTAGTTGGGACTGCTTATAGACCGCCTTGGTTATGTGTTGAAACATTTCTTGAAGGCTTAACTGATAGTATTTGTGCATTGGGGCCTTATGATCACATAATATTATTGGGAGATTGGAATGTGAATATGCTAAATCTAGAAAATTCTAACACCAAAAAAGTACAACAGTTTCTAGATTACACAAATATGTCTCAAAAAGTCAGTATGCCCACTCATTTTGCTGGTCAAAGTAGTACCTTGATAGACTTAATATGCACGGACTTGAATTTACAGACTGTCTTGGTAGATCATGTGCCTGAACTCGGCCAACACTCATTTGTGACTTGCGAGACTCAATTTAAAAAGCAAAAACCTAAGCCAAGATGGGTTACGTACAGACCTTATAAGGATATTTTACTTGGTATTTTTAATTCAGACTTAGAAACTTTACCATGGAATCTTATAAGTTCACAAAGTGATGTTAACAATATGGTGGAAATGTTCACAGCTTATATAATGGCACTATTTGATATCCATGCACCCTTAAAGCAAAAGCTTTTCAAAACTAAATATACACCGTGGATAACGGATAATGTAAAGTTGATCTTTAGGTTGAGAAACAAAGCTAGGACTAAATATAAAGAGAATAAATCAGAAATAAAAAAGCGATACTATCTGGAACTAAAACACCAAGCAGTTGTTGCATTACATAATGAAAAATCAGCATACTTTGCACAACATATTAACGACAATATAAATAACCCAAAAACCTTGTGGCGTAACTTAAAGAATCAAGTCCTGCCATCTCCCAAAAACACCTGCTTACCAGATTACTTTGATAACCCAGACATCATCAATAGAGATTTTTTGAAGTTGCCGGGAGGGGGCGGTGTGAGCATATCTAGTTTAACCTACTATGAATATCATAGGTATGATGATGATACAAATTTCAAGCTTCAGCCAGTCGACCAAGGTACTATTTTGAAAATCTTGCGAACCATTAGTACTAATGCACAAGGTATAGATCTAATCAACCTAGAGATGCTTAAACTTACTCTGCCTAACTCGTTAGATACTATTACAGAGATAGTTAACAAATCTATCACAACCCATACATTCCCTGAGCTGTGGAAACATGCAATTGTCAAACCCATACCCAAAACGAGCCAACCAAGTTCTACAAAAGACCTACGGCCTATTAGTTTACTGCCCTGTTTGTCAAAGGTACTAGAAAAAGTTGTTTATTTACAAGTAATAGAATATTTAGAAAAAAATAACATTTTACCAGACAAACAATCTGGGTTCAGAAAAGGACGAGGAACTGCAACTGCTTTATGTGATGTTGTGGGTAACATACTGGAAGCTAGGGATCGTGGAGAGGGCACTGCCCTCATTCTTCTAGACTATTCCAGAGCATTTGACTCTATAAATACATCCCTATTATTGGCAAAATTAGCTTACTATGGATTTTCACCTAACACCATAAAGTGGTTTAGTAGTTACCTCACAAATAGGTCCCAACATGTAGAAATGCAAAGGGAAGATGGTATGGTCATGTCTTCATCTGCTCTCACAGTGAACAGAGGCGTCCCACAAGGCTCAGTACTCTCAACACTTCTCTTCATCATATACACAGCTGACATGACCCCTTCTTTAAAAAATTGCAGTTTTCATATGTATGCAGATGACACTCAGCTTTATCTCTCTTTTAAGCCTGAGGACACCTCGTCAGCTGTTACAAAGATAAATCAGGACCTTGACAGAGTGATTGAATGGTCAAAAAAACACTCATTAATATTAAATCCACATAAATCAAAATTTATCATTCTGGGCAGTAAAATACAGGTAGAGTCTATATTGCAAGTTAACCCAGCTATCTTTTTGGACGGTCAGAAATTAGAAGGGATAAAAGAGGCCTCTAACTTAGGTTTATTAATTGACTCTGGGCTAAGGTTTGAAGGACATGTAAATAAAATAGTAAGAAATTGTTTTTACAGGTTAAAAATTCTTTACAACATTCAAAACTATCTTAGTATTAACCTTAGAAAACAGCTTGTAGACAGTCTCATTTTATCCCGTTTCAATTATTGTGATGTAGTTTATGGCCCATGTTTGCTGGCAAGAACTAAGAATTTAATACAAAGGGTGCAAAATGCATGTGCCCGATTCTGTTTCAAGATTCCAAGACGGCATCATGTCACACCATATATTAATGATAATAACATCCTTAAAATGGAATCTAGAAGAAAATTACATCTTGCCACATTACTTTTTGGGGTAGTGACTAGTAAAAAGCCTACCTACTTATATGAAAAGTTAGAGTGGAGACAAAACCACTTTTCATACTCTACCAGACCCTCAGCCAGAACTCTTTCCCAAACTAAACACCGTACAATGGCTTTCCGTGGCTCTTTTAGATACTTAGGTACGAAATGCTGGAACAATTTGCCTCCTCCGATAAGGGACCTGAAAACAAAAGCATCATTTAAAAAGAACCTCAAGAGCTATTTACTCTCTCAACAGAAATTATAGCTACAGGATACTGCTTACCTGTGAGGATATAGCCCTAGTAACATTAGTCTGGATTCCTGACAGCATATTAGTATCCCTGCTTCGAGGTCTGGTTGGGTACTTGCAGGAACTCCTGAAACATTAAACATTTTACGAAAATAATGTCATATTATCCTCTATGAGGCAATAAGTAAATTAAATTTAGAAACTTAGTTAACAGGCATACCTGCTATTTGTGTATTCCCTTGTTACTTGTAAAACATTTATGTTTTGAAGGTGTAGGTACTTAAGTAATCATAAATAGTTGTACATGTTCCATATGTAATGGTACGTAGATTCTAGGAAGATGACCATCACGTTTCAGTGGCCTTTTGACATAATACGTGGCGGCACTGAAAATCAGTACTGTGATTGGAACTATGGCGTCCATCGCAGTGTTTGCTGAGTGTCAGCCCGAATTGCGGCACGCGTTGTATAGTGCTCATGCGGTTATTATTGTTTAAGCTTAATTATTGTATTTACTAAAGTAATCATTTTATGTTTAAATTGCTCAATCTCTGGTGTAGATACACGTGGCGAGTCACGTGGTGACACGTATCACTTAAATGTCAGAAGTGTCAGGACATTGTCAGCTAACTCAACTCCGTTTATGACAGCTGACAAGACATGCCAAGTGTCATTATGGCAACAAGCTGCCAATTAGCGTCTTAGTCTTTTGAGTTATAGTAGATAGTGTATAATAATATTGACTTCGCCACAATTTTCTTTTTTTGTGTGGTTTTTTTTTTTGTTATTTAGAATAAGTAAAATTAAGGAGTACTGTACAGCGTGCTTGCAATAAAGATATATTTTCTTTCTTTCTTTCTTTCTTACAAATCCGATAGGTACATTATAATAAAAAGAGTAGAACAATAATGCAAATGTAGTATAAAAAGAAAATAAGGTAGTTAACTACACGATAAAACTAGTTTTCGATCTCATAAACAAAATTGGGCCTAATAAAAACGAATATTTATTTCCAAGCGCACTTTTGTTTTTTATTTGTTATTTATGTATACTTATATAGGTGCATACATTTCAGATAATATAAAAAGGCAAAAAATCTACTTCACCGGGGCAGTACTTGTAAACATACAAGTACTGTCATGAAAGCGCCTGAATCACGTAATCCAACTTTGTAGTTATTACTAGTTCATGTTAATATTATTCATCAAATTACCACGGATACACTCACTCACCGATTAAAAACGCAACGGGTAGTGATGGATTACATTGGTACCTACTCTATAAAAGTATTTCTCTAGTGCAACCGGCGTATTATTATTCCAACGAGTAAAATGTAACTTTTACACAAAAAAAATTCTAAGTATATTATAATTAGAATTTTCACAAGCCGTCGAAACGTTTAAAAAAAAAATAGTGAATTTGCATTACATTGGTAGAAGCAAATCGTATACGCCTTGAAGTAACAACTCAATAAAAATTCACGCATTTTTTATACATCTTACTTCACATGACATATATACACATTATGTATCAAATATAAAGAAAAATATTATAATTCTACTCGTCAAGCTCAATAAAAATGCACTCATTTCTTTATACACCTATGGTACATGACGTTAGTTAGGTTAAATTTCTTTGGACGTTAGGGTACATTTGTATAAAATAAAATATATTATGTCAAAACTGTATTAACAAGCAATTTTGGCCAAAAAGGTTATTATGTTCTACATATAAAATCCGTATATATTACATATAAAGGGTCCACTGCAATAAAGATGAATGTCCTTTGTTTATTGTTTCGAGATAATACGGTTTCAAGTTTATAAACGGTTAAAAAAACTCAGAGTTAGAGATAAGAAAATAATTTTTATTTCGTTAGCATTCTATCCTGGCACCCTGGCGGATAGCCCGAAGGCCACAACCTCCTGGGCGGCGGATGAAGATATTGGACTCCGCCACCAAAACACCCAGCGGCCTCAGAGGATAGGGAGGACGGCAACCTGACAACACCGCATCTCCTCTTCCTCTGCAGCCTCACCGCAATGCATCAAATGGCGCGCCTCCATTGGCCGCGGGAGATAGGGCGCGCGGCAACGCAACACCGACACGCCTCTCCTCCCGCGACCGCACCCGACTGCGAGGGACAAAAAGAACTGTTTCTCGCACCAACACCTTCGGACGCATCCTGCACTGCAGTGTGATTCTGTAAGACTTTGTGGGAACACATGTAATTATGTATACACACTATTGTACGTATCCTACCAATGTATGTTGCATCGTCATTATGCACTCTCTCGCCAGTCACGGGATTGTCGGGCTGCGAGCGGGTCGCATGTTTGTATACCAACCTTGGAACAATATAACCGTAAATCTGTAAAGGACATATCTTCTTTTATTTAAATATTCCCCGACACCCGTGGCCCGATAACTTCATTGTAAACTTCGAATCTGAATCCGTTGTGAGTTTCTTGATTGGCATTCTAAAAACTCGGTTGGTAATTCGAATCTACACTAGCGCTACTCTTGCGAGCGTGTTTGCGAGTTGTACTAAATTGACCTCGAGATTTTGACAGATAAAGTATGAGATGACGTAAAATGTGGCATTCTATAAGGTAATCCTCCCGTCAGTTCGACGCTCACTTCGCACTCAAAATCAAGGTCATTTTGAACCTTATGCGAAGTGAGAGCGAATAGTGACGTGAAATGCGAGTTGTTGTTTGAATTTTACAGAATCGACTGGCAGGCCTCAATCAAGCCCACGCGGAGCGTCCACTCCCGAGATCTCTCTTAGCTTTTACTGAGCCCCGCTCCCCCACCCCCACCACGACAAGGTGGAAATTTGGACGAAATATTGCACAGTGATTTCCGCTTCAATCTACACCCTGTCAAAAGTAAATGGACTTTTTTATTCCACTGCTTAATTGTTTAGTTGCTTATAATAGCATGTATAATATGCATCAGGCTTTATATTCACTTTCTAGTAGTGATTTTGTTCAATAGATAGACATTTTTCTTTTTTCTAGAAATATTATAGGTATTATGGAGAATAGTTACGCTAAATTGGTATAATATTAGTAATTATTTTTCTCAGTTTATTGTTCTCTATATTTTTATTACAAATTGCTCATATTTTTATAAGTGTGTATTGTTATGTTATGTATGTTAATAAAACCAAAAATGTATTAGATAAAAAGAGGTCACTGTTGACTGTACTAGTGTAAACTGTATTACAGTTTTCTACCCTAAGTGCAAACGAGTGATGATTTTCATTTAAGTATCACCTTATTTAATTAATGAAAAGCTAAGCCGGCGTCCCAGTTTGCATAATAATGGAAAATGGACTCAGAAGCGAAGATGCAAGAAGGTTTTGTAATGATATTTACGGATAAGCTAAATATTCACGCAGTAATTGAACTCGAAGTAGTGCACGGTATGATGACGTATGCCACAACCGTTTATCTGTCAGAGCACCAATTTCACTCTTGAACGAAAGTGAGAAAGAAATGTGAACTTTAAACCGATTATGCCTCATTTTGATTTGACCTTTCTATGTTAGTCGGAAATCATGAATAGTTGTTCGAATCCTAGGAACTGAGACCGTAATGTGCACTCCTAGCCGTAATAAACAGATTTTCGGTATCCAATTACTGTATGCGTTTGTGTGAATTGTTTAACGACAAGTGCTTATTCAACATCCCAGTCACCTATGTTCCAATGAGCCTGTAGACTTAAGGCGTTAAGCGGTAATATCTTTGATTTACAACTAACATGTGAATTTATTTTCAACAGTTAACCGTGCTAATGCCTTGTACAACACATGTCATAGACCTTTTGGCGTGGCTGATAAAATTGGCGAATTTGAGATTTGTTTGCAGTTTGCATTGAATCTATGTATCATTTCACGCCTCACCCGACTTTGTTGATGAAGACAAATATTTATTCAGAATAAATTTCTGCAATTTTATATTAGATAGCAGCGGTCCCCAAGTGTGAATACAAATTATAAAACTATTCAGGCGACGTGAATCGAGTTATTTGGAAAGTTTGCAATTTACAGCACTTGCTCTGTGGCTTTGCGGGGATGTTTTATGTGGATCGCCAAACGCTCTCCAAATGGAAAATATCTTGGCACGACTTAGTACAGCAATTACTGTTATCCCCACATTTTGTCTTCTACTTCGAAGCGCCTCGAAGGGGCTTTATTCTCAACCGCCTTCGCACAAAACATAAGGAAAAGCTTAAGTTGAGATATTTTTCAAATTCTTTGGCTTCAAACTAATTACGTTACGTCATGTCAGATCTTTGTGAGGGAAAATTCGGTCTATTTTGTTGCTAACTTCGGTTAAATTGCTTTTAACGAAAAATATAGACATTTATTTATAAACATTCTGCAAGTCGTATTTTACTAAGATTCTGCTTAGCTGTATTAGCTGCATTAGCTGTTCAATTTTAAGACTTTAAAATTGAACAGCTAATGTTAGGTTACCATACTGAACCCGACACTGACAGAACGTCGAGCATACCGCAATGGTTTCAAGGCATTCGGCGTCTATTCTTAATAGACCCTGCATGCCTTTAGAGAGAGGGGAGAGTTCCACACACTAATACTGCCAGCACCAATTTGGTCAAACCGTGACCAACGGCCGTGACCAGTGGTGAAGTCGAGACAGCTCGAAAAGAGTTTCCACAGCGTCAACAAAAAAAGCTGATGTCAGGTGTGTGATACAATTTATTTGTTGTTTATGTTAATACAAATATTGATAACAAAGGAAACGATATAAGCGACCAGATCGCACTTGTTTAAAAGGTGACTTCAAAATTTAATTTAAGCTTCTTAAATCATCTTTGACGGCAATTTCCTTGCTTAATCTATTCGGGTACGTCTTCGTCACGACGTTTTTATTCGAAACTAAAGTGTGGTATTTACTTTATGTAACTATTGCTATGTTTAATCAGAACTGGCTCGAATTGATATGCCTACTATGTATCCAAATAGTGTACATGTTATATAATCCGACTAGATGTGTGGATATCAGTTAACTTTCTTCTAAACAGTATACCGATTGATTATCGCCGGGAAACAGCTTGTTTATTTCAAACTAACTGACCCGGCGAACTTCGTACCGCCACATTTTATTTTTTCATACAAACCTAAATTTTTATTTATATAGATGTACCATTGCATATAACAAATATATACGAAACCATTTCCAACATTGTAATTCATCGTCAGTCTTTAACAGTCCACTGCTTGGACTAGGCCTCTTCTTTGAAAGGAGGAATTGGCCTACTATACCACGCTGGCCAAACAGATTGGTATAGGGTTTGTATCAAGTTTTCCTTCTCTTACAGTGCTGTTTCCTGCATAATATACTCCCTCTGTCGACTCCTACGACACCCATGGGATGATATGGGGTGGCGACATTCCGTATTCTTAATCCGTCACCACGCGGACAAACATTGTAATTGAAAATAATTGATAATGATTGATGAAATCTTTCATTAAAGGATGGAAACTTTTAATGGAAGATCAGGTTTTTAAATAAAAAGCAAACGGTGAACAACCCGCAATTTTAAAAGACCTCTCGTCAGTGGAAAATGTTGGAAAATCTCTTTTATTGAATTTTCGCTCGGCTATATTGACAAAACTTTGTTATTAATACAAACAATTATTTTTTCGACAATCTCAAAATATAGGGCTTTAAAACAATAAGTTTTATAATTAAGACTTTCAAGTGTGTCGTAAAATACAGTTGGTCATGACATACCTACAGTTTAGTTTAAGCCGTACATGAAAAGTTAAAAACTTGAGAGGTTTGAAAGTAAAGTATGGCAGCAATGATAACAGTCGTTTGTCTCCATGCCGCGCAATAACCGTTAACATTACTTAAAGCGAACAATTTGGGACAAAGGTGATTATTCGTTTAACGTCAACGACCGATCTTTACCTACCTTATTTTCATCTTACATTTCCTGTTTTGTTACCAAACGAGATATCTATTTATGATACCGCAGTAATGAACTCAGAAGGAAATTATTATATCCACAAATTACTTACGAATGAAGTAATCTGTATTACAGGTCAGTGATCTTTGTATACCTGTAGAGAAAGGCAATGTTGAAAACCATCAAAATTTTTTTTATCTGCCTTTTATAAGGGCGCATGCTAGTTTGCTACCATTAGGATCGTCATCTAACTACGATTGACGATTTCACTGCTCGTAATATTAGAGGACGGCTTCAACGAGGCTAAAAATTATCTCCTTTCAGAAATTAACAATAAAAACCGGCCAAGTGCGTGTCGGGCCACGCGCAATGTAGGGTTCCGTAGTTGCCCATAACGACTTGCTGCAAAGGGTATTAATGTACAACAAATCCGACTGTTTATTTTGCTGAAAAAATAATTTTAATAGCACTATTATAAGAACCTAAGTTTTGTTTAGAAAAACACTAGGTATGTGTCCAGTTATGTATTGTAAACATAAAATGTGGTTTCCAAGATATACTACTACTATACATACGTAGTACCGTAGTACATTACATACCAAAGTACGTATATATTTAAGATTAAGCCAGCGCGCCCAATGTAAACTCACAGAAATAGGTATTTATAAGTTAACCGACGATTACTCGTAAACTAGTGATATCTACTTAGCCGTAATAGTTTTCCTTTCAAATTCGTTATATGTACTACATTTGTGATTTTTTTCACCTCTTCCAAATTAATAGTTTAGCCGGCAGAGGGGGGGGACACTTGAGTCTAAAAATTTTTTTCACTTCAAAGCTTGATATTTGACAAACCAATCACTTGATCGAAAAATGATTTAAGCAAACTCATAATACTTTTTTAAACCTATCCAATGATACCCCACATGATGGGGTACTCAACCAAAAAAAAATTCAACCCCACTATATATACAGGGGAGATACCCTTAAAAAAAATATTTTCCTAAATTTTATTCTACAGTTTTGTTGCAATATCTGTGGTTTAAGAACTTTATTTCTCTAAAGAATTACAAAACATAATCCACTTACCGAGAAACAAAAATATCCTTATAAATATTACAAGCGCACAGAGAAAACACAATATATATTTTTTAAACACAAAACATTACACAGTACAAAACTATTAAATCTATTAAATCGAAACTTTTAAATAAGTTACATACATAGGTATATGGTATTATTATAAAATGTGGGTAAACTAATTTTAAACTCGTCACTAAGCGCTCATCAACCGAGCAAACACGGATCTAAAGTAATGTAACTAGATGTGACCACTAATTGCTACACAGTTACACACCAAGCAACATAATAAATCTAACAAAATGGCTACACACCAAACATCACTTTACATGATAATGTGGGTTCCATATTTAAAATAATCTTTATGATATGATAAAGTACAAACATCTGTTCGTTATTATATGTTATAATTTTTTATATGTATGTTTTAAAAATATAGTTTTGTTTGTTCTTTTTTTTTTACACTATTGCCAAAATAATGTATATATGTATAATGCAATTTTAATTCAATTATCTACCCAATTATAAGTGAAAAGTTAAATTAAAATCAAATCTTAAACAACGTATGCATGCGTATACATACGTGAGAATATGGTCCCATTCATTTGAAATAATCTTTATAATATCATGTTTAAAGTACAACCATCTGTTATTAATATCTTATGTCTATATTCATGTCAAATATCAGCTTTCTAGCACCAGGCGTCTTTGAGGATAAAAGAGGCCTCTAACTTAGGTTTATTAATTGACTCTGGGCTAAGGTTTGAAGGACATGTAAATAAAATAGTAAGAAATTGTTTTTACAGGTTAAAAATTCTTTACAACATTCAAAACTATCTTAGTATTAACCTTAGAAAACAGCTTGTAGACAGTCTCATTTTATCCCGTTTCAATTATTGTGATGTAGTTTATGGCCCATGTTTGCTGGCAAGAACTAAGAATTTAATACAAAGGGTGCAAAATGCATGTGCCCGATTCTGTTTCAAGATTCCAAGACGGCATCATGTCACACCATATATTAATGATAATAACATCCTTAAAATGGAATCTAGAAGAAAATTACATCTTGCCACATTACTTTTTGGGGTAGTGACTAGTAAAAAGCCTACCTACTTATATGAAAAGTTAGAGTGGAGACAAAACCACTTTTCATACTCTACCAGACCCTCAGCCAGAACTCTTTCCCAAACTAAACACCGTACAATGGCTTTCCGTGGCTCTTTTAGATACTTAGGTACGAAATGCTGGAACAATTTGCCTCCTCCGATAAGGGACCTGAAAACAAAAGCATCATTTAAAAAGAACCTCAAGAGCTATTTACTCTCTCAACAGAAATTATAGCTACAGGATACTGCTTACCTGTGAGGATATAGCCCTAGTAACATTAGTCTGGATTCCTGACAGCATATTAGTATCCCTGCTTCGAGGTCTGGTTGGGTACTTGCAGGAACTCCTGAAACATTAAACATTTTACGAAAATAATGTCATATTATCCTCTATGAGCCAATAAGTAAATTAAATTTAGAAACTTAGTTAACAGGCATACCTGCTATTTGTGTATTCCCTTGTTACTTGTAAAACATTTATGTTTTGAAGGTGTAGGTACTTAAGTAATCATAAATAGTTGTACATGTTCCATATGTAATGGTACGTAGATTCTAGGAAGATGACCATCACGTTTCAGTGGCCTTTTGACATAATACGTGGCGGCACTGAAAATCAGTACTGTGATTGGAACTATGGCGTCCATCGCAGTGTTTGCTGAGTGTCAGCCCGAATTGCGGCACGCGTTGTATAGTGCTCATGCGGTTATTATTGTTTAAGCTTAATTATTGTATTTACTAAAGTAATCATTTTATGTTTAAATTGCTCAATCTCTGGTGTAGATACACGTGGCGAGTCACGTGGTGACACGTATCACTTAAATGTCAGAAGTGTCAGGACATTGTCAGCTAACTCAACTCCGTTTATGACAGCTGACAAGACATGCCAAGTGTCATTATGGCAACAAGCTGCCAATTAGCGTCTTAGTCTTTTGAGTTATAGTAGATAGTGTATAATAATATTGACTTCGCCACAATTTTCTTTTTTTGTGTGGTTTTTTTTTTTGTTATTTAGAATAAGTAAAATTAAGGAGTACTGTACAGCGTGCTTGCAATAAAGATATATTTTCTTTCTTTCTTTCTTTCTTACAAATCCGATAGGTACATTATAATAAAAAGAGTAGAACAATAATGCAAATGTAGTATAAAAAGAAAATAAGGTAGTTAACTACACGATAAAACTAGTTTTCGATCTCATAAACAAAATTGGGCCTAATAAAAACGAATATTTATTTCCAAGCGCACTTTTGTTTTTTATTTGTTATTTATGTATACTTATATAGGTGCATACATTTCAGATAATATAAAAAGGCAAAAAATCTACTTCACCGGGGCAGTACTTGTAAACATACAAGTACTGTCATGAAAGCGCCTGAATCACGTAATCCAACTTTGTAGTTATTACTAGTTCATGTTAATATTATTCATCAAATTACCACGGATACACTCACTCACCGATTAAAAACGCAACGGGTAGTGATGGATTACATTGGTACCTACTCTATAAAAGTATTTCTCTAGTGCAACCGGCGTATTATTATTCCAACGAGTAAAATGTAACTTTTACACAAAAAAAATTCTAAGTATATTATAATTAGAATTTTCACAAGCCGTCGAAACGTTTAAAAAAAAAATAGTGAATTTGCATTACATTGGTAGAAGCAAATCGTATACGCCTTGAAGTAACAACTCAATAAAAATTCACGCATTTTTTATACATAGGTCACATTATGTATCAAATATAAAGAAAAATATTATAATTCTACTCGTCAAGCTCAATAAAAATGCACTCATTTCTTTATACACCTATGGTACATGACGTTAGTTAGGTTAAATTTCTTTGGACGTTAGGGTACATTTGTATAAAATAAAATATATTATGTCAAAACTGTATTAACAAGCAATTTTGGCCAAAAAGGTTATTATGTTCTACATATAAAATCCGTATATATTACATATAAAGGGTCCACTGCAATAAAGATGAATGTCCTTTGTTTATTGTTTCGAGATAATACGGTTTCAAGTTTATAAACGGTTAAAAAAACTCAGAGTTAGAGATAAGAAAATAATTTTTATTTCGTTAGCATTCTATCCTGGCACCCTGGCGGATAGCCCGAAGGCCACAACCTCCTGGGCGGCGGATGAAGATATTGGACTCCGCCACCAAAACACCCAGCGGCCTCAGAGGATAGGGAGGACGGCAACCTGACAACACCGCATCTCCTCTTCCTCTGCAGCCTCACCGCAATGCATCAAATGGCGCGCCTCCATTGGCCGCGGGAGATAGGGCGCGCGGCAACGCAACACCGACACGCCTCTCCTCCCGCGACCGCACCCGACTGCGAGGGACAAAAAGAACTGTTTCTCGCACCAACACCTTCGGACGCATCCTGCACTGCAGTGTGATTCTGTAAGACTTTGTGGGAACACATGTAATTATGTATACACACTATTGTACGTATCCTACCAATGTATGTTGCATCGTCATTATGCACTCTCTCGCCAGTCACGGGATTGTCGGGCTGCGAGCGGGTCGCATGTTTGTATACCAACCTTGGAACAATATAACCGTAAATCTGTAAAGGACATATCTTCTTTTATTTAAATATTCCCCGACACCCGTGGCCCGATAACTTCATTGTAAACTTCGAATCTGAATCCGTTGTGAGTTTCTTGATTGGCATTCTAAAAACTCGGTTGGTAATTCGAATCTACACTAGCGCTACTCTTGCGAGCGTGTTTGCGAGTTGTACTAAATTGACCTCGAGATTTTGACAGATAAAGTATGAGATGACGTAAAATGTGGCATTCTATAAGGTAATCCTCCCGTCAGTTCGACGCTCACTTCGCACTCAAAATCAAGGTCATTTTGAACCTTATGCGAAGTGAGAGCGAATAGTGACGTGAAATGCGAGTTGTTGTTTGAATTTTACAGAATCGACTGGCAGGCCTCAATCAAGCCCACGCGGAGCGTCCACTCCCGAGATCTCTCTTAGCTTTTACTGAGCCCCGCTCCCCCACCCCCACCACGACAAGGTGGAAATTTGGACGAAATATTGCACAGTGATTTCCGCTTCAATCTACACCCTGTCAAAAGTAAATGGACTTTTTTATTCCACTGCTTAATTGTTTAGTTGCTTATAATAGCATGTATAATATGCATCAGGCTTTATATTCACTTTCTAGTAGTGATTTTGTTCAATAGATAGACATTTTTCTTTTTTCTAGAAATATTATAGGTATTATGGAGAATAGTTACGCTAAATTGGTATAATATTAGTAATTATTTTTCTCAGTTTATTGTTCTCTATATTTTTATTACAAATTGCTCATATTTTTATAAGTGTGTATTGTTATGTTATGTATGTTAATAAAACCAAAAATGTATTAGATAAAAAGAGGTCACTGTTGACTGTACTAGTGTAAACTGTATTACAGTTTTCTACCCTAAGTGCAAACGAGTGATGATTTTCATTTAAGTATCACCTTATTTAATTAATGAAAAGCTAAGCCGGCGTCCCAGTTTGCATAATAATGGAAAATGGACTCAGAAGCGAAGATGCAAGAAGGTTTTGTAATGATATTTACGGATAAGCTAAATATTCACGCAGTAATTGAACTCGAAGTAGTGCACGGTATGATGACGTATGCCACAACCGTTTATCTGTCAGAGCACCAATTTCACTCTTGAACGAAAGTGAGAAAGAAATGTGAACTTTAAACCGATTATGCCTCATTTTGATTTGACCTTTCTATGTTAGTCGGAAATCATGAATAGTTGTTCGAATCCTAGGAACTGAGACCGTAATGTGCACTCCTAGCCGTAATAAACAGATTTTCGGTATCCAATTACTGTATGCGTTTGTGTGAATTGTTTAACGACAAGTGCTTATTCAACATCCCAGTCACCTATGTTCCAATGAGCCTGTAGACTTAAGGCGTTAAGCGGTAATATCTTTGATTTACAACTAACATGTGAATTTATTTTCAACAGTTAACCGTGCTAATGCCTTGTACAACACATGTCATAGACCTTTTGGCGTGGCTGATAAAATTGGCGAATTTGAGATTTGTTTGCAGTTTGCATTGAATCTATGTATCATTTCACGCCTCACCCGACTTTGTTGATGAAGACAAATATTTATTCAGAATAAATTTCTGCAATTTTATATTAGATAGCAGCGGTCCCCAAGTGTGAATACAAATTATAAAACTATTCAGGCGACGTGAATCGAGTTATTTGGAAAGTTTGCAATTTACAGCACTTGCTCTGTGGCTTTGCGGGGATGTTTTATGTGGATCGCCAAACGCTCTCCAAATGGAAAATATCTTGGCACGACTTAGTACAGCAATTACTGTTATCCCCACATTTTGTCTTCTACTTCGAAGCGCCTCGAAGGGGCTTTATTCTCAACCGCCTTCGCACAAAACATAAGGAAAAGCTTAAGTTGAGATATTTTTCAAATTCTTTGGCTTCAAACTAATTACGTTACGTCATGTCAGATCTTTGTGAGGGAAAATTCGGTCTATTTTGTTGCTAACTTCGGTTAAATTGCTTTTAACGAAAAATATAGACATTTATTTATAAACATTCTGCAAGTCGTATTTTACTAAGATTCTGCTTAGCTGTATTAGCTGCATTAGCTGTTCAATTTTAAGACTTTAAAATTGAACAGCTAATGTTAGGTTACCATACTGAACCCGACACTGACAGAACGTCGAGCATACCGCAATGGTTTCAAGGCATTCGGCGTCTATTCTTAATAGACCCTGCATGCCTTTAGAGAGAGGGGAGAGTTCCACACACTAATACTGCCAGCACCAATTTGGTCAAACCGTGACCAACGGCCGTGACCAGTGGTGAAGTCGAGACAGCTCGAAAAGAGTTTCCACAGCGTCAACAAAAAAAGCTGATGTCAGGTGTGTGATACAATTTATTTGTTGTTTATGTTAATACAAATATTGATAACAAAGGAAACGATATAAGCGACCAGATCGCACTTGTTTAAAAGGTGACTTCAAAATTTAATTTAAGCTTCTTAAATCATCTTTGACGGCAATTTCCTTGCTTAATCTATTCGGGTACGTCTTCGTCACGACGTTTTTATTCGAAACTAAAGTGTGGTATTTACTTTATGTAACTATTGCTATGTTTAATCAGAACTGGCTCGAATTGATATGCCTACTATGTATCCAAATAGTGTACATGTTATATAATCCGACTAGATGTGTGGATATCAGTTAACTTTCTTCTAAACAGTATACCGATTGATTATCGCCGGGAAACAGCTTGTTTATTTCAAACTAACTGACCCGGCGAACTTCGTACCGCCACATTTTATTTTTTCATACAAACCTAAATTTTTATTTATATAGATGTACCATTGCATATAACAAATATATACGAAACCATTTCCAACATTGTAATTCATCGTCAGTCTTTAACAGTCCACTGCTTGGACTAGGCCTCTTCTTTGAAAGGAGGAATTGGCCTACTATACCACGCTGGCCAAACAGATTGGTATAGGGTTTGTATCAAGTTTTCCTTCTCTTACAGTGCTGTTTCCTGCATAATATACTCCCTCTGTCGACTCCTACGACACCCATGGGATGATATGGGGTGGCGACATTCCGTATTCTTAATCCGTCACCACGCGGACAAACATTGTAATTGAAAATAATTGATAATGATTGATGAAATCTTTCATTAAAGGATGGAAACTTTTAATGGAAGATCAGGTTTTTAAATAAAAAGCAAACGGTGAACAACCCGCAATTTTAAAAGACCTCTCGTCAGTGGATGTTGGAAAATCTCTTTTATTGAATTTTCGCTCGGCTATATTGACAAAACTTTGTTATTAATACAAACAATTATTTTTTCGACAATCTCAAAATATAGGGCTTTAAAACAATAAGTTTTATAATTAAGACTTTCAAGTGTGTCGTAAAATACAGTTGGTCATGACATACCTACAGTTTAGTTGAAGCCGTACATGAAAAGTTAAAAACTTGAGAGGTTTGAAAGTAAAGTATGGCAGCAATGATAACAGTCGTTTGTCTCCATGCCGCGCAATAACCGTTAACATTACTTAAAGCGAACAATTTGGGACAAAGGTGATTATTCGTTTAACGTCAACGACCGATCTTTACCTACCTTATTTTCATCTTACATTTCCTGTTTTGTTACCAAACGAGATATCTATTTATGATACCGCAGTAATGAACTCAGAAGGAAATTATTATATCCACAAATTACTTACGAATGAAGTAATCTGTATTACAGGTCAGTGATCTTTGTATACCTGTAGAGAAAGGCAATGTTGAAAACCATCAAAATTTTTTTTATCTGCCTTTTATAAGGGCGCATGCTAGTTTGCTACCATTAGGATCGTCATCTAACTACGATTGACGATTTCACTGCTCGTAATATTAGAGGACGGCTTCAACGAGGCTAAAAATTATCTCCTTTCAGAAATTAACAATAAAAACCGGCCAAGTGCGTGTCGGGCCACGCGCAATGTAGGGTTCCGTAGTTGCCCATAACGACTTGCTGCAAAGGGTATTAATGTACAACAAATCCGACTGTTTATTTTGCTGAAAAAATAATTTTAATAGCACTATTATAAGAACCTAAGTTTTGTTTAGAAAAACACTAGGTATGTGTCCAGTTATGTATTGTAAACATAAAATGTGGTTTCCAAGATATACTACTACTATACATACGTAGTACCGTAGTACATTACATACCAAAGTACGTATATATTTAAGATTAAGCCAGCGCGCCCAATGTAAACTCACAGAAATAGGTATTTATAAGTTAACCGACGATTACTCGTAAACTAGTGATATCTACTTAGCCGTAATAGTTTTCCTTTCAAATTCGTTATATGTACTACATTTGTGATTTTTTTCACCTCTTCCAAATTAATAGTTTAGCCGGCAGAGGGGGGGGACACTTGAGTCTAAAAATTTTTTTCACTTCAAAGCTTGATATTTGACAAACCAATCACTTGATCGAAAAATGATTTAAGCAAACTCATAATACTTTTTTAAACCTATCCAATGATACCCCACATGATGGGGTACTCAACCAAAAAAAAATTCAACCCCACTATATATACAGGGGAGATACCCTTAAAAAAAATATTTTCCTAAATTTTATTCTACAGTTTTGTTGCAATATCTGTGGTTTAAGAACTTTATTTCTCTAAAGAATTACAAAACATAATCCACTTACCGAGAAACAAAAATATCCTTATAAATATTACAAGCGCACAGAGAAAACACAATATATATTTTTTAAACACAAAACATTACACAGTACAAAACTATTAAATCTATTAAATCGAAACTTTTAAATAAGTTACATACATAGGTATATGGTATTATTATAAAATGTGGGTAAACTAATTTTAAACTCGTCACTAAGCGCTCATCAACCGAGCAAACACGGATCTAAAGTAATGTAACTAGATGTGACCACTAATTGCTACACAGTTACACACCAAGCAACATAATAAATCTAACAAAATGGCTACACACCAAACATCACTTTACATGATAATGTGGGTTCCATATTTAAAATAATCTTTATGATATGATAAAGTACAAACATCTGTTCGTTATTATATGTTATAATTTTTTATATGTATGTTTTAAAAATATAGTTTTGTTTGTTCTTTTTTTTTTACACTATTGCCAAAATAATGTATATATGTATAATGCAATTTTAATTCAATTATCTACCCAATTATAAGTGAAAAGTTAAATTAAAATCAAATCTTAAACAACGTATGCATGCGTATACATACGTGAGAATATGGTCCCATTCATTTGAAATAATCTTTATAATATCATGTTTAAAGTACAACCATCTGTTATTAATATCTTATGTCTATATTCATGTCAAATATCAGCTTTCTAGCACCAGGCGTCTTTGAGCTAGGCTGCGGACGGACAGACGGACGGACATGACGAAACTATAAGGGTTCCTTGTGGACTACGGAACCCTAAAAACGTAGTTATAGTATTAGCCATTTTCTGATGATAATCACATTTTATACATACATACATAGACTTACGCCTGTTTCCCGGAGGGGTAGGCAGAGACTATGGAACGCCATTTGCAACGATTCTGCCATGTTTCTTTTGCTTCATTCGCTCCCATCAAATTTCTCATGCATGCTCTTTGGTTAAGGGTTCTTCTAACCTGTCTTTTTTTAGAATGTGTCCAATCTGGTCAGAGAACGTTCGTCTAGGTCTTTCCCTTCCTCCTGTCCCATTCACACTTGACTTATATAACTTTTTGTTCAGTCGTTCGTCATCCATTCTCTCCATCTGTCCAAACCATCTTAGCATACCTTTCTCAATGGTTGTCACTACATCTTCTTTTACCCCACGACACTCTCTTAACACACAATTCTTTACTCTGTCGTTCAAAGTCACTCCACATATACTTCTCAGTGCTCTCATTTCTATAGCATTTATTCTACTTTCATGTCTATTCTGCCATACCCAACTTTCACTACCATACATAAGTGTAGGTACTAACACCCATCTACGCACATCCAAACGTGCCTTTTTAGACCCGTTTTAACTGTTAATAAAAGCCTTCAAAGCTCATTCACCCTATAACCAGCATTAGCTCGTCTTTTTATATCTTTCTCATTCTACTATTCCTAGTAAACAGCGTAACTAAATATACAAAATCATTCACTTGCTTCACTCGTTGTCCATCGATCATACCATTACAAGCCGTAACACATTCCTCTTTTTCAAAAACTATAACTTTCGTCTTGCTCAAATTCACTTTCATTCCTTTCCTCTTTAAAGCACCATGCATGATTGCTACATCACATATGTTTTGCATCTCCTGCAATACCATCTCCTGCAACTCCTCCGCTGAAGACTCAAGTATTACCTGATCATCAGCATAACGCAGGCATTTGACAAGTAACTTATTCATCCTTAATCCACAGTCACTATTTTTCAAATCTTGCAAACAACTGTCCATGAAGAGGTTGAACAGCCACAGTGACGCTACACATCCCTGTCGAACACCTGTCTCGATGGTAAACCAATCAGTGTACGACCCATTTATCCTCACACAAGCTCTTGAATCTTAATAATAGGGATTTCAGAGCTCGTAGAGGCTGCTGTTCACCCCATACATCGACAGTGCGGACCATATTTCATTCCTCACCACTTTATCGTAAGCCTTTTCTAAATCCACGAATGTGCAATAGACCTTTTGACCTTTGGCCAAGAATTTTTCGCCTATGCACCGCAAGGAAAAGACTTGATCCGTGCACCCCATACCCATTCGAAATCCCGCTTGTACATCCCATATTTTCTCGGTTACTTCCATAACTCTTTCAATCAGTACCTTCACATACATATGATGATAGTGATACAGATCGTGCTGGCTCCCTCAATTAAGGTTGAGCCGTACGATTGCTGTTGAATGCGGGCCATCAGTGGGCCGAGTCAGTCAAAAGCGTCAGATAATTTCCTGCATTGTACTTGCATACTAAACCCTTTTTTTGTCTGGACTTTAAAAGATGAAGAAAAGACTAAAGAAATTGAAGTGACAAAAAAAACAATGACTCTGAGTTTGTTTCGGCCGGCATCATCTAGAATAGGGTTTTGACATGTATAAGTGTTGTAAACAACCAAAATGCAGAAATAAATATGTCTTTATGTCTTTACAATTTGCCAACAATGCTGAGAAGGCTAATGCCTTTATAGTTCTTGCAGTCTTGTTGCGAGCCTTTTCCCTTATAAAGAGGCATAACCACCGCTGTGGCCCAGTCATCAGGTACTAGGCCGGTGCTCCAGGACAAATTAAATAGGCGCTGCAGCTGACCAACTATGATGCCCTGTCCAGCCTTCAGCATTTCAACTGTAATCCTATCATATCCTGCAGCCTTACCTAATTTCATACTTCCCAGCGCTTTTTCAATCTCATCCACGCCAATATCGCTTTCATCATTGCTAATAATTACCATTCATTACGTCGATCGGTGTTTCTATCGCTGTTCTTTCAAATAAATCTTCAAAATACTCCTGCCATCTCTTCAGCACGCATGATTCACCATTCTGTATCTTTCCACTCTTGTCTCTGATTGATGTGTATTCTGAGGATTGAGTTCTTCCTCGAACTGCACGAACATATTTCCAGAAATCTTCAGATAGTCTGCTATCAAACTCATCTTCCTTATCCTCTTTTTTCCTTTTAACAATTTCTTTCACTATTGTTTTTGACCTAACGAAATCCTTTCTTGCTTCATTTATGTTATCACTCATTGGCTTTCCCTTTCTTTCATTTGCTCTGGCAGCCAACCAATATAACCAAGCTTTTTCTTCTCTGACACTGCTTATTGTGCCCGTGTCTCACCATGTATTCTTAACCTTTCGTATTATTTCTTTCTTTTGATCACACCACATACTTCAGACGCTACACAGACTATTTCTTCTTTAAAAGATTGCCATAGTTCTTCCATATCATTTGTGCCTTTGAACCTCTCAAATCGGGCTATCAATCTTCGCGTATACTCATCTTTCACTTGCAGATTTTCTACTTTTATTCTTTCCAATACCCTATTTTCATTTCACATTTTATAAGCCGTGTAGTGACGGATTAAGAATACGGAATACCACCCCATATCATCCCATGGTTGTCGTAAGAGCCGACAGAGGGAGCATATTATGCAGAGAACAGCACAAAAAGAGAAGGAAAACTTGATACAAACTCTATACCAACCCGTTTGGCCAGCGTGGTATAGTAGGCCAATTCCTTCTTTCAAAGGAGAGGCCTAGTCCAGCAGTGAACTGTTAAAGGGCTGATGATGATGATGATTTTATAAGCTGTGTAATTTTCGCAAGCTTCCAAAAATATTTCCGTAAATAAGATTCCTTTTCCTCCTTTTCATCTTATAGAATGGCGATTAATTTTAAAGCAGCAGCTGCGCTCACACTTTTTGTTCTTATTTTACCGTTTCTGCCCGCTCCCGTAGAAATTTTGGAAAATACCTTTTTAGTGTTCCTCTACGGTCCTCAAGGAACAAACATGCCGAATTCCGGCTTCTTGCGCCCAATATTTTGGTTGTGCGTTGTCTGTTAGTCAGTCAGTAACTATATTTTGGGAGAAACGCAGATATGCATCGCGCCTAACGTTATAAAATAGCAATGTCACGCTTATGCATACTGGCAATTAAGTTAGCAGGCTTCTCTAACGTTTTATATATTTTGAAAATTTATTAATTTATTTATTTAGTTAACCAGTAGTTGTTACATTGTAATAAATGATAAAAAAAAACAAAATTAGGTAATAAGATAAAAACTAAATACACAACATTTTAAGTTGTCACAACAAGCACCAAAAGGTAACATTTACATATAGATATAAAAGAAAAACAGACAATTAAATATTAAGTAACTAAAAACTAAATTGAAAAACACAATGAGTAAAAACAATTTTAATAATAAACTTAAATTAATCTTAAAATAGTGTGTGTTACATGGTTACAGTTTCGTTATTTGAGTCTGAATATAAAAATGGTTTTCTACAGTTCAAAGTCTTGAATTTTAGTTATTTCATCAGGTTATGGGCCCAGGTTATGGGCCTCTCCCTGGCCTGTTTAGTGTAAGACAGTGAAAATATAAAGTAAATTAGTTGATTTTGCTCAGAAATATGTATAACCTAAAAGTTATTCACTCGGTCGCCGAAGTTTTTTATATTTCAGCATTTCAGCTATGATTCTTTGATAAAATGACATCAAATAGATCTTTGATACAAATTGAAAAACTTACTGGCCGAGATGATTGGACAAGCTGGAGTTTTGCAGTGCAATACACTTATTTATCGCCCTGCGGGTTCCGTCATAATTATTTTTGAAAATTGTGTTTTTTTTACGCAAGATAGATCCGATTGACCACCAATTTGCCTAACGTATTAAGCGACGGTGTGGCCGAGGTTGGAGCTCATCAAAAGCCGCTTGACATCAGGCGAGTTAACGGTCAAGTGCAAAAATGAGTATTACTTACAGCATTGCATTAAAGAATTACATTAAAGCGTGCTCCATCATAGCAACAGCCGCTTGGCATCAGGCGAGTTGACGGTCAAGAGCAAAGTTTATCTTCGAATAAAACAAATGACTATTACATTACAGTATTGCATTAAAGAATTACATTAAAGCGTGCTCCATCGTAGACAGCAACATCCGCTTGACATCAGGCGAGTTGACGGTCAAGTGTAACGCTTATCTTCCAATATTAAAAAATAAAAACGGAACCCTAAACGGAGCCGCTTTGAAAATGCCGCTTTTATTTTAAAAATCTTCACTCGGCTTTCGTCATTAGAGGTTTGAGGTTGTATTTTTTCACGTTTGTTTTATTTTATTTTTTTATCATACAGACGATGTCTTATTCAAACGCAGAGTATTACGATATGATACTTTGCGTCGGAGCTGGGAACGGGTCCTGGAGCGGGGGTCGCGAGCTGTACCGTCAACGATTCGTCGACGGCAGGCCGCTAGCGTCACAAAGGCGTCTCCCTTCATATTCAAGCTTCCGCGGACTTTGTTTACGTCTGCACAGCACCGGAAGTTTTCATGATGCACCAACTAACAGGGCCGGCCGAACCATCAGCGGTAATGTGGAAACTCAGATCCTGGAGCATTTTGCCGACGATCCGCGTACTAGCACTCGTCGAGCGGGTGCGCGGCTTCGCGTCGATCACAGGGTAGTGTGGAGGACTCTTCATGAAGACGGCCAGCACCCTTATCATTTCCGCAGAACACAGGAACTACTTCGGGCAGACTACAGTGCTAGAGTTGATTTTTATGAGTGGTTAATTGAACAAATTGCTGTGGATTCTTCGTTCGTGGAAAAAGTGTTATGGACTGACGAAGCAACATTTACACGAAGTGGACTTGCCAACCTGCACAATGACCACGTATGGGCACACGTCAATCCGCACGCGTCTACCGAAAGCAGTTTTCAGCATCAGTGGCGGATTAATGTCTGGGCGGGCATAATCGGAGACTGCTTAATCGGCTCTATCTTCTTGCCTGCCAGCTTGACTGCTGCAGGCTACTAGGAGCATCTGCAGGGTGAGCTGGAAGATGAAATTGACAACTTGCCGTTGGCCGTGGGGCATAACATGTGGTTTCAACACGACGGAGCGCCAGCGCATTTCGCACGTCGCGTCCGCCAATACCTACATACTCGTTTTCCCGGCCGTTGGATCGGTCGCGGCGAAGATGCGCCGAGGTCGTGACCTCCACGCTCCCCGTACCTGACGCCCTTGGATTTCTTTTTGTGGGGTTACATAAAGAATATTGTGTATTCGGAGCCGTGCAACACGAGAGAAGATATGATACCGCGCATTACAGCGGCATTCAACAACATAACCCTTGTGGGGTTATGTTATGTGTTAGGTAGTTATGGTATGGTAGTTATGTTGAAAAAAGTCATGAGTTCGATTTCTCGGCGCGCCCGGCTGTGTATTGAGAAGGGAGGCCAGCACTTCGAACCTTTTCTTTAATGCGTCGTGAGTAAAGAAAAGTAGGTAAACTAACGACCCGTCCGTTGTACGTAAAGTACATTTAAAGTAAAATGTTAATCGTAATTTTGTTACGAATAAATGTGAATAATAAACCAAAGTGTATGTAACAATAAACAAGCATTGATTAATTAATTAGTAATGGTATTTTTAATCACTGTCACTCCCTCGGTTTAGGTACCCTAAGGTAAGCAATGCACCTTGACATTATTTGGTGATATGATAGGTAAATAAATTTAGTATTGTATTTTAATTCAGATAATTAAATTTTTAGATTAGAATTAAGATAAGCGAATTACTTGTAATGTGTCAAGTTCTATCTAGGCACCTGTTACATTTCGATTTGAAATAATCGCAATTTATTTTCCTATTCATCAATAATTGTACCTAATCATAGGCAGGTAGGTTATCCAGTTAGGTTTAGTTAGATACTAATTAGACCACAGATAAGGTTAGGATGATGATAATAATTAAACTAGTTAAAATGTGTACCTATGCAAGTTATTACATCATGCGATTAATTGCATAACTTACAGAAAGTTTTTTTTAAGTAGGTGCACGTGCGCTGAACGTGGCGCGGGTGGCGTGGAGGAGCGGGGATGACGGGTGATAGTATACGTGTGTGCGTGCCACAACCACGACTATAGAGTTATTAGGGTTGTCGAAAAAAACACAAAAAAATATTTTTTTTAGTTTTGTATGGAAAAAAAAGTTTCGCTTTCATTATTAACATTTACGCATACGATTCCAAACTTGATATAGATAAACACCTTTAAATATTGTTGGGCCTAACTCGGACACCCTGTATACTTACTAGAATAAATTATTATGACATCTACTACCTATCCTTACCATTTTATCCTAATCATAATACTGCTTGCGTGATCAGTATAATGTATTCATTTTCATTCTAAGCACTCTGAAACTTATTTATTCTTTGGAACACCTGTAGGTACTCTTAAAATTCGAAATTATTTTGCATGAGTCTACCTACGCCCTGTGGCGGCAATCAAATAGTGTCAAATGTTGTGATTTCGGCGCGGCGGCAACGATTGTTGTATATAATTTCAAAAGAAGCCGCCGGCGCGTGTATCATAACCATGTACTTCCGAAAAGCGGCAAATTTCTTTGATAAGTAAGTACAAGACCTTTGATGCCGCATTATCAAAGTGCCGATGGTTAAAACATAACTATGCATGCACTCAGTTTGATTTTAATGGATATTTTTTTATTCGCTATGTAGGTATATTTATGGTACCTATTAGTCGTAATGCGCATAGGTCCAGTTTTTCATATTCTTTGATACAGTTTTTTGCGTCTCATAGAATTCCTAAGCGTACCTATACACCGAACTGTTACACCTAACTACTCCGTGAAATAGCGCTAAGTCCTAGCTGCAAGACGCAAGAGTCTTGCAGGCTTAGTCTTGTTCTTGCTCAAGTCTTGCACGATCAGTCTTGGTCTTGGTCTTGCTAAAAATACGCGGTCTTGTTCTTGGTCTTGGTCTTGCAAAAACGCAAGAACAAGACCAAGACTGCAAGACCAAGACTGAATTTGGGCAACACTAATAAAAAGACCCCTAACGAAAACTGAAATCCCATGTTGTACCAATCACTACAATTTTTTTTTTCTTCGGCACCATACCTGTGAAATTACTGGTTCAGGAGATATTGAGGCTCAAAGTTACTATAATTTTTTTGTAATAAGATACAAAATCGATGCATTTACCCCGCCAACCTCTTCTATAGACGTCCTATGCACCCATGGATAAGTAGGGTTTTCGGAAATTGCACGCGCGCACTCTTAATTGCGGATTAAAAAATGTGTCTCCTTAAAAAAAAGTTTCCCAGGTTTTATTTTTGCTTTGAATGACTTTGGCATGATGTCCATAACGAGTAGAGTTCGGCTTGGTGATGAATCTTGTGGCACCCTGTATTTATGTCTAATATCCAATACTACGACCGAATTAAATTAGTTACATTATCTTATCAGTGCGAGAGTGAAAAATGAACGAAAAGTGCAATAAACGAGTAAGAAAGCGGATATACCGGTTCACTTGTTCATAACTTTCATCCACCCGCAATATTTCAGTACATCCGTGTACATGGCGCTTGCAACAGTGCCGAAATATCGGTTACTCAAAACAAAGGTACGTGGTATATATCCCGTAGGAAACGTAAAAAGTAATTATAGTGACCACGAAAGTTTAAATTCCTATATTGAAATAAGTGACGCGGATAGTAAACAACTACGTTTTTGGCTCACAAAAATATGTGTCCACAATACAGAATCGCAATGTCGGAGCTGAAACTTATACTCGTACCACTCTTTTTACAGTTCAGTACAGATAAGAATGTCTATTTGTAAAGTTTGTATAATGGGTGTTTTCTTTAAAGCTTGCTATTTATTTTGTTAGTATTCTATCATGTCTGATTGCTGCAAAATTATTAGACACAACAACTCGGCTCTAACACTACTACTATCACGATTTATTCTGTTAGTTAGATGTCGCTAATAAAATATGCCTACGTCTCCCTGCGATTGAATATGGATTTTTGTCTTGACCAAGTTGGTTATGGTATACCAAAGTGAGGTAAGCATGGTAGGTATGCTTAGGCTTACTGGTTATGAGCAACTCAATTTATACGTGGAAGTATCGCTGTATTTGATCTTCAATGACCTTCGAGCTAAATATTTGTTAAGGCTCCAGATATTTAACAGACGGGCCATTGTATGAATAAGCGGTATTCACGATACACGTTCCTCTAAATAATAAATAAATAATATAATAAACTAAATAATAAAAATATAGATATTTAAGGCAGTAAGACTTACTGGATATAATGTACATAATATTATACGCTTCCATATCTTATCCTATTTAAATTTATCTCTGTATACATTTGGAACTTCGGATCCTGGGACACAATAAGTGAAAGTCAGTTTATCAGTTCTCGGAATTTTTGGACATACATCAATTAGGTATCATCGACGTTTCACTACCCCATACAATACAATGGCTTTGCTACGAATGATAATGTCATTTTATTGGGTATCGTATTTCGTGAGTCGTCCAAATTTACTTAGCGATATTAGGATAATTAAGAGATCAAGATCTATGGCAGCGAACACCTAGTGGAGATAGGTACCAATAGACTATAACGCTACGGAGATCGGAATCTAACCCACGATGCGTACCACAAACTTAATGATGTGTGTATTATTTTATAAATGTTTGCTTGGCCTGTGCCTCGGAGAGCCAGCGGTCGGTTACGGCTGTCATGAAGATCTTTGATAGTAATTATTGGGAGTCAGTACTTTTGAATATACTGACACTGGTTAGAGTCATGGAATATGGCTATTTCTTTATCTTTTGTTGCCGAGAAAAGAAGTTTTGAATTTTCTAGAAATAGCGGCTATTTTGTCGTATGGGTAGTGCAAAAAAATAATTTGTAATTTCGGGTCTAATTCGAGTCGGACTACTAGAAGCGTTTCACAATGTCTCTAATCTACATGATTTTAATTTGCTTACACTCTCTATGAAATAATAACATTGGATGGGCTATCGACATAAGAACAAGATTGTCACCGAGACCGTTTTTGTATACGTTCGTCGCTTTCACAGTTCAAACCCTGGCATTGCAATAACATTTGCTACAATATTTTATTCAAAAATGTTAATTTTATTGCAGTAATATTTGCAATTGGATCAAATAAAAAACTTTACCAAACTTCCAGCAAGTCATTACTAAAATACAAGAAGGTATATCTTATTTAAAGATCGACCCAACTACACGAATACAAGTTACGGCATGAATAATATTTATTTATAACCTAACATTGTATACCCTTTATCCTACGTCATGCCTAGTATGTAACATAAACCTCATATCAAAACTTCAAGCTACGTTCCTTAAAGTTCTAATTGTTAAACTCGGATACGGTTACGGATATGAAGTTATTCAGGCTTAACTGCTTTTTTTCTGATAGTTTCGGATACGAGTAATGCAAAGAACACGTGCAGTTAGTGTACCATATAAACAAGACCCGTGTGAATATTGTGTGATTCCAAGAATATTACACCAATACGGATTAAATAGATAACCTTATTTATTTAAGTTAGATCAAAATAGCTAAGTAACTCAATTGATACTCTACGATATTGAATATATACTATATCTATCGATACGATATGGCTATGCAAGGCAACCAGACTCGCATAGCAGTTTAACATCAATTGAAAGGGAATTCAAACAAAAATTATCCAAACAGTTCAAGAGCCATAATACATAACAGGTTATCAGAACTCGAAAATCTACTGAAACTGACTCTAGTTGCAGACAGTCGGCAAAGTGCCTCAATAAAATGCTTAGTAACGCATTTCATCAGAAAAACGTGTTCAGTCGATGAATTCTATGTTACAATAAGTAGCTACTTATATTTCTTAGCAACGCAGGTGAGCGCGACATTCAATATTCACCGAGACATATGGTCTTTCTTATTAAGGTTGTGCTTACAACATAGATACGCAATCTATGTTTACTTAAACAATCGTTTGCATTATACAATACACATCGATCTAGATATCCGATTCTAAATTTAGAACTGTTGAACCAGCCGTCTGTTATATTACTTGTATATTTATGATTAAGTTACCAACTGGCGTCGGCATCTAAATGTCAAACCCAGTAAACGTTTACTATTGATTTATTGAGAATTATGTATGTGTTAAGTCAATGAATACAAATAATTTTGTACGACATCCTTAAGAAATACGCTTCTTATGTAAATCTGTATTCATTGGTTAAGTCTAGAGTAAATAAATACAGGCGCAACAAGGTCGTAGCTATGGTAATAAATTGTGAATACTTTGACGTCGTATCGGATACAACGATATTGATAATATTGTTCTACGTGTATCTTTAATTTCTTGCGGCAGCGATAGCCGAGTGGATATACCAACAGACTGACATGCAGAGGGTATCGGGTTCAAATCCACGGCACGCACCAATGACTTTTCGGAGTTATGTTCGTATTGAATTGTTAATTATCGCTTGTCCCGTGCTTCGGAGAGCACGTTAAGCCGTCGGCCCCGGTTGTCATGAAGAGTTTTGACAGTCTTTACAGGGCGTCAGTACCTTCTAAATAAACTGGCACTAGTCTAAACCATGGAATATCGCTATCCCTTCGGGTTGCGGAAGTCAGACAGGCAGTCGCTCTGTGAAAAGCTAATATTCAGCCAAATCCGGTTAGACTAGTAAGCGGACCCCAGATTGAAACTGGGATAACGCTAAGAGAAAGAAGAAGTGTATCTTTAATTTCTTATTTTACAATGCAATAAGCTTCGGAGTTTGTAACAGCCTCAGATTATAGAAGTACAATCTGAGGTAACAGTTTTCAGTAATGAGGTCTTCTAAAAATGAAGACTTTGAATAGGTACCATATGGTATGTATAGGTATATGGTATAATAAACATTTAGGCACGAAAAACGACATAAGTTATGGTGTTTTATTGCATATTAATGCAAAATTATTAATATACTGACTTAAGACTTCGCGCGCGAAAACTTAGCAGAACATTAAATTGAATTGTAATATTATACCCACATTTCGCCATGTTATGAATTTTAGGTCCCACGTTATAGAGGGCGAGCCTATTGCCGTTACCGGTCATATGCCAGAATCCGTGCTGCTACTGAAAAATCGGAAAAACTCAGTAGCACTTTTGCCCGATCCGGATCCTGCCAGTCAGCGTTCGCTATTCACTGGAATTACAATTTATCTGTTTTACTATTATTCGTGGTAGCATGAAGGCTGACACTACGAGTCCTATCCCAACAGCTATCCCAGCAGCAGCTGGGGTCCGTTTACTAGTCTAAATAGATTTGACTGAACATTAGCTTTTAGAGCGACTGACTGTGTGACCTCCGCAACCCGAAAGGATAAAAAGCTGACTAAATGCTTACGATAATTAAGATAAATTGAATCGATTAACATATAAACTATTTAAGCGTTCATCCAAAATTATTTATAGTTCTATTGGAAAAATAACAACGCGTGGCGACAGAGAAAGCATTAAATCTTCGGTGCGGATAACAAATGATATGCGGCAGAAATTCCGCCAACGTATGTTCTATAAATATGGGCTACATTATTATTAGATGACGACTACCACTATGTAAATAACGTTTGTTATAAGACAAATTTATACACAATTTTTTTTATTATTTACTGAGGAATACTACAATTTATTCACTGTTGTCAGCGACTTTGCTGACTTGTATGGAAGCAAAGATGTCTTGGTACTCATACGATAGAATGCTAAAAAGCAGATTGAAGAAGTACCGTGAATCTACAAATGATTCCCTATTCTAATTTGCTTCACTGTAGCACTGTGAATCAATAAGTACATTAGGTACATACTTTGCCTCGCTGGCCAGACGCAAACGGTTTGGTATAAAGATAAAGATATTTTATTTTGCAAATATGGGTACAAAGTAATTACCTATAAGGTCAGCCTTATTTTACGAGTTGGCATGCCAACATTATAAAGAAAAAAATTAAAAATCCAACTATCAAACAAATTAAACAATTTTAAATGTTACCAACTATACAATTAGCCTAGCAAGTCGAATAGTACGATTTACACTGAGTCTTTAAAAAGTTGCTATAAGATATGAGTCTATACATTTACTTAACACGTATAGAGGTAATATTTCCGTCTCTTTACAAATATACTACTGACATGAACCTCGTGTTGTCTGCAAATAAAAAAGATCATGGTTGCATTCAAGACTTTCATCGAAGTGCCTTGGACTTTCTTTTTCAGTCTAACGTGGGTAACAGAATATTAGTTTTACCGCAGCGCAACATCTGACTTCCATAACTCTTGGACTTAAGAATACTCTACATTATACAAGTATAAGTAGCATTAGTCTACTACTTATACTTGTATAAACAAATTTATTACAATCTAGGGAAAATACAGTATAGTCCCAATGGGTATTGTTACCTGTATTTAGTTCTGTAGTGTGACCTGAGTAAGTGGTTAATTTCTTAGCACATCCCGCCAAGCATACCTACTTTACTTTATGTGGCCTAAACTGTGTGGTGTACATTGTATTTTTTTTTTTATATATGAGAGGTGGAAAGAGAGTAGGGAGGCCTTTGCCCTGCAGTGGGACAGCTTAGACTGCAAATAATAATATATGAGTCACAAATATAAGTACATAGGATCTTATATTGGTACATAGAAGTTTAAGAAACACTAAATTTTAGCCTGCGGCATGTCCCCTCCGTAAGATCTCCACCTTGTCGTGGTGAGGGGCTCAGTAACCGTGGATTGGACACCCGCGGTGAAGATCCCGTAAGAGAGATCCCGGGAGTGGACGCTCCGCGTGGACTTAGAAGGGCCTGCGCAGGGTGCATCCAACGGTGCGCGTGCGGGGGACAGTTCTGTCTGTCCCTCGCAGTCGGGCGCGGTCGCGGGAGGAGAGGCATGTCAGTGTTGCGTTGCCGCGCGCCCTATCTCCCGTGACCAAATGGGGGCGCACCATTCGATGCGTCGCGGTGGAGCCGCAGAGGAAGAGGAGATGCAGTGTTGCGGTACCGTCCTGCCTATCCTCTGCGGCCGCTGGGTGTTTTGGCGTAATAAGCCACCAAGGGGGTTTTGTTCGGG
This sequence comes from Euclidia mi, assembly GCA_944739405.2. NCBI lineage: Eukaryota > Metazoa > Arthropoda > Insecta > Lepidoptera > Erebidae > Euclidia > Euclidia mi. Next base: position 60,429,715 of record OX123186.2, on the reverse strand, counting down.
GCCCGCCTGACCATCTGGCTGGGCCAAATTCCCGTCGGGGAGTAGCGACGAATGCTTCGGCGATACCCTACCCTCCGACACACGGGTACATGAGAAAGTCGAGGAAAAAAAAGCCTTGCGGCATGTGACAAAAGACTTAAAATATACCTAGTCGTAGGTGTGATTAGTAAAACGTAGTAATTTCAACAATTGATTTTTTTTATACCTGTGGATATGTTGGTCCGCTTACTTGCAAGTCTGTTTAGAGGAGTAAGTAGGTAGACCCAGGCTCCAAGGTGAAAGGTCTCGGATGTAGATAGTTTGACGCTAGAACGGTGATGACATGTAAGTTGGTAAACGTATCTCATACAGACGATATTTTTGTATCAGAATAAATAAAATACGTTTTGTCGGTTAGAGATATCGAATGCCTTCTTGATGTTCTTGTTTTTCTTCTCACACATATGATGATAGTTTATTAAATAAGATACAAAGGAAAAGCAATTGTACTTATTACAAAAAACTAAATAAAGATAATTTTAAACGTGAATGCAAACATTATTTAACGAAACATTTTCTTCAAAAATATTTCTTAGAAAAGTGTCTTCAAAAGATCTGAATCTCGGAATAAGCCTGGCTTTATGTTTAGTATATTTTTACTATAAAACAATGTGCCTCAAATATATTTAACTTTACAAACATAACTACAATGCACTTCTCAAAATGTATTCACGTCGTTAGCTAGGGTTAAACTCTAAGGTCTAAGATCGTAACTGAAGTATGTGCTGTGTTTTTAAGCGATATTATTAAATACATTGTGTAGGAGGGAAATTAATATATCTTCCTAATATGGCTCGAGCAAGAGCCACTGATTGTCAGTTGAATATTGTGTATCTACAAAAAAAATATCAAGAAAAGGGTGATAGCTTTACTGCCGTAGTAGCAGGCCAAATACAAATAGGAATTACTATAATATAACCAAGAATAGCCTTTGTCTATTAGTACTAAACTAATGATTGTAAAATAATAAGTACTATAACTCTTATTTGTTTTATCGATCTCTCGGCTGAACTTCTATATGGAGAAACACAACCCCAATTGCCTCCAATATCGTATTTACGTATAAAGTCGCAAAACATAATGTCTTAGAATGTTTTATAATACTCATGCAAGAAAGCCTTTCGTCGTTGACAAAATTATCTCAGTATACAAGTAGGAAGGAAAACATGTTCGTTCAGTTACACAGGCCTATAGGAGTCATAACAGAATTCCTTTTACCGCGTCCTATAGCATATGGAATAAAGGGGATAAAGAACGGTACATATATTAAAATAACATTCAATTTGAGCAGGCATTAAATAAATTCTATTGACCAGAATAATAACAACACATTGCTGGTTTTTACTCCGTGTATTTTTCCGGCATCTGTATCATACTCGCGTTTTGTCAATCGTTAAGATTCCGTGTCCTTAAGGAATAAGGAGCCTTTCAGAGATTGATCTTGGGATTTTTTATTTATTACAGATAAATAATTAAGACTGGTTGGTATCTGAGGAACGTGTCAAACGATGAATTTGATTTGTATGTGGGCGTGAGGCGCTAAGCAGTGGAAATTTTTAAAGCAAGGTAAAGAACTTGTCAATTTTCTGCTGCGGTTTCAAATTCGACAAAGTGTTAGACTAAATCACTTGTTTCCTTCTCTGTCACCAAAACCTGTTCTTCTCTTCCTTACACAGCATAGGTGGTGACTTGTTCTGTAAGGGAACTCCCGTTCTAGTATGCCACATCCCATTTGCTATATTTGTAAATAATCATTCAAACATCAGGCACAAAGAAGATCCACAAAGGAACAACTGTTTGTGGATTACACAATTGAGTTAGAGAATTGGAATCGATCCACGACCATGATCATGACACGATCTTCATGTAAGAGCCAAGGCCACCTGCTTTTCACCAGCTGGGGCATCTTCTCACTACGTGACATCATCATCAGCACTATATACTGTCCCACTATATACGGCTGGGCGCGGGTCTCTTTTCACTATCAGATGGGAAAGGCCATAGTACCACGCTGTAGGCCACGCTGGCCATGCGGGTTGACAGACTTCACATGTCTTTCAAGAACATTATGGAGAACTCTCAGACATGCAGGTTTCCTCGCGATGTTTTCCTTCACCGATAATTAGCACTTTAATACGCACTTAACTTCGAAAATTCATCGGTGCGTGCCGTGGATTCGAACCCCAGATCCTCCGCATAGCAGTCTGTCGGTCTCTCCACTAAGCTGTCGCTGCTTTTACCTGACATGCTAGGTCATAATTCGCCAAGCTAGCCAAATATAGGTTGGCCAATATTTTAGCACTTTCGAGAATGTTTTCTTTACTAAGTTTTCTGAATATTCTCATATAATAAGAAAATACCAAAAGTTTCTGCTAAGCAGTCTGTTCTGATCTCACCAGCATGCTAGTACATACATTATAATTCAAAATTGCAGCATCCAACAAGCCCGTACATAAGTATACCACGTAAAAAAATATCATGTTTAAGCACTGACATTAAATTCGTTATATTTGTGTGGTTTAGCACATTTTGGCGTCCATTTTCCCATACTTGCACAAAAAGGCCTCATATATGAGTCGTCAGTTATGCACGGCCGCGTGACTTGACTACTAAAGCGGCTCCACTTGTTTACCTAACAAGCTGGAAGCAACTGATCTATAAAGCATCTCAACAAAAATGTGCCATGTTTATAAACACAGTCATAAACAGCAATAAGATCTGACGTGAATTGTTGGAGTAGGAGCAAACCAAATCATTCGAGTTTCATTGCGCGCCTTATTAAGAACGAGTGTTTATCAAAGGTTTATTACACGAATTGCGAGCGCACAAGTCAGAATATTGGAGACTTAGTTACCTTATATTATAGATTAAAGGGAGACTTCACAAATTGGTTTTATGAAATTTCGCATGAGTAATTCACACGCAGCTGTGATGAAAAGTTTAGTGATAACTGGGTATTACGTTTATATATCGAGCTAGAAATGATTGGTCAGGCGCGAGAGCTGGACTAATTTTAGTTTCATTTAATCTCAATTTCATCAAGTCTCATTAGATGCGACAGAATATTATACTTTCAATGGGGCGAATGCTGTCTTACCTCTGTAACTCAAAGGGATAGTAATAATCCATGGCTTAGATCAGTGCCAGTATAAGGAAGGGTTCCACAAATGTTATATCTTCATTAAATATATTCATGAAAGCCGACCGATGCCTTAACGAAGAAACACAACAATAATTAAATGCGTGCTCTTTGCATGGCAGTCTGTTGGTACCTCTACTCATATCGTATAGCACAATTCAATCATTATTTTAATTATTGGCGGACTTAAACACATTTCACCAAATGTAAACGAAGAGGACTGTAAACGAAAGAGACGAAACAGTGCACTTAAGTATATGAAAAAGGAATAGAAAATAATTCGAACAATAACCATTCGCCGTTTGCAAGCTCAACCAGGGCAAAGCTTAATTTGATTGAGCTTAGCGTAATATATTGCTACTTATATTAAATTCTTTCGTTTTAAGTCCGCAGGTTAGAAATTTAAATAATATACCACTTACTCCACATTTTCATATTTATTTATTTTTTATAGACTCACGCCTGTATCCCCGAAGGTGCAGAGGTGTAATATTACACCCACATTTCGCCAGGAATTTTTAGGTCCCACGTAATAGGGAGCGAGCCTATTGCCGTACCGGGCACATAACCAGACTCCGTGCTGCTACTGAGAATTTCCTAACGGAAAACCCAATAACACTTTGCCCGACCCGGGAATCGAACCTGAGACCTCCTAATCCCACGAGCACATTTATGCCGCGAGACCAACGAGGCATACATTTTCATATTATATCCATTTTAATTAACATTTCAATAGATTTTGATGGATTTTATTCGTACATACCCTTGGGAAACTACATACCAGATATGTACAAGTATGCACATAATTTATGTATTACGAGTGCAATGTTTTATGTTATTGAAAATATAACTGCCTATGTGAATGGCTGTGTGATTTAGATGTACCTATACACTAAGTAATTGTAAAGGAAAGCAACGGAGTTTTCAATATCTTTTCTACGATTTCTTTATGTTCCACGATATTGAAAAGAGATAAATGAGAATATTCTGGATCTATTTAATAATGTACTTAGATGTAATAATGTTTTACGACTGCTCTTTTCTAGAGTAGCCGTGAAACACTTTATTACATTGCTTTTTAACACGCTTTTATTAGGTCGTCGTGTATGTAACTATGTAATGGAATCTAAGGTCACTAATTTAACTGCCTTCCAAGGGTCGTAGTGTAATGAAAATTGGCAGCTGTATGTAGTTCTGATGACAATACAATAATATGGTACTCTCAAACTGATCTAATGGTGGAGCTGGAAGATATGAACTGTGTATGTATCTAACTACGTAATGGAATCTAAGGTAACTAAGTTAACCATCTTCCAAGGGTCCTAGCGTAATGAAAATTGGCAGTTGTATGTAGTTCTGATACCAATACAATAATATGGTACTGTCAAACTGATCTGATGATGGAGCTGGAAGACATGAACTGGAACTTCATGATGGAAAATCGTATCATAGCTGTTTTGGATTTCTTAGAAAAGTCTTTTAATGAACTTTGGCCACGATTAGGATTCAAGGTCTGATGATGAAGCCAGAAGATAGGCACTGACATTCAATGATGGCATATCGTATCATAGTCGTGTTTGCACATGTGAGGAAGGCCATGTAATGGACTTTGAACAAGATCAGGTTTCAAGGTTATAACGCAGTGGTGTAGTTAGGGTCCCGTACTTTTGCGGCTGGACAGGCGTATATGGCCCTGAGTAGAGTAAAATCACTTAGTGGTCTCCTGATTGAAGAGCTATATTGTTATAAGCTGACAGATAAAACACCATATAATACAGACGTACAGGCGGAGATGGAGAGGATGCGGGCTCATTCGCCTACTTAAAATAAATGTATAAATGTAAAAAATATTTCTTTATCAAATACCAAAATGTATAAAATAAATTAATAGTTTAAAAAACACTAGAAAACACGCTTTTATAAATGCACATAAAAACAAAAAATAAATTATGGATAGTTCAAGTTCTCTCTATTTCCAGGCTGAAGTGTAAACTATGTGCTTTTAATTATAATATTTGATTGTAAAAGCGTGGGGCGTTTTAGGCTTTAAGTGTATCTACTGCTATCAGATCGACAGATAAACATCTCGGTAGAGACTATTATTAAATCTATTAAAACAATATTTACAAAGATAAAAGAAAACATTAATTCCATGATTTAGTGTTCATAGTTACAAACCCATTCGTATAGGAAATATATCGATTAAAAAAGAACTATAACTCTCTAGTTATGCATAATTACTATAAACTATATCGAATTAGAAGCCACTGAAGTAAAGGAAACACATATTTTATACAATAAAAAGAAGTAACCATAATACGAATGTGCTTTCACATTCGGGCAAATTCTTCTTATAAAATGTGCATACTGAAATAGGATAAACGTTATCGAGAGTGATTGAGAAAAGAGCCAAATTATTTTAAAATATTGCCAGTCTTGTAGAACATATAGAAAATAATGTCAATTCATCTTAGCACAGGCGTTTTACGACTCTACATGCAGCGAACCCGGAGATTGGAACGAAAGTATATAGGCAATTTTATTATAGGATCATACATTTCATGAGTATGTTGATAAAGTATTTACTTTATATCACCCAGCAGCCTCGATGCCTCGTGTAAGAAATAAGAATTCTCAAATGAGCCTACGCCCTACAAATATGTCTTCTGCCATAAATTCAATTTTATGTCTTCTTTGGTATAATAAATAACTATGTAACAAAGGCGATGTGCCTTTAATATAGGCATCATTTAAATCTTCGATGCCTTTTAGCGTAAGATTTTTAATAAATCAAATCATTTTCAATATGAATTATATTTTCGTTCGCATAAAGGAGCAACAATTTACACGTTAGCTTTTACCTTACTTGCGCATTTTGCAAAGATTATCATCATCGTACAGCCCTTACAGTTCAGAGCTAGATCCACCCTCTCTATTTAATTTACTATACCACGCTGGACAGACTGGTTACTGTTGAGTTTCATGTCGAGTTTGCCATATCTTCGCAAGAATACTGTTTTCTTTATATATTTCCTCTAGTCGCCTCTTACGACACCAAGGGAATGAAATGGAGTAGCGACACTTTTTATTTTTAATCACATGCATATTGATGTCAGACACCTAGGTACTAAAAGCGCCTAATATGCATATATTCAATGGATTCGTATTTAATAGTTAAACATATTCTCTTGCAGATGTAATCAATTATCTGTCGAAGTGTGCACGTACCTATAGATAGGTACGTGCTATGATGTACAGCTCCTAGAAATGTAAACCGTTTGTTTTCTAGGAACCCAAGTCAGTTTATTTATACCTGAATTAATGCAGATATATTCAGAGTTCAAATTTTCAAACTCAATACATTCTTAGACTAACCTATTTTTGCATAAGCATTTTCACTCCAGTACACTTCCGAACCGAAGTACCGTTGCTACGCAATTTCAAGGCTCATTATTGAGTAAATGATCCGTTGAAGTTATACATTATAAAGTGGAATAATCTGACAGCAAATAATTCTCTTTATTCATGAGTATGACCCACCCTCGTTCACGATTTCCTTAACGTTATGTACCCTATAATAATATCGGTGTCGTAAACTATTCAGACGTGAAGGGTGGGTAGCTCACAACATACAAAATGAAGAGATACCGCTTTGGAAGACAATCACGGAATTTGATATCTTAAACATAATGAATATGTCTTTAATGATTATAGAGTTAATGTCTTTGATTATAGAGCATATAAGTTAGAAGCAAAACAAGGGAATTGGTGTAGTTTAATATATATCATATATAATAATTATGAAAGGCGGTAAAGTTTATAAATCTTGTTACAATCTAGGTTAATGGTAATAGCCTTCAACCCTCGAACCACATTCACCCGGACGGCCCAGGAAGGTTTCATAACAGCAATGTGCTGCAAGTGGTTTGTGCGAACAACGTTTTTTATTGTTTATGAGATAGTTGCCAAGTATAACACTTCAATATGCACATAGATTCACGCTGCATTAAACTGCACTAACAACTCAAGTTAAAAGTTAATGCTGTTATCAAACATTTCACGAACAAACAAGATAAATTATGATTGCTTCTAAGCTGAGCATCCAACTGAAGGCAATATTTGAAGTACTGCACAAGCATTTCTGATGTCCGTTTCTGATCTTAACTCTGATTAATGCAAGAGCTTTGACTCAGTTTGTTAAACACAAATTAAGTTGAAGGTAAAATTTACACATACTTATTTGACCGTTTTAAAAAAACCTTGTGTTTTGATATCATGCTTTGGGACGGATTTGGGACTATTTTACCGTAAAGTGTCTGCTTAGATGTATTGAGATTGGCACTACTCTAATAAATTGGAGCATGGCCCTCTAGATCAGTGATGTACATTCAATAGCTATTCGTGGATAAATAATTTCTGTGACAGAACATGAGCATGGATCTAAGAACTATTAGATCATTAGTGATGAAGAACAAGCGAACAAGATGGTTGAACCTTCAGATTTGGATGTAGAGATCGACGTCTGAGTCAGAATGAGGTAATAATGAATTATTAGGTGGGGTGATACGAGTAAATAGATACGACCAAAAATACCATTCAGATCATATTTTTGCTACAAACTTATTATAATAATTAAAATAATAACTGCCCTCTGAGGCAGTCGTTATCTCACTATGAGACTAACTCAAACCGAGAGGGGCAGAGTAACAGCTTTCAAACATCAGTTTCATCTTGTGATATAACAAAAAAATTATTACAAGATGAAAAGAAAGCTTACAAATCGCAGGGCTGCTTTGTGGCGAGCTGAATGTGTGTGGCGACACTGTGGTCCCGAATGCTTCAGAGAGTCGGTAAGGGCCTCGTCTCCGTCTTGCCTTTATTGGCTGGTACGAGTGAATGCCCAAGAGCGCCTGCAGGACTCTCGACTCTGGCTTGCCTTGGCCAGGCGGCCAGAGGGAAGCCGCAAAAGCAATTAGCTCGGGGGTGGAAGTGTCATTCTCAAGGGCATTATTACGGGGAATCCTGCTCCGGGTCTCCGTTGTCACGAGACCCGCGATGGCGAAACCGGTGCCGCACCGCTCTACACCCTAGCTACTTGCACCGGTGTTGCCCTCTGGCTGCGTCTATTACAGACTTTGTTTGCTTTGGGCTGCTCTTTAGAGAGGGCCGCATCTAGTGAATTGGCGAGTCACCACCTGCCATGCAGACGGATGCTATAGGAGTATCACTGGCAATTGCCGCTTGTTATCCATAGTATCATTATTTTCAGTCCATTTAATACCCATCCCGATAACCCAGTTAAATAAGGCTCCATATCATTACAATAGTCCTATATGTGCGGCGGCTAGTCAACAGTTGTACTCAGTGCAGTCGTGGAGGCTCCGCGGCATGTGTCCCATCCCATTTTAGATTAAAACTCTCTACGGGCCTCTGCACGTTGGATCCATATTCCCGCGTATGCCTTCCAAAGGTCCGGTTATTCTTCTAACACCAAATGTTAGAAGAATAACCGTGTAAAAGAGGAAAATAATAATAAAAACATTTAAAGCAGCTGAATTCTACGATTTTCCATGCGAAGAACTTCGTTCAGATAACCCGCTAAATAACCTCGTATAATAGGAAGTAATAGGAACTATGTTGGACGATACGACTTTCCGCATCACTTCTTGCTTCTGCTTGGGAGCTATTTGCGTTTCTCCGTTTCGCTGTCACTGCGGTGAAGCCGTCGACAGTCTTGGCCACCATGGCCTATCGTGCAGCAGAGTGCTAGGAGTATTTTCCGACATGCCTACCTCATATTCCGTCGAGCTCTTTACCGCCGGAGAACCAGCTCATCTTGAACCTAATGGTTTGGTGCGCGACTATGGGAAGAGACCAGACGGTGTGACATTATTATCTTGGTTGGAAAATAGGTAGGCCTCTGGTGTGGGACGCGACAGGCGTCGATACCCTTGCGCCATCACATCTTCCAAGCACAGCTGGATCGGCTGACGTTGCTGTTGCATCAGCGGAGACCCTCAAATGGCGCAAATACAGAAACCTATCTGGTAATGACTTTTAGAGCCGTTTGGGGTCAAAACGCTGAGGTCCTAGTGCACGCGCTCTGTACAAAGAAATCACCAAAGGGCTGATTGATGCTTCCCGTTTCCCAGAGAGAATAAGCGATGCCATTCAACGTGGCAAAGCTGCCGGACTTCTAGGCACGCTACCAGCCGACAGTGTTGCAGAGGAATTTTATGTCACGTCATAGTTGGGTTTTTCTTTTTTTATTGATTTTCTTTCTCTTTTGTTATTATTACTTATTTAGTTTAAGATGAAAGTATGTTCGAAAAAGTTAAGATACCTATCGCTACAATTTTTTATCTCAAACTATGAACAAACAATTTAATTATTATAATTTATCTTAGTTTTTGATATTTTTAAGGTAGAGCATTGAGATTTCAAGGTAGGGCATTGCCCCACAATGCCTACGCCTGTGACGGTGTACCTTATGTTAAAGCCAACATGTACCGAAAAGTGACATGTATATTCCGCTTAACACACTGCACAAACCACACTTTCTAAAATCTATAATTTGACGCTTAAACTTATATTCTTTTTACGGTAAAGATGTCACTCAAACAAATATTGCATAGTCATGTAGACTGAAGGGTGCCACCTTTCGAAAATAGCCTTTCCCTAATGATGGTTTTGGAAAAAGCAAAGTCATCGTTTCAGTGAAAATGTAAAATGCCCAATTCTCGCAGGCTATTTTAGGTGGTGCAACTAAACGATGCAAAGGGTTGCGGGTTCGCATCCACGGTGCATACCTACCAACGACATTGCAATGCGTATAAATTCTTATTTATTGCTTGCTTAACGGTGAGTGAAAACATTGTGAGGAAATCTCGAAAGATATGACTGTGAAATCTGATGAAATATGGACTTACTCTTCTCATATTTAGAGTCTTCTCACACAGCTGATGGTGACTATAATGATCAATGCCAAAACTTGACATTTGGCAGTTTATTGTATGATAAAAGAAATAAAGCAAAGAATTGCTATTATATTTAAAATGTTGATGCCACTAAAATGAACCAGTTGCTACCCGAAATGTAGACACTAAGTACATATTGATTCAGCAAAACGCATAACTTATTTTAAAGTATGTGTAATCCACATGTCAGAGTGGGTAAACTTGTATGGTTATACGGGCTCATTTACAAGCTCCATAGTATAGAAAAATCTTACAAAATTTCCTTAAAGGAAAACCAATTATGCTTTGTTCGTACCTAAGCCAAGCCTCGGGCTACATCCAGACAGTTATTCCACTAATACAAAGGCTAATCCGAACTCTAATGTCGTGCCCCAGACAGGTTTTATTTTATATTTCATATCTAACTAACTATCGCATGCCTAATCAACCTTATGCTAATACAAGTAAATATTCAGTTTAGCTTCATTTAAATAGTAATACTAGTTACTTAAGTGTCTAAAATATAATATTTTATATCTTCCTATAGTAAAAAAAGGTAGCGAAATTCTTTCTCTTTCGCTGGGTAGATACTTGAATTAATTTGTCAACGCAGGTGGCCTTTAATTGACAAGCAATGGTGCATGACCATACACGTGGGCAGCGCGTTCCAGAAATCCGCCAAGGAAACGTCCCGTGCATGTCCTTGGCGGAGTTCTCAAGAACAATTTGGTGACATATACATAAGTGAAATATCAATATATTACAATCTTGTCAAATAATAAACAGTTGCGAGAATTCCTAATTCTGAGCATTCAGCATAAAGGGGAAAAAGTAGTAGTAGTAACATATTTTGTTGCTTTAAATGTTATTTGAGGTATGAAAATAGTGCACCTATCGATAATTTCGAAAATATTATGTACATACAGCATCTGCAAATGGATATAAGCAATGTGGCAATTCAAGAAATTGATATAAGGCCTTTTAGTCCAGTCAATTTAGACATAAAAATACTGGTCAAATAACAATAATTGCCGGAGAGCCAAATATTGGTGGAGAACTAGGGTTTACCATTACAAATAAAGTCTTAAAAGTCCCCATCGATCCCATGTGTGCTACAAAAGTTATTCGGCGTCAAACGTCAAAATTTTAGGTTTTTTGGATTTTTCTCAAAAATGGTAAGTTTTATCAAAATAAAACCTTACGCAAAGTTGTAGATCTTAAAATTCTCTACAAAAATATTATTAATGATTTTTTCGTAAGAGTTACCATTCCAGCGATATCGCGATTCTAAGAGTCACATCATACATGATATGGACACATTTCCGGAATATTCCGATCTGTCACCCCGCTTTGTCCCCTAGAGGGGGACAGATCGGAAAAAAAGTTTGATCTGTCCCCTTGTTAGCTATGAGGGGACAGTTCGAACTTTATTCACTCCTTAACGGTTTCATCTGTCCCCCTATCACTGATGAGGGGACAGTTCGAACTATATTCACTCCTTAACGGTTTCATCTGTCCCCCTATCACTGATAGGGGGACAGATAAAACTTTTAATTCTCGTTTGTCCCCCCCCCCCAGAATGTAATATATTAATTCTTAAAAGTAATGCCACACATACTGCAACATTACATTAAATTAAAGACTAGTGATTTAGGTTTATAATCATCTGTATTTAAATAAGTTACGTAAGTTACAAATATTTCTTTTGTTTTTCTATTAATCAGCCACAGTCCCATAAATCACAGTACATATAGTAGATACAATTATAATCAGTCTTCTGATTTGACATAATTCAACTTAATTACAATCTTAATATATAAAATCCTTGCGTTACGGACTGACTGACAGACACGCTACAGCCGAAACTATTGGGCGCAGGAAGCTGAAAATTGGCATGTATGTTCCTTGGGGACCATAGGGGTGCACTAAGAACGTATTTCCCGAAATTCCCACGGGATCAGCCAAAACGGGTAAATTTTAAAATAATGCAGGCGTAGCTGCTGGCGTCCTCTAGTAAAAATAAATTATTAAAAATAATATTTTGTTTTGTTATTGATTGATAGAACCAGTCTCAATCCGATAAATCACAGTAGGTATTGTACATCCTGCTTGGGCATCGCAGCGCCGGGACCTAGTCGCGGCGATAGGAGTGGTCGAACTCTCGCTTCGGACCTTGATTCGTTCCATGGACCGGCGCGAGATGTGTTGGGACACCGCCGCCTCCTTTTGTGAGACGGTGATGTCGATCAAGGAGGCGGCAGAGCGGGATAGGGAACCCACGCGACCTGTCTCCACCCGCAGAACCGGGCGTCGTCGCCGGAGGGCGCTCAACGATCTCCGGCCACCGTGAGTACACGCCAGCGGGCGGCGGGCCTGTTTTTGACTGCCCGCCGTCCGCTAGGCCCGAGAGGCGGCGCACGTGTTCCGCGTGCGCCTCTCGTAGCGTTAGTAGACTACGTCGTTCTTTTCGTAGTATGAAAGAGGATGTATGAGGACAATTATGATGGATGCAGATCTATGCATGCGAGGGACGGGGCCTGCTTCGGCGGGCCAGCGCAGGCGGGGTCGCGGCAGTTATGCTAATGTAGATCCCGTGACCCCGCTATTCAATGGGATCGGATAGAGGAACACCATGGTGGTTTTAGTGGGTAGTCCCGGCGCTTCTCGTCGGGGAGTTACCATATTGGGCGCAGGAAGCAGAAATTTGGCATGTATGTTCCTTGGAGACCGCAGGGGTGCACTAAGAAGGTGTTTCCCGAAATTCCCACGGGATCCGCCAAAACGGGTAAATTTAAAAAAATTGCAGGCGTAGCTGCTGGCGTCCTCTAGTGTAAAATAAATCATTTTAAATAAGTGATCCAATTCGCTCCCGATGACGCGATCCGAATCACCCCATATTGAAGACTTTTGAAATTAATATTTCACATATTAACCTATAATACTGTGCTTAAAAACTAAAATGTTTTCTAAAATAGACCTATTCCCAAGCCGTTTCAGCTATAAAATTCAAAGATTTAACACAAGTTCTTAGATTTACACCAAGAAATAGTAAGCATGTATTTTAGATGAGCGCGAAAATTTTAACGCACACAAAAAGCGACTCACTGGCGAGCGGCGCTGACGCTGATGTACTAGTCGTATCGAATCGAAACCGATGGCAGGAGCCGCCAACAGCTTGCGTTCCGTATGAACGCATTATTAAAATTATTCAAAAATTTCTTATTCTGATCCGATTCACCCACTGATCCGATTCGCCTCGGTCTACCCTACTCGTCATATTATAGAAATGCACCACAGTGGCTTTCCTTTGACGATTGATGACGTGAAAAGAATTGAAACTCATTGTAAGAATTTCTGAATCAGAGAATAGCAGCTATGGAGAAGACCTCACTTCAGATGCCAATCAATAAGAAAGAAGAAAATATTTGCCATGGATGCGATGAAAATTATTATAGTACAAAATTAAACGAAGATTGGCTCCAGTGCCTATTATGTGACTTATAGGTACATGAAAATTGCACGGAATTCGAGGATATGTGCTCAATTTGTAGGAATAATAAAAAAGAAGAGCTCTGAAAAATCGGAAGAAAGCGAAAAGGGAAGAAATACCTCAAATAAAACATAGGCCATCTCTCCTATAGGGTCTAGGAGAGATGGCTAATCAAGTATTTTCTTAAATAATAATATTAATATATGCCATTGATTTTATCTGTGACTTTTGTTTATTTTATGTTTAAAAAACGTTTAAAGTTTATGATTCTGGTATGGTATTATGGTAATTTTATTTACTTTGGTTCATTTGTTATTCAAACCGCCACTTACCCTTCCACCTCGACTTACCCTACCTAAAGTACATAAGACTAACGTACCTTTGCGACCGATAGTGAGTCAAATAAATTCACCCACATATGGTTTGGCGAAACACATAAGCAAGGTACTACAACCGTTCGTAGACAAGACGCACTCTTCCGTGAAGGACTCTCGCCACTTAATTCAAATAATCAAGAGCATGAAAAGGGAACCGGACGAGGTGATGGTGAGTTTTGATATCGAGTCACTATTCACGGTTCCTATACAAGATTGCCTTGACGTCGTAGAGAGGAAATTAAGGGAAAACGGTCTGTCTAACGAATACATCGTTCTTCTTAAGAATTGCTTGGATGGAAACTTCTTCCTATATCGTGGACAACATTACCTCCAGATCGATGGAGTGGCTATGGGTAGCCCTATAGCACCGGTAATGGCCAACATCTGGATGGAGCACTTTGAGGAATCCATAATCATGCAGGCATCAAATGTGAAACTATGGAAAAGGTATGTCAACGATATCTTCTGCATCATGAAGGGCAACAAGCAGGACGTAGAACAATTCGCAGATAAATTGAACTCCATAAATCCGAACATTCGATTCACATTCGAAATGGAGGTAGACGGATCGTTACTCTTTCTCGACGTTAAAGTGACAGTGAGAGATAATGGTACCCTTGGACACACCTAGGAAACCGACACACACCGACAGGTATCTCAACGCGGACTCTCACTACCATCCGCGGCACTTGGACTCCGTTGTGTCTTCGTTAGTGAACGGAGCGTATGACCTATGTGACCCTGAACTATTAAATAGTGAGCTGTCACATGTTCGGGGGGTACTTAGGCGCAACGGATACAACTAGAACATACTCCGTCGGAAGAGGAACGATAGTAAACCTGAAGTAAGCAGAGTGCCGGCTTACATGCCGTATCTTAAGGGAGTGACGGACAAGGTTGAAACGGAACTCAATAAATAATCTATCAAGAGTCTATCGAGACTGTATACAGTCCGCGCGTAAAGAGATGGCGCTCGCGTCACACGATACACATCGGCTCTGTATATTTTGTTTACGTAAAATATAAATATCGCATAAACTAAATTATTACATATAAAGATTTAAACATCAGTGCATATTGACTCAGTGATAACGTTATCCAGTGCAAAAATTACGGAAATACACTAAACTTCGGTACTGAAAAGTGGTTTATAATAAATACTACCTATATTCGCTAATTAAGTAATCTTGACATTGACTAAGTTGGAATAAACAAACACAGTGTTTATGAAAAAGTAAATAAGAAGTGACTTTGTTCCTCATCCTTGCGGAAAAAGAAAATATTAGTGATGTGAGTCCGTTTTTTATTCGAATTCAAGTTCCTGATGATGTGTGACATATTATAATCAAGATCTATTAGCCAATAAACAATCACACACGGATTTCGAGAGTAGCACTATACCAGGCCTCCTTCACTCGGCCGTACCTACAGCGATAAGTGCCTACACTTTGGCGCGGCTTTCACGCCGCGTCGTCACCGCTCGCGCGCAGGGCTAGCTAATAACGTGAATTTTAATAGTGAACAACAAAAATGTTCACATCACAAGTCTGGTGCGAAGTATTGCTCATTTAACGGATGTGTGTCGGAAGCAACTTGAAATTTTGATTTTATTTATTTTACGAGAGCAACTTGAAAATTGTACTTTTTATTTGTTGAGATATCTCAACTATTATGGTGTCAAATTAAAGGTCTAGTTCAAAAACCATTTTATCTGTTTGAGTCATGTAAATCGGTTTACGCGTTTAGGAAATAACTAAGAATTAGTATAGTGAAAATGTAAACCACCAGAATTTTTGTGGTTTTCGTTCTACGAGCTCAAATAGTGGGATAGGATACTTATAGTATAAATATTTATTATTAGGTACGTGGCCAAGTAGGTAGATAGACGAATTAGACGATGAATAAATATTATAGTAGCAGCGGCAAGTCGACAACCCTAGCGCACCGCTCCGCGCCAGACAGCGACAGCGTTATGTGTTAGAAAAGAGCGGGAACAGTTAGGTCAATATCGCGTTAGGTACTGAATGCTCATGCGAGCTGAATTGCACTTTCTTGCTTAGTAGCAAGAGTCGCCATTTCTTTAAATTAGTTTGCGAAGTGGTGCTTCTGTTCGTAAGAACTATCTATTCTGTGACTATACTGCCATCTATGAGGAAAGTCGAAAATTAGCAACGTTTAACCACCAAGACTGTCGATAAAACAGTAATTTGTTGTGAACAATCGCACTAATTGTATTTACATAGTAATCAAGATAGTAATTCATAATTTTGACTACCTGTCAAGCAGCAGCGTAGCGTCGTTCACATAGAATGCGACTGGAAATAGCGACGACGAAGAGGTGCATGTTATAACCCCAATGGTAGTCATCTCCACTTTTTGTGAATAAAATTTATTGGAGCAATTAAAATATATTATAAAACCATATAATTATCTAAATAAATCTTAGAAAATGGAAAAGCAAAGTAGTTTAAGTGATTTTAATAATATCACACTAAGGAAACGAAATTTGGTAATGTCCCAAGAAAATATTTCAATTAGCGACGCGAATGATTCATCTTTATTTGATTCCACGATGCAAAGTTTGCCCGACCCAAGTGAAAACTACGAAGTTAAAGAGCTACAAGATACTGTTACTAGATTGCGAGAGGAATTAGCAATAGCTCATAATGAGATAGCAAATTTAAATATCGAGAATACCAATTTAAGCCAAGAGTTATCTAAATGCCAAAAAGTTATACAAGCTTACAAAAAGATTAGTTCTAGCGACATCGTATCGAGTGGTAATACTCCGAAATCATCTAAGAAACGAAAACAAAAAAGAAATGAGAATCTCGTGACTAATAACAGTTATAACATGAATTCTTCACTGGATCAAGTAATAGGTTCGCCTACAATTGCAAACATACACCAAACTTCACAGAATACTCTTGCTCAGACGAGTATCATAGGCGCCCAAAAAACACAAAATAAAATTGAGTTCAACACACCCTCAAAAGTCAATGTTCCGGAATGTAAAAAGAAAATAATATTGTCTTTTTACATTCCGGAACATGCATATTAAGCACAAACAAACAAAACAATTTAATTAATATAGCTGGAAAAACATTTAATAATGAGTTTGAGTATTGTCACTATTTGACTATAAATGCCAGAACAGAAACTATATTAAAAGGAATAAAAGAAAAGTTATACGATTTCACTTTAAGGGATTATTGCATTATTTTCATTGGAGAAGAGGACTTCAAATTTACAGATAATTACTTGAATATTATACTCAAGATTCGAGAGTCACTATTGGAAATAAGACACACAAACATAATCATTTGTTTGCCTACTTATAAATACGCAAATTATGCAAACCTATTTAATTGGAGGATTGAAACTTTTAATTACTTATTCACAGATATGAGAAGTATCAGATGTAACGCACGGCACAGTTGCGTGCGGCCACTAAAGCAAATACAAAATTGAAAAGCGAATACAAACTCGTCTCAGTGCGCTACGAAGCATCGTACAGTTCACGCGTCACGATCACGTCAACTTTTAAATTCTCAAAATGCCGTCTTGTGTTCTTTAAACACTGTAAAAGTTGTTCCTAAAAACAAAAACAGGAAAATGGAATATCTTTTCACAGGTAACTATTGATAATTTGACTGTTTCCTAATTTAATTTCGATAAAATTCGTATTTGTGCAAGAAATATGTAAGTGTTGCCAGTTTTTGTCGACGCCGTTCTGCCTGAATTAGGGAAAATGCACTTGTCAATTGATTATGTGATAATGATTGTCATGTTAATGAAAAATACATTACCGTATTATAAAAGTATACTGTAGATATATCTTCTTTCTCATAAATATAGTAATAGAATTTCAATTTCCATTAGTATATACCTTACATAATATTGTTTTGAGTTCGATCCCCAAACGATCCAAATATTCGTGTACACCCTGCTACTCGTCAAGCTTATAAACTTTGACCTTTGCACCGTTCTTATGGCGTAAAGAATAAGTATCAAAATCGTACAGCAAATGTTTAGCTTGACTTGGCGCCGTGTGTACATACATACTTATGGCGTAGGGAATAAGTATCAAAATCGTACAGCAACTGTTTAGCTTGACTTGGCGCCCTGTGTACATACATACTAATGGTGTAGGGAATAAGTATCAAAATCGTACAGCAACTGTTTAGCTTGACTTGGTGCCGTGTGTACATACATACTTATGGCGTAGGGAATAAGTATCAAAATCGTACAGCAACTGTTTAGCTTGACTTGGTGCCGTGTGTACATACATACTATTTATTTCTCAACTAATCGACGCCAGCGGCTTCGCACGCACATATTTTCTTATTTCTCGTTTTGCCCGATCCCGTGGCAATTTCGAGAAATCCCGTCTTGGTGCACCCCTACGGTTCCCAAGAAACATACATGCTAAATTTCAGCTTCATGCGCCGAGTAGTTTCGGCTGTAGCTTGTCTGTCAGTCAGTCAGTAACGCAAGGATTTTATATATACAGATTTACGAAGTAGTTAAAACTTAACTCGGTACCTACATTTAAGAAATGTATTTATAAAAGCATTAATTAAATCCATGGTAAATTCTTCAAAACTGCAAATGAATATAAGGATATTACATAACTATATGCAAAATACTGGGAGATTATTCATAATCTGGCAACTTTTCACACACATAGACGCGCGTGTCCGTACAGTGCCCGTCGCCAAAGGTCACGCACACATAGCTGTCAACGTGCCACGCTTAGTTGGACGAATACGCTACATCTGATTCTTGTTAATAAATCTATGTACTTATTATACTTAGACGCAATGACTCACGAACATATATATATATACTGGACGGCAATAGCAATTTGTCTTATGACTAACTACAAGATGTAGGTACTCTAGGAAGACGGGGAGAATTAATGATTATGGACTACATATTATATTTATATCTACTCCGGCAAAGGTATTTGAAGCAGCCATCCACGGTTGCCTTTATCCGCAAGTAAGCGCTCAGTTGTCCGACGCTCAACACGGGTTCCGACCTGGGCGGGGGACGACTGGGAACTTACTAGATCTGATGGCACATCTGGTGCCCGTGGTGGATACTGGGCTACAGGTGGACGTCGCATACTTTGACTTCCGAAAGGCGTTCGACACAGTCGACAATGACATCTTACTAGCCAAACTGGCAGGTATGGGATGCACGCCACATACATTAACATTCTTCGCGGGCTACTTTCGGGACAGATGTCAATATGTGGACTGTGGTGGACATCTTTCGGATCCCTACCCAACAAGATCTGGGGTGAGTCAGGGGAGTAATTTAGGGCCACTTTTGTTTATTTTAACGGTGAACGACTTGCCGGGGGTAGTCAGAAGGTCAACGCCTCTACTATTCGCGGACGACTTAAAACTGGTACATAAAATAAGGAATACCGTAGACCACGCCGCACTACAGCGCGATATAGATAACATAGTAAGTTGGAGTTTAAAAAATAAACTTTATTTTAACGTGTCCAAGTGTTCCGTCTTATCTTTCAGTCGCGCACGATCCCCGAGCCATTACCAATACCTTATGGACGGCGTTCCGGTACAGCGTGTGACTGAGGTACGGGACTTAGGTGTACGCTTCACTGCTGATCTACAGTTTCGGCAGCATATCACCGATGTTTGTAAGAAAGCTTACCGGAATCTGGGACTAATATTGCGCCAAGCAAATAACTTTACAAATATAGGCGCATTGAAAGCACTGTACGAGGCACTCGTTAAGAGTCATCTGGAATGCAATGCCGTAATATGGTCACCACACGAGGAGAAGTACAGACTGATGCTTGAACGTATCCAGAACAAATTTGTAAGATTCGTGTACTTGAAGCAATATGGGGTATACCCAGGCTATCCGCTTCTGTACCCTACTCTATTTGTTCTGGGTATGGTAGGCTACTACAGGCTTGAAGTAAGAAGGGAGGTCGCTCTCACCGTCTACCTATTCAATGTGATGCGCGGCAAAATCCATAACCCGAACATCTTGGCGTTACTCCAGCTATGCGTCCCGGACGAGTACGTAGGACGGCGGCGGAGGCCGGAGCTGCTGGTGGTGCCGCGCGCGCGTACATGCCTGTTGCAGTGCGCGCCGCTCACGCGTGCGCTGCGTGCGCTCAACACATTGGCTCATAGGGTGGATCTCTTCTCGTGTACACTGAACGAATTCACACGGGCCGCTTATTGTTTGTTTGCTTTAGTTTAGTTATTTAAGTATACGAGTTACCATTATTTTTGATATTTATTTACATAAGCTATTGAATTAGGTTATAAGTACCTGTAATAATAGTTTATATGAGTGTAAAATAAATAAATATTTTGGCACTAATGTATGACATAGAAGAAAATAATAGAAAAATATCAAGTGACACTAGATCGATTGACGGAAACAGTACAAAATACGACAACAATTTATTTCGGGACTAATTACTTATACATATTACACCAAAATATTGCCGGCCTATTAGGAAAATCAGACTGTCTTACAGTCTGCGTAAACGAACTATGCACAAAACAAATCCAAGTTGATGTGTTATGTATTTCCGAGCACTTCATGATGGCCGGATATGAAGAACAATTATATTTGCCTAATTTCGTTTTGGCGGCATGTTACTGTAGAAAAAACAGTAAAAGAGGAGGCGTATGCATACTGATACGTAATGGTCACCGTTGGAAGGAATTTACAGACATATCTAAGATGTCAATAGAGGGTGTCTTCGAGTGTTGCGCTGTCGAGTTGGTTGATCATGGTATTATGTTTATTTGTCTGTATAGAGTCCCTAAGCCATCGAATTTAAACTTATTTTTTGAAAGATTAGAGCAACTTCTGGATACCTTATCAAAGAAAAAAATTAAGAATATAGTTATTGCTGGAGATTATAATATTGATCTACTAAAGAAAAATAAGTTGAGTCATGAATTCGAATGTATTTTGTTAAATTCAAATTTAAAATTGGCTATAAGAAAACCAACTCGCATTTTAAGTCAGACATGCATTGATAATTTTGCCCATAATTTTGTTAAGCCCTGTAAAGCTAGCATACTAGAGTTTGCTTTATCGGACCACACAGCCCAATTACTACAGTGTCCTATAGAAAAAAAATGTGCTATTAAATACTGGCGTACAAATAAGCGTGACTATTCTCAGGAAAATATCATCAAATTTAAAGAGTACATATCTTGTCTCTCATTTTCAGATATTTATCTAACTAATAACCCTAGCTTAGCTTATGACTACTTCATTGAAACTTTTTCATTATTTTATAATTTGTGCTTTCCAATCAAGAGTGTGGTGATAAATATGGAGAAAAGGCCTTCATGGGTATCGCTTGGAATTAAAAAATGCAGTAAAAATAAACGCATGACTGCTATGGCAGTATAGGATTCAGCCAACAAAGACAAATAGATTAAAATTTAAAAGGTATTCTAAATTATTTAAAAAAAATATTAATTTGACTCAAAGAGCCCAGAATAGCTATAAAATCAAAACATCAGAAAATAAACCTGGAATATAATTAATACAGCGAAATTTAATTTGCCAAAAACTGTTATTAGTAGTATTTATTACAAAAATAAAAAAATTACGCGTCACAAGGATATTGCTACTGTTTTTAATAATTACTTTGTAGATAAAGTGCAACCTAATGCATGCTCGAATTTGAATCCAACCTCACTCATAAAAAATAGCACACACTCTATGTTCATGAATCCCTGCACACCGATAGAGATATATAAAATTATAATATCGCTCAAAAATACAAATAGCGTGGGTTATGATGGCATAGCGACTAAAATATTGAAAACTGTAGCAGATAAAATATGTATTCCAATCAGTCATTTAATTAATATTTGTATCACTGAGGGAGTATTTCCTGAGGCTCTGAAAATATCTATAATAAAACCTATATATAAGAAAGATAATAGGGAGCATATTGCAAATTATAGGCCTATTGCTCTTATACCGATTATAGCAAAAGTTTTTGAAAGATTTATACAAAAAGGTCTCTATTCGTACATAGAAAAACACGAAATTCTATGTAAAGAACAGAAAGGATTTAGAAAAAATAGTAATTTAAACTTAGCAATTTATGAATTTTTGCATAATGTAATGGTGTAAATATAGATAAAAGAACGCCAGTATGTGCCGTGTTCTGTGATATGACACAGGCTTTTGACCATGTCCAACATTCGACACTTTTAAAAAAAATGGAGACATATGGCATTAGAGGCAACGTCCTTAATTTATTCCAGTCATATTTAAAAAAACGTAAACAGATCACAGAAATTAGCCAAATTAACATACAAAAGAGATGTGAATATAATTTTAAATCGGAAGAACGTGAAGTTTTATATGGAGTTCCGCAGGGTAGTGTGCTGGGTCCGTTATTATTTAATCTATATATTAACGATTTACCTGCAGTAACGGATAACCCGATGACATTATTTGCTGATGACAGCACTTTGACTGTAGCTTGTAAAAATAGATTTAGTTATGAACTTGACATTAATGACTCACTGACATCAATTGTAAAATGGTTGCACAACAATAATTTGAATATTAATCTAAATAAAACAAAAATCATGCAGTTTAGCCAGCGCATACCGACAACAAACCTTAACATTAATATTAACGGTACACATATTGAAGAAACGGACACTACTAAATTCCTGGGCATTATAATAGATAAAAAACTAAATTGGAAGTCACAAATAGACAAAATCAGTAAAAAAATAAGTACCTCAGCGTATGCTCTACGCAAACTGTCATTAATACTTAATACAGATGCTTTGATTACAGCATACTACGGAATGGTCGAATCAGTGCTAAGATATGGCATAATATTTTGGGGGAATAGCACCAACAATGACGTAGTGTTTAAAGCTCAAAAACAGTGTCTAAGAGCCATGTTTAACTTAAAAAAAACAGATAGTTGCAAACCATATTTCAAGAAATACAAAATATTAACATTGCCTTCACTTTACCTCCTAGAGAGTGCAAAATTTGTAAAAGCCAATCCAAATTTATTTTCAAGATTAGCCGAAACCTTCCCTAGAAATAGACGCAATAAGAATAAACTCTGTCTTCACGAATCAAAGACAACATTAATGCGTAAGAGTATATTTTGCATGGCACCTACAATTTATAATAAGTTACCAATAATGTGGCAAAGTATGTCATCTGATAGTTTTAAAAATAAACTCAAAAATTGTTTTACTGATAAAGCCTACTATCAGATTTCAGAATTTTTCTCAGAGCAAGAATTTTTTATATCATGAATCATAATGTAATTGTAATTTAATTTATCGAATATTATTACGATTTCATTGTTATTGACTTCCTTAATTACCTATTATTCTTTTTATTTCTACTGGACATTTAATTTAAATTTAGTTATAAATAAATGACTGTAAAATTTTTATTTTTATAATATTGACGTAATTTCTTAATTGTATAATCTTTTCTCATTATGAGTATCTATATATACTTTTTTTTTGTATAATTGTTCATTTTCATCATTTGATGTTTATCATAAAATACAATTAATATTAACCAGAAAATCATACCATATTGAATTCTTTCTCGGACAAAGTTAATGTAATGGCTCGTAGCGTTATCTCTTATTTTGTACGCCACTATATGAGGCTGAACATGTACGAACTAACAATACTTTCTAACATCCTGCATTCAATGTATGTATACCATGTTCAAACAAATAAATGATTATTATTCTTATCCGCTCTCTAAGGGCAGTTTCAGATTAGCGTATTTTTTGGTGCGTATAAGGTCGTTTCAGCATATGCGCTTGCACGCGCGCTAAATAAAAAACCGGACTCACGGAAACAGGCATATTTCGGCGTGTTCGCTCGAAACGGTAGTGACATCTTGTCAGTGTCAACATGGATTCTGACGGCTCGCGCTTATATGAGACTATGAGTTTAGAAGAGCGTCAACGCTATTATGAGTTGCGCGTGTGCCAAAAGACGCACCTATACGCGCTTCCAAAAACGAGCTTATACGCGGGTATAAAAAGCTAATCTGAAACCGCCCTAAGATAGCACACAATCTGCGTACCCCAAAGGATGTTATTCTTCTCCAAACACCTGGCGTCTACTAGCTTAATTATGTTGTATGATGTTATAGGATCAATCATTATTTAACTATTAGATAATTATGATTATTAGATATCTATTGGTCGAGCAGCAAGGCCTCTCAAGGTTATCTTTTAAACAGTTGTAGATATAGCTATAGCTACTACCTATAACATGTCTCAATACAAAAATACAGTGGTACTATTCCTGCTTGTCAAAACAAACCGTAGGAAGAATTCAATTAAATTGCTTTCGAGACAATTTAATTTATAGGGTAGTCTACCTGACAATATTTACTATTAGGTTACCTTGTTTATCTCACTATTTGTAAAGTAATCGGTAACAGTTTCCATTTTAGGGTTCTGTACCTGAAGAGTGCTGAACTGCGGTGACGAATTCAGGATTTCGGTTTGGGATCCTAAGGCCAAGATAGGGTAAGTTTTATTATATCTCCATCAGCCTTGTATCTAATCTGTCCCACTACTGCGCACAGATCTATTCCCATTGTGAAAAGTATTCATAGTCCACCATACTGGTCAAGTGTGGGTTGAGCATATTGCCATGTCTTTCCTAATCATTATGGAGGACTCTCAGATATGCAGATTTACTCACTATGTTTTCGAAGGGGGCTGAGTCACTTACCTCTCCCTCTAGATTCCTTTTTACATCCTAAAGGCTGGCAATGTGCTCGGGACACCTCTAGTATTCTTCTTCTGCCTGGCGATTATTAATCTACGGTCTATACCAGGGTCCGCCTTCCTACTCAATTCTATCCATTTTGCCCGGTCTTTTACATTCTCGAAAGTTAATTCGTTGGCACTCATGTCGCTTCTCACGATGCCGATCCAGCGCTATTAAGGGGAATCCTCGAGGCCGATTTCCGGGTACTTCCCGCTCTAGACATTTTCGACCTATATACTCCTCCGGTCTGCGCATTAGATGGCCATACCATCTCAGGCGGTTCTCCTGGAGCTTATCCGCCACGTCACGGAAGCCAAGGCTACCACGGATGTAGATGTTACAAATACGGTCGGCTCTTGTAACGCCGTTCATCCATCGCAGCATCTTCATTTCGGTGACGTGGAGCTCCTGAGTGTGTGTTTGTCCAGGGCTGGCCAACTCTAGTATTGGAGTTTTAATTTTTTTTTTATTTGGACGCTGGTAATCGCTTACCATCAGGTGATCTATTTCTTCGTTTGCCCACTACAACATAAAAATAGTAGGTATACATACCTAGTGTAGGCACATCATAAATACGATGTTACGGAAGCCTTCCAATGCAAATCCAACTCGGACTTGACATGGTTATATAATCGCTCCCTCTTTAGATGTCCCTTTGACAGTCCGAATTAAATTACTCGAAAATAAACTAAAACCATCTTTCGCAGGTCACTTTTATAACTTCCCTCACTTCCTGAATCAAAGAGTTTGTTTTCATCATTATGTTGCTGTGGCAACGGCAAAGGAATACTTTAATGAGTAGGTTAGTACTTTTGTAGACTTGGTACTTGCTACTTTTGTAGGCTGTATGCGTTTTAAAGTCTAATCTCTATCTGTACTAGATCTCCTTGGAAGGTTTTATGTATAGTATGTACCTACGTTAAATTTTCTAATTTAATTATTTTGTGTACCTATTGCAAGGCGGGTTCGAAACCACGGCGTAGGTAGGTAGGTAGGTACCTACACTGAGACTTTCGAAGGGAAGTGCTTATTTTTTTAATTATCTCTTCCTTATCAGAGAAGGTAAACATCTGAGGAATGTGATGTTTCAGAGTCCTTTCTTCATTAGGTAGGTATTTAAAGGCATTTGACGTCCGATAACCAGGTTAGGCCAGTACTGCACTTGATCGAGGCCACGTGCTGACATGGCCTAACCCCCGTCAGGGTATATGTGTTCTGTGGCCTAACCCTTCTCATAGTGAAAGAAGCCTGTGCCCAGCAGTGGGACAGATGAACAAGACTGAAGATGATGAATATATTGCACGGTTTGTAGGTAGGTACAGCACCACATAAAGGCGTGAGTTTGGCTTTCGTTCTTACCGATTTGAAGCGAATAACGTAAAAGAAAAATGAGAAATTATGAGGAAAACAATTAAGCAAACCTATTACCTATCCTCTATCAATTGTTTTCTAAGCCGGTACGCCAGTTCACCGGGTAGGCTGGTAAAAAATATTTACTTACGCAGTTATCAAACCGAAGGGTCTTTCACTCATTAACTGGGTAATTACAAAATCTTGAATAGGAATCTACTACCTACTTGATCGCCTAAGCTTGCTTTCTGTTTATTATATTATTACCAATTTTAAATCGACCTACCGACCGACGCTCTGGCCGACCGTTATGCTTAGGTAGGTATCACTTTGCGACGCATTTTCATCAAGCTGTAAGTCTTTTAATCACAGGGATAGTAAAAAATATTCACTTCTATACAAACTGAAGGAAAATCATGCTGGTGGTCGCTTTTACGCAGCTTCCTACAGAACATACCTACCTCCCTAATGTTTGACACAACAGTTGGTACCTATCTGTAACGATTTCTTTGAAAATCAGGCATACCTACCCCATGGAAATCCCATACATTCGTAGAATTCCTTATAACAGATACATACCTAAGAAAGATTACATTCCCAAGCAGTTATGCATGTCGTTTGAATATAGAAGGAAGGCCAATCCCTTTGCCGAACTGATATAACGTAACCCTTTTCGCGAGTTCCTGACATTCTTGCAAACTCACGTTAGAAATGGTCGTTTTATTTTATAGGAGTTTGGAAGTAGCGATGGGCACCTTTGACATGGGACGCCAGTAGAGATAACATTGAATTGGAGAGGAGATTGCAGGGTTTCTACATCTTAGATGGATGTACCTTCATAATACTGATCGTATTGAATTTAAGGTATCCATCGCAACTAATTTGTCTACGAGTAGTGCCTCAAAATTCAATGAAAATTATTTACCTTAAATCTTGCTTTTATAAAATCCAAACCAAAAAATACAAATAAATAAACAAAAAAATGTGTGTCAATACATCACTTGAAAAGTATCCCGCTCATGTCATCGGTCCTTGATAAATATTATGCAAAGTTTCAAATTAATCCAATGTTTCAAAGTCGGTCAAAATCGAGTTCAAAGATGCCGTTACATAGACATACCTACAATTGGCTGGTATTCATATTTCTCTGAAAGTAGGTAGGTGTCAGATGTAGCAATGATTGAAGAAATGTAGCAAATATAAGCAATCGGATGGCAATTCTTGAATATACTTTCAGAGCCATTCTTACGCTAACTTAGGTATCTTTTAGCGCCCCCAGCGCCAACCTGAATATCGTTGGTTATCCTTTTATAGCAACGCCATCTACCATATCTACTACAAAACAGCGTACTAGGTGCAGAACCTACAGTATGACGCATTCGACAGTAAGATATTAGCCAGCCTAAATTCCCCTATTTCAAATGGATAACCAACTTGTACACAAAATTCACCAAGCACAAAATAGATGGCACTGTTCAAAAATTTAACATCCATAGATTGAATACTATAAACACGCAGCAATTAATTTTAATATAATAAACGGTGATGAACTACACACGTACTCGAAGATCACGATTCCGTGTTTGTCTGGAGGTCATTGTACGCAGACATTCAATTATACAGTTATTTAAAGTCACATGACCTTGTAGGTAAAACCAAATCCACAACTCATGTGCATAAAAAATATAATTATTATTATGAAGGCCTTTCGCTATATACGATTAGAACCTGGTACAGTCTGCTTACGTATTGATTAAATAGGAAGTTATTAGCAGTCTGATAACATCTTATTACTTGTACATACATAGGCAAGCTGTAATTACGATACTTTGTTGTTAACTATATTATTCGGTACTTATAGATTTATTTTCTGTGCAAGTGTGTGCTATGGTTTAGAACTTGCTCCTTACATCCGAAATTGATATGAGAGATAGGAAATCCTCTTTTAAACTACATAACTACACCATTGTCCAATTTGCCATAGGTCCGTGTGGTGACGGATTAAGAATACAGTGTCACCATCCCATATCATCCCATGGGTGTCGTAAGAGCCGACAGAGGGAGCATATTATGCAGAGAACAGCACTGTAAGAGAAGGAAAACTTGATACAAACCCTATACCAACCCGTTTGGCCAGCGTGGTATAGTAGGCTAATTCCTCCTTTTAAAAGGAGAGGCCTAGTCCAGCAGTGGACTGTTTAAGGCTGATGATGATGATGAAAAATAATTTATGGAAATTGAGTTCACCAAAATGAATTCCGGACAATGCCTTGTTTAAACTACTCACTATACCCGGCCAGCAAGTAAAACTAGACTAAGTACAATACAGGTATAGCAATGTACAGCTTGAAATAAAAAATATATTTTCGTTTTTAAACTTTATTATAAATACAAAGTGGAGCAAATTAAACCTAATCTTATTATACTAGCCCTCAAAGGACACTATTTATGAACAATCATTAAATAAAATGTTTTCGCGTTCGGCGTTCAAGAGACAAGTAAGAAATGAATTTTTAACTGCCATAATACTCAATATTACTTGTTACATAAATATTATTAATACTTAATTTCTATATTGCTACTATTCACAACCGGAACCAAAATGGAAATTACAAATGTGATTAAAAATTCTATTTTCAAATCAAATGTGTAATAATTAGCACAAATATGTACACAATTTACACAAATTTATTTATTTTTTTGCACGTTGTTATTTATGCGTTCACGCACTGACAAATTGGAGGGCATAAGATGACTTAAATTTTACCGTCACACCTTCTTACATTTGCCAATTTTCTGTTTATAATAAGTACAAGATCTTTTTCTAATTGAAAATTTACATATTGGAAGAGAAAATAATAATAGACCATTAAATACTCTCTAAACAAATTTAAGTCAGAATAGGGAATGTTATTTTTAATTTTGTAAATTTTGTCGCCTCTAGAACTAACATGGATATTTTTATGTTATTTTTATGTAAATATTTATTATTGAGTTACGGCTATCAAATTAATTATGTCCAATTCTAGATTTCTAAATTGTGGAACCTGATAAATATTCCTGTTATCCTTTTATTAAGTTATACCTATTATTGTATTGTTGATGTATTTAAATTTGAAAATTACGTTGACATTGTTTGAATGAAATTCTAATTTTGAAACAGTTTATAGTTTTGAACACAATCAATTATTCATAGTTATTGTTTATCAAACAGTCTCAATTGCCAATACATATTATATATTATAGAGATCAAGATGAAGGAAGAAAATTTCAAAGCACCGTGTGAAAAAAATAGCATTTACATTATATAGTGCTCCTTAAACGACAAACGCAGGGCATGAAGCGGTGCGAAGCGACAAGATGCGACAAACGAAAGTACGTTTGGGTCGCACCGTATCGCAAAGCTTTGTCACGTTTGACGCCGCGCATACACTGGGTTAGGAACTACTTAAAACAAACATACGTAAAAATTAATCATAATTTCCATTGATAGCTTTCAACAATCACAGGTTACATAAAATTAAAAGGATTTTTGTAAGTTTTTTTATACATTTTTATTTTATTCTTGGTTATATTAAATCTAGTGTTGTACTTGTCACCTTTACAGAAGCGGCTTATCTTACTGCTTATTAGAATTCATCGATACATGTTTATTAAAAACTTTATATTTAGTGCAAAAAGTTTGTATTACAAGCACAATGTAAGGTACGAAAAAGAACATTATTTTATCATATTATAAATTTATAAAGTGACTTTTACAATGAGAATATGCGTGGTGATTGCTATTAAGAATGTTAATAGAATAAATGATTGCCTTAATTGATTTATGGAAACATAAATAAAGAAGGCTATACAATACATGTCATGGCCGACGATTTCGTTTGTGAATTTGAATTTAAGACTCAAATAATACGGACATTTTTATGAACCCTGTTTCTCGCCGCCCAGCCAAAAAGATTTGAAATACTGAATCACTATTGAAAGAACTGCTATTCAGAATAATTCAATAATTAGTTACGGCAAAATCATTACAGTTGACAACCGCTTATTGATGGAATTAAGGAAATATCAAAAATGTATGTTGTTTTTCTTACCAACATGGACAATACATATTCTTATGGACTAGACAAAAAGAAGCCTGTATATCCTCGGAAAAAGGAATTAATTAAATTAATTTAAATAAATTAATTTTGAAAGTAGAATAAACGCAAAACACAAATATGGCGTGCTTGTGACGCTGGTATGATGCGCTATTCATGGAGAACTGTGTTCTGGTCATACCTACGTTATACATAGGTACGTACTACAAAAGATTTGCCCACTTATATTTCGTCTCGTTAAAATTGGTACGTGAGAGAGATAGAGGATTTTGAAGCCAGTGGCAGCCACTCGTCATATCTCTGTGCTTTGCGTTTGCGATTTTCATAAATGAGTGATACATACTTATAAATTATGAAACTACACCACAATGATGAAGAACTAAAACCAATATGCTATGGACACTTGTATAAATAAAACTAAAATCATATTAAATTTTCTTTTTATCTAAACTTAAGGAAGTAAAATGGTAGCCAAATTGCATAAGAAGGTACTTATTGTTCACTAATTCGGGAAGAAGAATAACTTATAGGACACTTGATAAGGGTCTATTGACATGAAATGGAGAGGCTAGTATGAGTTGATTTTACGTTAACACGACCGACACGAGTATTGTGTTCGACGCCTTGAAGCTTAGTACGGGTTTAGCCACATGTCGTATCAATACGATTCGATCGGCATTCTGTGCACTGATTGGCTCGTTTCGAGTTCTAAAACGATCTAACTTTGAAGCGGGCCAATCCCTGCGAAGCCACTTGAAACGTAAACAAGCTAGACTCGTAGAGTTCAAAGCGGACCAATAACCGTGATGATAGTGTTAACGTAAAATGAACTCTACCCTTTTGATATAAAGTTAATTATTGACGTTCAATGTCTATCACAAACCGGCGTTTAGCGGCGGTACACAATGATGTTTACCTAGCGGTGTTCAGTATATAATTTTGCTTGGCGGTGCGGCGGTATTGGCACTCATGGCTTGTTCTAGAGTGTCGAGGCGGCGGTAAGCGTGGCCCCGGCTGTTGCGTCTGCGGCTACTCTGACGACCTTCCAGTATCAAGCCGAAGAACTGGAAAGAAAGATAAAAATGATTTATTTTAATTGTCAAGCCGAAGAACTGAAAAAAGGGATTTTAAGATGTAATTTTTTAAAGACGTTAAAACATTTATTTCTGCATTTTAGTTGTTCACAACACTTATACAAGTTAAAACCCTATTCTAGACGAAGCCGGCTTTTCCTAACTAAATGATTTCTTGTGAAGAAAAGCCGAAACAAACTCATTGTTTTTTCTGTCATTTTAGTCTCACTAATTACTTTTTCACTTAAAGTTTTTAATTGCTATCACCATTCTTGCGGTCAATAAATATACTAACTATTTTTTTTTTGTATTTCATTTCTGTTATTTTAAATACCTTAATACGGTGGAGAATTGTATGTTAGAGAAATGTATGTTAGAGGAGAAATATCTCGTCTAACATACATTTTCTACTACCGCCTGATACCTACTTACTATTTGATCGGCCGAACAAAATTAAATCGCTGGCCAGATGATTTTTAGGTACTCATTGAAAGTTCAAGTTGGCAAGAGCCTGACGCATTCAAATGGTTTCTTCTATAAAGACATCTAAACTAGTAGTCGCGCGTCTTCGCCTGCCCTAAACCTAAACCTTTATATTCCCCCTTAGCATACAGAAACTCCTTCCTCAGTGGGTGGTATGGTAACTAGTTTGGGCTTTGTGATTATATGTCACTCAGGACAAGTAATTTTTTTATACAATGATTAAACAGATAGTAAAAAAATTGTCCATGGCAGCACATTCGTACGCTGACCGAGCATTAAGGATGCCGCGAGATAGATAAGATTATTTTCGTCATTACGGATGTTCCGTTATGTTGAAACTTCAAAATTACTCTATAATTTATTTTAGATATTAACTTATAATTTACTATCACGCAAGCTACTATTAAACACACATTTTAATACCGGCCAGTACATAAATCGCTTATCGATTTTATTTATAGAAATGCCTTTAAGTATATTTTATGGTTTAACACTGTTATCTAATTGCTTGAACAACTGTATTGATTTATATTTTATAGCTACTAACATGTTCCTTTCATGTTTGTCAGAGTTAAAGAAAATGTATTCTTTTATTAATTTTTTTTAAGCCAGCTGACGCACTAAACTTCAATTTTTTATCTCGAGGGACTTTACTTTCAAACACAAAGAACAATCATACCCGAAACAATATTTAACTCATCCAATTTGTGGACCACACAAAATGTTGTCTCGTGAGGGAATCGAACCCTCAGCACTCGGCACAGAATCAAATATGCGAAAGTTAGTGGACGGGCGAATACTTGTTGATACTTAAATGCAGTAGTCACTGCCAACGTCAAACTAACACATAGACTACCTTTTGCCAAAGAGCTCAGATATTTACATAGAGGCGCATTTCCTATGGGCGCTTTGAAGACAAACTTTCTGTGACCCAAATTGCCGCTTGGCAGCGGGCAGTCGTGCTGTGACAGCTGTCTCTACGAGAGCAAGACAGACGAACGCTCCTCCTGTATATCTTAACTACGAGAGCAAGAGAGATGGAGAACGACGCCAGCGCCGCCAACGGTGCCAACTACGAACTAAACTGGAGACAGTCTCCACTGGGAATCGGCACACGAAATCCTTAAGAACTGCGCTTCTATGTAAATTGCTCATCATCATTGCTTTTCCACAACATCCGACGGCCACTCGAGCGGCGCCGCGATCAGTTGCTAGTATGTCAATAAAATTATAAATAAAGTATCAATACTAACCACTTTGCCGACTTTGCTCTTGTTATGGTACAGGACATAGAGCAGCACAACCATTATGACAGCGGTCAAGAAGAATGGCAGGAAATGATCACCGTCATCAGTGAAATTGTCTGATGTCATTGGGTATGGATTGAAGACTTCTGAAAATAAAAAAATAGATAATAAGCAGATTAAGTACATGAAAAATATGTTCCTTTTCTTGTCAAGAAAGCATTTCCCATATTATTAATCTATGGCAACAGACATTCAGTCGACAAACACAACACCTAGACCCAAAACGACAAATTATGGATAAAACACAATGTTGTCCCGTGTAGATCTTTTCAGAGATTTGTTCAGTCACAGAACATTTTCGATTTCTACTCATTTAACGAATCAGTATCTCTAATCTATTATTATCTACTTGATTATTAAAAGAAATGCGAAATAAGATTAATCTGCGCGCACATTTAGGTATAGGGGTCAGTCATTCCATGAAAAATTCAACAAAACAGAGGCAAATAGTTGTTTCACCTTCCTCAAGGATTTAGATACAACAACTCCAACCAACACATTCTGTTAGCTCTCTTATCATACATGTAGGTATCTGTATGTGTACAAAATCTATTAAAGTATATTGTTTACACCTGAACAAACAGAAATGCGAGCGGGCTTGGAAGCTAGAGTGAATGTATGAAAAAATAAACATGCAACTAGGCTACTGCTATTACTTACTGAAAACAATGTTATATTTAGTCTACCTAGTTCAGGCCAGTGCATTCAGTAATTTTGCTTTCCATACTTAAATCATTTCAACGTACACATGATTGTGTAGTGAAGGTACAGAATGCTGTGTTAATGACCAGTTTGCTATATAATTAATATCCTTGTATTTTACATAATAATAACAAATAAAAATATATTTACATGAATTATTTAGTATGCCTAGAACCTACGAAAACATCTAGATTCTAGAATGCTTGCTTTTATATCAAAATTAGTTATTATAAAATTTTGGTATGTGGCAATCTTATATGATAATAATTAATCAAGAATTATCTATGATACATATTAATAACCTACTTAGTGATAGTACCTACATACATAATACATATCTAGGATTACTAAATAAAAAATGCAAATTCAATATTAGGAAAAATTACTGGTTTGCTATACATAATTACACATTAAAATAGCAAGCAAGGATAACCCAGACTTGGAACAAGTTGTATTGCATGATGCAATATTTAATTCAGTGAACACAACTGCAAACTTTGCTACCTTGGTATTGGTTAGTTAACCATCTTTAAAGACGACATAATTTAAAATAACCGTGTGGTTCAGTGTATAGCGTATGAATCTGCTGGGTCCGACCCGACACTTTTCTTGGAATCTCCCGGGTTTGATTCCTGGGTTGGACAAAAATGTTACTGAGTTTATCCGAATTCTCAGTAGAAGCACGAAATCTAGTCACAGCAATAGGATAGCCCCCTATCACAAGGGAACATCAAATGAAGTACTGTAACACTACACCTCTGTCTACCCCTTCAGGGATAGAGATGTGAGTCTATAACAAGAAATAATATAATATTCTACCACATTCACACAACACCATCTAGTCCCAAACTAAGCAGAGCTTGTACTATAATTAATAATTTAAATAAATTAAATAAAATACCTTTCTGAACCAAATCATCCTGGTGTTGCACATTTAATTTAGTTTTTATGACTGAGTCCTGTTTCACTTCTGGGCCTGATTTCATATCCATATCATCTTCATCATCTCCCTGGTCATTGCCATCTGAATCTGTGAAAAGTATATTTTACTTTCATTCATGTTTTATGTAACATATCTGCTAAGAATTAGACATTGATTTGGGTTAGTCCCAAATCACATCTGCTTAATAGAAGCCATTGTGGTTCAAATACACATAATGATTAATAATAATTAATAATTTTTCTATTTGTTTTTGGTGACAATATCTAAAATGTTGACTATAACATAACATATATATTATACATATATACTAAATAAAAAAATCAATTATGTCTTGCACTGATCAGTGCATTGGCAGTCAACAAGTTAAACATCCCTAGTCTTGGCTCATATTATCTGTGGGTAGTTAAGGTATACATTTTTTAAAGAAAACCATCTACTTAATGTTGAAATATTTAATGTTCTATAAATGAAACTACCTACCTAATAAATATTAAGTATGCAATATTATATCTTGCCTTAACTTGTGAAATACCTCCACAAGCACTGAATATGTTGAATCAATAGGTAAAAACCCACTGATTATTTCACTATATAATCAGTGGTTTCTTTTTTCTAAACATAGATGTGATTAGAGGCTAAGTAGTGACTTTACCTCTTATCACATATATGTTTAGTAAATCTGCTCAGCATGCATCTCAAATAGCCATGAGGTACAAATTTAAATTATTTATTATGCAAAATATGTGAAAGGGACAAGTTGTTCCTCCAGCAAATGAAAGTTGGAATATTCATTGCTAGTTATACTGTAGGTGTGTACACAATGACTCTTAGGCCCTGTTTCACCACTGATGAACAAGTACAGGTTAATTTACTTGGCTGACAACATGATACAAATATTGTAGTAATTTAGACTGGGCCTTAAAAGCTTACAATAAGAAGAATTAAGCATATTATTATTGCTTGCTTATTTTAATACTATCTCATACTTAACTGTGTTGCAGGAAACCTGTGTGACAAACTATTGCAATCATATATTATATCAGGCAGTACTAATATGTAAAATGCTGATAGTAAGCTTACTTACAAATTATTGGATCATAATAAACCTAATTGTATGATTTAAAACAATACCTCTATGACAAATTACATTGTTTGGTTTTAAGATAAATCAATAACTTTTGATTATCTGTCTTATCTTTTATTAATAGACTCATGCCTGTATCCCCGAAGGGGTAGGCAGAGGTGTAATATTACACCCACATTTCGCCATGAAATTTTAAGTCCCACATAATAGGGGGCAAGCCTATAGCCGTACCGGGCACATTACCAGACTCCGTGCTGCTACTGAGAATTTCCTAATGGAAAAACCCAATAACACTTTGCCGGACCCGAGAATCGAACCCGAGACCTCCCAATCCCACGTGCACATTTATGCCACTAGACCAAGGAGGCAGTTGTGGCGCATATCTTGTATGCCAGAACTTACTTATAGTTATTGTTATTAGTTAGTTTTATTGCAATTGTATTTAAACCTGCCAGAATACTAGATACAACTGAAAACAATAGGTTTTTGGTTGCATCTAAAATTCTGGTGTCTCATATTGTCATTATTATCTATGATATGGCACACTAGTTTCAATACAAGGAAATATGTCATTACCTGCATATTCATCGGGTAGATTTGGGGGGGCTTTTGCATCAGTGTTTTCAAGCATCACCTTCTTTGAGTCCACATTACCTACTTCAGGCAATCCGGGAGGATCATTCTCCAAATCAGTCTTAGCTTGATTAGTAGCTGCTGATTTGTTAGCTTGTTTGTTTGAATAATCAGCTTCTGTGTCTATTGGGTGCTCAAGGACTTCTCCTTCTTTTTCTTTCTCAACATTAGTTTGTACATTTACTTCACTTGATGGCTGCTTAGCTACTTCATTGGCTTGTGGTGTAGACTTCACTACGGGAACAACGCCTGGCTCATTAGTCTTCTCTAGATGTGTTTTCATAACTGTTGATGACTCTGTCTGCTTAATTTGTACATTCTGTGTATTTGTATTCCCTGTTTGTGGACTAGCCTGATTATTTATTGAAACAGGTATGTCAGCTTTAGCATTTGATTCATCTGGTATATCAGGTGCATCCACAGCATTCACATTAACATTATCTGCGGTTGTTGACATCTGAGCCCTCAGCAATTCTAAGCCAAATTTGTAATATTTACAATAGTCATTGGCCTCATTCATAGTCTCCTCTACGCCACAAATCTCGCCACATGTAGCTGGCGACTTAAATAGTTCCTCGGATGAGTTCTTGTATTCTGTATATTCAGAAATGTTCGAGAAAAGCCAATCTTTAGCTTGTGTGCACACTGTGTTGACATCTTGTTTCTCGACTATTTTAGCTCTCACGTCAGTAGACACCGCTATCTTAGCCGCGGCCACCGCTGCACACAATTGCTTGTTTATATCGTAAAATATTAGACACCGGATTTGTCTCTTAGTATAAAGTCCTGTCTTCAAGCCAGATACAGCACAATCTTTGATTTTGTCATTGATAGCTGCAGCCAAAAATGAATTTTCACATTGAGATGCAAGATTATTCAGTGATTCGGAAATCAAAGGACCTTTTATGGGGTTCCCTAAGCTTAGATAATAAGAATTAATAAGCAAAAATGGTAAGAAATACTGAAACATGGCTGATAAATGGTCCTTATTGTTTATAACAGAAAACACTTAGTGAAAAACGAGATATTTGTTGCACACAAAACGATGTCGTCAGAGTAGATGGAAATGAACTGTCAAGTGAAGTGTCATTTGTTAGATTCGATTCATTCAATAATGACGCAAATAAAAAATACGCAATGAATCATAGACAAGATACCAATAAACGCAACTGAGCGGGTGACTTTGGCCAAATCTAAATTATTTTATTTAAAATAATAAATAAGTTATCAGATCACCCATAATGATTCTGAGTGACTTTATGACAAATTAGCAAACTAATTCTACGATGCTTGTTATGCATGTTGACGATGCCGATGCTCCCTAATAGCTTTCCATAAAATCCATATTCATATTAATTTACTTTGTCACCGCATGTAGTAGGTACTTGATAATACAGAATGGCGCAAAAGTAATGACCCTATAGAAATTCATAATTTATATAATATGGGCATTTTCGGCAAAATGTTTAACAACCCACTCATGAGATGTCCCATGCAAGAAAGTTGCAAATAACTAACGTTTGTATGACATAGAAGTGTCTAGTTAATAAAGAGTCGTTCCAAATGAATACAGCTTTCTTTTTTACTTAAATTGTTATGATAAAATTGAATCAAAGTAATAAAATTAAATCCAGAAATGCGACCTCTTACGTCTTTTAGTACTGTCCTCTTTTAGATATATGACCTATGTTATTATTTTTTTTGCAATTTGTTTCTCATTACATATTCCACATAATTCCGTTTTGGTAATCAGGTTGTAGTTTTCAAGCACGTTAAACTGTAAAATATATTTTAATACAAATATTTTAAGATTTTTAAGTTTATATTCTGTCCCCTTGGTATGTGTTAACTGGACATGTCCATGCACCGTGACCGTAAATTGAATTGTTTTTAATAGTGATTTTTTTCTACTATTCAGCAATTTTTTATTTAAATAGCAAGACCAAATCAAACATGTCAATACCAGCAGCCATTTTCAAGCGTCAGTTTTTATATATCTTCAGTCTTAAGAGTGTTTCGACCGGTAACGGTCTTTTTTCGGAGTTTTGCCTCTCATTGACCAGTAAGTATTTTAATTTTCTAAAATAATCATGTTATGTTAGTGTTAAAGCGAAGATCGTTTCACGTGGTGAATTTAATTCTGGTTTTGAGTAAATTAAAGCTATCTAGTTATCTTACAACCTTTTTGCAATAAGTTTAAAAATCTAAGAAAAGTTGTGATACCGTCACGTCCTGACCATTACCTAATAGTCGGTAACGTATGAGCCGGACTCAATAAGTAACGGCCAGGACACCCTAAATACGTGGGCACACTGAGAGAGTCCTAACTACTGTGAAACTGCATAATATGACTAATATACACAAATTAAAGTCAGTGTTTTCGCGAAATGTATGTACTCAGCCCATGATAGAGAAGCTAGGACCTATAGGTAGCTACCATTTATTTTGCGAAATATAATATGTGCGAAATATAATTCATTATTGTAAAACATGTGTTTTATTTACCATTATATCGGTATATCCACAACTTTACGATGTCAGGACCGTTACTAGTGGGTCAGGTATACGTGACTGTCCCTCGAAATATTTTAAGGGCTTTTATTTTTTTTTTCTAATATTTCTTTAAATAATTGAATATATTTTTTTATATTTTTAGCACAAGGATATTTAAGTTAAATTTGGTATGGGAATTCTAGATCTATCACCAGTTATTAAATAGATGTATAAAAGTTAAGAATAGAGTTTTCGTAACAAGTAACGATCATGACCATTTTTTATAAATTACTATGGCAATATTTCGCTCACAACTGAGTTTTTGTGTTAGATTGCTTATTAGCACAATGATTTAACTTATACACACCAAAAAAATTCAATCCTAAGTTCAGTTTCATTTCAGGAGCACTTTATTATTTGGTAACGGTCATGACCAAAACGTATCTAAGTTACTATTTATTTTCATATATTATTTGAATTAAGGCCTTGTGTAATAGTAGACAAAGTTTTGTAATGAAAACCTCAGATTCCGTTGATAACAGCTTTAATCTTGCTTTTTTGTCATTAAGTATTACAATGATTCGCAGTTTTTTACGTATTGATGCCAGCGTAACAAAATTAGAAATCGAATAACAAAAATATGTGCGGGTGTAAGTAAAATAAATTTAGGAGTCAGGTACAGTATTACTTAAACGAGTAACTTGATGCCATTTAAAATGATCAGGCGTTTATGCAGCGCAGACATCTTCCCCCCCGTTGAAAGACTCCTTTCAACTGCGTTAGTCGTCATCCGGTAAAGATGTAGGCAAGGGGCAGATCCGTGTGAGAGGCCTCCTGAAGCAGCCTCTGGTAGTCTCCACGTCTGCGACTCGTGTGACGCCGTCGGTTCCAGGGAACAGGCGGCTGACTCGTCCCATTCGCCAGCTCAGTGGTGGGACGTTATCCTCCTGGAGAAGAACTAAATCTCCAACTTGCAGGGATGCTGAATTAGTACGCCATTTGGAGCGCTGTTGTAGTTCAGCTATATATTCCTTTTCCCAGCGCTGCCAAAAATGCCGATGAATCTGTTCAAGCTTCAAGTAACGTTGAAGGTTGTTCTGGTTCTCGTGCTCGAGCGAGGGACCAGGCAATGCATTTAGGGCACGCCCTATCAGAAAGTGACCGGGAGATAGGAAATGGTAATCGTTAGGGGAAGGGGAGAGTGGGCACAAAGGTCGACTATTAAGCACAGCTTCCACTTGTGTGAAGAGAGTACATATCTCCTCAAACGTTAAATGATGGTTCCCCATAACGCGTTTTAAATGGTATTTCGCGGATTTAACGCCGGCTTCCCAGATGCCGCCGAAATGTGGAGCATACGTGGGAGAAAACACAAACTTTATGCCTTCATTGGTAGCAAAATTAACTACAGGTTCATGATTAGTTTTAAGAAAATTGCCAATCTCTTTAGCTGCCGCAACAAAGTTGCGACCGTTATCGCAAAATATCTCCGCTGGCTTACCTCGACGCGATATAAATCTGCGTAACGTCATGATAAACGCGTCCTTGGACAAATCACTGACGGCTTCCAGGTGCACACACTTATAGCGAAAACATACAAACAAACATAAATAGGTTTTAATTAGTCGTGCACCTCGACCCTTTCTATTTAGTGTTAGGAACGGACCAGCGAAGTCAACTCCCACAGTACGGAATGGAAAATCAGGTATGATGCGCTGTGCAGGTAAATTTCCCATCATGGGAGTTAATGTTTTACCTTGTATACGTCTACATCGAACACAAACATGTACTGTGCGGCGGGCCAAATGCCTACCATTTATAGGCCACACAGTCTCTCTTACACAGGCCAGCAACAGCTGAGGCCCAGCATGCATATTGTGTAAGTGTTCATATTTAAAATACAATTTAGTGAGTGGATGAGAAGCGTGTAAAAGTATAGGATGTTTTTTAGTATAATTGTAATTAGATAATTCTATCCTACCACCGACCCTCATCACCTTGTCATCATCCAAAAAGGGTGAAAGTGACAAAAGTGTTGACTTGCTGCTTAAAGTTTTATTTTTTAACAAAAGATTGTACTCTAGAGTAAATGAAGTTTGCTGAGCAATTTTACATAAGCTAATAAAAGATAATTCTAATTCGCTAACATTTAATTTACCAAATAATTTATCTTTAGGACATTTATATCTTATGTTATGTATGAATCTATTGACATACGCAAATACACGTCTCAGTTTTAAAAACGATGAAAACTTATCTATTTTTAGAATTTCTGTTGCTGGTTCCAGGACAACAGCGGAAGTGGACTTCATCTCAGGTAAGTCTGATTCATTTATTAATTTCTTTAAATAGGGCCAATCGGATTCAGGCTGTATTAGAAAGCTTGGACCTGACCACCAGAAATTAGAATTGATGATTTGATCTGGGCTCACGCCCCTTGAGATCAGGTCAGCTGGATTCTGATCAGTCGGCACATAGCGCCACGACGAACTATCGGTAAGTTCATTAATTTCGGCTACCCTATTAGCTACAAACGTTTTTAACTTTGCAGAATTACCATTTAACCAGCTGAGGACAACGCTGGAATCGCACCAGTAAATGATGCGATTGACATCACATCGCAGAGAGCTGGTAACTGTCTTACACAATTTTGCAGCTAATAGCGCAGCGCAAAGCTCCAGACGCGGTATTGTTATCGGTTTCAACGGCGCCACCTTAGACTTAGCACACAGTAAATTTACCTTTACCTCACCAGCTAAGTTGTGTGATTGTAGGTACACACAGGCACCGTAAGCGACTTGAGAAGCATCACTAAAGGTATGTATTTCTATATAACTAGGAGCTTCACATAGTGTTAAGCGCGGGATCTGTAAATCTGATAAAAAATGTAAATTGCCAATGAACTTGTTCCAGGATTCCAGGATATCGGAACTAACTGGTTCATCCCAACCCTTCTTGTTCAGCCATAAGGACTGAAGTGACATTTTAGGTATAATTACACATGAACTGAGAATTCCAAGAGGATCAAAAATCTTGAATGATGCAGACAGTATCGATCGCTTGGTAACCACATCATTTTTATTGGGAATCTCAATCGATATTTGAAGGGTATCGGTTTTAGGATTCCAATTTAATCCTAAAGTATTATTAGATTCACTTAAACTAACCTTATCATTCTGATCAATGACTGATGATGATAAAATGCTTGGTAAATTCGATCTGAATTTACGTAGTTTAAAGCCACCTGACCTTAAAGTGTCTGTCACCTTGCGTTGAATGTATAATAGCTTGGACTCGTCGTTTGATCCGGTGACCAGATCGTCGACGTAATGGTCGTGTTTAATAATGTTACCTATAAGCTGGTCATCGCAATCCTCTGCCAATACTGACAAACACTTGGTGCTCAAATATGTAGCACTTGCAAGACCATAAGTTACGGTTTTCAAACGTAAAGTTTTGATAGGATTGGACTCATCACTTCTCCAAAGTATTAATTGTAAATTACGATCCTTTTCATTTAATTCAACCATTCTAAAGAATTTTTCAATATCAGCTGTCAAAATATATTTGTACTGACGAGCTCGAATCAAAATAGAAAAGATTGAGTCTTGAACATTGGGACCGACCATCTGCAGATCGTTCAGAGAGAAACCTGAGGAAGTTCGTGCCGATCCATCAAAGACAACACGAGTCTTTGTCGTTTCACTGTTTTGCTTATATACTGCATGATGGCAAAGATAATAGGATGGAACGGGATTAGTAGTCGGACATTCCTCTAAATGACCTAACTCTAAATATTCTTGAATGAAATTGCAATATTTCAACTTTAATTCTGGATTCTTACGGAAACGTCTTTCTAAATACAACAATCGTTTTTTAGCCATAGCGTAAGAATCTCCTAAACAATCTGGATTATCAATTAGGGGCAGCCTCACACAAAATCTACCCGATTCTAAACGATAAGTATTACGATAAAAATGGTCTTCACATGCCTGCTCAATTTTGCTAAAATATTGCTTATCTGGAACCTGCTCAAGTTCCCAAAACCTTTTCAAATGAGAATCAATATTGGAATTATTGCATTCGTCACTATCACTAATTGAAACATGACACGGAATATTTTTAGGTGACGAACAATTCCTTACATTTGGAGAAATTGGGCCGGCAACGAGCCAACCTAGCTTTGAGCTACGAAGCTGGGGCATATTAGTACCTAATGCAAGCTGATCACATCCGAGTAGGTCCCAAAACAGGTCTGCACCTATCAAGACGTCTATGGCTGAAGGCCGATTAAAGCTAGGATCAGCTAGCTGTAGGTTGGTTGGAATATTTAATTGACTAATGTCTATAGATTGTTTTGGAATAACACTTGTTAATTGGTTTAATACATAAAATGACTGTACAACACTATAGTCATCATTAAGAGAATTTAATCGGGCAATACAACTTTTGTTTACGTATTCCGCTAAGTTGTTGCCTATACCGATAACGTTTATAGTATTAATAGCACATACCTGTAATGATAACTTGTTCATAAGTGACTGGCTAATAAATGAAGACTGACTGCCACAGTCTAACAAAGCACGCACTCGAAATTGTTTGTTTGTTTGTGGATTGATAACATTAACCATAGCTGTTGATAAAAGAATGTGATTTTCTATAAAATTATCACTAATAGAATTATTTACTGATATTTCAGTTGAACCACGATCTGTGTTGGTATTATTGCTGCTGACTGTACTAGCATTACTTGCACTAGTATTGTTTAAATTAGGGGAATGCAAGAGTGAATTGTGCCTACGCTTGCACTCACGACAGGGACCCAACTTGCAGTCACGTGCACGATGCCCAGTTCGTAAACAATTGGAGCATAAGTGCAACTTAAATGCTTCA
Organism: Euclidia mi; assembly: GCA_944739405.2. Lineage (NCBI taxonomy): Eukaryota > Metazoa > Arthropoda > Insecta > Lepidoptera > Erebidae > Euclidia > Euclidia mi. Next base: position 60,385,839 of record OX123186.2, on the reverse strand, counting down.
TCTCGTCGTTCCTGAACGCTCTTCGCAAGGAATGTAGGGCAGTCGTATATCCAGTGGTCACCCTTACAGACAACGCACTGCTTAGCGACAGAGCCGGTGTTCTGAACTGTAGATGAAAAGGATTTAGTACTACGAGAATTGTTATTATTGTTTTGACGTGATTGTGTGACCTTGGGTATATCAGACTTGTTTTGATTCATAGTTTCTAACACATCAGCGCGATCAGTTAGGAATTTTTTGAAATCCTTTAAAGCAGGGAGGTTGGACAAATTATTACGATGTTCTTCCCACTTCATGGCAGTACGATTATCTAATTTTGGTATAAGAATTTTAATAATTATCATTTCAAGCAGTTCATCTTTCGTTGCTAAACTTGACAATGCTCGCAAGTTTTTAGTTACGTGGTCAACTAGAAACCTCAGTGATTTGTCCGATTCACGTTTGTGTTGTTGTTGTGTTGATTCGAAATATATCAATGAATTAAGGTGTTGATTTATAAGTTGGCGCTTGTTATCGTAACGATCGCACAAAAGCTGCCATGCACTTTTATAATTATTTTCAGAAATCTCTAAATTGGAAATAATTCGCGCGGCTTCCTTTTCAAGATACGATACCAAATAATGGAACTTGTGAATAGGTTTAATGCGTTCATTGTTATGAATAAGCGATAAATAGGTATCTCGGAACTCAAGCCAGCGGAAATAAGCGCCATCAAACTTTGCGATTTGTATTTGTGGTAATTTAAAATCAACATGATGACATTGAGATGACAGATCGTTATGACATTGTGATGAATTGTGCAAATCAGATTCGTTTGAAGTATTTTTGTACTTATCAAGTTGCTCTTCAGCAATTGCAAGATGTGAAGTGAAGATCTGCTCAATTTCATCACGTTCGTCGATCTCGGAGTCCATATTATCGCAATTAATGACCTCAATCTGAGCCTGTAGTTCATCAAATTTGCTAGACATAGCTCGTATTTTACCAATACTAATTTCTAACTCTTTAATTTGGGTTTTATTCAATTTTGAAGAGCATACTCCATCTAAATATTTTTTAAACTTTGTTAAACGACCTTTGACCGAGCTACGCTTAGCAAACAGTTCCTTCAATTGTTTTGCATTACAGTCTTTATCTTCGCTTAATGACATTTTGTTAAATACTAATAGCAACAACAAACGATAAACTAGCACTGAGAACTTTACGAAAAATGCTTATTGTTAATTGAGTTCTAAACAGTAACGCAAAATGAAGGAATAAAGTTATATGTTTAGAATCTTATCTGATACTCCTTCGGCGGCACCTGGGGCCCGAACGCAGCCACGCGGCTGCAGCTCGGCAGCACGACGATGCACCGACGTCACCCGAACGCGGCTAGCGGTAGCTGGCAGCGTCAGGCAGCGATGGAGTTTCTGGAATAGTCGGCCCAAATATTTGAAATAATGTTAACTACAATAATGGCACGAACTATTGGGAGGGTGTCTATGAGAAAATTTGGCAATATTACTAATTGGTGTTTAGATACTCAAGTATTGTTCATTTATGAACTTATTTTAAGGAATGTACTGGTATTTTAAGAATTTATAATTTTACAAATGATGACGTAGGTAGTTGTCACACTGAACAATGAATTTTAATTACACTATTTTTCTATATTTACTGGTTGTTTACTTGAAATAAGCTTTAAATTAGCTAGATACTTTGTTGAACTAATGAAATACACTAGTGGAATGTACCAAACAGCGACCCTTTTGATAGGAAAAATAGGTTTAGGTGTTAGGGTAAACTATGGGAATGGCACTTAACTGATAGGCGAGACGGCTGCTTCCGGCTGCATTGGTCCTCGCTGATGGCTGTTGGCACTGATAGAAACACGAGCTGTTCTACAAATGTTGACGGAATCCTCGAACTGGCGTGGCAGGCTGACGGTGAACCCCGACGTGGCGTCGTCGTAGAAGCTAAGGCTGGGCGCGGCGCTTTCTGCTGACCGACCTGGCTGGCTTAGTTGTCTTCTTTGATAGTGTTCCTGCGTCTGTAGTCCTCCACAATCAATCTTTGGTAGATTTCCTTTTGACGAGAATTCTTTGTTTTCGTACTTCGATCCGAATTTTGCAAATCCGTGATGTCGCGGTCGCCAATTTTAATGTGTAATAGTAGACAAAGTTTTGTAATGAAAACCTCAGATTCCGTTGATAACAGCTTTAATCTTGCTTTTTTGTCATTAAGTATTACAATGATTCGCAGTTTTTTACGTATTGATGCCAGCGTAACAAAATTAGAAATCGAATAACAAAAATATGTGCGGGTGTAAGTAAAATAAATTTAGGAGTCAGGTACAGTATTACTTAAACGAGTAACTTGATGCCATTTAAAATGATCAGGCGTTTATGCAGCGCAGACAGGCCTATATAATAAAACAAATACATATGTACGAAAGTTTGTTAAATTTACCACTAGACAAAACCAATAATTAGCTAAAATATTCAAAACAATGTTAGTAAGCTATTTTCAAAAATAGGTAAACATTTTGACGAAAATGCCCATATATTCTAAGAGAAATTCCTTACATTTTTTCAACATTTTTTTATGACATCTCTGTCACTCTGATATAGAACATGTAGTAGTAATCAAATATAAAATCAAGGAGCAAATACGAGGACATATTGAGGAGGTTCATTCGAGTCTTGGTCACTTGACGGGGACTCTGGTGAACCTCTTCAATATATTATAAGCTAAATATAATTACTAACATAGGTTAAGCAAATTGTTACTAACATCATGGACTCTGTCTGAATAAATAAATATATTATTATTATTCTCTTTATTTTCATATTTATCCTATATTTTACATTTTAAATATAACACTCTAAAAAGTAAAAATGATATTTAAAAATATAAAAATAGATTCCCACCGACGACGGGAATAGGATCCAAGTCACCGGTGGTTAGGGCTCCAGAGCCAGAAATTTCCTCACAATGCGTGCCGTTTGCAGAAGAACTGCCTTTTGCATCAAACTCTTGACCCAGCTGCCTAGTTTCAACCTCTCTAGATGGCGTTCGAGGGTTTTGGCTATAAGTCCATTAACGGACACAACTATCGGAACAATTATTGCTGAATCAATATTATTATTATTATTATTATTAAATATGTAAAATTCACTAAAAATAACCATGGACCGCTTTTCTCTCCAAGAACGTGGAATAATCGCGTCATAAACTTCAACCTTGAAAAGCATAATTTGCCTTCAAAATTGATTATGAGTGACGAAGCGCATTTCTGTCTCTCGGGGCATGTCAATAAGCAGAATATTCGCTTCTGGGTCACTGAAAATCCGCGTATTATTCTACAAACACCTTTATATCCACTAAAAGTAACGGTATGGTGTGGCTAGTTAACCTTTCGAGTACCGAGGATATGAATTCATGTCCTACAAAAACGTACCTAGCCTTGTTTACCGACGACATGAAGGGTCGTGTTTCGAAACGTGCGTCGCCCGAATTTGATTGGTGGTGTAGGGGGCATAAGGGAGTTAGTTTTAATCCCTTAAAAGTAATTTTGGCTGCCAGAGTTGCGTCTAAATATTATTAAACAATTTCCAAAAATTCTTCATTCAAATATGCAAAGCGGAACGTAATTTTAGGTTTTATGTGAAAGTAACTACATAGGTTGTGTTAGGTTCTCTTTTGTCCCTTAAGCCGAAAATAGGAGGCTCCGTCAACCTCAGTTTATTAAACTAGTGGAATCAATAAAAGCGATATTTAGGATTTATGTGAAAAACGTGAAACGAAACACAACCGCCATCTTACAGTATGAATTATATTGACACTATTGACAGAATTCATTCTTAACGATTCTGGCGGGAACCTTAAAAAAGCGCGGATCAGAATTTTTTCAATTTTAATTTCTGATTAAATATTTGGTGGTTTTTACTTATAAGTTAATAAAAAACCATAGTGATAGGTGTACAAACCCGTGGAAATGGTGGGAAATGAGGGGGGCGGGGATAACCCGCCCACCTCACATAAACGTCCTCGGCCTGAGGCTGGAGACGGAGGAAGTGAAAAGGACTATGGTAATGGCGGCGACGGTGAGCATTTTGACTATTCACCGTATCTAAAACCAGAATACAAAAGGATTTATCCTGAAAATGCCACTTGTGTGGACTTTAAAGTGTTTATAGAAGCTTCCAACAGTAAAGATAGAATAGGCAATAAGAGCCCTATCTATCTGAATCATATATTTTCTAGCGAGATAAAAGGGGTGACGGCTATTCAAAGAATTAACGCCAATAAAATTGCAATAATATTTAAACAATATACCTAATACGGCCAATAACTTTATTAATAACAGCGCTTTTCTCAACAAACATGGCTTGAAAGCATTTATTCCGGCTGCGCAAATAGAAAAAACAGGCATAATTAGATTTGTACCAGCAAACATTTCGAACAAAGAACTATACACAAAACTATCATCAATTTATGAAATAATAGCTATAAGAAGATTCACAAAGAAGGTAGGACAAGAGCGAGTACCATTACAAACAGTTAGCATTACTTTTCTATCGAATATTCTCCCAGACAATGTACAATACGATTTGTTTTCATACCGAGTTTTCGAATATATACCCCCATTACAGCAATGTTTCCGATGCTTTAAATTTAACCACTCCGCTAGGATATGTAATGGCAAACAAAGATGTTCCATTTGTGGAGGTGAGCATTTATATAAAGAATGTGATAAACCAACAGAGATCTGCTGTTGCAATTGCAGCGGGCCTCATCTTGCAATTTCGAGATTATGTCCAATTAAGTTAAATAAAATATTAGAAAAGAAAAATAAGATAACATATGCAAGTGCTACAATCACAAAACAATACTCAAGTGATAACATTGAATTTCCACCCTTGCCACCTCCAAAAATGAAACCAATTAACACTGTAAATAAATGTGTAAATAAGTCTGTACATACATCTGTAAATAAGTCTGTAAATACATCTGTAAATAATACTGTACATAGTGTAAATAACTCTAGAGATGTCTCTCCTAAAGTAGACATCAAAGCCCAAATAGTTGCCAACAACGATGTACTTAAGGCCCTGGTACAGACGTTGGTGGAACTGGGTAATAAGGGCGATAATACGCCTACCACTGTAAATACCATTAGAGAAACACTTATTAAAAACCTCAAGTAATGGATCCAAGTCATGCAATGTCTAAGCTACGTATTGCTCAATATAACATTCAAAGTGCTAAAAATAAAAAACCCTTACTGATTCAATTCTTACAAAAACAAAATATTGACATTTGCTTACTTAACGAAACATGGTTTAAAGACAATAGTTTTAGAATACCTGGATATAATATTTATAATAAAAATTCTAAAAATACTCATAATGGTGTAGCAATACTAATTAAGCCATATTTAAAGTACAAAGTTTTAAACACTAGATTTTATGAAGAAATTCAAACTGTAGCTCTGTCCTTATCTACGGTGCATGGTAGCTTGACTATTCTTTGTGTATACTGTCCTCCTTCTAGTAGACATATACGGATCAATAGATTACGTAATATTATCAATGATCTTCCAAAGCCTATATTTGTCAGTGGTGACTTTAATGCACACCACATCGCTTTTGGTTGTCTATCCACTAAGAGCAGAGGTCAGGATTTATTTAATATCATTGATGACTTGGATTTATGTATATTAAATGATGGTAGTTTTACAACTGTTAACAACCCGAGACGAAATCCGTCTGCAATTGATGTAAGCTTTATTAGTGCTAACCTCGCATCAATATGCGAGTGGTCTGTACATGATGATGCCATGGGCAGCTATCACTACCCAACAATAACAGAGATTTCACTGCATATAGATAAATATTATATTAATCCTCCTGTGGATAGGTTTATATATAACAAAGCAGATTGGAAAAAGTTTAAAACTATTTCTAAAACAATATTTAATGATTTAGTTCTAAAATTATATGATCCTATTTCAACCTATAATGATTTTTGTTCTCGATTGGATAATTTAAAAGTTATGACAATTCCTAAACTTAATAAACCAAATAATTTCAAAAGTAGACCTCCAGCTCCTTGGTGGAATGACATTTGTGAAAAAAGTGTTATTGCCTCTTACAATGCATTGAAACTATATAGAAGTGATCCTACTATGGAGAACTATTTAGATTATAAAAGAAAGGATGCACTTAAAAAAAGAACCATATCAAAACAAAAGATAATATGTTGGAATAGCTTATGTAACACTTTTAATAGAACTACTCCTATAAGTAAGATTTGGAATCTTCTAAAAATGTTCAAAGGTATAAGAGCTGGTAATAAATCATAAAAAGATGAGTTTATTTCTCAATTTCTAGATAAATTATCTGACAATAGCAATCTTAATAATATTAATAGTTTAGGCAATATTTTCGAATTAAATAATGATAATCCAAATTCAAAATTTTTGCTAGATGCTTTTACATGGTCTGAATTTAAAATGAGTTTGTTATCTCGGAAAGACACTACACCTGGTTTAGATGATTTCCCCTATTGTACTATTAAAAATTTAGATGAATCAGCACAAAAAATATTTCTTAATATTCTTAATTTACTTTGGCATTGTAAATGTATTCCACAATCATGGAAAAGACAATGTGTCATTCCGATACTCAAACCAGATAAACCTCTCGAGCTTGCCAGCTCTTATAGACCAATATCACTGTCTTCATGTCTAGGTAAACTATTTGAAAACATGATTAAAAATCGTTTGGATTGGTATATGGAATCTAACGGCATCATTCCGCATGTACAATATGGATTTCGTCGAGGGCGAAGTTGTGCAGACAGCTTCACTTCCTTAATTTCAGACCTGAAACATGCAAAAAATAATAAGTTACACACTGTTTGTGTATTTTTAGATGTTCAGGGTGCTTTTGACAGTCTAGATCCGGCTATACTTGTACAAGTTATGTCTAGGTTAGGTGTGCCTGGTCAACTATGTAAATGGATATATAATTTTTTGGATAGTAGAACACTTTATGTAAGGCATAATAATACATTGCATGGTCCAAAATGTGCATCTAAAGGTACAATGCAGGGTGCTACACTATCTCCTTTGTTGTACAATATATATACAAGTGAAATCTGTAAATTTGTAAATAGTAATGTAGATATTTTGCAGTTTGCTGATGATATTGTTTTGTACAGTAGTAATTATAATGTAGAAATTGCAATAGACAATATTAACAGAGCATTGTTCCAAATATTTCACTATTACAATGATGTGTTACTTTTAAAAATTAATCCCTCCAAAAGTAGTGCCATGATATTTGGAAATGAGAACACATATTCAAAAGTAATATATAACGGATAATTTATAAATCCAGTGAATGTTAAAAAATTTTTAGGCATAGTATTAGATAAGAAATTAACCTTTGAGGAACATATTAAAACCATATCAAAAAATGCTCTTAAAGGATTAAATATAATAAAATGTCTTGCAGGCGTTACATGGGGAGCTGACCCAAAAATATTGTCAACTTTGTATAAAAGTATAGTTAGAAGCCATTTTGATTATAGCTCATTAGTGTATATAAATAGTACTCATGTAAATAAACTAGATCTATTGCAGAACAGGGCTTTGAGAACAATTTCTGGTGCAATGTGCTCTACTCCCATAAGGGCCATGGAAGTGGAGACTAAAATAATGCCCCTAATTTTGAGACGCATTCTACTTGCAGAGAGATTCTGTCTTAAATTAATTGCTGCAGATAACAAGAAAATAATAAACAAAATAGTACCTTCTGTATGTAGAAATCCTGGACCTCTAACAACAGGCGAGATTCTCTTAAATGGTAAATCCCCAACATTGTCCAAAATATTGCTGGAAACAGAAAACAGTTTTACTGGTATTAGAAAACAATGCCCATGGCCATGTTACTCCTTCTCTTATCAGTGTATCACACATCCCGTCAAAGAATTGCAAAATCCCATCAATAACAATTTAGATATGTTACAGTTTATGGCAGATAATAAGAATTATTTTGTTATTTACACTGATGGCAGTAAAGGAAGTGATTATGTGCGTGCTGCTATATATGATCCACAAATTCAATTCTCTCAAAGCTTTGTTCTACACAATACATGCACCATATTCACTGCAGAGGCATATGCGGTTTATCAGGCATTAAAACATATTCGCCAAATTAACAATAGCAAATACTTTTTGATTGTTTCTGATTCACTGAGTTTGATTAAAGCCTTAACTAACCTTACAGTTTCTTTTAAGACAAATTATATTCTATATTTCATCAAAGAAATAATTTATCAATATTACCTCAAGCACAAAAGCATTGCTTTTCTGTGGGTACCTTCACACCGAGGTATCTATGGCAATGAAATAGTTGATAAAACCGCATATGAAGGTAGTAATGCTATTGATGTTAGAAATGCAATGGACATTCCTATGACTGACTTCTTGCAATGTATTAATGAAAATGTTTGTAACTTATGGTTAGAATTGTGGAAGAAAGACCAAGACACTAAAGGAAAATTTTACGGCCGTATACAAGAAGAATTACCTGTTAGACCCTGGTACAATAGATTGAAGGAAGCCAGCCGAGACTTTATCACTACGATAAATAGATTGCGCTTTGGCCATAATACTGCTCCGTCACACCTTGCTAGACTTAGCATTATTACAAGCAATACATGCCCACATTGTGAATCCCAGGAGGGAGCTCAGGGAGCCGTTGCAACCGTTGATCACAAAGAAATATAACCGTCCAATCTCTTTGGTTGATCATATTATTTTTGACTGTCAAAACTTCTTGCTTGACAGATTAGTGTTGGCTAGTGAACTCAGTGATGTGATCATTAAGTGCGATTCTTTCTCCCGCCCGCCGCCACTCGAAGAGTTATTGAAAGACAAAAATACTTACAAACCGATATATAAATACATTAAAAATACTGTTAAAACAATTTAAAAATTAAGTGAATGTGCAGTGTCCGTTAAAATAAAATAAGATTTGACCTAAAGGTCCAGTTACCAGGTCATAAAATCCCAAAAAAAAAAACACTATTGACAGCTAATATCAAATTTGTGCGTCATTGCTTTCGAGTACCTAGGGTTAGGTGCGCCGTGCGACTGTAATAAGTAACTAAATAGGTTATGTTAGGTTCTCTTTTGACCCTTAATCCGAAAATAGGAGCCCTGCGAAGCAGGGCTCCATCAACCTTAGTTAATTAAACTAGTGTGAAGAATGTGGAAGTTGGCGGTGCCATACACACCCGATGTTTGGAGATAGTTAATTTTTTCCAGAGGAAACCAAGTATTTCCGGCAAGTGAAAATGGTGAGGCGTGGATCCGAGACCTCCCCCCTTCCCTCCCCAATCACTCACAACCCCTAAAAACGGCGACGTATTTCGAAACCTGAACCATAGTAAAAACAGCCTTAACCCGACATGAATTCATGTCCAGATTCCGTCCTTCAATCTTTGACGTTTTTAACACTGATCGCGGATCTAGTACATTTCATCAATGATTTCAAATGGCTTTGTATTTTTACGAATCATAGACAATCCTGAAATCTTTTTCTGATCCAATTTGATGTCAAATCAAAAAGTAAAAGGACATTAAACATTTCAATGCGCGCGAAAACTAAGAATTTTAGCAAATGTTTGCTATAGAAAAGATACAAAAAAAAAAATCAATTATAATACGCTATAATTGTCGATAAAACCGGTATTCCAAGATCCATTCAAAACAGAGAGCTACACAAAACTAAATACCTATACACTCAAATGTTATTATTAGGTAAGTATATTTTTCTTATCGGATATCTAAGTGGGATTCAAGAAATTGTAACTCGATCTCTTGAAAACATAAACAAAGACCTCTCAGAGCGATAACATTCAATGTCTAGTACCGCACGCGCGATTATGTCGTACGGCGCGGTACCGTAAGCAAACTGACGTTTTAGAGCGCGCGGTACTTGAAAGGGTAAGGAAAATGTCATAAATAGGGCTAAAATGTGCTTCAACTCTGGAGGTCAACATTTAATAGACATCATATTTAAATCATAATGCAACTAAATTTCATGGCACAAAGATACACTTAATAGGTATTTAAAAACTAATTCTAGTTTTCTAATTTATAAACGAAGTTGTAGCTGAACCACAGATCATTACTACCAGCTTATATCTGTATAATCTAGGCTCCAGTACACAATGGTCCATGATGGGCCACTGCAGGCCATCGCCGTTGTATACACACGCCTACACACTAAACTAGGCTAAACCAGTATCATAGTACAAACAGAATAGTAGGATAGCTTCATACAAATCGGCCGCCGCCGCCGCGCTGGTGTGAATGTATGCGTGAGTCGCCGGGGCGGCGTGTACGCACGCACTTTTCACGCACACAATCTCACGAGCGCGGAACGCTCGGCGCGGATTCAGTACGGGATGCGCGGCGCGTCTGATCGCGCGCATGCATGTAGGTACTACACTGCTCGCCCGCGACCATTGTTTATGTACATTCAGTTTTGTAATAAACGTTATTAATATTATACAATGTGTTAAACGACAGTAAATTAAACTTGTTACATTTTTCTCGCTATAAAGGGCATTTAGATAGTTATATAACGCTTAGCTAGTCAGCAGGTATTTGAAAAAAAAATATATGCAAGCTTAAATTCTGTAGTATTCAGCGCAATCACTTAAAAAAACGGCGAAATAGCGCGCGCCGACAAAGCCGGCGGCGCCGCGGTGTAAACACGTGACAACCCGTGCGTCATCGCAAGAGTAGGCAATTAACTCGCCGAGCGGCCTTAGCTATCTTACTATTCTGTTTTTACTATGCCAGTATAAACTGATCGTTTAATGTGCGGAAAGATAACACAAAGCCAGACCATGATAAACTGGTTTTGTTTAACTTGATGTGTAGCCATGTGTACACGGGGTACGGCGATGGCCTGCAGTGGCCCATCATGGACCATTGTGTACACGGGGTGATGGTATACAGTGGCGGGCAATTGTCAATCGTGGCGCGCAATCGGGATGTTGTCGGTTTTTTGGGCACACTTCAAAGGAATCGTGGCGTAGCGTGGCCTGTGGTGTTCACACAATGGCCCATTGTTTAGTTCGTCACCGACCGCAGACCGGGATAGTGCACTTTTTGTTTAATGTATATAGAAGGTAGTAAAAGAAACTGTATATTGAATATATTTACAAAATAATTATACAGTTATGCTATGAATCAGTAATGGAGCAAAAATCTAAAAAAATAATTCTGTCTGTTTGTACACGGTAATCTCGGAAGTTACTGGACGGATTTGAATGAAACTTTTTTTTATTATATTGCTATTAGGTCAGGCGACATATAGGCTAAAATTGATTTTGGAAAGTGGAACATCTAATGCAGAACCACAACAGCCCAGCGTAACTATAAGACATAACAATTGCGGTGTGGCAAAAAACATTTCACATGATTGATATAAAATTTGACATGATGATAAAATTTGAAGATCTCGAACATCTGATGTGGAACTTAAAGAGCCCAGCTACACTATAACATACAGGCTTGCCTTTTTAGCAAAACTTGTTCAGTCTGATGAGCATTATTTGTTGACTTATCGAAGATCTGAAACATCTGATGATGAACTATATAAATCCACCTGCACTATTCCATACAGACTTGAAGGCTTAGCAGTAGTTGTCCACTATGACAAGGATTTTCTGTTGAAAGATCAATATTTATAACTAATTATTCGATCAATCCAAGACCCGAGGAAGGACACAGGATAGTTTTTATCGCGATAACTTACATCCACGCGGGCGGAGCCACGGGCGACAGCTAATATATATATATATTTATTGTCTCACGCCTGTATCCCCAAAGGGGTAGGCAGAGGTGTAAATATTATACCCACATTTCGTCATGAATTTTTAGGTCCTACGTAATAGAGGGCGAGCCTATTGCCGTTACCGGGCACATCACCACACTCCGGGCTGCTACTGAGTATTCGGAAAAACCTAGTAACGCTTTTGCCCCATCCAGGAATCGAACCCGGGACCTCCGATCAGTAGTCACATACGCTATGCACTGGATCACGGAGGCAGTGTATAATATGTATAAATATACTAGATGAGCCCGCGGTTACACCCGCGTTATTTAAATCTTTGTCCGCTCTCGTGGCTCATAGCGTGATGTTATATAGTCTATTAGATAGCCGCCCTCGATAAATAGTCTATCGAATAGAGAAAGATGTTTTTGAGATTAATCGCAAGATTAGATAGCCGTGGCCGCAATTACTTCCACGTCGATCGCAACTGATTCGCCAGGCAGCAATGAGCCATGCGCCGTTGTGTGAACACCAAGTGATCGTGGCGATGGCCTGCAGTGGGCCATCATTGGCCACTGCAGGCCATCGCCATTGCGTACGGTAATGGCGATGCATGTTCACACAATGGCGGGCGATGGCCTGCAGTGGCCCATCATGGACCATTGTGTACTGGGCCCTTATGATCACTACTAAGAGATAATAGAGTGGTAGAGTGGGGCCTATTCGTGTCCGCCGGTGGGAGAGAGAACGCAACATTAAAGGCCCCCTGCATCTGTCTCTAACAATACATGCACAACATTAACATTACGCAGTGGCGTGCTACCTGTAACTATTATTTAAACGGACACGACAGTGTCGTGTCCGTTTAAATAATAGTTACAGGTGACGACACAGTATTGGGTTAGGTACTGTTCTGCCACTCTACCCTTTATATCTCTATGCTACTAAATAAGCTGAACCAAATAGCGTCATTACTTTTGCGCCACCCAGCAAAGAGTGTACAAATACTACCTACGTAAGACCACCCAGTATAGATAGCATCATATAGCCTGTGGCGTACTACGTGCATTTCGGCGCCGTGGCACCATCATCAGGACACCCCCAGAGGATCCACAAATGAAACCACACAAATTTACTGAAAACTGCAATATATTCTTGAATTCTTCATTCACGATACAAAAGTCCGATGAAGAGTGTCGTGGCCGCCCGCCGTTAAATTATTCTTTATAATTCAGAAACAATATAGAATTCCAGTTACTTTAGCTAAAGCGTCGAAATACGTCTTGATAAATTTAATTAGTTATAATATTAATTACAAAAATGTGTTTGCGGGCGACTAAGCTAACCATACTATTTAAAGACAATATAAACCAATAGGTACAGCGTCAAGGAATATAGGTATGTAAATACAGAAATGTTACACAATTTATATAATATTAATTACAAGCAAATGCAATTAATATTTTACTGGTTATTTAGTTAAAATTACATTAAAATAATATTAACTTCCGGGTTAGTTATCATTTAGCCATCTAGATGGCTCTGCTCTACGTTTTGAAGTCAACGTATTATACGTTGACTTCAGTCTCGTGTTACTGTAACTTACACAGATTATACAGGCCATAAAAATGGCCTGTTCTGCCTCAGATCTTGCAGAATAAATAATCTAGAGGTCATCCTAACAAATATGACAACGGTAGCCTAGAGGAAAGAGTATCTACCTATCAGATTGTTAGGTACACAGACTGTCTCAAGTTCAAACCACACGACTGACTTATTGAAGTTATATGTGAGCAGGTAAACACTGTTTTTTAAATGTTCTCGGGAAACATGTATTATGGTGGCAACACCCAGGCATGAAATACGGTACTAGTTTATGTTGGTCTCGTACAAAGTGTTGTCTCGTGTGCGTATCGCACCAACAGTCGGCTCAGTATGGGAGATGTTTAAAAATATAGCACATTCACGTGTCATAGTTTTGATACTAAGTATTCTATTTCTACTAGATCGACGAAAAAAGCTTTTTAAACATAGAACTGTCTGGCTTAATAATTGTTGGGCTCAGCTTCGTTTGCGTCATATTAAAAAAAAGCTGTGAAAGTCTAAGTCTCGCAGTGCTATAAGTACCACTCTACCGCAGTGATATTTATGATATTTTGCACAAAGGCAGACCAGGCCTTTGATTTTATACGTATCTATTGTCATATGTTCAATTATATGCATGTGTAGAAGTGATAGCTTAGAGAAACTAAGGGTTTTGAGTAGATACAATCCCACGAAGCGCAGCACTGAATTTTCGAAGTTAAATTGTACCTACTTGTGAGGCGCTGAACGATAACATCGTGAGAAAACCTGTACGTATAAGAGTTCTCCATCATATATTCGAAAGATAAGTGATGTCTGCAATCCCAAACTTAGCCAACGTGGTGGCCAAACCTAAAGCCAACTTCTTAAAGTGAGAAGAAGTCTGTGCCCAGCAGTGGGACAGATTATAAAAAGGCTGATGACGATATCTACTGTCAGACAGGATCTACACTCGCAGTATCTAAAGCTATTGCAGCTGACATTATAATATTTTATTGCCTGACTAGCATGAAAGCTAGCTAGCTAGCAAGTATGAAATACAAAAGCAAACGTCCGAGAAAAATTTAATACAAGCCATCTAGGAATTGCTACCCAACCAACTCAACCGATATACGTCAACGAGCACCTTTTGACTGAAAACAAAGCGATCCATGCAGAGCGGCGCGGATTCGTGGCTTATTAATTTATTATATGGGTTCGTAACGGGAAAGTCTTTGTAAGAAAGAACGAAACCTCGCAAATCATTGCTATTAATAGTCTTCATAAGCTATCATCTTTGGTGTAATTTTTTTTATATTGGAAGTTTCTATGCAATAGTTCAATAGATGTTTATTATCAAAATTTCTTTCGACTGTCTGCCTCCACAGGATATTGCAATACTTCGGCCACATAGCGCGCCGAAGCACAGATAACCTTGAAAAGCTCATCATAACTGGCAAAGTGGATGGCAAGCGACAGAGAGGACGAAGCCCGAAAAGATGGTCAGACCAGGTGTCCGAAGAACTTCAAATGCCGGTGTCTCAGGCTCTCCATGAAGCACAAGATCGTAGCAAATGGCGAAGCCTGCTGCAGCGTTTCCGTCGGAGCCACGATCCTCAGCAGTGAGGGGACCGACTTGAGGAGGAGGATTATCAAAATGTACGGGGCTTAAAAACAAAAAATGTTGATTTATCTTACAGTATATCTATTCATAGCTATGATGTAATAGTGCTTACAGAGACTTGGTTACATAGTGGCGTCTATGAATCTGAAATTTTCGATGACAGATACATTGTCTACAGACGTGACCGGGAGACTACTAGATATAGTAGCCGAAAATACGGTGGAGGGGTGTTAATAGCGGTGTTAAAGCACCTTAACTCTCAGAGGTTAAATTGCTTTGAAACCGAACTTGAGGATTTATGGGTAAGTCTAGATCTAAAAAATAATTGTAAAGATGCTATATATATTGGCGCAGTATACTTACCATCACCAGTGAATCACGAAACATTATCATAATATACGAAGAATGCTCAGCATGTTACGGCAAGAAATAAAAATATGATAATCTTAGGCGACTTTAACCTCAGCGTCTACCTTTACTACCGGATTGTCAACTTAAAACTAAACCTTTGCTTAAACCTGATTTTTATCGAGCAGACTACGAAAAAGTCTTAAATAATCTTTTATCAATAAAATGGGAGGATGAACTTGATACATGATATTCAGTGAATGACATGGTTGACATTTTTAATGATATATTATATAGCGTTATACTTCTTACAATCCCGTCAAAAAAATTAAATGTTTAGAAATACCCACCTTGGTACACTCGAGACCTCATTCGTTTGTTTAAAGAAAAGTATAATTACCATGTTCGCTATCAAAAGTATAAAAACCCACTGGATTTGATATCCTTTGAAAAGTTAAGGGACGAATGCAACATTCTCAGAGCTTCATGCTATAAAACATATATTTCTAAAATAGAGAGTGCCATTACAAAAATCCTCAAGATTTTTTGGTCTTTTATAAAGGGTAGGAGAAAATCAAGTAGCTACGAACGGTATAGATATAATTATGTAACTTATTTAAAGAAAACTTCGCTGCGGATTTTAATGAACCATCGGGTAGTCCAAGTCTCTTAAACCGTAACAGGGATACAACAATAGGAACATCAACAATTCGTAACGAAGAAATATATTGTAGCCTTAAGTCGCTAGATGAAACGAAGGGGTCAGGCTGTGACGGTATCCCGCCAGTTTTTATAAAACGCTGTGCAAAGGCGCTAGTTACTCCTCTTATGATATTTTTTAATAAATCTGTGCTAGAAAGAACGTTTCCCACGAGGTGGAAAGAAGCTTTAGTTATCCCTTTAAATAAATCTGGAGAAAAGCAACTGATTTTGAATTATAGACCAATATCTATTGTGGTCTCGTTTGGCAAGATATTCCAAAAACTTTTATGCAAACGTTTGGAATGGGATTTAAAAAAACATATAACAGAATATCAACATGGATTCGTAAAATCGAGGTCCACGAATACAAATCTGCTTTGTTTTACATCCACAATATCAAAATTCCTAGACAACTGAATACCAGTCTACGCATTTTACACTGATTTCAGTGAGGCATTTGATAAAGTGGACCACAGTCACCCTATTGTAAAATTGAGTGAGCTTGGCATCGACGGTGCTTTGGTCAAATTGCTGGAGTCATGCTTGGAAAATAGGGTATCTAAAGTGGTAATTTATGGTTACTGTTCTTCCAACTATGTAGCAACGTCTGGTATTCCACAGGGCTCGCATCTTGGGCCGATCTTGTTCAATGCCTTTATTAATGACATTCTCAAGTGTTTCAAAAACTCAAGCTTTTTCTTATTTTCTGACGATCTTAAGATTAAGATTCCTATTCAAAACGACGACGACTCAAAAAAATTACAAAATGATATAGATAACTTAACGAATTGGTGCAAAGAAAACAAAATGATAGTAAATGTAAATAAATGTTTCTATATCCAATTTACACGAAATAAACGTGCAGTCAATAATACTTACTACATTGACGGAATTCAAGTACGAAATTTTAACGTGATTCGTGATTTAGGCGTCCAAATGGACTGTACACTAAGATTCGATGTGCACATTCTAGACATTGTTGCGCGAGGTTTCAGAGTGCTGGGTTTTATTATTCGCAACTGTAGGGACTTTTAGAACTCATCCACAAAGATAAAACTTTTTAATACTCTGGTTCGTCCGATTTTGGAGTACAGTTCCATTACCTATATGGAATCCACACTACGAGGTTTACAAAAAACGTATAGAAAGTGTTCAAAAGCGGTTCCTTTATCATTTATGCTATGGAGACCATATAGCCAAAAAATGCATTAGCTACGCCGAAAGGCTGAAACACTACAAAATGCAATCGCTTGCAAGTTGCGGGGAGAAACTAGACTGTATTTTCCTCCACAAAATATTTAACGGCTCCATAGGCTGCAATCACCAATTGAGCTCATTACGTATAAGAATCCCCGCTCGACTGCCTAGGAAGAATACATATAGTTTATTTGATGTACCAACTTCCCGTACAAATCTAGGTCATTATGCTGCGGTACCAAGGCTCTGTAGGCTCTAGGTCTCCCTTCTAGTAATGCACTGCTGATTACAGAGCTTAAGAATAATACAGGTAAAAATGTTCTGCCCAGCGAATCATACAGAAGCACTTTTTTGAACAAAAGTGGATATTACTCAGAATTCACACAAATTGGCTAAGACTAATATTATAGCTTTTTGGATAGCAGGTAATACCAGAAAATTATTACAACAGTTTACATAATATGCCACATATAATTTTTTCCAAATAATTGCATTTTTGTGGCGGCATTTTATTTTATACGAACATTTTTCTGTGTTTTTTGGCTCTGTTTTCAAATACCACGTTGAGTTAATAGCTTTATTTTATTTTAAAAGATGAACCATTTAATTGTCTATTAAATTAGATCCAATTTGCTACCAGTAATAGTCAAAATAATTTTTGAGAAGATGTTTATAACAAAAATTTGGAATTTGCTTAAAACCCGTTTTATTCCAAAATGGTGCATTTTGGACCCCCATATGTAGGGGGTAAAAATACTCCACTATGGCCCTAAAATCACCACCAGAAATCACCATCAGAAGGGAATACGAGCAATTACAAATCACCATGTATATTATACTAGCTGACCCAGCGAACTCCGTATCGCCTTTTTAAGAGTTTTTATTTAATTCCCTTTTTTCCAAGCCCCTTTACCATAGTTACCATTGACTTAGCACTTAATCTCTTATCATTTCAGAGTCTGTAAATGATGAACAAACAAACATAGATTTTTATATAATATTGAATTCCCCATTCCTTAAAATATCGAAGACGATACCCATATCGAATTTCAAAAAAAAACCCGACCGCCATCTTTGATTTCCTATCCGCCATCATTGATCACGAAATAGATTTTGTATTTGGATTCACCATCCCTTTAAACATCGGAGACGATACCTATATTGATTTTTAAAAATATTCCCATCCGCCATCTTTGATCACGAAATAGATGGGGTTTTTGAATTCCCCATTCCTTAAAATATCGGAGACGATACCCATATCGACTTTAAAAAAAATCCCGTCCGCCATCTTTGATTTCCCATCCGACATCTTGAATCACGAAATAGATGTTGTATTTGGATTCACCATCCCTTAAATCATCAGAGACGACACCATATTGATTTTTTAAATTTGTCCCATCCACCATCTTTGATTTCCCATCCGCCATCTTGAATCACGAAATAGATGTTGTATTTGGATTCCCCACCCCTTAAAATACCGAAGGCGATACCCATATTGATTTTTTTTAATTTTCTCATCCGCCATATTTGATTTCCCGTCCGCCATCTTGGATCACTAAATAAATTTATATTATTAATGAGCGTCCCGAAAATCGCGAAAACGATACCCATATAGATTGCATCCTATTCGTTTAGCCTTTTTTTGCCTTTGGCCCAACCCTCCCCCTTCTCGTTTGACCATTTTATTACTTTTGTCTGGCCCCTAAAAGTAGTGGCGTAATTTTATATAGCCTTTCGGAATAGTTGGGCTATCATAGGCAATAACAAATATTAAAATCCGTCTGCTAGTTCCTGAGATTAGCCGACATTATCTTTTAGCCTTTTTAGCCTTTTGCCCGGCTCCAAAGGGTCGAAGCGTTATGTTATATAGCCTATAGCCTTCCGGAATAACTGGGCTATCGTATACAAAAAGATTTTTTCAGATCCGACCGGTAGTTCCTGAGATTAGCGCGTTCAAACAAACAAACAAACAAACAAACTCTTCCGCTTTATTATATTAGTATAGATAATTTGTATTTTAAGGTATTATATTATATGTATTGTATTCAGTCATATATTATATAATATATGTATATTTTCCACAATTTATTTACGGTTAAAATGCCACTATGTTTTGTATAAGTGTTTTTAGTATCTAGCAAAACTGTTTAACTTAGTTTAAAAAATATTTGCATGCTGTGGTTTCCTATAACTGAAGGAGTACACTTGTCTAATACTTAAGTGATATTATCTGTATAAACTGTAGTAGTCCTTTGTTGGAAATCCTCATTAATAAAAAAAAATAAAAATAAAAGCCAAGTGATTGAATATTAATAAGTGTGCAATTGATATCCATGCAATTTCTGCCCAGCTTACGTAGACTAAGTCAGTAATTATGTGAAAGGCCGATTGACGCGTGATGATAATAAATAATCTCATATCTTATACTAATATATAAAGCTGAAGAGTTTGTTTGTTCGTTTGTTTGTTTGGTTGAACGCGCTAATCTTAGGAACTACTGGTCTGATTTGAAAAATTCTTTCTGTGTTAGATAGCCCATTTATTGAGGAAAGCTATAGGCTATATAACATCACGCTATGAGCGACGGGAGCGGAGCAGTAAGCCTTAAATAACGCGGGTGTAACCGCGGGCATCCTCTAGTTAAGTATACGGTCGTTTTCATGCAATAGCTGGAAAACAGAATATAAATGTTACCTAGTTCCTAGTATTATTATTTGAATATACGTTTTCTAGGCAAATCAACGACCTAACATGCCAATACGCATAAATTTTACTTAAATATAGTCCGTAAACAGGTTGCGTTATGAATTCAATGGTTTTAACGTAGGTACTAAATGAATGTGATTCAATATTTCACTTGAACGATGAATTTATTTGAAATGAAAACGCTCTATCTACTTCAATAAGCCAAGTTACCTGCTGCCCAGGGCTCCTATTTTAAGTGTAACAGGGTTATATAAAAACCTGACATGTATATATAAAATTCTTGCCTTACTGACAGATTGACAGACAACGCACAGCCGACAGTACAGGGCGCAAGAATCAGGCAAGAAATATCGGGCAGAAACAAATAATGTACGGGCGTAGCTGCAGGCATCCTCTAGTTAAGACCAGGCATTCCGAAATATGTTTTGCGTAAGCTCCGCCTTTTCTCCCCGCTAGCGGCCCCGGGCCGCCACCTCACCCCGCAGCTCGCCGCTGCGCGAGGTGAATGAATGTCTCGCTACGCGGGCTTCAATTGGAGTAGAGACGACTTTATGTATTTAATATTTTTTTTGTATTATGAATAGTTATTTATGATATGATAATAAATTGACTAAAATACGCCATAAAAGGCAGAAATATGAATAATTCAATTGATTTATAATGCGACATGTTGTAGTTGTAGTCAAAGCCATAGGCTGTGAAATCTTGTTTCAGAATGTCTTATGACTAATTTATTTTATTTATATTAATAATATGTTTCTTTTTATACTACTTTCATACATCAACGGACACGAAATAACAAATATGTGGATCACACAGTATTGTCTCAGGTGGGAATCGAACCTACGACCACGGCGTAATGCCAAGTGCCAAGAAGACCTCTGAAATCACTATGCCATGCGTGCATATTATGACATAAAAAAGAGAAGTTCTTATTTATACCTAATTTACTAATATCTAATTACAACGGCTACGTTACATTGATATTACAATGTAACTCACTTATTATAATACAATAATCAACGATTTTAAAACGGATTGCATTTTTCTTGGGGTGCGGCTTTGACGTCGTTCCGAAGGTGTCATAGGCGGCGGCTATGAAAATCACGCCTTTTTAAGATTAATTAGGGTGTTTATTTTAAATTGTCTTTCAGGATATATACCACGTACCTTTATATGAAGTAACCGATATGTCGGCACTGTTGCAAGCGCCATGTTCAACATGATGTACACGTTTATACATCTACATTTGATTCCTACCAAACGGAGACGAATGTTTTAAAACAGTTTTAAGTTCAACCTAATTACAACCATGATACCTAGTAATAAAGTCACAAATCGTAAAACTGGTATCTAATACTTACGACCAATCGTCGAAAATTTGCGAAAATTTGCGGCATAAACGGCTGTATCTTTTAATGCATAGACTTAGAACAGATTTTTAGTCTATTGTCCAAGGGACAGAAGAACTGAGTATTTGGTATACATTTCAGTTTATTACCTCTACGCGTTCCTGAGGAAAAAGTAGGAAAAACACGGTGATGTAGGTATTTCGAGCTCGCTCTTCCAAATAAATAAAGTAAAAAAATGTTCGTAATGATTGACCAATATAATTATGATTTTAATTTTCGTAAGACAAAGAGACATACAAGTAAATATCTTTATATGTATATTTCTTGAGTGCGTGTGTACGTCACTGAACTCCTCCTAAACGACTGGACCAATTTTGATGACATTTTTTGTGTGTGTTCAAGGGGACTTGAGAATGGTTTACCATGCGCTACCATCGCAGTGTTAAATCTATATTAATAAACTCGTACGAGTGTCTATTTTTTAAGCCAAAAAAATATTTCGTTTCCAAGGTATTATTTTCGCGTAGTATGACTTGGCATGATGTACAAAACGAGTAGACCTCGGCTTGGTGATGGGTCTTGTGACACCCTGTATATCATATAACATATAACCTATAACATAAATTTACAACTTTTATTACCAGCAATGTATAGCGCGCGCTTGCAGACATCGTACCTACGCCGGCCGTATCTACCTACACCGTGCGCCGCGGCGGCGGCGGTTTATGATCACGTGGTCGCGCGGCCGAGGGGAATGACCTCGCAGCTGATTGCTGGTAGCCATACACTACGCGTCGGGAACTTTAAAGCCGTTTATTTTAGAGAAATATTGAAAATTTTGTTTATGTTTATTTGGCAGAAAGTGTACATTTATCATTCTAAACACGATTTTGGAATAATTCGAAAAAAAAGTCGTGACTTTGAGCCTCAATATCTCCTGAACCAGTAATTTCCCAGGTATGGTGCCGAAGTAAAAATGATCGTAATAATTGGTACTATGTGGGGTTTCCGTTTTCGTTAAGGGTCTTTTTACACCCTGTATAACCTATAACATATAACATGTAACGTATAACATATAACATATAGCATATAACATATAACATATAACATATAACATATAACATATAACATATAACATATAACATATAACATATAACACATAACATATAACACATAACATATAACATATAACACATAACATACAACATATAACAAACAACATAAAACATATAACCATGCCATCATCATCAGCCTATAACAGTCCACTGCTGGACTAGGCCTCTCCTTTGAAAGGAGGAATTGGCCTACTATACCACGCGGGCCAAACGGGTTGGTATAGGGTTTGTATCAAGTTTTCCTTCTCTTACAGTGCTGTTCTCTGCATAATGTGCTCCCTCTGTCGGCTCTTACGACACCCATGGGATGATATGGGGTGGTGACAATCCGTATTCTTAATCCGTCACTACACGAAACATATAACATAACACATAAAATGTAACATATATATGTTATAATAACATATAACTTATAACATATATAACGTATGACATACGTCATATGACATATAATATAACATATATGATATATTACATACGACATATGACATATAAACTTAGGTATTAATTTCTTTTTTTATTTAATAATTTATTTTGCAAGGTAATATTCAACTACATATTCTGTGAAAATTTTAAGCGTCTACCTGTTACCGTTAGTAATATTGAGCAAAAAATATGAAAAAACACGTTTAATGTATAACCCCCCTTAATATTTTCATTTTTTATTTTTAGAATTTGTTGTTGTAGCGCCAACGGAAATACATTATTTGTGAAAATTTCAGCTTTCTAGCTATCACGGTTTATGAGATACAGCCTGGTGACAGACAGACAGACAGCGGAGGCTTAGTAATAGGGTCCCGTTTTTACCTTTTAGGTACGGAACCCTAAAAAGACTTAGTTATTTTGAAATCACAGAGATACACTTGAATTTTGTTTATATGGTTAGATTACTATAGATTCATATTCCACACAAATGAAGTCGCGATTATCGGATAATACTAATATATAAAGCTGAAGAGTTTGTTTGTTTGCTTGAACGCCCTAATCTCAGAAACTACTAGTCCGATTAGAAAAAGCGTGTGCTTTTCAGTGTTAGATAGCCCATTTATCGAGGAACGCTAAAGGTTATGCAACATCACGCTATGAGCCACGGGAGCGGAACAGTAAGTAGCCTTAAATAACGCGGGTGTAACCGCGGGCTCAACTAGTGTTTAAATAAAGAAAATTGGCGATCACGGCGAGCAAGTGTGGCCGGTAACCGTGGAAACCGGGCTTGTAGGTATCTAAATTTCGTAGAAAAAAAAAATTTATATCTACATGATAGGAATTTGTGAAAATCTAATACAAAAATAAAAATCTGTAAATCTATTAGGGATAAATAAAACCAACATGACACGAAAATATAATCATGTTGATAGTAACATAATAATACAAAGCTTATTTAATAATTTTGCATAGATGAAATCGACTCCATAGTTCCCAGTTCTAATACTTTATCAAAATATTAGGTAAATTAAATTCGATAACAAACCTTTGCATATCTCATGATTCTAGCATTATTCTTCAATAAGTCAACATTCTTTTTATTTTTTAACATAAGATCTCTTATTTACCTTGTTACCCATTTTATTTTGTATGTTTTATATCTTATTTTACGAAACAAATCGTAATAAAAATACCTATAGTTGCGCGCGAACGCGATACACGTCTACGTCGGACGGAGCGCGTAGCTCGAGTGACAAGCTAGCGCGCCCGGCTGAAGTAAACGCTATGACATCAGGAATAACGTTAAATATCGGGTGAGGGCGTAAAGTGGGTCAAACCACTTCAAGCATGGAAAAAGTTGAAAATCTTGTGTTGTTTATTAAAATAGTAATATTTGTCCTACAGAAAAAATGTCTTGAACTACACTAAAACGTAGGTTTCTTTTATGTTTATTGTTAACTTCAGAAAGAACAGTGAATATTTTATTCAAATATTTTGAATATGCTTTGCAAGTAGTGTGATTTTCAAATGAAAATTGTATCGAGCGAATATCGTCCAATCATGTATCTGTTCTTGAACAAAGACAGACAAGGGCCTAAATAATCGTTTGCTGAAGTTTCACTTTCCTGGTACATATGACTGCTTCAGAATATCGCTTCAAAATAGCATAAAATTCGGAATGCCTGCTCTTAACAATAAATCAATCATCGTCATCATCAGCCCTTTATACTGTCCCACTCCTGGGCACAGGCCTCTTCTCACTATGAAAAGGGTAAGGCCATAGTCCACCACGCTGACCAAGTGCGGGTTGGCCGACTTCACATGTCTTTCGAGAGCATTAGGTATGGAAAACTCTCAGACTTTTAGGTTTCCTCACGATGTTTTCTTTCACCGATAAGCAAGAGATAATAAATCAATATTTTATCATTTTCACAGGGGTACTCTTTTATATCAATAACCTTAATCATAAGCCAGCCATTTAATTAGATGTTGTATTTAATGCTACGGCTCTGTATCATTTATAGTCAAACAGCGCTGTTTAAGAAAGGGGCTAGGCTATTAATTGAACGGCTGATAAAGCTAGTTGGCTGCGACATATATTCTGGCAGAGTCGAGTGATAGCATAATTTATAACTCAATCAGGTTGCTCAACATAATTTTAAACTAATTTTGAAATGTACAATCGATTTTTAGTTGGTATCACACAATTAGCATTTCTGTTCGCTGAGATCTATTGACCGTATATCTAAGCTCCGAACAACTAAAATGCATCGAACTCCAGAATAAAAGGGAATATGCATAAAATTTAAATTCGTCTCCTATATTTTTTTTTCGAATCTTTATTACCGTCGTAATATTCAAAACGTATTTTTTCATTTAATTATTATTTAAACCCATAAAATATTGTTTTAAATGTGGAAAATAAGGGCGGGCAATTCAAACTTACAAAACGCGTCACCATTGGTCGAAACGAAAAGTGACGTCAGCTGGCATGGCATGCTGCTAAAACAGTATGAATATCGACGCCGACGTCGATATTCGTACTGTTTTAGTGGTGTTTGCGAGAACAATACTTTAAACCTGTGTTCCTGTGAAGATTTCTAGTGAATCAGAGTTTGTAGTAAATCTAGGACTATGACTGAATGTGATTAAGTCAAAGTTCAATCCGAAAATCTACCGAAAATGGATACATTTATGACGACAGCATATTTTGTATCAAATCTTAATTTAAGATATAAAGTACCTATTATTATGTTATTTTTGATATATTTTAGCCCGTAAAATTGATTTTTATGCACAAAATGAACATAGCGCGTTAGAAAATATTAAAACATAACCAATACGTAACATTCGTCATTTAAATCGCTGCAGAACTCCTATTTAACGGATATATCATTGGTACTTAATATTATTAAAATTCACACACAAGTACAATAAGTTTTCTTACTTTTAGCACATATTAAGTAGATAAATACTTAATGGCTTTATGTAATAATAATACTTATTGTCCTCCGAACGATTCTGACCACGGCGGTTTATCTTTTTATGAGATTAGCCAGAAAAATATATGATGTGTGATACTATATTAGGAATAAATTTAGGAAGGTTTTTGTAGAAACTTTAAATCAACTTTTTGGAACTAGGCTTGGTTGGTTTTAAACCGAATTTTGTGCTGAATTAAAACTTACCTACTACTAATTCACGCTTCGTTGTATATAAACATAGCATAATAAGAATGCTAAAACCTTCACAAAAATATATAAACACTATAATTGAGATACATTGCCTATCCCTTCTCAACACTAAAGGTTTCGAATATTCACATCGCTTGGAATACGAAAAAACACTTCCTCGGGTGTACTTTTACTAGTGTTTTAGCACTTCGGTACCATACAATACTAGTAAGAACTTGAGTAAGAAGGTTTTTTAGCTTTTGCCATGATTTGTAAAACAATTAGAACTTAAAATACGTCTGAAGTAACTGAAACGTTTAGAGTTCCCACCACGTGACGTAATCGAAAGTGCGCGTTAAATGGCGGCACTTGAGCGGCTCAATTTATTCAATGTTTTCAAATTCACTTTGCAAAATAATTTGAATACTTACAAACCTATTTATATTTTTTTTCTGTGTTATAATGATAAAAATGATTAATTTAAGTCATAAAAAAAATCATACATATTCCCTAATGTACACTTGTTGTAAACATCGCCAAAGTTGGAAACTCAAACGTAGATATTTCCCAAATCCATACCTTGCAGCTTGGGAGGAGAATAGAGTAATTGCTTAAGAGCTAAACTTGGAAATCAAGCGCATACTCGAGTTAGTTTTGAAGTAATTAATCTGTGAGGTGGTAGAATTGTTGGCGTCATCCGTCAGTCTCAAGCCATGTATTGAGCCCGACGCCCGAGACGAGGCGTCATGTAATTTTGTTACTCTCTGTCATTTCCATCTAATTGAATACGACTGCCACTTTCCTGAGAAAACTGAAAATTCGATTCGTGGTGCTAAGGTGTTTAGTTAACATTCTTAAAATAAAAATGGTGCTTGGCTCAGATCTTATTACTTCTTATTTTACAGTCTGATTTATTCTATTCATACTGTGTTTTACTGTTAGTTTAGTTGTAACTTTAGGTTAAGATTCCTCGGTTGGCGAAGTGTTTTAATTCGCCTTGCTGCTTGACACTGCATCAAGTATTGTAGGTTCGATACAATCACTCCTGCAACACTTTGTGTAATACATAAATTGTTGTTTCGAGTCTGGGTACCTATACTTTGTGTCTGTTGTTTCTGAGCTTAGTTCCTCGTGGCACAGGCTCTGTTAGGTACTACACGGAAGAGGCTTTTTTAAAAACCAAACTATCTATTACATGCAATATTTGCATTTCACCACCAACACAGCTTGATAAACAATCGTTAAAGAAAGAATCCTAAAAATATTCAAAATTAAAAATTCTATGACTAATGATCGGGCAACTGTTAGGTAATTTAAGTTCTGCATTACAAAATAGCTTTTTACAATCGTCAGACTGACATAATTTATATCTGTGGCTGCAGAACTTCGGAGCAACGTAGCCGTTGTACGTGGCGGTGGTTTTATCAGAGGCGAGACAGCCGGCCCAAACTGAATATTTCTGTTCATATTGTGGCACCAGTCACTGGGGATGTTGGAACAGTTGGCAAAATCCACTCGGGGAAAGACTCGATCGGCTATAACTGCGCTATATTGTTTAGGTTTTAAATTATAAAATATTATTGCGGCACATGTATAGATAGAAATTAGATTTACTATGAATGTTGTTGAACTTTAATGATGTTTTCTGGAGGATGTAATTTGTATAGAAATAAGATATCTTTAACAAATTATTTTGCACTTATGCAACTAAGAACTAATTAAACTTACAGTTTGGCAGATGTACCTAAATGGCATTTCACGGAGGAGACTGACATCAAATTCCATCTATGTATCAACATTATTTTAAACATAATATTACGTTTACCGTACCGTATTATGTAGGAACGTTATTATAATTCTATAAGTTGACGTAACAGACGTTATTCTGTCTGAAATATAAGCTTTAAATTCGAATTAGTAAAAGTAATGAAAAAGTTATTAAATATTATCGATGTGGTGATAATATTTAATAACTTTTTCATTACCTTTACTTATTTTGGATATCAACTTGATTCACAAAACGAAAGGGCAAATTAAAAATTAATGTCCTGTATTTGGTACAATATAGCGAATGCTATGTAATGCCTTATTATAAAGCTGAATAGCTTATTTATTTGTTCATACACGCTAATCTATACGCTGGAAAATGGTTTACTTTAGCTGTTGTTAGTAAAATTGCATATTATGGAATGTATAGTATACAAATAACAGCAAAGAGGAGTGCATCAGTAACCGTAAATATAACGAATCTAGTACCGTTTTAAAGCAATTTACGTATCGATGTTAAGGGTGCGATTTGTGGATAAAGAAATGAACGAGCCTGCGTATCTCCTTTAATTAAATTAGGTACATCACATTCTACGATCGTGAACAATTTTATTTAACATGCTTATAACAAGTTTATATTATAAAAATAAATGTGTTTCTTTGTATGAGTATAATTTTCTTTGTTGGCGGTGGTAACAACTTTGCGGACCGTCTCCTCTGCCACTCTATGTGTTGATCTTGAGGAAGGCGGAAGAAGTTTGTGACATTCTCCACTAAAGACGTACACGTTCAACTTCATCGCGGTTTGTTCGGCGTCCAATAGCGGCAGGGTTACATGAATCGCAGTCAGCATACTTTAACTGGTTCTCAACATATCTCTCATCTCATATCATAATCGTCTCAACGTTGGATCGGTTGCATCCAAGACTTACACGCCTTGAGACTAGGGTTCGCGTACTGGACTAACCAGATACGACAATATCAACTTTCCTACCTTTGACGAATGTTTCAAGATATATCCGCCAGTTATAAACTATTTTGATTCTCTTTTAAAAGGTCATATTGCAAGTCTAGTTCTATTGAAATCCTTTATCAGATTTGTAATTTTCCAACACTGGTGATGGATCCCGTTTGCATTTTTTATTGATACTTGATTTGACTGACGCGATCGCTGACATTCAGTAGATTAGTAAGTGATTGCAATAAGTAAATTGCTATTCTATTTGTTTTAATGTTTTTAAATGTTAAGCAAATATTCATGCCCTGTTTGATAATACTCATAATATATCATAAGAGGTATTCCACGAAGCACACCCAAACGAAGCACACCCAGACGAAGCACACCTAAAGTATTCCACTTAGCACACACGTTAGGTGGGCTTCAAATAAAAATTTAGAATAATAAATTTCCTATTCCACGAAGCACACCTACGAATATGACTCGCATAGTGCGGGGACTAAAAAATAAAAATATCGATAGAAGAAAATATTTATTATTAAAAAGTGTAACTTAAATTTCTAACATCATTCAGTTTTAACGATTACATTGTAACTCAGTTGCTCGAACATAAGTAAAAGCACGACAAATGGTCGTGTTATAACGTAAAAAATAAAACTTATAGGTTTCTTAAAAATAAAAATTATACAGAGTCTCATTACTCTATATCATCATCTCATTACTGAAATAAATAAAATGTTCAATAAAAACAGAGCCATAGATCTGGCAAAACTTTTCGATTGCTTCCAAAAATGCTATAATTATGCCGAAATTACAGTAAAAATGGGTTATTCAAATCATCAAAAACATGCTGAAATAAAAAAATAATATAATCGAAAACTCAATAAAAGATTATAAAAATGATTAATTTTTAGTTGGACATTGTCTAGAGAAATTTAGATTCTGATTATTAATAATTTATTTAATTGATAAGTTTAGATACTAACTTGCCCATTCCTTCAAGATTATTTAAGAATCATAAAGATTGTGATTTGTGATTTTAAACAGTCAGTGATTTTACATAAAACTAGAGTATTTTATTATAAGTTAAAAGATAGCTATAAGAAAACATCAACATAGATCTCTATATAAAACAATATATACAATGTTTTTGATATTTGTCCCAGTTTTTATTGCAATTATGAAACAATCTGTGATTTTTTATGTTAAATTAAGGTAAAAGCAATGCTTGACACTAATCTAATAGATGATATTTTCACAAAAAAAATGTTTCTAATAAGAAAACTAATCATTTCAATAACATTGTTAGTGATGTTAAAGATACCTAGTGCTATCTTTGATACATATTCAAAAGCTTGTATACATATTCAGAAGCAAATTTCAAAATTGCATCAGTTTATAACAAACAATGTGAGTAGGTCGGCATGTTGCGCGTAATTGTAAGCGTTTTACGTAAGGCAACTGTCTTTTTACAGTTATGATTCTTCTTATATTCATGATTATACGCTATTCTCAGTTTCAATTTTAAAACTGTATGAAATAGTTGATTTATTAGGACTAATTCCTTGTTATTTTGGCTTATTTTGGTATAATAAAATGAGACAAAACCTAAAATATGACACACGTGTCATCTACTAGGGTTACATCATACTGAATTTGTTAGCTTATTTTAATGAAAATTTAGCCTTATGTTGTAACAATAAAGTTCCTGTCTGAGTTTCATTGACAGACAGTGTCAACTATTCGGGGATACTAGGTGTCAACTAGTAGTATTTAGTGTCAACTATTGGGGTATAATAGATGTCAACTATTAGTATCTATGAATACCAATGCAGATCCCCATCCACGTCACAACTTTGACAAAGTCCCTTGCATAATTATGGGTAAAGTCATGTCTACTATTAGTGCCAATTGATGTCTATTATTCATGGATTTAGTGTTTACGACAAACCTAAGAAATTGAGATGTTTATTGAAACTACAACAGCTTTAAAATAATGTACATAAAACAGTTAATCTCTGAATGTTGCTCTAATTGTAAAAATAATTGTAACTGTAATTAATTCATAAATACATTTTATATTTGAGAATGAAGTCTGATTTGTACTTAATGTGTCAAGCATTAGTACTTTTACCTTCAGGTATTTTTATTGTTCACTAAACAAGTAGCCATAAGAAAACTTCAACATAATTATGTAGATCTCTATGTAAAACAATATTTTTTATATTTGTCCAAGTTTTTATTGCATAATTATGAAACAATATGTGATTTTATTAAGAGCACAAAAAAAGGAAAATAATAGAAAAATAGTTAAAATAACAAAATATTTTTTTTTTGGAAAGAATTATGAAACAATCTATGATTTTAGATAGTAAGATTACAAAAATGACATAATATTGTGTCACATGATTATAATGAAACTGAATGATGTTAGAAATTTAAGTTAGTCTTTTAAATAATAAATATTTTCTTCTATCGACATTTTTATTTCTTAGTCTCCGCACTATGCGAGTGATATTCGTAGGTGTGCTTCGTGGAATAGGAAATTAATTATTTTAAATTTTAATTTGAAGCCCACCTAACGGGTGTGCTAAGTGGAATACTTTAGGTGTGCTTCGTCTGGGTGTGCTTCGTTTGGGTGTGCTTCGTGGAATACCTCCAAATTATGTTTCAAGTTTGCCCCACTTATGGCATTTTATGGAGACCCGTGTCTCGGTCGCCCATATTTTTTCAATATTATTGCGACCGACGTTCCGATTAGCATAAATAAGCGAAAATATAAAAAGCTTTTAAAGAAACATTAAGATATAAATGCTACTCCTGCAAATTTTTCTTTCAAATCTATGTAGACAATCTTATAGGTATTAAAATTTACGAATTAATCTGCTTCTAAAGGCAGAAATCAACTTTTGTTTTCCCCATTGACATTCATTACGTATTCGTAACTTCTAAGACATGAAAATGTGTAGGTCTGGATATTTTTGGACGGCATGTCTACTGCAGACGTATATTAATATTTTGACTTTAATTACAATGAGAATTTCAGGATCAGTTGCTTTTGTTCGGAAACTCTTATTTCCTTTTTATATTTTATACATTAGAATGCAGCACTTTTTTGCTAGCAAGGCAGAATGTTAATAACCTCTAGAATACAAGTAAGTATCAGTCTCTTCATAATTCAGATGGTTATAAGTGTCTAGCGCAACTTAGGATTGGTTAATTGTAAAGTATAAGAAGCTTAAATAAAAATATAATTAAGAATTAAATGTGTCTTTGTTCTACTTTCTCGTGAACACAGCAATTTTCTTATTGTTTTATTTGTAAGTATAACACATCTCCCCTTTTGTACAATTTTCTATATAATGTCACTAGTGCGCCTGTTAGCCGTTAAGGACACAGATAAAAAGTAGGCTACTAGGTTCTAAACTTAATGTATGTTTTAGTATAAAACCGGCTCATACAAAAGGAAAAACGAGTTACTTAAATTCGCATCTGTGATCACCTTTTATCCTCTCAATGGCGTCCATTAAAAGTCAATTTGTAAAGTAGCATTTTGTGTTTTTATTTTCTTGTTATCCGTTCAATTAGAGTCAATTTAACTTCTAAACAGTTTGTAAAATGACGGCGACTATATAAAGTATTATATCGTTGATTATACTAAACGAGACTCACCTATATTTTTATTCTATAGCTGTTTAAGTTCACGAGTGATCTATCATAATTTGCCTTAGCTTGTCTATTAAGAAATCACATAATATGAGCATTGTACTGCGGACTAAGCTGACTGATATTACTGAACTTCGGTAATGATTCATCGATTAGCCGTTCTAATCACACTCACACACATATTACAACAGCACCCATATCATTATACATTGCTCACATACATTACAAACCCGAAAAAAACACATTTGAATAATATGCATGTCAACAAAATAGGTATTATTATACATATAAATAAATTTAGCGCTAAACCTTGAATAGACAGGTTTGTTTGCATCTTTGTAAACATTTTACAAAACTATTACGCATAATAATTTACGTGACGTAATTGTCCTCATTAATTCGGTACCTTGCCTACGCCTCAGCATTTTGAAGATATTTTTGGAAAAATGCCGAGTGGGAAGCATTGTCGTGAACTTGGGTGTCGCCGAGACGCTTTCTTGCAAGACCTGTCTTTGTTATGATTGCGTGAATTACGCAGGTAATGGGCCGCATTAACAGCGTACGTGCCTCGACATTCATGAAAACGGCTAATTAAACCAAGCGACGAGATTCCTACGAAGAATCCGCCTTTTGAGACGTCACAACTCTACATATTTGTTTGGAGAAAATTTTAGGTGGAACTCCGGAGCTATTCATTGTTTCCACGGACCAAGTTTTAAAAAGACTTAAACTAAGTTATAAGGCATGTAAATTGTGAGATTACATATTATGTACTTGGCTGGTATACAGTTGTTTTACAAAACCTGCACGCGGATGTTGGAGCCGAATTTATTAGCTATTATGCAAAGTTAGTGGGGTAATTACTTGATTGGAGTTGATTAGTTTTGCGTGCTGTTTATTGTGCAATTGCACATGGGTGCAATTGGAAATTTGATAATATTATGCAGATTAATAAATGATGAAGATCTATAAATAATTATTGATATGGTGTATCGTATCTGATAAGTGAAATAGATTGAATTTTAGAATTGTAAAAGCTGAGAAATAATATTTGTGGATCATTATCAGGTTACTCATTATTTGGTTAACTTCGGTGGCAATTATTTTTTTGTTAAATTAGGCATTATTAGCATGATATATCAAATCGAGATTTAATTTAAAACATATTAGTAGTAGAGGGAACAATATAGACTAAATTGAGAAGTAGGAATTAAATTTTCTTGAAATGGGGTCCACCGAAATCAATATTCTTATCACCAAAATCAAACATCAATTGATTAATATTCTAAAGACTATTTTATATCCCTATGTTTTAACTGCTTTAGTACTACTACGTACGTAGGTACGTATGATCCGTACTACGTAAGAAATGGCAGGTTAGGTAATCGAGGCTAAAGCCCCATTTATTATTTTATAGGAAATTTTACAAGAATCAACATTGGAAGGAAGCGTTAAATTATTACGTTACCTTTAATTAAAAGTAGTAGGTAGTCGCCAAACCCCACCGTGGACCCCACCGTGTCTTGGTGGGAGGGCTCACTAACCGTGGAGTGGACATCCGCGGTGAAGCTAAGAGAGATCCCGGGAGTGGACGCTCCGCGTGGGCTTAAAGGGGCCTGCGCAGGATGCGTCTCACGGCGCGGGTGTGGGGGACAGTTCTGTCTGTCCCTCGTAGTCTGGCGCGGTCGCGGGAGGAGAGGCGTGTCGGTGTTGCGTTGCCGCACACCCTATCTCCCGCGACCAAATCGGGGCTCACCATTCGATGCGTCACGGTGGGGCCGCAGAGGAAGAGGAGATATGGTGTTGCGGTGCCGTCCTCCCTATCCTCTGCGGCCGCTGGGTGTTTTGGCGGCGGAGCCCAATACCTTAATTCACCACCAAGGGGGTTTTGTTCGGGGCCCACCTGACCGTCTGGCGGGCCAATACTCGTCGGGGGGTAGCGACGAAGGCTTCGGCGATACCCTACCCTCCGACACACGGGTACATGAGAAAGTCGAGGTGGTTTTAAGTTGTAACACCACATACTCCGGCTCTCGTTTCCCCAAGAGTCGGAGATCCGAAGGGATTTCCCACCTCGTAAAACAAAAAAAGAAACGTAGTCGCTAAAAGTGACAATATAGGAATTTACACAAATCTGAATTGTTCGTTGAGATTTAGTTTAATCACAGAGAATAATTTACTTATTATTAAATAAATAATCACTTAAAATCAGTCTTTCAAAAACATCTACAATTATCTAGAAGGCACTTATTTGACTTATAATATTTGCAATTGTATTAAAAATATTACGTTGCTTTTTGGTTGTAACACGATTAAAACAGTTTTAGTTATATTAAAACATTTTTTTTCGTGCAATTCAATGTCTGATGTTTAGCTATGGGACAGGTGCTGCTTGGTTTCATAGAAGTCATCAGCAAGGTTAACAGAATAGGGTTTAATCAAAATGTTCGATAAAATCTGAGGTTTATTAGAATTGGCTACACCGATTTCACTCCCTTTTTTAATCTGGCATAATCACAGTACTGTGATTGTGATGGATGCTTGAAGCACCATGAGAGGTGATGAGAAAGTTGAGTAAACAACCTTTAAATGTAATAACTAATGAATGATTTCGGTGACTTTAACATTGATTTCGGTGCACTTATTTCCACTGAAAACACCGAAATCAATGCCACTGAAATCAAAATAATTAGCAAAATCATATATATTTTAAAAAGTAACACGATTTTTTTATATTAATCTCTTTTATTGGAATCGAATAAACATTAGATATACGTTTAGTATAGTTTAAGCATTTTAAGTCAAATAGTTGAGGATAGAATGAATTCACCGAGATCAATTTTAAGGGCATATCAAGCCACCGAATACGATTAAGAACCTTAATAAAAGAGTTGTACGGAGACGAACAGACTTGTTATCCTTACCACCGACGCGGCACTACTAGTTGTTCGTATTACTCTAGCAAATAGTCTCGAACTCACTAAAATACAAGATTTATGAACAGATCGGTGCGCGCCACTTATATCAACTCTAAACTTTGGACGCGAAGACAATCAGTTGTAACTTGTTTAGTATGGCCTATAATGACGTAGCAATATTATACATTCAGTTAATAACTATCTAGTTGTTTGCGAGCACATGCTAAATAGTGCCATTTATTGAAAAAAAAATTGAAAAATAATATTTACCGCCGCAATCCGAGGGTCGGACGCGGCACCGAAGTCAATATTTTCAAGATTTTTTTTTATTCCCTTGCATTTTATTTATTTAAAAAACAATACTTGCATCACCTAATATAAAGTCCTGCCTAATATAGAAACAAATATCAAGTTGTTAGTTATTCATTTTGTACTAATTTTCGACCCGAACACGCTTATTTCAGCCAGCTCAGAATGACCCTTATTCACCAAATGTGGTGGTTTTATTTTAATCACCATTAAGATTTTTTACAAAAATGAGTTTTTAACATTTTAATTGTTCATTGTTTCTGGTAAAAATATGTATTTATTTCAATAATACCCTTGTCTATTTGCGCCACATTATGAACCTCATACCCATTTTGGCTCTAACAGCCATGCGGTAATTTTTTATGATGTATGCAAAGACAACGTCTACAATTCAAATTACCTCTGTACTACGAGGTATCTAATACATATCTACACCTACAGACACAATTAAATTAAGTGTCGGAAGAACTAGTTGTAGTACATAATATAAATTGTTAACTCCCCATTGAGATTGTAAGGAAAACTACTACGATAAAATTGTATTAAAACATTATCAGTTACTGCTTGTTAAAAAACCGAGTTAAGAAATGAGCACAAGTATCAACTAAAGTAAGTAAACAAACAAAACAGCTAAACAAACTCACATTATAACATAGTAAAAAATCAAGCGATCAACATAACTTTGAGTGCAAATAAGTATTATTGCACGAATTCCCCACACGGTTATTTCACGAAGACGATTCAAGTTACGTAATTATGTTTAAGCTGTAGTTTCGGTTTTATTCAAGCCGACATATGGTGCTTAGTAATTAACAGAGCCCAAGTCCCAAAGGGATCGGGTGTAGGTACACCGACAACCAAACCATTACCTTTCATTTGGCCCCTAAATTAGCAACAGTCAGAATCAAAGCTGCGTGAAATGACGTGCGTTCGGTTACATCTGGTATTGTGGCTTATACCGGTAGTTAGTTACGATAGGATTAATAATTTGCTGGCTGAATATATGCGCAGCAGTGACGGGTTTTATCTGAGAGATAAGCCCGGCAAGCCATATCAATATATCTCGCGTGTCGCTAACAGGTGGCTAGTCCGTAGCTTGCATAGCAAATTGTTACTGATGCCGATCACAAATAAAATTACGTTGTCAAATAAAACTATTCCGTTATTGTTATATGTAGTTGGGTAGATATGACAATCAAAACGCGATTTTTTATTGAAAAGCATACTGCTCATGGGATAACAATACTATTGTATACATCAATAATGTTCGTAGCATAATGATTTTTATTCCAAAGTAACAAACAGGTGTAAATATGTATTACGCTACAGGAATATTATCATCGGTATCCAAGGAACGGTAATTTACAATTGAACACGCACATAAAGGCCGGGCCAGACTGTTCTAAACCAGCTTTCAACAGGGGTCACCTTGGTGGGAGGTTTGTGGAGCCCACGGTTGGTGTTTGCGTCCACACTGTTTATAACCAGGCTCTCACCTCAGTTTGTTGTCGATTCTTTGTTTGGAAGCACGCGTTGCGATATGGCTCCTTATTTAACTAAACTTCAAAAAGTTGGCGTGGCATTAGCACTTGTGTGCGCAAGTAAGGAGAAAAAAGAAAAGAATTTGGATGAAGCGTTGGCTTAAGGAAAGAATAAAACTTAGTGATCTAAATTTAATGAATCTACTTGATTTTCGTAACCTGCGCAACTTTCTCAGAATGGAAAAGGAAACATTCTATGAGTTATTAGAAATGGTGAGGCCATTTATAACTAAAAAAAATACGCATCTGAGGAAGGCCGTTTCTGCTGAAGAAAGACTTAGTCACTCTCAGATCATGTTATAGAGATCTGAGATACAGCTCTATAATATCACATGAACTATTATCGGAAAACATTCCTGAAACTTGTTGGGCAATTTACAAAGTTTTAAAAGAAACAATAAAGATAAGTTTAAAAACTAATTATTTTTTAATATCGTAACGTGCGGACGCAACGGTTGCTGCTGCGCAACTGCGGACTGCCCTTGCGTGGTTTACAACAAGCGTTTACACTGTGGAATACGTCTTTACAACGGCGGCATCCACACGCGGTTGGCAACGCGCGTCCGTTCACAGAGGTTGTTGAAGGTCAAACGAATTTTTGTTGCAAACAAGTGTTTACACTGTTGTAAACCGCCGGTGGATATCGATGTGGAGGGCTTGTTTACAACAGTCTGGCCGGGGTTTAACTTCAAAAAGTCAGTGGTGCGCGCCTTGGATTCGAACCCCAGGGCCTTGTCTGTTGGTCTATATAGTGTTATCGCTGTTTGATGTCATCGGATTACTTACAACTATGATACTAATAATGTACATCACGTAGCTACAAGATAGGTAAGTACTATAGGCGTTGTATAATTTGTTACATACATATTTTATGTCTCTCTAGCTCGCTAGGTTCACGCGAGCACAACTTATGGTAAAGTCATTGGCTACTGAAGCACGTATATTTCTTAACAGACATATTTTCTTAGGACATGCAAATAACATTTGCCACGTTTTATGTTTTCTTAACTTTCTGACGTGATGCCTGAATATCAGAAGGTTGTAAGGGAAATAACTAGTTTTAACTAGAGCGATATATTGCTCCTTTTGTGAAATACATATTTAGTAGGTATTGTAGTAGTTACACCTGCTGACTAGTACCTTCGATTCCAAGAATTAACAGTTATCTAGTTCCATAATCACATTTCAATGTTACCAGATTCGTAGTATTGTAAATGCATCTGTTTGAAAATGTATAATGAGAATAGGATTTCTGAGTGGCAGAGTCAGTAAGGTTATAATGTTTTGCATTGTGACACGAAGTAGTGTTTTTTTATACATGTGAAATGGTGAAGTACTTATGATGAAAACTACATGCGTAAAGTATTTTATTCATCAGATACTGGCTTTGCGATGAAGTCAGTCAGTTCGCTGTTCTGAGCCCTTAATATTTCTACTATGAAGTTAAACTTACTTCGTATCCATTGAATTATAACCTACAGAAAGTCAGTATTCAAACAACGCAAGCTCAGAAGTTAAGCCGAAAATTCGCTATGTGTGCGGAACTGTGCTGTGTTTACTTGCTGCGTCACGCACACAGACGCAATTATAGAGTTGCCAGTTACAACGTCTTTCCCCTAAAAATAGGATAAATTCATATTTTTTGCATGAAATAAGTAATTGTATATTATAAATTCTAAAGTCACACTGTCTGCTTTTTAAGTTTTTACAACTGACTAACGATGGCTAAATCAATCTTGACGAAACTTACTCAAACGTGAGCACTAACAAGTGCCGAGTGATTTCCTAGTTAAATGCTTTTTATAGTACATATAAAAGTATTTATGTAGGTATATTTGTGAGAAAAAAATATCAAAAATCAACAGCGAGTACTATGTGTGCGCCGTTGCGCTATGGTGACCAAAAAAAGGCGACAAGTTTAAAAAAAATTATATAATTG
Source organism: Euclidia mi (assembly GCA_944739405.2). Taxonomy (NCBI): domain Eukaryota; kingdom Metazoa; phylum Arthropoda; class Insecta; order Lepidoptera; family Erebidae; genus Euclidia; species Euclidia mi. Next base: position 60,346,689 of record OX123186.2, on the reverse strand, counting down.
TAATATAATTCGGTCGGTAACGTCATTCGTTCAACAACGAAGTTACGCGTACCTACATTACAAGACAATACTAGACTTTTGATACTAGCCTTTCAATACAAAAACGGAAAAATCGAGTGCTTTGAGACAATGCCGTCTTAGCCGAGCTCGGCTAGAGCTTGACGTGACAAATTTGCCGTAACCGATTGGTATGTACCAGCCAGCGGTGTTTGGAAGGTTAAGTTTATATATGTAACTACCTAATTCCTTTTTTTATTATTACTGTCAATAGAATAAATTTTGGTAAGGAATGTGTAAATTAAACTGGGACAATTTCACACCCAACTGGCAACACTCTGCTCGTATTTATTATGATTCACTGTATTTGTATTATTAGACAATCTACGTAATAAAATTTATGTCTGACCGGTGGAATGATACTCCAGCAACCTTATAATCTTTTTCTGAAGCATTGTGGCACAAAACACTGTACAATTATGTCATAATTTCGATTATTTTGCGGGAGATGCTTACGCTACCGTGCGACTCGGACCACAGACAACGCGGCCGCCGATTGGGTCAGATTCTGACCCAAATGAACGGCGCGTATTGCGTGCGCGTACTTGGTTTCCGTAGGTAATAATTCAATGTTCGTATCATTATCATCATCGTAGCGTCTCACGTTTGCCTTTTCCATGGAGTACCCAAGTTTCGTGTACTAAAAGGAATGGTCAATTTCTGTGTCCACAACCTCACTCCACATGCTGATTGTCGTAGATCATCATGACAACCGGAACTGGTGGCTTTCTCGGATGTAACTTTTGAGGCTTGTCATACAGCTAAATATTTAACTCAGAGGCAATAAATACTCCTTCCTGACCGCAATTGGCGGTCCCAAAACCTTAACTTATATTTTCCAACATTTTTGTACGGAATTTTAGTGCAATGGGTATGTTACAATACCGCCACAATATTAATTTCAAGTACAACATACCAGTGACGTATAAAGTTACGACGAATGCTCTTAAAAATAGTATAATACCCATATTATTATAATAATGACCTATCTATATATCTATCGTTCTCACCAAGAACTTAGGGTCCCAAGCCAACCTCACCTGCAAGTGGTGCACCTGCCGATCAACGGACGAGGCTCTGGCAAACAAAATATCCCGATAAGCGGCAATAGGCTCGCCACCTATTACGTGGGATCAAAACACTGGCGAAAAGTGGGCGTTTAATATGCCTCTGCCTACCCCTTCGGGGATACAGGTGTGAGTCTATGTATGTATGTATGTATCTATCCAGAAACATCATCAGTTGACCGACCATCAAACGGAACACCAAAAAACCAATCACATCTAAGTATTATTTTAACTCATTACGAATGCAAAGCTTCAAACAAAAATAAATGAAAAGTTGCAACGGGTCGCATGTAACACTACACACTAGTTTGTTTTCCAGAACATTGAAACATAACACAAAGCAAATAAACGCTGGCAGAGATAAACCGAGTTTCGAGCCTGTTCCCAGCTTCACCGAGTTCGTAATTTTATAGTTAGCCTTTCTAACGCACAACTCCTGGCTAACTGAAGCTCAGCAAATTTATGTTTATGGTGCATATAAATTATTTAAAAAATGCAGTTTGATTAGCAATATAAAAAGAAATTGGGCAAGTGCGAGTCGGTCTCGCGCACGAAGGGTTCCGTACCATCATCTATAAAAGAAAATCACGTTTGTTGAAAATACTTAAATATTTTTTAAAGTTTCTACCTGTTTATTAAAATCGAGTAAGTAACAAATTGCTTAAAAATTACATTTGTTGTATGGGATCCCCTTTATTATTAACTCCTTTTAAATGTAATTACTTATTTTGAGAGGTAATATACAAGTACCTACATATTCAGTGAAAATTTTAAGCGTCTACCTGTTATCGTTAGTAATTTTTTGCAAAAAATACGCAAAAAACACGTTCGTTGTATGGGAGCCCCCTTTATTAAACTTTTTCTATTTATTTAATTATTTATTTGCAAAAGTTATATATAACTACATATTTTGTGAAAATTTTAAGCAAATACCTGTTACCTTTAGTAATTTACAGCAAAAAATACAAAAAAAAATCACGTTTATTGTATAGGACTATAGGGGGTGGAGCTGGAGCTCCACCCCCTATTCCTTAGTCTATCTCAAAAGGCGGTAATGGACTTGTGATTCCTCTGATGTTGCTTGTGTCAATGGGCGACAGTAATCCCTTTCCACCAGGCGATGCGTCTATTGGTTTGCCGCTTATTACATGAAAAAAAAACATATAGTTATATTATTATGGTTGATGTGATATAATTATGATCTTAATAAAACATAAAGTAAACTCACCAAATATGCAGTGAAAATGCTGTCATGTTAGTTGTTCACATACTTACACGTAAGTCCATTTTTTTTAAACAATGGGCTTTCTGCCTGCGACACAACAGTTACTTGCTGCTTACATACCATTGTGTGAGCCAAGCTCTGATAGCGTAATACACGGTCAAAGTTATATTTTACTTAGGTAAACGTACTTTTATCTTGAAACCACGACATCAAGCCAAGCGCTGAAATCACCTGATACTAATAAAGCCAGGAATAAGTAAATACTCTTTAGCTAGATGCCGTCAGCAACTCGAAATGAATCCTGTCAAACTTCCGTTACTGGAACATTTTATAAATATTTTAGTTCAGCGTGATTTTATCCCTTAACTATTTGACAGTATTAGTACGGTAATGTTATCACGCGGTATACTTTGATTATAAAGGTTATCCTAGATTATTTTAATAACTTCTTTATCATTAAAAAACTACATAGATAATATTACCGTGGTATTAGTTTCGAAAAGTGAGTTGCTTCACTCGCAGTAAGCTAGACTCTTCACTACCCTATCGCTGCCTTGGGAACGACTACCAGTATATCTGTATAATCTATGGGAACGACCCATTGCGACTGTAATTCTTATCTGAATATCAAAGCAAAGATTAAATAATAAGGTTATAGTCGTAACTCCAGTATATAATGCCCGATTAGTCCAGTTATACATTTGAATAATTAAATAGCTCATTTATTTAGAAAATTATAAGCTTTAATTTTACGCTACAAATCGAAAGGTTAGAATGATTACCATAAACATTACTTAACGCGGGTAAAGCCATGTTGTAGCGAGTGTAAAATATAAGTACAGTAATTGGAGACAATTATTTCAATCCAGTTTAATTTTAATTTTGAGTGAGCTTTTACGGTAAAATTGTGTCTAGTAGACGACACGTCAAGACTTCAAGAGACAGGCCTATTTGACTTTGCTTAAAACTATATCTTACGTGTACAATAAAATTGTACATAATTATTATAAATACCAATTCAATATTACTAGCATTTGTAGCGCTCATAGTGAGACTTGGCTTGTCGTTCGTAACAGATCGGCAAAGTTAAGCAACGCTTACACAGGTCGCCATTTGGATGGGTTACCGCGTGTGGCATTTACATCTGAGCGCTACCGTGCTTCGGTAAAGCTGTCGGTCCCGGTTCTTGTCTCAGGATAAGAATCGTTAGGCCATGTTGGAGGCCTTCGGGCGGTCTGAAAATTCTGACACTATATAGAGTTGACCACACACTCACACGAAAAACAAAAAAGGTACCTAGTAATTCTTGTGTCACAGCTGACTTCGACACCACAACTAAATAACGTAATCTGCACTTTAGACTTATAATACTAATTTGTGTACCTTTATTTGCTGTGGTATTTAACCTACAAAATTTGGCAGCTTTCTAAATCATTGGACCATCTACAACGTAAATGTAAAAGTTGAATCTTCGGGTGATTAAATTTTATTGGTAGCCAGCAATTTCTTCAGCTTTTATTTTTTATTTATAGTCTCACGCCTGTATCGCTGAAGAGGTAAGCAGAGGTGTAAATATTACACCCACATTTCGCCATGAATTTTTAGGTCCCACGTAATAGCGGGCGAGCCTATTGCCGTTACCGGGCACATCACCAGACTCCAGGCTGCAAATGAGTTTTCAGAAAAACCCAGTAACACTTTTGCCCGACCCGAGAATCGAACCCGAGACCTCCGATCAGCAGTCGCATACGCTATCTGGACCACGGAGGCAGTCAAAAATAGAGGCAATAAAAAATATATTATATTGAAATTATGCCCACTTCTTTGTAAACGAATACAATATGCGTTATAAATGTATCACTATTTATTTTAATGGTGTCATTAATATTTATTTAAAAGTCAGCGATAGCCTAGTGGAGATACCAACGGACTGCCATGCAGAGGGTATCGGGTTCGAATCCAGGGCGCGCACCACTGACTTTTCGGAGTTATGTGCGTATTGAATTGTTAATTATCGCTTGTCTCGTGCCTCGGAGAGCACGTTAAGCCGGCTGTCATGAAGATCTTTGACAGTCGTTATAGGGCGTCAGTACCTACTTTTAAAATAAACTGACACTATTCTAAACCATGGAATATCACTATCCCTTCGGGTTGCGGACGTCAGACAGCAGTCGCTCCGTGGAAAAGCTAATATTCCGCCAAATCCGGTTAGACTAAAAAGCGGACCCCAGGTTGAGACTGGGATAACCCTAGGAGGATGATGATTAATATTTATTTAAAACTAGCTGTTTCCCTTGTTTTAACCCGCGTCCGGAGAAAACTATTTTGCGTACCCGGTTAATTTATAGCGTAAATTACTCCTTGGTACATCAGCTATTCGCCAGTGAAAGTCCCGTCAAAATCGGTCCAGCCGTTCCAGAGATTAGCGAGAACAAACAGACAGACTGACAAAAATTGAAAATATTGTCATTTCGGTATATGAACCGTGTATACATCCTTATGCATTTAGTAAAAAGCGATTATTTTAATAGGCATTACAAAGAGACACTTCAATTTTATTTATGTATATAGATATTTACATTAGTGCAACAAAGTTCAATGCCTTTATAACAAACAACATAATAGGTATATGCATCGAACTCAAATAGCTAACATTTATACCCAAATCTCGCAAAGGGTAATTAACTTGGCGTAAATTAAATTTAACCCAGTGTTATTCACACAGGATCGTACTGGCTGCGTGGCTTGCCGACCGAAAGATTTAAAACAAAAAAGAATGGTCATTGCACTGAATGTGCGACTAAATTATCACTGGCGTGAATTAAATTACAGTCCAGTCAGATTCTATATCAATATTCGGTAAACAAGTTTTATACAGGACTATTATCTTTATATTTTCATCAATCTTCTGCCCAGTTCTAAATCTACGTAAAAATTATTTTATTGCACAATCTAGACACACCTCAACAGGACGACATTTTCGACGTTTAACAATAATAGATATACGTCTACGTCCAATGTTATTTTACAGAAAGTACAGGTATTTTGCACGACCGCAAATGCTTAGTTTTACACGAGAACTACAGAGAAGTTTCTACAAGTATGATACCCAGGGGTAATGATAAGGTGGTTGTATTTTCAGCCAGTGCTGTAGCCAATGTTAGGAACGAGAAATGAGTAAAAAGTATTCTATGGTATTGTAGTAGTTGCCTTTGTTTTTTTAATATATATCTATATACATAAAAGAAAGTCGTGTTAGTTACACTATTTATAACTCAAGAACGGCTAAACCGATTTGGCTGAAAATTCGTGGGCAGGTAGCTTAGAACCAGGAAAAACACATAGGATACTACTATAATTAGTTGCTGAAATTAAACTGGGAGGGATTATAGGGAGGGTCGAAATTTGTAGGGACATATCTACCTATTGAAAGTAAGAACGCATGCGCTGTTATAATTGCGTGCTGTGCATGTGCTATCGCATATCTGTCAGTACTGTGTGATCATACATTGTCGTATTGTGCACTGTCATTACATCGTTCACCTAAATATATTAACTAATAATTATTGTAACTGCCTTGGCTAATCCCTGCTAATATTAGGTATAAATGCGAAAGTATGTATATGACCAAGGCTTTGACATTTGACTGTATGCAAGGTGATGTTGTTGAGTACCTTTCAGTAGATAATGTCATGAATACTGACCAAGTTACTTCGTACCCTATAAATTTTCTGAACTCCTTACATTTGTCAGGAGTAGCTTCACGCAACTTGAGACTGAACATTGGTGCTCCAGTCCTGTTAATGCGGAACCTTAATGCACCAAAGCAAACCAAAGCTTTGTAATGGCAAATGGCTACAAGTAACACCTAGGACGAAACATTATAAAAGCTATTCGCTATTGCGAGTCAAACTCACTCATGAAGGGTTCCGTAGTGTAGGCATCCACTTACCATAGCCATTATCTTCGACTAACTATTAATAGTATTTGTATAAACGACAAAGCTATATTTGCGGTTTTTTTATTTTTTTTTATTTTTATTAAAGGGCTTTGTCTCTTAGAGATCATATCGCCCAGTGCGGGAAAGACAAAATCAGATAACTTATAAACACGTACGTACTTATAAGTAACTTACGATCTATATAACACTAGATTATACAAAAGTTTTGCTTTATCGGACACTGGAAAAGCAAGGATGGAGTTACATATGCCAATGTTATCCAACTTAAACGGCCTAAAAATATTTACCCTAGTATTTTCATTCCGGACACACTCCATCAAGATATGAAAAACATCGTCAACGACTCCACATACATCACAATTCGGTGATGGCACTCTTCTCATTAAATAATAAAACTTATTTGATGGAATATGTCCAGAACGAAGTCATAAAGCTATGGTCGTTAAGGTTTTATTAAGATTACAATCAATCCACGGAACCCGAGAAATCTCTGGCTGGATAGTTCGGTACCATATACCTTTTTCTTTACATCTTCATTCATCAAAATACTCCTGCCAAAGGTCTAAACACTTCATTTTGGCTTTTCCGAGATAGTCTGAATACAATGGAGTGATATTCATAGGAACACCATCGACACATGCCTGTTTGGCGAGCACATCCACCATCTCATTTTCTTCATATTGTATATGCGACGGAATCCATTGGAGGCGTATTGTTTTGGAATTGGATTGAAGTTTTAAGATTAATTCTTATATGGCGTAGGCTGTCGGAATGCCTCGCACGTGAGAAGTGTTCCGAGCCAAGTGTTGCAGCGAACTTTTGGAGTCTGTCAGAATCACAAAATTATCGCCATTGATTGAAGAAATATAGGATAAAGCTTCCAATATCGCAACCAGTTCAATGTGCATAATAGAAATATCTGAATCAATCTTAATCTTCATTTGATTCAGACGGATAGTGTCCAAAAAGGCTGCTCTCCCCAAATTTTTATCTTTGGAGCCGTCAGTAAAAATTTTATGATAATTTAAATATTGTTCTTCAATGTATGCAGTACTTAATTGTTTTAACTGAGAGATATTGTAATGACTTTTAGTTTTAGTGATACTTGGAATTTTATCGTTGACTATATGAGACAAATCTATACTGCTTATCCACTTATCAAGAGAAAACATTCCATGTTGAACACTTGAGTGTATTGGAACAGAATTATACTGAGAGAAAATGTCGATTAGTAATGGCAACTTCTTGTTCTGCCAATAATTGGAACCTGTAACTAGTGAAAGGTTTTCCAGTGATTTTATAGTTTTATTATTACGAAGAGATATTGATCTCAAAACAAATTTGCTGGCTAAGTATCTACGACGAAAATGAAGTGGCGGAAGGCATAGATCACTTTCCATAACATGTATCGGGGTGCTCCGTATAAATCCACCAATCACACGTAAAGCCTGGTTTTGGACCCGATCCAATTTATTTAGTTTAGAATTACAACTATTGTCAAACAAGAAACTGGCATAGTCAATTCTACTTCGGATTAGAGAAATGTACAGCCGTCTTAGGTGTTTTTGATGGAATCCCCATCCCGGACCGGATAAGACTTTAAGTAGATTAATGAATTTTATTACTTTCTGTGAGGTTTCATTGATGTGCTTACCCCATCTTAATGAGCTATCCAGCCACAGACCCAAATATTTCACATTATTAACAACACCAATTGAAATATCATCAAAGTGAAAGTTAATCGATCTTCTAAAGCAACCTTTTTTAAAAATACATATCTTACTTTTATTTGAAGACATTGTTAAACCTAGTTTATCAATTAACGCTCTGAAATATCGTAAAGAAGATCGAAGCTTTTCAAACGCTAAATCTATATTATTATTGGTTGAATATAATACAAAATCATCAGCATATTAAGATACATTAACCTGGCCGACGCTATTACATATATGTAAAGTTAGAATATTAAATAAAAGAGGAGACAATGGATCTCCTTGGGCTAATCCACGGCCAGTAAATCTTCCAATCTCACAATCATAAAACGCGACTTGAAGATGTCTGTTTGATAAAAAAGACCACAAATAGATACAAAAGTTTGATCCAACTCCGAACTGATCCAAAATACGTAACAAGCAAGGAATATCAACATTATTATAGGCGCTTTCGATGTCTATAAAACATGCCACTGTAACTAAATTTTTAGAAAATCCTAGTTGAATTTCAGAGACTAATCGCGTAAGATTATCCAGACAAGATCGTGCCTTACGAAAACCTACCATGTCCTCAGGGAAAAGACATTGTTGATGACAATTGAAACGTATAGAATGGTTTTTCAAAAAACCATTCTATACGTTTGGCCAAAATGGCATGAAAAATTTTGCAAATACATGATATCAGGGAAATAGGGCGCAAAGAGGAAGTTGAACTATGCTTGGGGATTGGGACTATTTTGATTTGACGCCATTGTACAGGAACAAAACCTAAAGAAAAACATTGATTGTATATTGAAAGTAACATATGTTTACCAGAAGCTGGAAGGTGTTTAATCATGGAGAAGGAAATTTGATCTGACCCTGGGGCTGTGTCGGTAGTTTTAATACAAGTGACTAGTTCTGACATTAATATTGGAGATTCTAACATTGGGTTATTGGAATTAAAAGTAGGTTGTGAGGGACATACATAATCTGGAGTGAGGTCGTTAAGCAAGCGCTCGGCTTTTTCTTTATCTACACAGGTGATAGGGATTTGTCGACCTTTCAGCAGGTTTCACAGGTAACAGGTTTCATCTACAGATGTACAAAACTGCTGAAAAGATTTACTCTTTGCAGTGCGAATCAGCCTTTGAGCAGTGCTTATTTTTTCTTTGAGGATATCTAAATTCCTCGAAGAGGGGCAACGTCTCAAATTTGCAAGAGCCAAGCGCCTTTCCGCCACCGCCCTGGACAGCTCGGATGACCAATATGGTTTTGGTTTAAATTGGTTGCAAATGGTTTGAGGGATTTTAATGAATGGGATATACTTATCAGCAGCTTTTTGCATTATATTACATAGTTGGTCATATGACTCCTGAGGATCCTGAGAAATTACGCAGTTTTGTAATTGATCATCTATATATGAAGAATACGCAGTCCAATCGGCTTTTTTAAAATTTCTTTTCTTTTGATAATCGCGGTTAATATTAATTAAAAAATTTAATTTTATTATCAAATGATCACTTCCGAGTGATTAGTTTGTAGGTTTCCACAGAAGTGACAGGAACTGAAGAAACAAATGAAATGTCGGGACTTGATTGCTGGAGAACTCCATCAACCATTCTAATTCTAGTGTAGCTGCCATCGTTTTAATTAATGAAATTAAAATCCAACATGGAATCAAATTTTTCGGAGCCGCGCTGATCAGTTCTCTGAGACCAGTTAGAATGGTGACCGTTAAAATCTCCCAAGATAAGGGTTTTACTATTCGCAATAGAAAACATCGCATCCCAATCGCTTTGAGTGGTGTGTACTGTCGATGGGCAATAGACGCAAATTATGTTCTCAATATGCTGACACACAGATTCAGGAATCTAATATGTAATAATTCAATACCAGGATTACGACTTTTTGTTGAACAGATAATAGATTTAACAGAGCGATGAGTCATGATGGCCACGCCACCGTAACCATCTTCTCTATCTAGTCTATACGTATTATAATCGCTGATTCTAAAATAACTCTCGGGTTCCAACCAAGTTTCACTCAACACGGCAATGTGGATTTTTTCTTGATTTAAATATAATTCAAGTGAACGAGTTTTGGGTCTTAAACTTTGGCAATTCCATTGTATTATATTTAAATTTGTAAAAGTATTATTACTATCCATTTCCAACAAATAGATCAAATAACGAATCAATAGATAAGCTACTTACGATTTTTTGTGTTAGCCACTCTGAAATTATGGTAATTGATTGCTGGATTTTAATCTGAAAAGATTCTTTGCTTTTAATGATATTTCTAATTTTAGAAATCAGATGCCAAAATTTTTAATTATAAGTAGACTTATCCGCCTGTCTCTTTTTATTTCCGTGGGGTGTGTCCATTTTTTCTGAGGAGTCTGAAGATTCAGGATTGAGATGCGATAATATTATGTCCTCAGTGGGCGCAGGGGTCAATGGCCGGCGATTATGCTTCTTTAAGTTACGTTTGGCCTAAAGCTTAGGCCGTGTATTTATTGTGGATGTGTCTGGGTACTCCGCTTCGTAGGGTGTGCCGGTGGGTGTATTTACATCTATTGGAAGGGGTGCGAATGAGGAAATTGGATCACTAACCACTTTTGGGGCCTGGACAGGGGAAGGAGGGACGTACATGGTGAGCGCTTTTCTGTAGGTGCAGTTAAATTCTGACATTTTATCCCTTAACTTCTTTTCCTTCTGAAAAAATGGACAAACTTTACCAAGCGCCATATGGCTACCTGAACAGTTCACACACGTGAATGATGTAGTTGTACAGTTATCATGTTTTATTGAGCATTTAGGACACACAGGTTTTTTGGACGGACATCTTATTTTTAAATGGCCGAACTTCCAGCAGTTAGCACACTGAGTTACTGGGAATACAAACCTCTCCACTGGAATCCTCAAACTGTAGATGTAGACATACGGCGGCAGCTTAGGCCCTTTGAATCCAAGCCGAATCGTCTCACTCGGTGTCCAGCCGTTACCATCAGGGTTATCCAACCACCGTTTATTTAACCTCTTGATCGAGATAATTTCAGCACTGCTCGATATATAAGTTTTAAGATCCTCATCCGAGATGTCCAGGTCCATAGCTTTAATGAGTCCGTAAGATACACCAACCTCCGAAGTTTTTTGACAAGACCAACCCATGTCAGTAAACACCGAGCAGTGTATAAATTCCTCTGCGCCGACATCATCATCAAACGTAATCAGCATTTTATTCTGATGTACGTATTTGATTTTAAAGATCTAGCCGCTAGCAATGTTATGTGCCTTAAATAGTTTTGCTAAGGCAAATTGTTTCGGCAAAGGCTCTTTACACGACACTTGCACTTGTATTCTCTCATCCTTTTCCCTTTCACCTTGCTCTTCCCCACTACGTATGTGTTTGCTTCGTCTTCTATCTACTACGCTCCATCCTTCTTCTGAAGAGGTTCCATCCCTTGTCCTTTTCCCACTTATCTCTGTTTCATTCTGCAATTGTGTATTATCCTCAAAATCCATGTTTGTACCGTCCTCTAATTCATCAGCGCTCGACAAAGAATTGATGTTTACATTACTTATATTTGATTCAGTCATGTGCACAAAGTAACGATTGCAGGGTCCGACCGGCACAAAACCGGTTGGCCCGCGCGTAAACAAGTTTAAGAAGCGCGCTCAATAGAATGTAACTAATATTAATTAAACGTCCGATCACAAGTATAGCTCGTGTGGCACTGATTTGCGGTTTTAAAGATGTGCTTTATTTCAAAAACTGCAGAATACATATATCGTTCAAACCAATTTTTGTTGGAAGTTTTTATAAAAATCTACAGCATATATTTTTTTAGATTTGTCACTCTCTTACTTTAAAAGTTAGAGAGACACACCCATTTTACCATTTTGGAACCGTATATCTTTCAAACGATTGACTTTGAGAAACAATGGTTTTAGGAACCTGAAAGTAATTATAACGACCATTTTCCACATCAGTTCCATGTTTGAAGAGCCCCCCTTAATATTCAATATTTTTTTATTTTCTATAACGTCGTAAAGCGGTTCACAGAATACATCTACCTACCAATTTTCAATTGTGTAAATTGAATAGTTTCGGCATAAAGTGGCTGTGACATACAGATAGACTGACAGACATAGCGCGTCTATAAGGATTCCGTGTTTAGCCATTTTTGACTACGGAAATCTAAAATACTGTTAACAGAAATTTTTTAAATACTTCTTGCGGTTAAATTTCTTATTAGTCCCTATGAACAGAATTAAAACACAAATTACTATCGGACGATGAAGGAGTTTTGTGTTACCCCGAATTCAACGTAAGCGAAGCCGCGGGCAAAAGCTAGTATGTAATAAAAAATCATCATCATTGTTCTAGGGCAGGGTGGCCAACTTGATTAGAGCTTAGATCTATTTTAACCGCCGAAACCGTGCGGGATCTACCAATTCCATACTTTATTAAACTTTAAATTAATCTTTATATTTATTTCAGCAGTTGAAAAAGAAATATCGTCTCGCTGCGATCGACTCTACTTATAGACACGATCGACCAGTCGATCGCAATCGACCGGTTGGCTACCCCTGTTCTAGGGTTATCCCAGTTCTATGCAAGATTAGTATGCAAGATTGCTCGTTAGTAAGTGTGGATCGAATATATCAAGGTGAAATAAAGCCGCATTCTACGTTGTTACGATTTTTCAGGTTGGCTAAGTGCTGATGACAATGTACTTATATTTTTATGATAATCGTAACTATATTGAGTAGGAAACCTTAGTTACACCGTGCACTGGTTCAAAAGGTTGTTTTTACAAATATATATCCATTTATACAAATGCTCAAACATGTTTTTGTATAATAATAATATCATATTTCCAGTGCTATGGCAATCAGAGAGAGAGAAGCCTAGAAACATAATTATATAAGCCATAGGACATAGAAAAACATAACAAATGTTTTTCTGAACGAGTAAATATTTTTAATAATTTATCCCTCGTAATGCAAGATTTATGCACAGTACATAAGTAGTCTTTAGCTGTTTAATATCATCGTTTCTTAAAAAAGTAAACTTTAAATAAAACATATCGCCATGCAAATGCATTAAGCCTTATTATACATTACTACACGTTGAGGTTTGTTCCGTTACAAGATTATTTGGTATGTTACGTTGAACTTCCTCAAATCATTTGCAGATGTCAATCTGGCAATCGATTAGGATTCAGGGAAAAGCTCTGATTCCTAGCAATACTATTAAACAGCTATGCAAACAAAAACAAAGGAGAATGCCGGTTTTTGTATGGAAGCCTGTACCGTTTGCTTTTTCATGAAATGAAAATTTTTAGCCAGCTTATTGTTAAATATTACCGTAGGCATGAAGCGTTATTGTTTTCGAATCCGCAGTTCTGAGATTTTCACATAACCATATTTTAAAAAATCCGCCACAAATATTGCAAAGAAGGAATTTGTCCTTGATTTCTAATTGTTTATAACGATTTCAATAAGTGAATAATGTTACAAGTTAAAAGAAACGTAGTTTCGACCCAGAGGAACAAACGTCAACTCAACGGATAAAAACAAAATAATAACACAAACAAACACGATCGATGTGTAGGCGACGTTGTGTAGGGTTGACATTGGACACTTTTGACAGTTGCTCAAGTTATCAAATGTTACCCTGCAAGTGTTGCCATCTCGATTCAATTATATCTAAAATCGATATCACCTAAAAACAATCGATTAATTAATAAATTGCTCAACCAAGACTGACATCAAGTTAAGTACTCAAATATGTATTTCTATTTAATAAAATCACACAGAACACAGTTTTTTCAATTCACTATCATAGTACCTTCTATTGAATACAAAATCATTTAACAGTTTCACGGACAGTAAACGAGACACAATTGAAGTTTTATTGTTATCACGTCTATAGGCGTTTACTGTCCTTCAAAGTTAATCGTGTAAGCAATCGTTAATGTTGAGAATATTATTACAATCCATTTTTTGTCGCTCGGAATCGACTTTTTTTGTGCTGGCAATGTATGCATTCGGAAGTTGTTGATCTTAGTTCTACTTTTTTATAATATTTCGTAAACGCGGATTTAATAATGTTTCATAATTTAGTAATGGCATTCAAAATGTGTCAAAGTATTTACGATATATATTTTTTTTAAAGCACTTGATACAGGTTCCAGCATTCTCATTTCAAAGTCAAAAACAATTGCGGCAAAATAACCCTTACTAGATTTGATTCGTAGTTCTGAAATTTTGATTATAATAGTATGCATATTATGTTCAGAATTAGAATAAGAAAACTTTGAAGAGGTGAACTGGACGAATTAATTTTAGAGTTCATACGTCGTCGATGAAAACAAAATTCGTATAAAGAACCTTACACACAGGTGGTAGAGTATTTTAATATGAATGGTTAATTATTTTGCAGCGGGAATTTTTACACAAGTTAGAGTCAGTCATATTTGCGTTTTGTCATCTGGGGATAAGTGGTTAATTTCTGGAGATTTCTGGGGATAGTTTTGAAAAATGAAGGCGTTAAGGAAAGTAACACGAGCTAGCCTGTTTTGCGATAGCAATGTTTTTAAAATGCGTGGGTGTTCTATTCAGTCTATTATCACAGTACAATGTATGCAATAAAATCTTAAGCTTCTCTGATTTTCCATATGGTAGCGACCATTTAAATAGGGCTGCTCTAATTAAAGCCTAAGGCTTAAAACATATTTAAAAATATCCTAAACATTAACTACTTGGTAGTTAAGTAATAAGCTCAAGTTAGATAGATAGATAGATAGATTAACACTTTATTGTACACCAGTAAACATAAGGAGATACAATATTTAACGTAGTAACTTAAAACTAGTTGCACAACAGGGCGGTCTTATCGCAAAATGCGATCTCTTCCAGACTACCTAGTTTGAAATACAATTAATGTATGAACAATAGTGTGGGTTACGGTGTACCATGAGGAACAGTGTCATAAATAGGAAAATAATAGTACATATTATTGACATGGTGCATAGGGTTCCCCCCAAGAACTTAGGTTCCCATGCCAACCTCACCTGCAAGTGGTGCACCTGCCGATCAACGGACGAGGCTCTGGCAAACAAAATATCCTGATAAGCGGCAATAGGCTCGCCACCTATTACGTGGGATCAAAACACTGGCGAAAAGTGGGCCTTTAATATGCCTCTGCTTACCCCTTCGGGGAAACAGGCGTGAGTCTATGTATGTATGTATATTATTGACATAATATTTTATATGATGTAACGTAATACTACACGTTTTGCGTTATAATATCTCGCAGGCGCTTAACGCCAGCTTAGCCGTTCGCAATATTACCTAATATGGTCATGTTCACCAGCCAAAGGCAGTTGTGAGTCATAGGCCTACATCTATATAAGATGGGTGCGCGATCTAAGTCGATCACTTGCCCTACACACCGTCTCGCTGATGGTTGTAGCGACTATTACTACTATTATTAAAATCCTACTTCTCTGTCTACTGTCCCGCTGGGGGTAAGCATATTCTAGTTGTTTGTGTGCCTATACGTTCTGTCTATAGTATCTGTGTCTCCTAAGCATAACAGCCGATCTAGGGACCGCCTGTTCCTGACCGGTTGTTGTGTATTCTCTATGCTGTTTCCAGTTCTTCCTACGGGCTACGTTCTTCCTACGGGCTACGTTCTTCCTACGGGCTACAAGTCACGAGCTGCTGGCGCCGTGCCGCTACTAGCCAGCTGCCACCCAAGCCTCCGTTCCTGCCTACGAGCTCCAACAGCCAGGCCACGGACGCCTGAGCCTGACCGCTCGGCCCACATCGGCTGCACCGCCTGAGACCCCGCTCAGCCTGAACCTCGACCACAGAGCTGCCTGCGCAGCGCACCTTGGCCAGCTCATCGGCGACCCTACGAGCAGCTACCCTGCGAGCGTCGGAGAGCAGCAGGAGTCTACGCTCCAACCCCTTAGGCCAGTGCTTACCTAGTTCGGTCATACTGTATGTAAGCGGTAGTGAGACATAATAAAGAACCTGTTCAGCCTAGCAGTGTTTCTCTCGAACCCCGACATCCTACCTGAGATCCTCGGTCTCAATGAGTAAAAAATATATATATAAATATTACATATAAATCGTACATACAATACAAAATAATACTAATACCAAATTACTAAATAACAAACCAATACTTATATACTTACAGTAGATAAATAAGCTATAATCTACACAAATATAATGTTCATATAAACTATATACTATATATAAATATATTTATTAATATATGCAATTGTCAAGATAATTGTGATAAATAATGATTTGTAACCCGATTTTTAAATATAGGGAGAGATTGATCCCGTCTGATTACTTCGGGTAACGCATTCCACAAACGTACAGCTTGCATTGTAAATGATTTTTGAAGGAAAACTGTGGAATGTGTAGGGACCTACAATTTCAGATTCTCTGATGATCTCAAGCACTTCGAATGAGTTTCATGTAGATATTCGAATCGTCGTTTTAGGTAAAAGGGGACCGAGGGATTAAAAAGTATATTATATAGAAGACAAAGGATGTGAGTATTCCGTCGAAGGCGGATTGGCAGCCATTTGAGCTTGTTACGAAATTCAGAGATGTGGTCATATTTCCGTAAACCATATATGAACCTTATGCAGAAGTTTTGGAGGCGCTCAAGATTATCTAGCTGGTCCTCATGGAGATCTAGATAGCTGGCATCGGCATAGTCAAGAATGGGAAGAAGAATAGATTGCACAAGTGCAATTTTAGTAAGTATGGGAAGGAAATTGCGTAACCTTCTCAGTGATGCAGCGGCAGCAAAAAGTCGTCGACTGCTATTTTGCAATTGGACAGACCAAGATAACGTTTTGTCAATGTATATCCCCAGATTCTTCACTTCTTTACTAATAGGAATTGAAACGCTACCAAAAGACATTTGGGGAAGCAATGACCACGGCACCTTTGACATCAATCTAGAACTGCCGACAATTATGATCTGGGTTTTCGTATGATTAATCATAAGTCCGTACATTTAGGTCCAATTTGATATTAAAGCCAGATCGTTATTAACTGTGGAAATAGCAGACGCCAAATTTTCATAGTCTGCTTGAGAGTAAATTTGCATATCAACAGCATAAAGATGGTAGGAAGAAGAAATATTATTGGATATAGAATTAATAAAAATTAAGAAGAGCAAAGGAGATTAAACGCCGCCCTGTGGTACACCTGCAGAATTTTGGCACCAGGAGGAAAAAGTTTCATCCAGATGGACACGCTGCCGGCGACCAAACAGGTAATTACGAAACCAGTCAATTACTGATGGAGATATGTTAAGAGAGCTTAAAATGGCAAGGAGAACATCAAAGTCGACAGTATTAAACGCATTGCTAAAGTCTAGCAAACAGAGAATGGTGAACTTGCCATTCTCCATACCTGACCTGATATGATCAGTTATATTGATTAGCGCAGTAGTGGTACTATAACCCGTACGGAAACAAGATTGGAAGGGATTGAGGATGTTATATCGAGAGAGGAAAGAGTTAAGTTGGTTATGGATAAGACGTTCAAGGACTTTGGAAAGAAAGTGTAAGATGGATATAGGTCGATATTCAGAGAAGGATTCAGGATTAGATTTCTTGGGGAGAGGAACTACGTGGGCATCTTTCCAAGATGTTGGAAACATGCCGCTAGAAATTGAATAATTAAGTATGTGGGAAATAACAGGAAGGATCTCATCAAGGATGGGGAGGATCGATCATATTACGAGTAATACCATCGCTACCAACTGTGTTGGATGTTATGGATAAAATGCTCTTCTCAACATCACATGCAGTAAACTGACTAAAGACAAAAGGAGGGTGATCAGGGGTTGAAAGCGACGAAAGGTAATTTAAAGTATTAGTTTTTGTCGTCCCATCAAAAACGGACGAAGCTTAGAAGTGCTTGTTAAGCAAATTGATATTAATATTCAAGGATTTCGTATTCTGACTTTGCTTTCCAACCCCTAATAATCTAAGGAATTTCCATACTTTCGCTGGATCTCCGTTTTGAACAGAATTGTGGATATGCCGGCGTTGTGCATCTCTACACACTCTATTGCAGTGATTTCTGATCTTTAAATACTTTTCTGTATTCAGCTCAGTGGGTTTAGACTTGTACTTAGATTTTGCAGCTGTTTTTTTCTGAATAAGTAAACTTATGTCTGTAGTAAGCCAAGGCGAAGGTGCATGTTTTATCTTAATGGCTCGGATAGGTGCATGGACGTCATAAAGGTCAATAATGTTCTTCTCGAACAATTGAACTTTGGTATCCAAATATTGCATGTGCATCAAATAACGGTTGCCAATTTATAGTTTTGGCGTCCTTACGCAAGTTGTAGTTGTAGGGACATTGTGCATGCGATATTCTAATTATATGTATTATGTTCTAAGCTTTTGTGCTTTCATAGGATGCATTACATTCTACGATAATACCTACGTAACATTTATATTGTACAAAGCTTCTGTACGTAGTGATATTTTCGTATTTATTATACTACATTGCGCAAGCTGATTGTTGTGCAAGACGATGAGTACCTACTATTATGCGTGTAGCATTATTATTGTGGTCTGTTTGTGATAAACTCAAAAACTACTGAAAAAATTTAAGAATGTTCTTGTTTCATCAAAATTCATAAGCAGGTTGAAGTTAGTAGTTCGTAATGGATTTTTATAAATTGTTCTGCCCGTGGCAATCCGGACGAGATCACTCTTACATGACGAGAATGTCGTGAAAATAAAAAAGACTCACGATTATATTCTTTGACTTAGCGCACGTGATTATCGATAGTGGATATTATTGAATCGACAATAATCGTTCCGATATTCATGTACCTACATTAATGGACTTTTGGCTTAGAGCTTTGGACACTACAAAAAATTCTGTAAACAGCTCGCCTCGTGATGTGAAAAAATTCTGTCTCTGAAGCCCTAACCTGGTCACTAACTATAGCGTATATAGCATGTTCATTAAAAAGAAAAATCGTACCCATATATAGCTACATAACAATGAAGACACAAGGCAATACATTATAGTCCGAAATATTAGATGGATGCTGTAAAATGAAATGCGCTCAGCGAATCATGATATTCGCTGTAGTGACATCGCAGCATACTCAATTAGATGGTACATATGTAAACCACTCTTTATTTATGTAGCGCTTGTTGAACAAGCTGCGGTTAAAGCGGCCTCATAATGCGGACCTAATATAATGCAATTTAGGGTTTGACAGAAATCGCACTAATATAGTTAATTTAATACTTTTGATTTATAATTATACGGTATTTTAATCGAACGCCTTAGGTATTTAATTACAGTCATTAATTTGGTTTATTTCTAGATAAATGAATTTAGATTAAGTCTCGATATAATAAAGATCTTTTAACTTTTGAAAGGTCGTATGATATCATGGATTTCGTTTGACATGAAAGTTTGGTCGATACGAATGCACATGTATATCCCAATAATCTGCACTTCATATATTCTGTAGAAAATACACTCGAATCTATGCCGTAAGTAACGTCTTCTTGTCGTGTGAGGATTGATGTAGAAGGCAGCCTCAGCTTAAAAAGTAGTTTGTCACTAGACACCTAACCACCGCTAATTACTGTGATCCTATTCCCATCCTTAGTGAAAACCCATTTTCTTTAATTTGTTTGCAATTTATAATTTTACAGAGCGGATAAAGTGCAGACTAACGAAGAACGATCGAACTGTTTCATGTGAAACAGAATCCAACATTATCTAAAGATAATATGGGTAATGGAAGCGTTGCGTTGTCTCTGTCTTTTGCTTTCAAAGCACAGTGACTACTTTCAGTTTTTAAGAGATATCGTATGCAACAATATAGAGTGACGTTGATTTACCAAATCCTTTACCGATTCTTTCGTAAATTGTTTGTTTCTGAATTGACCGCGCGACCACAGATTTGTAACCGCCAATTATCGACTTGCGTCTATCAATGTGAGTTAGATTACTGCTGTATACGATATAGGTGTAATCATTCAATGTCTAGTTTCGTTTTCGTTTAGTACTTAAAAGCTTGCTTTCTGTTTTTTTTTGTAACACATCCCGTATGTTCGTCATCACCCTCCTCGCGATTGCCGGCTAGCAACCAAGACTTAGAGCTCGAGGTTCGCTTTCTATTTGAACCAGATTTGACAGGAAATTAGCTTTAGAGAACGTTATATACGCATAATACAATGTCTATTCACTTCCAAATAAAAGGCCTATGAATAAAAAAAGGTTATATAGAAAAAAATAGCCGATATTTTTTAAGTGATAGATCGCGATGTTATTGAAAAAGAAAATGTTAGATGTAGGGTTTTAACGGAAAGATTAAAGCGTGACATTCATTAGCGGCAATCAGTCAAGCGGACTAAGCAGGGTGGCCTTCCGACAGCTGACTGCTACTTATCTAAATAAGATCGGCGTCGTGCGTGATGGATTTTAACACCCTCGTCGCACTGGCCTGCCAACGCTTACTAATTTTAAATCAGCTTTCGCTCTCAAACTGTGTTTACATCGTTATTTAAATATGTTATATTTTAAACAATAATTAACGGTCAACGCCTCGCGTGACCAGAAAGCTCGTATTAATCTAGCACAAAAAATTAGCATTGATATACAGCGTGGCAATGCTGCCAGTCTCCTGGGCAAGTTCCCAATAGACGGCGATTGAATTTATACATACATCTTTTTTCTTATTTGTATTATATTTTAATATCTTAATTTAATCGTAGTTTTAAGTAGTTATAATTATTTTAATGTAATATTAATTTAAAACTATCATACAAATTCATTTATATCATACAGTCTTTTGTAGTGCTGAGGTCATAGGCCTCTGCTGATTTGCGTAACAATATCTTTATAGTCAAAAGGACAATTTGGCCTATTACACCATGCTGGGTAGGTGATTCGGCAAAGGGTTTGATGTCGAGGTTTTCGCCTCCTCCGCAAGCTATTATTTGTTTCGTTCATTGCTTTAGAAGCCTTTCACGTTACCCACGGAATTATATGTGAGAGTAACAGTTGGTATTATTTATTCGTCACAGCGATCACGTGTATTGAATTATGTTAAGTAAGTCATTTTAGAAACCTAATTATTAATATTTACCTCTGCTTTTCTCCTACGATCCAATCGGCTTAGGACGACTGTGGTCGCGGAGGCACTGGATTATTATTACCAATTTGTAACTTAATTAGTATGACTTTAGAAATTAGCTTTCTGCAGGTATTGTCAAATACCTGTAGAAAGCTAATTTGGTATCAAATAATTGCATTGATGACGTAAAGCTAATCTTGATAAATATACTTGGTTAAGCTGAATAGATAACAAGAGTAATTAATCTTCTGATTACCCAAATTCCTAGATATTGTTCAGCTGCATTTCAAGTAGGTACTCTTAGTATTTCTTCAATTGCTAATAAGGATTTTATAAATTAACCGTACTTAAGATAAGCTTCGGAAATAGAAACATCTTAGCGTTATTCCAGTGGCAACCTGGGGTCCGCTTACTAGTGTATCCGGATTTGACTGAATATTAGAAATGAAATGAATGAAAAATGATTTATTGCTGCCACACCCAGACACAGCATATTAAAATAAAAGAAGGTAAGTACATAAAAAATAAAATAAAATATCGTTAACGTCTATACCTACAATACATGATAAGACCAGGTCGTGGCAGTAATAGGACCCCGTTCAGCACAATACCAGACTTGCTGGCAATGATATTCTACGGCGCCCTACTAGTGAATCACGTAACTACAAAACAGTGGGTACAAAACACAAGCCAAACATAAATATATTAAACATATTTACCAGTTACCTAGTGATAACTGATAACAAAACAAACAACAAAAATACGCATTAGCAGCACGGGTGCGGGCGGCGCGGGCGGAATGGGCGGAGTCCTTGTCGCGTCAACCGACAACAAAAAAGAGACAACCGAACAGAACGCTCACCGCACGCACAGAGCGCACACGCACTGCGCTGCAAACTCACGACATAGTCGTGCAATATCAAATAGATTAGGTACGTTACTGATAGTGTGGTAGTTACGAATTTGTAACAGCATTATTCATAAATAGCGTGGTACACTATCGTCTTAAAGCTAATGACCTCAGTCGTCTTATCTCGTTGACTAGCACTTTCGACCGGCGCGCGGCGGAGTAATCAAGTATGACAAGTTTAGTTAGTACCTATGACAAATATACAAAGGAATACACACTCAACACAGAGCACGATGGCCGCACTCCATAGGTAAGTGTTAATAAAAGTTTACAATAACAACAAAATTATACCAAATAACATTAGAATAGTGAGAAAATAAATATCGTGTCAGTTACAAAACTTTCCTTAGAAAAAACTAAATAAAGTGAAACATTAATAATTATGAACTAATTACATTACACCTATTCATAGCGAAAACGAATATATTTGTTATGCTTACAGGTCACCCCACCCGCCCGCTTTGTGATGGGAAAGGTAACCAACGCTCCCAGTAAAGAATAAATAGGTCAATCAGCACAACCACAAACACCACGGACGTCCGACAACCAGCCATCATCATACATCAGCTGCGCGATGCTATGAAGTAGTAATATTTTATTTTTGTTTCTGAGTTGTAAGGACATAAACAATCGAACTGCCACTGCTCGCGCAACACACACACACCAATCACACACACACACACATATAGACAAAAGCAATACCCATACCTGTACACGACGCAATGACGCGCGACGCGACTATACAAGCGACGTATTCAAATTTACCATATCTAGCTTCCGTTGTGCATCAATAAGATACCTTTGAAGATGAATTTAGAAAGTGCTAATTCTTTTAAGGGATCGTATAGGTGGGGGTAAATTATTCCATATTTTCGCAGCGGCATAACGGAAGCTACCTCTAAATGCCGCTGTTTTATGAGGTAATATAGAAAGTTGTTGCGAACACTGTCTGCTAGCACAGTCGCGTCTACTAGTAACCCAGCTGATCTTGTTAAAAAGATACACTGGCTGCTGGCAATTAACGACACCAAACATAAGGGACGCCAGCTAGCTTTTCCAGAGAACGACTGCTTGTCTTATCTCTGCAACCACAAGGGATAGTGATATTCCATGGTTTAGACTAGTGTCAGTTTATCTTATATCAGATCTTCATGACAACCGGGACCGACGTCTTAACGTGCTCTCCGAATTACGGGGTAAGCGATAATTAACAATTCAATACGCACATGTCTCCAAAAATTCAGTGGTGCGAGGCGTGGATTCGAACCCGATACCCTCTGCATGGCAGTCTGTTGTTATCTTCACTAGACGGTTACTCTAATTAAAGTTGTTCTAATTCATACCGTGGGTGCTTTAAGAGATGACTAAGGACAATATACAAAGCTAATAATATATTTGTGAAGAAATGTAAAATTTGACATTAAACCCTATACCAACCCATCCGGCAAGCGTGGTATACTGAAGTTAATTTGGAGAGACTTATGTCTAGCTGTGGACACAACAACAGTGATTTATCGGCCATTATTGATAATAGGCGAGCAATCTGAGTAATATGATACTTGACACGCTACCTATGGCGAAATTATTTATAACAATAAGATTACCAACCAGATGAAAGCATTCATCCTGTTTGAAATAGAATTAGTTTTTATTATAAGTCAAATCGATTAGATCGATTGAGTAACATTTTGTTTACTATTGAAAATTTCTGACAATGGTCACACTGAACTGTCACTTCCGTTGCCGCCTTGAAAAAATTAACACGCCGTTTGCAAGCTCGCGTGCCTTGTACCTAAAATAATTGATCGCCTTTTGAAAAGCACATCCTTGTAGCTACGCGAATAGTTTGTGAAATCTTATAGATTGCCGCTTTTTGACTCCCGGCACGGTTTGTGACATATTGAATATTTGTGATAAAGGACATTGTGAACTATTCATTGACATTTGCAAAGAGAAATTGCGAATCCTGTGAACTTGCATCGTGCATTGAAGACGCTGCGTTAGAATCTGGTAAAGTAAAGATAATTCACTTGCTAATATTGGCCAATTTTAGTCTCGTGTGTGTCTAACTTGCCTCCAGGACTCCACTCAAGAACATCACCAGGATATATAAGGTAAAATTTTCATGTACCTACTCAATACTTTACTCACTGTGCAACGCAGTGCATTGTGTCTGGATATATTGTCTATCGTGGTCAGGTAGATGTATTACACCTTCCACTGCGCACTTCTGATACACCTTCCTGCCTGGCTACGGTAATTCTAGACATAATTTTGGTGCAGAGCTGTAGTTGAAATTTAGCCGCTGTTGGATTACTGAGTATAAACTCAGATTGGTATGAGCTTGTATCTTATCACCTTGTAGACAGTATTGTAGTGTTTGTCAGGTCAGTTATTGTCTAAAATACATAATATTTAATTGTATAAGTTGACCTAGATAATTTGAAACACATTGTCACATAACCTCAATCAGTAATTGTTGATTTGTATTGTTGAAAAATCTAACTTAAATTTGTTGTTGCATTAATAAGTCAGTTTGTTTGGATACATAACAGCTGTATGTATCAATAAATTTAGTAAATTTAGTTTACTGCATATATTCATAAACATTATAACATCCAACTTGACCTTGCCACTTGGGCGGGTCACATTAATAAACTTTGTTTTGTTATAATATAGATAATATTGCTAGGTAACACAAATTCTGTGCTTACTTCCTATTGTATATCTCAAATAACACAGCCAGTCTGTCTGTTGCAAGTAATTAGTTAATTTATTTGAATATATAACGTAAATTAACTTATTCGAAGGTTCAACTTTGATAACTTTGACTTTGTTTTGTGTCAATATATATTGAAATTATTAATTTTGTTGGACAGTAGATACCTGTCACTTGCCTGCACTTGCAGTAAACAGGCTAATACTTTGTTGGTTTCAAAGAATTAAGAAAAATTAAGTTTTGATTGTTAATTGTATTTAACGCTTGTCCGGGCTCTTTTGAATTTTGATTATGTCAGCTATCAAGGACTTGCGTGCGGCTGCTGGTGCCATTGCATCAGATTTGCGCTGGTTTACCTCGGCCAGTGCCTTAGTGAACCGGCCTGATCGCCAGCAGGCCTTACTACAAAGGTACGAGCGGATTGACGATCGCCTGGCAAGTGTGGAACAGCAATTCCGCACTTTCAGCACTTGCTGTCTTGAAGTGTCAATCAATGATTTCACCGCTGACCAGAAATAAGGTCAGCGAAGACTATGCCCAGGTCTTAGACCTGTATGATGCTGTCTCCAATACTGCGAGACAACTAGTTGCCGATAGGGAAGGGCAACTCGGCCTGAAGCAGGAGCTTCCTAGGTCAGCACCGGGGCTGGTGAGTAGGCTCCCTTCTTTGGACCTCCCCCATTTTGATGGCTGCCTAGGAAGCTACCTTGGCTTCATTAATTTGTTCGACAGCCTGGTCAATGATAGGGCTGACCTTCGGCCGGCACAAAAGTTGGCCTATCTAATGTCGGTTCTGGATGGGGAGGCTAAGGGCCTCATCCAGCATCTGCCCGTGTCTGACGAGGCGTACCAGACTGCTCGGGACCTAATTACCCGTAGGTACCATAATAAGCGTGGCCTCGCCGACACGCACATCGAGCAGATTTTGGGCTTGCCGACGCTCACCCGGGTCTCTGGGTTGCGCACCCAACTGTTGAACCCGCTCTTGGTGGCCATCAACGCACTTAAGTGCCTTGACCTGCCCGTAGACCAATGGTCCTATCTATTGGTGCACATTGTGCTGAAAAAGCTGCCTGCCGACCTGAGGTCGCGTTTTGAACAGCGCTTTGGTGGGGATAGCGCGACCCATCTGCCCCCCTTTGCTGACCTGGAGAAGTTCCTGGAGGATGAGTGCCGGGTCTTGGACAACTCCGGTGGTGACACGCCGGCTAAGTCGCAGCCGCCCAAGGTCAAGGAGCAGGCTCGCGTTCACACCCGAGCCAATGTTGACCGGCGCCCTCCTCGCTTTGCGGTCACGCAGAGCCCAGCGGAGTGCTCCTACTGCAAGGTCACGGGGCACAGAACGGCCAGTTGTAGGGCATTCTTGGACCTACATGTCGCCTCTCGTAGGCGCATCGCGAATGCCCGCCGCCTTTGCTTCTCTTGCTTGGGGTCCCACTACCAGCGAGACTGCCCAAACTCTCGCCCCTGTCCTCACTGTGGAGGACAGCATTTGGACATTCTCTGCATGAATGCCAGAGACGTTGGCCGCTTGTCCAACCAGCCGACGCCGCGCACGGGCGGGTGTTTTGAAGGTGGCAGCCGAGGCTCACCGGCGCGTAGCCGAGAGTCGCCTCGCTCAATTGATCGCCACTCGCCCCGCTTGGAGAACCGTAGCGTGCGCACGCCTCCTCTCTCTCGCGCACCTGAATGTGCTGTTCAGCGTCACCAGCACCATGACTGCTGCCCCAGGTATTCCCCTCCTTTGGCGGAGCGTCCCCGCCTTGACTCGCGCCCACCTCGTTTTGGGCGGGTGCGTCATTATGACCCCTCACAGATGGCGCGCGGATCGAGTCATCGCGCTTTTGAGGACTTCAAGCCGCACCCTCATTTTGACTTGCCAGGTCCTTGCCAACGGTCGCCGCCCAGGCAACAATAGGTCATTGACCCCTGCCCTATAACGCCAACTTCCCCCATTGAGACCGTTATCCTACCAACGGTTGCTGTTAGGGTCTGGGGACCCACGGGGACCTCTGTTGTTGTCCGTGCTATATTGGACACAGGTTCACAAGGTTGCATTGTTGCCTCTTATTTGGTAGGGCAGGTTAAATTAAATATGGGCTCTTTTCCAAATTGTATACGGGGCATAGGTGACGTAGCCTCTAATGTTGAAAGGCAAGTTAAGGTTTTGTTTGGCCCTGTTGAATCTTCACACCCGAGGATTAAAACCTCGGCTATTGTGTTGAAGAATATTTTGGGTATGCACCCACAGAAGCAGCTACCTGCTGCTGTGGTGAATTTGACATCGGGATTGGAACTGGCGGACCCCAAATTTGACACACCGGGACAAATCGATTTGTTGATTGGTTCTGATGTCCTCGGTGGAATTTTGATTGGTGGGAAACGGGTCTTGGTGCCAAATGGTTTGACTGCCATCCCGACCATATTTGGATTTGCGTTGATGGGACCTGTACCTAGGGACCCCCCTCCACCTGAACTTGATAATTTGTTGGCTGTAGGCTCTGCTCTCTCTGATGCAGTTCAGAGGTTTTGGGAGGTAGAGGAGCCGCCTCAAGCTGCCCGTTTGAATCCAGAACATGAGGAGTGCGAGCTGTTCTTCCAGAACAACACTGGTCGACTCCGTTCTGGTCGGCTCATTATGAAGCTACCTTTTCTGTCTGTTCGGCCTCCGCTTGGTGAGTCACGACCTTTAGCCGAAAAGAGATTGTTGGCTATGGAGCGCAGCATGGGTCGTGATCCGGAGCTAAGACAGAAGTACATTGAGTTCATGAGGGAATATGAACAGTTGGGACACATGTCTGTGTCAAATTTGGATTGGCGTTCGGTGGAGCATTACTTTCTCCCGCATCATGCGGTATTGAAGCCATCAACTGGCAAGCTGCGCACAGTGTTTGATGGTTCTGCGCAGACTTCAACAGGCGTATCCTTGAACCAGTGCTTGCATTCTGGTCCCAAGTTGGTCAAGGACCTTTGTGACGTCATCACCAGCTTCCGACGACATCAGGTTGTCTTTGTGGCCGACATAAAAATGATGTTCAGGCAGACTATTATCCACCCTGATGACCGTCGCTTCCAGCTGATCCTTTGGAGAGAGTCTCCTCGTGATCCCATGGTCGTCTACGAGCTCAATACTAATACGTACGGGTTAAGGTCAAGCCCCTACTTGGCAATACGTTCTCTTTGGGAGCTCGCAGACCGCGAAGGCTTACGTTTCCCACGAGCCTCCGCCATCTTGAAAGACGATATTTACGTCGATGACATTTGCTCGGGCGCCTCCACAGTGGACGAGGCGATCCTCCTGCGGGACGAATTGATAGGTATTTTGGCCTCCGCTGGTTATGAGTTGCGCAAATGGATTTCCAACTCACCAGCGCTTTTGGAAGGCTTGCCAGAGGATCATCAGCAAGATCCACATTTGTTTGAGATTGTTGACAACCCCGCCATGATGGCTGTTCTAGGCGTTCAGTACAGACCAGTCCAAGACATCTTTACGTATAACGTAGACCTGAAATTGCCTTGCTCTTGGACTAAACGTCTCGTATTGTCTACTGTCGCCAGAACCTTTGATCCGAACGGTTGGATCTGTCCAATTATATTTTGGGCAAAATGCTTCTTGCAGAAGCTTTGGACAGCAGGATTGACCTGGGGCGAACCTCTACACGGCACTCTTGTTGAGGAATGGACCTCTTTTGTATCCTCACTTCCTGCCGTCAACGAGATCTCCTTGCCTCGTCCCATCCTTCCTCCCGGGAAGTACAAGGCAACCCTTCACGGGTTTTGTGATGCCTCGGAACGTGGTCACGCGGCCGTGGTGTACTTGCGCACAGTCAGTGCCTCAGGTCAGGTGAGAGTTTCCCTGATCATGGCGAAGAGCAAGGTTGCACCCCTTCGGACATCTCTGACCATCCCAAAATTGGAACTCTCGGGAGCAGCCCTACTTGTGCGCTTATTGAACCACGTGTCCAGTACTTTGGGTAAAAGCATTTGTATTGATGGGACCTACGCCTGGACAGACAGCCAAATTGTACTTTGTTGGTTGAAGGCGTCTGTCCACACTTTGGAGGTATTTGTTGCTAATCGCGTTTCCCAAATCCGGCAATCCGAAGTCAAGCTGGTTTGGAGACACGTGCCAGGTGAGCTCAACCCCGCTGATTGTGCCTCGCGCGGATGCTTGACGCCTAGTTTGATAGGTCATTCGCTGTGGTGGGGTCCGGAATGGTTGAGTCGACCAGAAATTGATTGGCCTCGAACGCCAGTTTTGAATACTTCTAATTTGCCGGGTCTACGAACACTCGCTCTTGAGAAGGTAGAATGCGCCTTCGACCCCGATTTCCTGTTGAATCGTTACAGCTCCCTCGACAAGTTGTTAGGTGTTACTGCTTGGATAAAGCGTTTTGTTTTTAATTTTAGGCACCCACAACAGAAACGACTGACACCGTTTATCTCACCACAGGAACGACAGGAGTCCCTCACCTTTTGGGTTCGTTCTGTGCATTTGGCGCATTTTGAAAAGGAGATTGCTATCCTTAAAACAGGGAGATCGAAATTGTCGGGAGCTGTCTCTAAATTGAACCCCTTTTTGGACGATACGGGTCTCTTGCGCGTTGGAGGGCGTCTCAAGAACGCCAACCTCCCTTACGGGGCTCGTCACCCCCTTTTGTTACCTAAGGACGGTCATATGGTACGCTTGTTGGTAACTGACCGTCACCTTAAAAATTCGCATGCTGGTTGTAATGCTTTGTTGGCCATTTTGCAACGCGAGTTTTGGATTTTGTCTGCCCGAAGAATTATTCGGAGTGTAGTCTTTCGCTGCATCCCTTGCTATAAGCTCAAGGCTTCTACCATGCAGCCCTTGATGGGGGACTTACCGGCAGATCGCGTAACTGAAAGCAGGATGTTTGACGGTGTTGGCACGGACTTCGCTGGTCCCTTTTTGGTAAAAACGACGACACTTCGAAAAAGCAAGACTGTCAAGGCCTACTTGTGCGTTTTTGTTTGTCTCTCCACAAAGGCCGTACACTTAGAACTGGTCTCCTCGCTTACGACCGAGGCGTTTGTAGCCACATTTGACAGATTTGTATCCCGCAGGGGGCTGCCTTCCTTGATCCGTTCTGACTGCGGCACTAACTTCAAGGGCACCTATAATTATTTGAATGAAGTTGTTAATTTCCTTGAAACCAACAAAGCTGATATAGGTGATAGGCTTGCCCGACGTAGGATAAATTGGTTGTTTTCCCCACCAAATTGTCCACACTGGGGTGGTATATTTGAGGCCGCCGTAAAATCGGCCAAAACACACTTGCGCAGGACAATCGGTGAGTCTGTCCTTACATTTGAGGAACTCGCAACTGTGTTTTGTAAGATTGAGGCCGTTTTGAACTCTCGGCCATTGTGCCCGATCTCCTCAGATCCGAATGATTTGGAGGCCCTTACGCCGGGCCATTTTTTGATTGGTCGCCCACTTGTCGCCTTGCCTGAGTACCCCTACATTGATACGAGACCTGGTCACCTCTCGCGTTTTGAATTGGTACGCCAGATTACTCAGAGCTTTTGGAAACGCTGGAATTTGGAATATTTGCACATACTCCAGCAACGCGTTAAGTGGACCGACAAGACCGATCCACCCAAGATTGGTGACCTCGTTTTGATCAAGGAGGCTAACCTACCGCCACTCAGATGGCGCATGGGGCGCATCCTTCGTTTGGTAACTGGGACTGATGGAGTTCCCCGATTTGCTGAGGTCTTGGTGGACGGTTCGATTCTGAGGAGAGCGGTTGCAACATTGTCACGTCTACCAACCGATTAGCGGACCGGTAGGCCGGTCCGGGGCGGGTGGATGTTTGAAATAGAATTAGTTTTTATTATAAGTCAAATCGATTAGATCGATTGAGTAACATTTTGTTTACTATTGAAAATTTCTGACAATGGTCACACTGAACTGTCACTTCCGTTGCCGCCTTGAAAAAATTAACACGCCGTTTGCAAGCTCGCGTGCCTTGTACCTAAAATAATTGATCGCCTTTTGAAAAGCACATCCTTGTAGCTACGCGAATAGTTTGTGAAATCTTATAGATTGCCGCTTTTTGACTCCCGGCACGGTTTGTGACATATTGAACATTTGTGATAAAGGACATTGTGAACTATTCATTGACATTTGCAAAGAGAAATTGCGAATACTGTGAACTTGCATCGTGCATTGAAGACGCTGCGTTAGAGTCTGGTAAAGTAAAGATAATTCACTTGCTAATATTGGCCAATTTTAGTCTCGTGTGTGTCTAACTTGCCTCCAGGACTCAACTCAAGAACATCACCAGGATATATAAGGTAAAATTTTCATGTACCTACTCAATACTTTACTCACTGTGCAACGCAGTGCATTGTGTCTGGATATATTGTCTATCGTGGTCAGGTAGATGTATTACACCTTCCACTGCGCACTTCTGATACACCTTCCTGCCTGGCTACGGTAATTCTAGACACATCCGGTTGGTAATCTTAGTTGTGTTAAATTTTCTTTCAAGCCTAAAACCAAAACTAGAAATCCTGCAAAGCAGGGCACCGTCAACTTAACATATTAGTCGAATATTGCATCAATTCTTTCATTATAATGCCCGAACATTTTCTGAAAATCCCAATTTATAATTTGGTCCTTTACATATAAATAGCATGTCATTATTTTTCTGAAAAGATGTACTGTTCTATAAAATATGTACGCGATTGAGCCCCGTAAATATTTTAGAGAAAAAATGAAACACTAGCAATTATGGCGAAACGTTGGGACATATTTTAAACGTTGGGTCATTTATCCGTGTGGTGACGGATTAAGAATACGGAATGTCACCACCCCATATCATCCCATGGGTGTCGTAAGAGCCGACAGAGGGAGCATATTATGCAGAGAACAGCACTGTAAGAGAAGGAAAACTTGATACAAACCCTATACCAACCCGTTTGGCCAGCGTGGTATAGTAGGTCAATTCCTCCTTTCAAAGAAGAGGCCTAGTCCAGCAGTGAACTGTTAAAGGCTAATGATGATGTTGGGACCTATTAGAAAGGTATTTCACCTTTTGTTTAAAATATATACATGACCCTGTAACGGAATCTGATAGACCCAGACTGATTAAAATTTTAGTTTTCTGAATAACTGGGTTTAAAGTGTCAGACTGTCCCCAGTGGTAGTGATAAAGCACCCCGCCTCCGCGCATAATCCATGACACTCATACTGGTTACTGGGCATGTCTCTGCTGACAGCATTTACCAAGTGTAAACACTTCTAAGAGTGAAAAGAGGACATCAAAATACTAAAGACAACGATACATTAGTATTGGTTTGTCATCACAAAGTCACTCTCCACATATTCATGCTTCGCATATTGCTACTTAAGTACAAGGCAGCGTATCTCAGAGACGGCAGCTCCATGGAGACGAAGAACATGATCCAGGTATATAAGTCATATAGTATTATTGGCGCTGAGTATTCCAGCGATATCCAGTGTATAGTATTAAACATACAGTAACAGTCTCAGAACTAATGTCACAAAACGCCTCCTTGCCGCAAGTCACAACATTGAAGCCCACACAAACATGGTCAATTAAAACGTATTAGGCCATCGCGCATAGATTGCAGAGAGGCTCTTGTTACAATCGCCGCCTGGTTAGCCGCCAGGACTTACGGGACACCGCGTGATTGACAGGTGGCTCTTCTTTCGCTCTTTGAAACCTTGTCAACTGCTCTGTGCTGGCCTGTACGCAGGTTTAGACAGCGATTGTGAGAGTCCTGCGCTCTACCACCTGATCGCGAATACGGAGACTCCCATCATACATCGCTCATCCTCCACATCCGTCATCAACAAGGTACGGACCACAACTAATGTTACACGCAGTTATTAACATTAAAACTATGTACAATATCTCATAGAGAACATTATATTTTAGTCAGCCTGGGATAAATATGGGGTAATATAGACATAGGTACACAACACAGTCATTAATGTTAGACAGTTCATACAATAAATTATAGTAGAGTGAATAAATCACACTCACCGGAGTTTTAGCTGCGTCGCTGCCCAACTTACCCCTTGCTTTGTGCTAGCCACCTTCTCTTGAAGCCGTCCGCTTTGTTGTTTGATATCACTAAACACTAATTATCGACTAACACGTCAACCGCCCGAGATCCGCCTAGCTTTGCGTCCTGACGTCGACTCTCCACCAACACCACCAACCCGTACTCCCTAAACTACCACGCGAGTCCGTTCCCGAGATCTGCCCCCTTCCGCGCCATAAGACTGACTGCCCGTCAAACACCAACAACCCAACGCCTCTGACTACTTACTACCTAAAAGTCCCTTTTCTTTCAGTCGTGTAGCGACCCTTTTTTATGGCTCTCGCACTCAAGAGTGTTAGCAATTCCACATGTTTAGAGCAAATTTTATCTCGTATTTCCTACTGTCACATAATTCTTATAAATTTATGAGTTTACTAATTGCATAACGTTGGCGCAGAAGACAAACACATGTGTAAACTAGTATGCAGCCTAAGAACTATATATTATTATTTAATTTGGTGTAGCCAGTAACACCATTACAACCCGTTACACAAACATACGTTTTTATACGTTACAGAACCTAAAGATATGAAGGCTCTTTCATAACACAAATAGGCATCAAAATAAATTAAAATATGATGGTATAAAATGCTTGGAAATTGTAGATTTGTAATAAGCCCGAGGTCCAATTCATAGTAACGACAAGGCAACGAAGTGGGCGTTCTTTCTTATTTCAACTGAAATATGTCAATTATTGACATAGACCTTTCTCCGAGGTTTAGTTAACAGTACAACAACGTTATTCACGTCCCTTACCAGGTCTTTTATTTATTTTATAATAATAGGCGGCAAACGAACAGACGGATCGCCTGATGGTAAGCAATTACCGCCGGCCATGGACACAAGCACCACAACACCACAGGAGTCACAAGTGCGTTGCCGCCCCTTGGGGATGGGAAAAGGGATAAGATAAGGAGTGGGATGAGCGAGAAGGAATAGGGGATAGGGCCTCCGGCACTCTCACTCACCGAACGAAACGCAACAGTTTAGGTACTGTTACTTTACGTCGATTTTCTGTGAGAGGGTGGTACTTCCCCGGTCGAGCCGGCCCATTCATGCTGCAATCAGCAAGGCTCTACTACCGTGAAGGTCTCCAGTTTACCGCTACTGCGTTTTTGGTGCGTGCTTTTTTATTACGAGTAATGTATAATTATTTGACAATATACCTACTTGAATTATATGGCTTGTCTGATAAACCAGCAGACTACCTTACTGAAACAACTGATAAGTTATTTTCAGCATTTCTACTGTAAGCTTTCCATGGCTGCAAATTGGCCTGCACTAAAGTTTTAAACAGACCGATACTGAGCCGCCTTCATTACACCAATACCGGCTTACCACTGCTGCTTTCAAACTATGCTCTTTTACCTTTAAAGAAATTAAACACAAAAGATAAATGAACATGGAGTGTGACTGAGAAGGAGAGTGCTTTTAAACTTTCTTCGCTCACACTTAAAGAACTTTGTCATTACGGCAACTGAATAATACGTCAAGTTCCTTGCCAACATAAGCATGCTAAAGCCAAGATGTGTAGTAGTACTAGTCATGACTAACTTTTTTCGGTGTGAGTGTGAGGCCAACTGTTTTCTGAACGCCCAAAGCCCTCCGACGTGGCGTAACGACTATCCAGAGACAAAAACCGGGACCAACCGCTTTTTCATGACCCTCCGAACAACGATAGCATTCTGATGTAAATGCTACACGTGGTCACCCATCCAAGAGACAACCTGTGCAAGCGTTGCTTAACTTTGCCGACCTATTACAAACGGCAAGCCAAGTCATGTTATGAGCACTACAGCAATGCCAGTAAATCGGCTAAGGACTATATTTACGCCATTGACATTCTATCTCTCAACTGAGGATTATTCGTGTGAATTTAGAACAAACAGCTTGACAGGCTTTGGCATCTAACATCTTCGGGAATTATTCGTGCGAAATCGGACCGACATCGACAGTTCGACAATATTGACTAACTGCTACGACTAGCTAGACCCAATAGAAAATTGGATTATTTAGTGTCACCGGTGCACAAAACAGTGCTTATATTGTCAACACGTTGCCTGCATATGGTACAATAAATAACCTCAGCAATAAAGGGACGTTCACATATTAGAATTTTCATTAGAATAACATCGTTATTCATAGTACGCAGATTGTAGCAAGCGGAGCGTTGCACGGTCCCACATGGGAACACCTTGTTTTAAAAGTGGAAATGTAATTGTATCTAGAAAATGTTTTTGGTTATAAATAATAGAATCTATGTTTTGTATATCTATGTCATAAACTTTACGAAATAGAGTTAGGGACTATTTAATCTGTGGTGTAGGGAGCAATACTCGTGCGTATATCGCGCCTGAAGTGCATGCGCGACTGAATTGCAAGAATGGTCCAGTCATATGAATAGATGTGTAAAATCATGTTCACACCTAATTAAAACCGAATGAAAATAAATTCTACATAGCACTGGCAAGACTAGGCGTTTTAGAATATTTGTTTCAAATATCATTATGCTAAGTGACAGAAATGCTTATGAAAACGGCCAAGCGCGTCACTCAGATCTCAACATATTGACTGCCATTTTGCTACTACGTCGCACGTCTCTCACACCGAATACATTATCTCTGACATACGGTTCAATTTAATACTCTATATACAACCGAACCACACAATTACTTCACAAAAAATAAATAAACTTTTACATATTACTCAAACCTTTTACGAGAGTTAAACAAACAGAGCTTTTGTATTCAACTATTGCACGTTATACGTTTTGAATTTATTAGTGTAATTTAATTCTGCATGTGTTAGCCGCTTTGGAGCATTCCGTAAAATCTCATATACACAGTAGAAAGTGGGTATAGTATAAGGAAAATTCCGATTAAACGTGACTGGGAAAGTCCCAAGCGCCGAGTACGGGTAATTCGCAATAACATAGCGCTAATGAGCCAGCATTCACAAGGGAAAATTCTTAGCTAACTGCGACATTAAGACCTTCTTATTGGGCTATTTCACTTCATTATGGGGCCTTTGTGGGAGCTTGTGGAAAATATAAAATTTACTTCTGTAAAATCGAATATTGGTAATCGACATGATCATGTTATTAGAGCGATAATTATCACTATAATTGTTTTGGTATTGTAAATGGATTTGAAAAACGTTTATGATTCATTTTCCATAGTAATATACCTACCTACTTTAATTATTTCATAAATTTTGTAATAGTTAATCATCATCCTCTTAGCGTTATCCCAGTTTCAATCTGGGGTCCGCTCTCTAGTCTAACCGGATTCGGCTGAATATTAGCTTTTCCACGGAGCGACTGCCTGTCTGACCTCCGCAACCCGAAGGGATAGCGATATTCCATGGTTTAGACTAGTGTCAGTTTATTTAGAAGGTACTGACGCCCTGTAACGACTGTCAAAGGTGTTCATGACAACCGGGACCGACGGCTTAACGTGCTCTCCGAGGCACGGGACAAGCGATAATTAACAATTCAATACGCACATAACTCCGAAAAGTCATTGGTGCGCGCCGTGGATTCGAACCCGATACACTCTGCATGGCAGTCTGTTGGTATATCCACTCGGCTATCGCTGCCTTGGTAAATTTTGTAATAGTTATCTCATCAGTAATGTAGAAGAGCTTTTAATGCAGCTGAGTATATATGTATACAGCGGAATATATTTATTACAGGAAACTAAATGCTTGTCTTGATTGTTAGAAATATTTTAAAGCTGAACCCTTTAAAATACTTGTATCTATATAGATAAAACCATGGTATCTGTCTCGTCTTACAGGTTTTACCACAACAATTGAAAAGGTTTGCCGTGTGGTTGACGGCATAGAATACAAGTGTCACCACCCCCTATCTTCCCGTGGGTGTCGTAAGAGGCGACTTAGGGATAACACGACGCAAATACCATCTTTGCGTAGAGATGGAAAACTCGAGATCAAACCCTATACGACTGCCTCGTTGGTCTCGCGGCATAAATGTGCGCGTAGGATCGGGAGGTCCCGGGTTCGATTCCTGGGTCGGGCAGTGTTATTGGGTTCTTCTGACACGAAATTCTCAGTAGCCGCACGGAGTCTGGAAATGTGCCCGGTACGGCAATAGGCTCGCCCCTTATTACGTGGGACTAAAGTATATCTAACGAAAAGTGGGTGTAGAAATACACCTCTGCCTACCCCTTCGGGGATAAAAGGCGTGACATTATGTATGTATGTATGTAATTGAAAAGGTATTGGCTCCAGTATAACACCTGTCTGTCTACCCTTTCAGAACGATAAGACCGATGATATGTTATGATATAAATAGTATCTCACCTACGCGCAAGTACAACCTAATAATTAATCGCCTTCTTGATAAATGATGGGTAAATACAGTGAAGTCTTTAGCCCAATGATAAATACTCCAGCTTCGGTTACATTCGGAACGTGAGTAATGAATTTGATACTCTACATTAGACGGTTTAATCAATACCGATAATGTATTCAACGCGACTGTTTCAATGCTCACCTAATGCTCGGCAACCTTCTCATTGCAGCTCCAAATGGAATCTACGAAGCCATCCATTACGAGATGAACAGAAAATTCAATTCGCTGAATGTGGCTTAGAACATTTTGATTACATAGCGACTCGCAAATACCCTATCTGTGCTCTCGTACAGGTAAATAATTGCATATACATGTACACAGAAATCCGATTGCGTCATCCTGTTCCGCGCCGATTTACCTTGTATGGGGCCAAGTCTTCGCAAATTTATGATACAAGTACTTATTTTTCGGCCGCGGTACCCTTCTAAGTGGATTGGGAAGTTATTTATAGTGTGGTCAGTAGAACTAAAGGCGCGAGTGGAAGAGTACCATAACATAATTATCTCATAAGTCTATGTGATTGGGGGTTCCTTGTGAGATTTATCTTACTTGTCTTCGGTAATGCAGATAGGTGGCAATAGTATAAGTGATCAAGGGTTGTTGATTCGTTAAAAAGGGCCAAACTTTTGCGATGCCTAAAAACCTTTTATTCCTAAGTCTTGGTGATCTTTTTATCCTAAGTCTCAATATTTGTTTACTGTCTGAGAATAGCTACAGATAGATAATTTTTTCTAAACCGCAATTACGTTCAGCTTTGTTTTAGATGTATTTTGTTCATATCAAGTCATGAAATCTATGTATTTGCCATATAATATTTGTTACAACATTTTGCAGTAATAATACTGTAAAATTTTATTTGAAAATATACGAAGGCAACGTCAACAATGCAGAAACATTACAACTCAGGTAAGAGCGAAGATATAAATGGTACGAAAGCCCACTCGAACATGATTGAGTAAAGATCAGACAGTATAATATCAATGGATTCGCATTAATTACCAATTGCCCATTGAACCAAAAATGAAGTAACCTCGATTTGATACCATTGAAAATAAATAATTAACGAATAAATTTATGTCTATGCATAGATACACGCAGGTACTTATACATGTTCCATACATTTTAATTTAAACGTTGTATGTTTAATGTGTGCCAATAGAAATGAATAAAATCTCTTGTTTAAATAATGACTTGACCTAAAATAATATTTGACTGGCACGCCAGATACAAATATTCCTTAACCGAAATAAAATGCAATTTCGTGGATATTGAAAGAAAGTAAATGTGATATTTTTACTTTTACTAAAATGGAATAAACGATGGCTTCAGAAGAGAACATTATACTTAGTATTATAGCTCGTAATATTACAGTAAAAGAAAACTTAAACAGTAGCGGTCAATAAAGTTCAAACCTATAGTTTCCTTTTTTCATAAAAGGCGGCTGCTTTATTCCAAATTCGAATCGCACTTAACCTTCTTTCAACGAGCCTATTGAGAAGAGGTCGGACGATGAATCGCTACTATATAAATGAAAAGGTATATTGGATGGTAAGAATGGGTGAAGGTTGCACGCTAAATCCACATCGGAGTAGAGTAGACATGGATTCAATTAGCGTGGAGGTGTGCGATGCATGTAACACGCCAAGCGGTACATGATGTCGTGCTGAAGCGCCTGCGGCTTCCTGCACCCACAGCACTTAGGGCATGGGGGATGGATGTGGACAATTCATAAGCGAGAGCGATCTATCGACTCGACTATCCAAAGAGAGTGCTGAACCCATGGACAAGAGGCCAGAAAAATAATTATGTCAGGACTAAAAAATAACGGGTTGACTCGTCTATATCTATTAACATTTTTGTGACACTGTTGAAATCAGGCTTATAATATCAGGTCAACCGTCATAAAAACTGTGGACCAAACAGTACTGTTTTGAGTTCGGATATTGTAGTTCAATGAATCTCGTTACAGCGAAATCATCATTTGTGAATATAATTACTCGACCAATGTACATTGATCAGAGTTAATACGAATTATATGACACCTAGGTACATATTATAAATAATGGAAATGTGTTATTGAAACGGCTTAATTTAATCGGATTACAAACATAAAATACTTAATTGGTGCTAAGAGTATCGATATCCTTTCAATTTCCAGAATTTTTGGTTAGATACTGATCGCGGTAATTTCCAGGAATTTCCATACTATTGGTACTGCCGTCATTGTCACGACATTGCGGACATTTAACGAAAGTCAAATCCAGTTAGCAAACCCTATCCCTACTAAATATTATAAATTCGAAAGTGTGTATGTATGTTCCGTTTTCACGCTAAAACGGCAAAACCGATTTTGTTGAATAGAGATATATTGGACCACGAAGACGAAGATAGGCTACCATAAGTTGCAAAAATTAAACAACTGAGAGGGATTTTAGGGAGGGTAGAAGTTTGTACCTACAGCACAAATTTACCTCTTGGAAGTAAGAACGCAGGCGCTGTAAGTTGAGTGCTGCGCATGTGCTATCGTATATCTGTCGGTACTGTCACATCATACATATTGTCATATTGTGCATGGTGATTACATTATTCGCACATATAAACTAATAATAATAGACTACTTTTTATTTTCTGTCAATTTCCAAAAAATTACCGACTTTGTGATGCACCATTTTTTTACGGCACTGCGCGCTTTCTTATCATTTTTATGGATCTATCGATGGTAAAAATGCCGTACAAAAATATATGACCGAAATGCGTATTCACTCTACCTGCACTTTTGAATTCTCACCAGCACTCAGTTGGACAGCTTACAAGTGACGGCATAGTGCTGAATCTTATTATTTTATGCTCTTATATCGTCCTATATACGTCACTTGGTGGTTCATATGACCCACCCATTTTGGACATGGGCCTTTAGTCTAATATTATTTGCTCAATTACACCTGCGGTACCGCCCGCAGCTGTACACCTAAGCCTTCTTCAGGAATCCCACTATCTATTGGTGTAAACCGTACAAAAACCCGGTTGTTAGTTTTTGTGTTTGTCGTTTGTGCATGGACAGACAGGACGAAAAGTAGACTTTACTTTTAAAAAAGTATACATGCAATATACAGAACTGGATGCCAATGATATTCAATTCTAGTGAACATTTAAGGGATACAGAAATAAAAAATGGTTGTATTAGATATAGACTGCCTCCGTGGTCCAGTGGATAGCGTATGCGACTGCTGTTCGGAGTTACTGGGTTTTTCCGAATTGTCAGTAGCAGCACGGAGTCTGGTGATGTTCCCGATAACGGCAAAAGGCTCGCCCCCTATTACGTGGGACCTAAAAATTCATGGCGAAATGTGGGTGTAATTTAACACCTCTGCCTACCCCTTCAGGGATACAGGCGTGAGTCGATAAATAAAAAATAAAAAAATCATATTGCTTAAATATAATTATTAAAATATCACTAGAGTAACTCACCTATATACAAATTAATATTATACCTACGTTCTTATTATAATTGTACCGCGTTTTCGTTTATGTCAATATTATCTGTATAAATAAAATTCTTGCGTTACTGACTGACAGACAAGCTACAGCCAAAACTATTCAACGCAAGAAGTTGAAATGTGATATATATGTACATATGTGTTTTGGGTGCACTAAGAACGGATTTTCAGAAATTCCCACAGGATCGGGCAGAAACTGTTAAATTAAAGTGTAATATGCGGGCGTAGCTGCAGTATCCTCTAGTATTTTATAAATTACTTACGTGTTCGTTAAACATCAAGTGTAATCATGTAACGCCTACTAAAAATCATTAATATTTGACTACCAACACATTCATTGTTATACAGTTCCAAGAAATATAATATGTTAAACTGACAAAGTGATCTGTTGTATAAACGTTCCCACGTGTAATTATTTACATGAAATGCTACAATAAAATCCTTTTCGTATAAATGCTACATTGAAGCTTCTTTTTATCAACTTTGTGTGATGGACGTAATTTAATTACAAACGTATTACTTACTTCATGTTAACTTGAAAATTAAATTTTACGCGTTAGGTAAACGAGCGACGTTAAACGAACGAAGCGAAACAATAAAGAAATTAAAATGTTAATACATGTTATTGTGTTAAAATACCAACGAATTTTTGTAAAAGGAACCTAACAAAAGTTTATATTTTACCAAAGAAATATGGTAAACGAAAATAACGGCAGTAAAATATATCTTCTTCTTATATAATAAAGCTGATGCGTTTGTTTGGTTGAACGCGCTAATCTCGGGAACTACTAAGCGAAAAGTGAGGAGCAGTTGCCCTAAGTAACTGTGGGCTGAGCTAAGTCATTAATAAAGTTAGAACTTTTTGTCACACTTGTATAAAATATGATAAGATGATTGGCCAATTGATACAACAAGACAACTTCTTCAAAATAATATTAGAGGGTCAGATTCAAGGAAAAAGAGGAAAAGGACTGTGTCGGAGAAACTAGGTGGCACAGTTGAAGGAAAATGTTGGGGTCGGGTCGTATCAAGAGGTGAAAGAACGGGCAGAAAACCGAAAGCACTGGCAATTACTCCACCGACAAGAGCTAGGCTCTTAAATCAAAGAGAAAGAGTATAAAATAAGTGATTTCCATTATTATGTATTGGCCGCTTAGTAAGGGTTCCGACCGTCTCAATAAATTTGATTAGGTACCTTTGTTATAAAACAGTTAAACCATTCCGCTGTGTACAGCTTCTATACAATAAACAATGTACTGCAATATCATATGACGCGGTAAACAAGAACATAATATTTTGTTCGTGTCAAGCTGAAACAATGCTGAGATCCAAACAGGTTCATTAAATTACGGGTTTTTTTAGAAATTCAGTCTGCAGTTATTCTAGCCTGCATACAAATCATTTTTTAAAAATTCACTAGAGGTAGAATTAATTTAGTTGTCTATAAAAGCAGAAATCTTTCTAGAGTAGCAACTAACTTTAAGCAATTCTTCAGTTATTACAAAGCAAGGTCTAAATATAGTTCCAATTAAGTCCTTGTCTGTGAGACAGATATTAAAAGTAG
This sequence comes from Euclidia mi, assembly GCA_944739405.2. Taxonomy (NCBI): domain Eukaryota; kingdom Metazoa; phylum Arthropoda; class Insecta; order Lepidoptera; family Erebidae; genus Euclidia; species Euclidia mi. The sequence goes on along the minus strand of OX123186.2, from coordinate 60,304,350 downwards.
ACTAATATAACATTTCAGTGAAGCTTCTATCACTAAAATTCGTTAGAGCAAATAAAATACGATCTTCTTTAAAGACTCTAAATCTTAAGCTAAGTCTGTTCTCTTTCTCTCTGTCTGTTTAATGTGTCTTTTATCATCATGTTGATCTATCCGTTTATTTTTTGCACCACACACCAAGAACCACCTCCAAATTACCTGACTGACGTTCCACTAGCTTCCATTCTAATACTAGTTAGTGTACTTGCTACTGGCATTAGCATCTCGTTTTATATCATTTAACTCATAATGCCATTAAGTTCACATGGCAAGGAAATTCTCAGTTAATACGTTTAAAAGGCTTCGCGGTCGCGGCTAAGTATGTAGGGATATTAGCACTCAACGTATGAGGGGAGCAGCGATTGAGGTAGCGATTGCATTAAGACAGAATACTTTGTCCTTGTATAATAAATTAGCGGCACGAGTTCACAGTGTTTTCATTGAATGCGCACAAGTTGAAAATTCGGTTCTTATAAACGAAATCAAAGGTAGTTAGTTCGATTAAGGTTGAAACAAAACCTTTAGGGGAAGTCAGCTCAAAGCGGCCATAGTAGGCAAAGCGGCCATAGTAGGCAAAGCGGCCACACATAATTTTTCACTTATTTGAAAATATAGCGTGGCGTTGTATTTCTGTCAGCATAACCAATCAACCGCCCCGCACCGATCAGTCGTTCGGTAGCGTAAGGACCGAGCGCGTGGTTGCAGTGACGAAATATAATATTTTGGGTGTTATGTTAAAAAAATGGAAGGTAAGTTCAACCTGCTTTGGTCAAACTTCGTAATATTTCCATGAGTTTATTACATGTTTACTATTGCTTATCTATCTAGCTATGTTTGTGTTCTGTTCTCTTTGAATGATAATAAATAATGTGATAATACTTAGTTATTGAAACAAAATGACCGAAAAAGGCAAAGCGGCTCAGGTAAAGTGGCCAACTGACCGCTTTGCCCTAAGATAAATCATTACCTATAATAAGAAATCATTATAATTTGATAGATAATAAAATTACTTTAAAAGAAGAACTACACAGCCGTCACGGAAAGAAGACGTGATGGCTCGGTTAATTGAAGAGGCAAATGAAAAACGCATCTCGATTAAATTATCGCAATCAAATACGGTAGCCCTCGCACAAATCTCTCTCTGTACAACAGAATTTACTTTGCAGCAGGAAGAACAACTCTTAGAGTACTTGTTTCATATTGACAACCACTTTTTGGCCTCACAAATGAAGATTTCCTGCAGCTCGTGTGTCAATATGCCGAAGCAAATAACAGACTTTCTATTCTCAAGACTGTGATTAAATATGTTGTAAGTGAACAACAATGTTCATTATTTAAAAAAAATATATATATATATATATTTATGGTATTTTTATTTTGTTAGGTACGATACTTTTCCAATACTTTCATGTGCATTTTGGAGTGGCCACATTGCCCTTACCCTCGAGGCTGCTTTGGGCGACCACTCGGGCAAAGCGGTTTTTGGACAAGTTTTCGTAATTCACATATCACATAGTCATTTTTAAATTGCCACGAATTTGAGTTTCGCATCATAAAACTTTAATAAATTTTCTGGCTATTAGTATTAAATTCTCTTCAAAAGTCTATCGTTTGATAGATTTTTTATAACTTAAAGTTAAGATGGCCGCTTTGAGCTGACCTCCCAAGTGAAATGCTTTGTGAAACCTCCTCATTCACGTCTTAAAATTAGTTACTTTTTCTGTATGCAATATCATAAAATACGAACTTTGGCATTAGTAATAGAATTTTATATTTATAAAAATCTTAAATGCAAATTTAAAATGCCAACATTAAAATCTAGACTGAAAGCTCTGCCAGACAAAGCAATAGTTCTTTGGTAAGATCAGACACGTTCCAAAAAAGACAAGTAAAAAATCATGCAATAACCCAGGATTGCGCATGCTTAATGTTGTGAGAGACAAGGATACAATATAATTATGACAAATTTGCATGTTAAAGCATTTACATAGGTTTTGCCTACTTCTAGAAATGAATACCTACTTATGTATAAAAAAATATCTTCTTATATATAAAATAACACATGCATAACTTGCCAGCTACAAGTTTTATTCTCTTGTGACCACTGCGACGTGAGCAAAGTTGTGGCATTGTAAAATAGCGTATCCCATATTATGTGATATCTGAGTAGTGGCGCTTTTCCAGTTAGATCTGATTCTGCCTGCATACGGTTCGCTCGCATCCTTTTACCTACACGTACACAGACAAACAACAACTGCTATATGCTAATTGATTTCGGATATTACGCAAATTGTGAACAATGTCGATACTCCTTTGACAATGATAAACGCTCTGCCCTGCGCTCTGCCATATAATATATGTACCGGCCTTCATACACATGTAACACGCATGAGTCCTGCGAAGTTCTGCCATGAATATATGTATTGTCGTGTTCACCATGATACTTTACCCACTCTACAAGTCTACATTGTCTTGGTGCAAATTGCAAGCGATCTTCTTCTACTTCAACGACTGAAGTAAAACTGAGACTAGCAGCAAGCGAAATGCGTAACAGGAAGAAGGCGCTAATCTGATTTATGACAATGATATTTCAAGGAAGAGGTAGAAACGTTACCTACGTAGTAATCAATCCGTAGAAACGATACACTAACGCACACATCGATAAGTCCATATTGTATCTTATTTTCGGTTGACAAGGTGTGTCAGTTTCACTTTGACGCCGGCTCGCGACTTCACACACACATTATGTCAGACTTGCCAACTGGCTTATGTTTAGCGTCCTGCTTTTGGTAGGCCTATAACATATAGGTATCTACTTCTTTTTACTTTTGTAAAATCATTGATTTATGATATGAGAACTGACATTATAGTTATAAGTTTACAAGTACTGTTTTCAAATTCACCACCTTTAATATATTCTACCAAAATATCCGCGGTTTGCGATCTAAAACTCAAGAATTTCTCTGTAATTTAGCTTGTACAAACTATGATGCATTAGTGTTAACAGAAACATGGTTGAACAGTTCCGTCTTAAGCACAGAACTTTTTGACAGTAATTATAATGTCTTCCGTAGAGACCAAGAAACTACAGCATTCCACAATCACAAAGATGGTGGAGGTGTTTTGATTGCGGTTGCTAAGAAATTTGTTGCCAATAGGATGTTGAACTGGGAGAGTGATTGCGAGGATTTATGGGTGACGGTGGAAGTCAAACCCAACTTAAAAATAGCTTTATGTGCAGTATATTTACCGCCACCTGTTCATAGCTCAATAATTGATCACTTCATGGACAATTACAACTCTTTGGTTGATAAAATTAACGAGTGTCATACGATTCTCATTGGTGATTTTAATTTAAGCCAAATTAATTGGAATGTTGTGAATGGCCTAGCAGATTCTTATCCGTTCTCTCATTCTACCATCTGTCAGAAACTTATTGATTTTACGCACATAAATAACTTAAGTCAGTGTAATAATATTTTTAACAGCAAGGGTAAGATCTTGGATTTGGTTCTTACTGATTTACGTGATTGTAAAATCACTGAAGCTCTTGCTGGTCTTTGCAAAATAGATCCCTATCATCCTCCTCTTGAAATTATTCTTGAGTATGCACAACAAAAATGTTTAAAACCGAACACCGCTACAAGACTAAATTTTAAAAAGGCAGATTATCCTACTATCAAAGGCTATCTCAAAAATACTGATTGGTGTGACCTTTTTCAGGGAGTTACTGACCCCTACATTATGCTTAATATATTCTACAACAATCTTGAACACTTAATAAATCAGTACGTACCACCTATTGCTATAAGAAATAACTCTAGGCCGCCTTGGTTTACTCACAAGCTACTAAGGCTACAGCGGGAGAGAGACAACTATCGAAAAAGATACAAAATTTATAAAAATCCCTTAGACAAAATTTCCATGCAACTTTGCAATAAGTGCTGTGAAATCCTAGCAAAAAGATGCTACAATTCCTATATTAATAACATTGAAAAAAGAATTAAAACGAACCCTAAAATCTTTTGGTCATTCATGAAATCAAAGCGAAATGGTAAGAGTACTTATCCTGCATCCCTATCAAATGGTGATATTGTGGCTAGTAATGGCCACGATATATGTAACATGTTTGGCAGCTACTTTTCAACAGTACATAACCCAATAAATCGTTCCCTTGGCTTTTCTTCATTGTCCTCTCACTTGGATACGTTGTCAAATCACTCCGACTCACTTTCCAATTTAAGTATTGACAGAGAAGCAATAGTGAGGTTTTTTAAAAATCTTGATGAATCAAAAGGAATAAAAGAGTGTGCTAATGAGTTAGCTATCCCTATGAGCTTAATTTTTAATCAGTCCCTAAAATCTGGCATCTTTCCTGATCGATGGAAACTAGCGAAAGTTGTTCCTATTCCTAAACCCGATGTTGAAGCTGGTATAGTTAGCAGTTATAGACCAATATCGATTCTTCCAACGTTAGCAAAGACCTTTGAAGCACTGCTGTGTCCCGTTATTCAAAATTATTTCAGAAAGTATTTATCAAGCCAGCAACACGGATTCACTATCGCTAGATCCACATGCAGTAATTTGGTTAATTTTGTTGAGTTTATTTCAGAGTCAGTGGATGCTAATAAACAAGTAGATGCAGTGTACACTGATTTCAGCAAAGCCTTTGACAAAGTGTCTCACCATATTTTAGTTCAAAAGCTGTCATCATATGGCTTTGCTGGATCGTTGCTTCATTGGCTTAACTCATACCTAATAAATCGAACTTTCTTCGTTGTGGCTGATGGTTATAAGTCCAACATATTTAAAATTACCTCAGGCGTCCCACAGGGATCGCATTTGGGACCTATCCTTTTTAACATTTTCATCAATGACCTCCCAAACTGCTTCCTTTATTCCATTCCGTACTTATTTGCAGATGACTTAAAATAGCTCGTGTAATAGATTTCAACACTGATGCACTATTGCTTCAAAGGGATATTGATAGACTTTTGGAATGGTGTAGTTATAACAATATGCAGCTAAATGTTAAAAAATGTTCCCAAATAACTTTTACCCGCAAACTGAATAAGATACAGTATTGTTATAATATTAACGGCGTACCACTTGGGCACGTAGAAACTGTCAGAGATTTAGGTGTAATACTTGACGCCAAACTAACTTTTGTTCCTCACATAGATGTTATTGTAAAAAAAGCGTCTAAAATGCTTGGATTTCTCATAAGAAACATTAAATCTTTCCGCTCTCCGAAAACTAAAATTCTTCTGTATAATAGCCTCGTAAGAAACATACTTGAATATTGCGTCGTAGCTTGGCGTCCTCATTATGCTACACATAGCCTAAGAATTGAACGAATCCAAAAGCGTTTCTTAAATCATCTAGCCTACTCTACGTGGACAGCAAAAAAACAGCCAAGCTATTTGAAACGCCTCAAATATTTCAAAATTGACTCTCTGGAAAAACGTAGGAACTCTTCTGAAGGTTATTCTTGTTTAAATTATTACACAATATCATTGATTGCCCAGAACTACTATCAAAATTTAAATTTAATGTTCCTCACAAATATCCCAGGAAACCAATTATGCTCTTACATCCTCCATTTCGAAGGTCAGTTTTAGGCTCCAACTCGCCTGTTTCACGGTTAAGTAAGATATACAATGACTATAGTAAACGAGTAGATATATTTGGAACAACATTCCAACGATTTAGGAACCAAGTCCATAATCTTACTATTGATTAACCGCCTACTTTTTGCCATCATTTAAGTTTTCTAACAATTTTATAGTTTCCTCACTGTTAGGATAACTTTTGTCAATTGTTATTTTTTAAGATACCTACATTTAATTATAATAATTATGCATGTGGTGTTTACCTACATGAGTTGTGCACTTAGATTAAGCTACTATGTTCTAGTTTGTAATGAATGCTTTAGTGTAATAACTACTGGTAAACCAATAAATAAATAAATAAAATTATACGTATTTGCTATGTGCAAAGTGGGTGTTAGGCGACATTAAAAAGATCGCAGTGCGCGAAGTTACCCAAAAAATGAAAGTATAAAATTCCACTGTGTGTAGTTTTTCAGAAATTCATGTTTTTTTACATTGGATCCTCAAACAAAAAGTAAGACATATTAGACAATCTATTTAAGTTAAATAATATTGGCGATGCAAAGATTATCCGCGCGCCTCTTGCGGCGAAAATTGGAAGTTGTCGAAGTACTACACTTTTGACAGCTTACAATACAACTTTGCTTCTATGTTTATGGTGGTTATTGTATTGAGAGCTGTCAAAAGTAGTAGTGATCTGTGAAAGAGTCGTACATGGACTATGTACTTCTCGCCGCTACAGTCGCTAGTTAGATTCTTAGTATCGCCAATATTATATTTTCTTTAAGTGATCTTTGTTAAGAAGGTGTCAAATAAGTAGAACAGTTTCAACCACTAGGCAGCGCTTCTATAAAAAGAAAAGTGATGTCCAATAAAAAGATGCGATGTTATCTTTTTATCATTACACTACACTAGGTATATTTTTCAAGAAACCATTCTAACAAGTGAACTTAATTAAAGTAAATTTTGACATTATCTTTATTTTTCATGCTAGCAACATTGTCTGCAATAAATAAAATTGTTATTTCCAATTTTACAATATTATTATGTACTAATCTTATTTCCAAGTAGAAAATTGAATTATTATTCGATTGGTAGTATGCCTCAAACGAAATCAAATTAGAAAATAAATTGATTTTCTATGGTTTCTTACTAACAGAATTTAATTTACGAATTTCTGGTAGTAATTTAAATCGGATTGCACTGTACCAACAAATATTACTGTTCTACGCCCAATGTCCGCTAAGAAGCTAATAAAATAATATTATTATGTATTTCCAAGTCGTAGCGGCACTGTTAGTAGGTACTGCCTGTTCAATCGTTCATTATGCTTATATAATATGTAATTGAATTTAGATAGAAACAGTAAATTATTTTCTTTCCTAGAAATTGAATATTATATTATTGTATTACACGAATAGAACTCTAATCTATATAGTGATAAAATGATGAAATCAAAAATGCGCTGATTTTGAAACCGGTACCTACTATAAAAATAAAGGTGAATGCTAGTTTAATGACTATAATCTTAGGACTGATTTGGTGATTTACAGGTAGGTATACATTTGATATTATGTGTAATAATAATGATTGCTAAGTATTGGCACACAATTTACTCTGATTGAATATTCCTTGTCGCCTATAATATCCAAGTGAGCAGTACTGGGATTATCCTTTCCTTTAGAATCATATAAAAATGTTGTAAGTCTGCAGATGCGTTGCATTGGATGAGAAAAGAATAAAAATTCAATCTTTGTGAAATCTTCGCGATAGAGGAATACAGGATTTGATATCATATAGGTATATTATCTATTTCGGGGATTGTAGTCTAAGGAATTACGAGTATATTGTGTAGTTTAAAATTGCAGATGTGAAAGATTTAATTATGTTGTGGCGATCAGTGACGTTATTCTTAGGTTCAAGAAGAGTATTTATTGCTGGTCATCTATTTTGTAGGACGGCAAACGGTCAGATGTATCAACACCAGAGGAGTCATAATTACGTTGCCGCCACTTGGGATGGGAAAATGAATAGGAAGAGGAGTAGGTTCAGGGGGAAGGAAAAGGGGATGGACCTACGGCACTTTCACTCACTGACCGCAGTGCAACAGTATAGGTTCTCTTTGTCGATATTCAGATAGAGCGTAGTACCTTTCCCAGTCAGGCCGAACCATTTATGCTGAAATCTGCAACGGCTCTACTTATTTGCTCTTAAAACTTTAAAATTTAATAATGAGGAATACATTCTACATTTTCATACAGTTCTGTCGCCAAATAAGATGCGTGGTGTACCGTACATCGTTTTACTATTTCGATGAAACAGAACATTGTGTGTAGCTTGAATAATTTTGGCATTCTTAATGTAAAGAGGTGTAAATATGTTACTACGTTTCCCATTATATGAAACTGGTTAAAATTTACTCCACCAAATTTAAATAGGTATTCGATAGGATGACTTAAGGTGTTCAAAATTTGCGCTCATTAGTGTGATAGACGTCGTATATCGAACAACTATAATTTGTTCTATGGATTTGGCGAAATAGTTTCGATATCATAGGTAGGTAACTACGCCCGTGTGGATATCGGCTATGGCAAAATATAGATAAGCTACAGTAGGAGTATGGATATAAATCTATATTTCTGCATAGTTTCACCATAATCCGTTGTGTAGTTTTTGCGGGAACTAGTTACAGACCTCTATCTCTACTAAATCTTTATATATGAAATCCTTGCGTTACTGACTGACTGACAGATAAGCGACAGCCAAAACTATTAGGCGCAGGACGCAAAAATTTGGCATGTGTGTACTAAGGTACACACCATAGGGGTGCACTATGAAGGGATTTCCCGAAATGCCCACGGAATCGGAAAGAATATGCGGGCGAAGCTGCGGGCACGCTCTAGTATTTTATAATAATTGTAGCATCTTGGGATATTTTTTTTTCTTTGAACATTCAAGTACAGTGTTGATCGGTGCTTCGCCGCGAGCAGTCGATAATTTTTTACTTTACTGCATCGGTTTATCGCAAACACTTTGTTTTCATATTTTACGGCCGGCGAAACCGGTATGGTTCATCGCTGCTCGATATTCTTGTAGACCCAATGAATGTTACGGATATATTCCGAGACGAGATTAATTCATTGAGCGGGGAAAGCGAGGTTGTTGGTTTAAAGTCGTGCGTAAACAACACACCCGATATGGATGTTGATGACCTTACTTCGAGTTATAAAAGACATAGGGAGGAGATATCATTGGAGGAGGGTTGGAACACCGTAAAACGAGGACGGAAGCTTCCGACAAATTCCTTAGATGGGAATCAAGCTCCATCAGCAGCAATCCCATACCCAAACAATTTAAACTTGCGCGACTTTTCAAAGACAACAATATTTCTCACATTGTCCAAGTTAAATACGTTCACCAGTACCGTATCCATATAACCTTTGACAATGAGTGTAGTGCAGACCAATTCGCCGAATGCAGTACTTTCTCTAATCTGGGATGGAAAGTTCGTAAGACCTCCGAGGTTGACGTGTCGTACGCCTTATAAAGAACGTCGATTTAGACATATCCGAAGAAGAATTATTGAAGAACATTTCGTCTGACTATCCAATTATGTCAGTTAAAAGACTAGACAGACGAAATTCTCACGAGGACTCTGCCGATGACAAGAATTGGGTACCAAGCGAAACCATTCGAGTCGGATTTAAAGGACCATCATTGCCTGCTTACGTATTTATTTTTGAGATGAGAATTAAAGTAAACCTATTTATTTTTCCGGTGACACAATGTACCAAGTGCTGGAGGTTTGGCCATCTCAAAAAAGTGTGTCCATCAACAAAAATTGTCTGCCCAAAATGCACGGAGAACCACGATTCATGTGCGGCTACTAAGCCAATTTGCATGAATTGTAAAGGCCCGCACTTAGCACTTGATAGAGGATGTCCCATATTCATCAAAGAAAAGAAGCTTCGAGAACTCATGGCTGAATTCAATTGCACATATAGAAAGGCCCTTTCATTATATGTCTCACCGAAGTCGCCTGCCCCTGACCCACAGGTAGTGGCCGAAAAAAGCCAAGAATTTCCTGAACTAGTCCCTACTTCGACCAATCCGCTCAGATTTCCTACCCCTAATGGCCCATCGTACAGAGAAGTCGCACTGGGAGTATCAAGCCCCGTGACGTTTAACTCGAAACCGGCGAGTCGTAGTACTAGTAAGTCGAACAAAAAGAAAAACCGTCGTTCGTCTACTCCTGCTGCTCCTCGAACTGAAATGTCAAGTTCTTCCGTAGATGTGGAATCAGAAGAAAGAGGAATAACGACAGAAAATCAGGCTACACGCCACCAAAGGAATAGTAGCCCTGTTGGTCGCAGTAATGATATTTCCTTTAAATTGTTATTATATAAAATCAGTCAAATCATTATGAACAACGAGTCCTTGGAATACAAAATAAAACAAGTTGTGTCGTTGAGCACAGAATGGGTTGCCAACTATATTTGTCAATACTTTTCCGCTGCCAATTTGTTAAACATATTCTTCAACAGTCCCTGTTTTTTTTTAAATTAACATTATTCAGTGGAACTGTCAAAGTGTTAGGCCGAAGATAGTTTCTTTAGAATTGCTACTTAACAGAGAAAATATACATATCGCTATTCTAAGCGAGACTTGGTTGGAGCCAGATAGTTTTTTTCAGAATTAATGGTTATAGTTTGTTTCGTTTAGATAGAAACGATGGCTACGGTGGGGTTGCCGCTCTCATTCACCGTTCTGTCAAAGCCGTTTCCTGTCCAATATATAATCGGGAATTGAAAGTTTGCATTTAAAGATACTTAATTATGAGCACATTAAGAATATAATTACTATATATTGTCCGCCTTCAGCAAACCCAACTCAAAATGACTGGGACTACATTTTCTCCCGCTGCAATACCAAATCTTTAATTTTAGGCGATTTCAATGGGCACCACTCAAACTGGTCCTATAAAGCGGATCGTAGGGGACTGCAGATCTTTGAATCGATGATAGATAACAATTTTACTCATTTAAACGATGGTAGTCCCACTCGAATTAGAATGGTAAACGGTTTATTGCAAAGGTCATCGCCAGACATATCGTTTACCTCAACCGACTTAGCCTTATTATTTAATTCGAAACCTCTTAATGAATCCCTTGGTAGTGATCATTTGGTTATTAAAATATCCTGTACAGCTCGAATCAATCATAAATTTGTTAAAAAAAAAACTTTCGTAATGTTGATTGGGTCTCCTACACAAATTACGTGGACAGTCTATTCGCCAACGTTACTATCCCTGATGAGTCTCAATGCCTGTGTGATGTTTAAAACTAATTTACAAAGAGCGGCAGATATTCATATTCCATATTTAAAGTTTCCCCAGCATGTAACAAATAACTTTCGCCCCAAATCTTATTGGTCTCCCAAGCTGTCAAAAACAGTCGCAGCGCGTCGTTTGGCCTTGACTAACATAAGACGTAATCCATCACCTGCTAATTATGATATCTTGCAAAATAGGATTAGCGAGGCTCAAAGACTTATTAGGAGAGCTAAGTGCGCTTCGTGGCGAAATTTCTGCTCTTCTGTAGATGAAACATCATCGCCATCTGAAATGTGGCGTAAGATGCGATGGATAAAGGGACATCGTCTTCCGAGTTTCTGTCCTGATAAGGAACAGGTCAAAGATTTGCTTCTGAGCCTTACTCCTGACTTTGTTTGTCCCCCTCCTCCACATTTTTCTTCAACAAATAATAAATCATTTGGAATCCAGAATTTCACTCCACGAATTAGACAGCTGTATTAACACGTTGGCTGCCATACAGAAATTCGTATATATTTGCGTTTTTCATCAGTCCGCGCAGCGCAAATGTAATATTTTTTTCATTGGGGCCTCGCCGGTCAAATCGGCGGTCATCCTTATTGCTAAAATCATTAATTTTCTGTTTGTTTTTTAATTTTAAATTACTTTGATCCCAACAAAAAATAATGTGTCCCTAAATAACACCAGTCTTTGATTTGTAATAATAAAAATATTTCAAAAAGTATACTGTCTTTTATTTACATCATAATTTTGTTTGACTCGCTACAAAAACATCCATACGACCCAAAAATTATAAAAATATTTTGAGGCCAAGTTATCTAAAGTGATCATTGGGGCCGCGCCGCACTGTGGGCTGAGATCAACGTTTCATAGACATTCAATTTTTTTTTTAAAGTGACATTTTTTTCACATGGAATGCTGGAGGAATCTAATTACATGCCTAAAAATATACTCTTTATGAAATGGGTACGTAAACGGAAGTTTGAGAATTTTTTCTTTAAAAATTTGTATGGAGACAACATAAAAAAATACGATAACTCTGCTATCGCACAATTGGCCCTAATTCCCTTCTAGGGGATTAATCCTTGAATTATTTATGATTTTTTGACATACTCGGTATCACGGCCTCAGGTGCGCTTTTTTTTTTTTTAAATGAGCATTTTTTTTTATATGAGGCAATTTCTTTGGACGATTTGACTTAACATAATATATATGAATATGACCCGGATATTTGGATCATATTCATATATCTTAAGCCAAAAAAAATTTGAATGTCTATGAAACGCTGATTTCAGCCCACAGTGCGCCGGCCACTTGTAATGGTATTTTGCGTTACACGCATGACCGTCAGCGAGTAAAAGGTGTTCAAAGTCACCATAGTGGTGCCGGTGGCAGCCAACTTGTTAAAAAAAAAGACACAGCTCCTGGCAGTGATGAAATATCTTTTGGCATGATTAAATATCTTCCTCCCACAGGTAAATCTATCCTTATGAATATTTACAATAGATGTCTCCACTCTGGTTTTGACCCTTCTCAGTGGCGAGTCGTTAAAATTATTCCAATTCCTAAGCATGGAAGAGATCCTTCCTCTTTGTCATCACTGCGTCCAATTTCGTTAATTTCATGTTTGTGCAAAATCTTTCATTCTATACTAAATAGACGAATTTAATGGTACTGCGAAAAAAACAATTTGTTTCCTGTTAATATGGTCGGATTTCCTAAGGCGCGGTCATGTTTAGATAATCTTGCTCTTTTAACTTCGTATATTCAGTTAGGTTTTACAAAAAAATTGGACACAGTAGCTTGTTTTATTGACATTGACAGTGCTTACAATAACACTAGTGTGGTTGCCTGGTGAAAATCTTAGACCAGATGGGAGTGGGTTCTAAAATTTGCTGCTCCTTGTGGTCTTATCTAAATGAAAGGACGCTTAAAATTTCTTCCTTTGAAAGTGATGTTAGTAGATCTACTGGCTGCGGCCTAGCACAGGGTGATCCCCTCTCTCCCTTACTATTCAACATTCTTACTAAAAGCATAATTATGTAATTGTATTCAAAATGTTGAAATCACTCAATATGCTGACGATTTTGTCCTTTATCTATCATTGAGCAATCTGTCTGCGGCCGCACGAGAGTTAAATTCAGCGTTAGTAAATGTCAATAATTTGTTTAATAAACTTGGCTTAGAAATTCCCACATCAAAAAGTAAGATCTGCGTTTTTATCAAAGGTCGCCTTAAGGGTGCAAACAATATAAAATGTTCTACGAACAACAATTTGGACTATATTCCTGTGGTTAGACAAGTTAAGAACGAGTTGATTGAAAAGGTAAATATATACATAAATATTTTAAAAGTTCTATCCGGTTCTGGTCGGGGACTTCACCCAAAGCATTTAAGGAAGCTGTATATTTCGGTAATTTTTAGTAGAATTGACTATGCCTCTTTTATGTATGACAATATTTTTAAAACGCGCTTAATCAAATTAGACAGGGTACAAAATCAGGCTCTCCGCATTATAGGTAACTATATTCGTAGCACCCCTATCCATGTCATGGAAAATGATTTATGTCTGTCACCTCTTTTTATTCGTAGGAAATATTTAGCTGGAAAATATTTGCTTAAGGCGAAATCATTTAAAAATAGCAAAATTTTAGTCTTGTTACAAGAGCTCTAAAGATATAAGCTAGCTAGATATTGGGTTAACAAAAAACTTCCCTTGCATGTATCCATTTTTGAAAATATTAATGCCCTTGATATTCATTCTACCTAAAAGAGTCAAGAGTAAACATCTCAAGTTGATAACTTGAGATGTTTACTCTTGACACTTGGGTTAGTTACATTAACGTTTCTTCAGTGGTTAGAGATAACATGCCAGGGTTATCCCAAGCCAAACGTTTATAATTATGATATCCAGCTCATCCAAAGCATTTGCGCTGGTTTTATAGACAGCCAATACTCTTGCTACTATAAAATATACACCGACGGTTCTAAATATAGGAAATAGTGTGGTGCGGCATTTTTGGACCCTCAACTTGGTAGTTCAGTTAGACTCAGGATTGATGTGGATATTTCTATAATGCATGTTCAGCTAATTGCTTTGGCTGAAGCTTTGTCTTACGCTGAATCAATTGATTTTGATAAATTCGTCATTTTGACGGATTCAAAAAGCTCCCTGCAACATTTGACTCGGTACACCTCGCCCGGGCGAGGCTGCTCGATAGCTTATGGTATTTATGAATCAATTCTGAAAATGCAAAATTCCAAGTTAATCATTATCTAGTGGATTCCGTCTCATGTTCGGCTAGAACGAAATGATCAAGTAGACATATTGGCTAAACAAGCTGTCGTTGATGGAATGCCAACAAATGTTAGTCCGCTTTACTCTGATCACATCAGTCAAGTTAAAAAGAATTGTTGGGACAGCTGGCAAGAGTACTTTGACGAACGGTCGAGAGAGAGAGGCATCTGGTACCGTACTTTTCAACCCAATGTTTATAAATACCCTTGGTTTGATAATGCAGCTCTAAATAAACTATCTTTAACTACTGCGCTTAGACTTCGTTCCGGCCACATTGCATCTAATAATTTGGATTCTTAATGAAAAGAGTCCCTTCTCCTAACTGTTCTCTTTGTAATGTTATTGATAATGTACTGCACATCTTGATGGAATGTAGCCGGAATTCGCAGTAAGATCTTGTCTGTTTGGCCAAAAAATAATTCACGAAGTTGGATTTTGTAATAGTCTGTTGCCTAGTCCAACATCGGAGGAAGCCAAGCAATAGGGCTGTTTCCAACTAGTCCAATCAAAAACTTTAATGAAATGTCAAAAACGACCTGTGCTACAGCTTTTGTATGAAATATGACATAGTGACGTCATAGTTTATTGCTGTCAAGTTGAATACTTATTATCAAGAAATTGTCGATAAAAAATGTTAAATAAAGATTTAACATTAATTGATCAATGAAACTACAATTATTTTGACATATTTCACTAGATACTTGACTACAAAAATACTTGTATAATTTATTTCACTTGCATGAAACTTCCCTATTAAATAAGCTGATGATATGATTTAGTGTGTAAGATTCTAATGTATTTACCAATATGGCGATGTGGCCGCTAAGCGACAAAGCTATTAACAATAAAAAAAAACATTCAAGTAAGTACACGTTATGTAATTTTAAAGTAAAAAACATGATTATAGGAACAAAAAAATACAGTTTCTTAGCTCCACCTTCCTTCATTTTTTAAATTACAGCTTCATTTATTTATTTATATATTTAATTAAAAGTTTCTTGCAGAAAAAATATGTACAAAGGCGGACACATACAACAGCGATATCTACACAAAGGAGACTAGGTAATCTAAACTTCTACTTATATTATAAATTCAACCATAATCCATTACAAAAAGGATTTTAATGTAACCTGGAATGAAGTAACCTTGAATTCGAAGAACAGTCAGAAACCATTTCACCACTATTTGATGAGATAAGCGGAATTCTACGCAGATAATGATTTAACTTACAAGGAATATCTACGGTAGAGTATTATGATAGAGGTATTCCACGAAGCACACCCAAACGAAGCACACCCAGACGAAGCACACCTAAAGTATTCCACTTAGCACACCCGTTAGGTGGGCTTCAAATTAAAATTTAAAATAATTAATTTCCTATTCCACGAAGCACACCTACGAATATCACTCGCATAGTGCGGAGACTAAGAAATAAAAATGTCGATAGAAGAAAATATTTATTATTTAAAAGACTAACTTAAATTTCTAACATCATTCAGTTTCATTATAATCATGTGACACAATATTATGTCATTTTTGTAATCTTACTATCTAAAATCATCGATTGTTTCATAATTCTTTCCAAAAAAAAAATCTTTTTTATTTTAACTGTTTTTCTATTGTTTTCCTTTTTTTGTGCTCTTAATAAAATCACATATTGTTTCATAATTATGCAATAAAAACTTGGACAAATATAAAAAATATTGTTTTACATAGAGATCTACATAATTATGTTGAAGTTTTCTTATGGCTACTTGTTTAGTGAACAATAAAAATACCTTAAGGTAAAAGTACTAATGCTTGACACATTAAGTACAAGTCAGACTTCATTCTCAAATATAAAATTTATTTATGAATTAATTACAGTTGCAAATATTTTTACAATTAGAGCAACATTCAGAGATTAACTGTTTTATGTACATTATTTTAAAGCTGTTGTAGTTTCAATAAACATCTCAATTTCTTAGGTTTGTCGTAAACACTAAATCCATGAATAATAGACATCAATTGGCACTAATAGTAGACATGACTTTACCCATAATTATGCAAGGGACTTTGTCAAAGTTGTGACGTGGATGGGGATCTGCATTGGTATTCAAAGATACTAATAGTTGACATCTATTATACCCCAATAGTTGACACTAAATACTACTAGTTGACACCTAGTATCCCCGAATAGTTGACACTGTCTGTCAATGAAACTCAGACAGGAACTTTATTGTTACAACATAAGGCTAAATTTTCATTAAAATAAGCTAACAAATTCAGTTTGATGTAACCCTAGTAGATGACACGTGTGTCATATTTTAGGTTTTGTCTCATTTTATTATACCAAAATAAGCCAAAATAACAAGGAATTAGTCCTAATAAATCAACTATTTCATACAGTTTTAAAATTGAAACTAAGAATAGCGTATAATCATGAATATAAGAAGAATCATAACTGTAAAAAGACAGTTGCCTTACGTAAAACGTTTACAATTACGCGCAACATGCCGACCTACTCACATTGTTTGTTATAAACTGATGCAATTTTGAAATTTGCTTCTGAATATGTATACAAGCTTTTGAATATGTATCAAAGATAGCACTAGGTATCTTTAACATCACTAACAATGTTATTGAAATGATTAGTTTTCTTATTAGAAACATATTTTTTGTGAAAATATCATCTATTAGATTAGTGTCAAGCATTGCTTTTACCTTAATTTAACATAAAAAATCACAGATTGTTTCATAATTGCAATAAAAACTGGGACAAATATCAAAAACATTGTATATATTGTTTTATATAGAGATCTATGTTGATGTTTTCTTATAGCTATCTTTTAACTTATAATAAAATACTCTAGTTTTATGTAAAATCACTGACTGTTTAAAATCACAAATCACAATCTTTATGATTCTTAAATAATCTTGAAGGAATGGGCAAGTTAGTATCTAAACTTATCAATTAAATAAATTATTAATAATCAGAATCTTAATTTCTCTAGACAATGTCCAACTAAAAATTTATCATTTTTATAATCTTTTATTGAGTTTTCGATTATATTATTTTTTTATTTCAGCATATTTTTGATGATTTGAATAACCCATTTTTACTGTAATTTTGGCATAATTATAGCATTTTTGGAAGCAATCGAAAAGTTTTGCCAGATCTATGGCTCTGTTTTTATTGAACATTTTATTTATTTCAGTAATGAGATGATGATATAGAGTAATGAGACTCTGTATAATTTTTATTTTTAAGAAACCTATAAGTTTTATTTTTTACGTTATAACACGACCATTTGTCGTGCCATTACTTATGTTCGAGCAACTGAGTTACAATGTAATCGTTAAAACTGAATGATGTTAGAAATTTAAGTTACACTTTTTAATAATAAATATTTTCTTCTATCGATATTTTTATTTCTTAGTCCCCGCACTATGCGAGTCATATTCGTAGGTGTGCTTCGTGGAATAGGAAATTTATTATTCTAAATTTTTATTTGAAGCCCACCTAACAACGGGTGTGCTAAGTGGAATACTTTAGGTGTGCTTCGTCTGGGTGTGCTTCGTTTGGGTGTGCTTCGTGGAATACCTCATAATTTATAATTTGGCTGTTTCAGAACTTGTCTTTGCTCTTAGTTTATATTTTTATTGGTGGCTTTTAGTTTATCTGTACACTCTACATGTGATGGATGTCACAAGGACGTAGCATGGGAGTATGATAATAGAGGATATTGTTTTGTTTTATATCTATAATTTTTGTTTAGATTATTTATTGGTTTCATGAGAGCAGCGATAGCCGAGGAAAGCAGCGAAAGCCGGGTAGAGAGACCGTCAGACTAATACGCAGAGGGTCTCGGGTTCGAATCCATGGCACGCACCAATGACTTTTCGGAGTTAAGTGCGTATTAAATTGTTAATTATCGCTTGCTTATCGGTGGAGGAAAACATCGTGAGGAAACCTGCATATCTGAGAGTTCTCTATAATGTTCTCGATCTACATGTGAAGTCTGCCAATCCGCACTTGGCCAGCGTGGTGGACTATGGCCTTACCCTTCTCATAGTGAGAAGAGGCCCGTGCCCAACAGCGGGATCATATCTAAAGGACTGATGACGATTGTTTTCCTTTAAAAAAAAATGAGTACGTTAGTATGACTAAAAATACTAGATATTTTAAGTCGCTTGCCCATACAATTTTAATTGATATTTATTTTTTATCTTACTATGGGTAAATGTGTCAAATTTTACTTATTAATAACAGTATTAAATTTTTTAAGTATTTTTGTACCAATAGAAACAATCCACTTGTCATTTAAAATAATAAAACTACATAAATTTCAATACTTTATTCTTTTGTACAGCCTACTTTAAAAAACGTACTCTCCACATTGCATAGACAAACAAACAATTACAAAGCCTTTGACGCATTAAAAATACGTTAAACCCTTATAAGCAACCCTCTTACATTGTTTTTGCGCTACTAAACAATTTAATAGATGCTTACAGCCTTGTTTATACGTAATGCTCGTCGCAAATTACTGTACTCGTTAAGTACTCGCGTTGTAAGAATTAAGTGAGCAATAACACATCGCTAACGGCAACACTCTGTAGATATCCTACAGGCTAAACGTGACAAAAAGCTGTGTTGCCTCTTTAACTGCCTGTGCTTATGAAGGCACTCCTATGATCCCCCCTATCAGTTTTATTTGATTTATAAGTAAAGGGTTTAATCTGGAGGGTTAAGGCTGCTTTTGTCGCGCGGCTCATGCCGCCGGCTTTTGGCGGGCGTCGGTGCCGCCGGCATCGGTCGCAGAAAGCCTCCGGGCATCATTCCAGTTGTATAGAACGTAGGCCAACGTATTGGCCATATTTTTCTATCTTCAAATGTTTCATAGCTTGTTTGACCATAAAACATAAACAATTCGTTTTTAATTAACGACATTTTTGACGACCGGTTGGCGCAGCGGGAGTGTAAGCGACTGCTACGCCGATGGTCGCGGGTTCGATTCCCGCTCAAGTCAAACATTTGTGTGCATGAACATGGATGTTTGTCTTGGTCTGGGTCCTTCTATGTATAATATGTATGTATTTACAAAAAAAAGTATATATGTATGTTTATCCATTATCTAGTAGGTACCCATAGTACAAGCTCTGCTTAGTTTGGGACTAGATGGTGATGTGTGTATGTGGTAGAATATTATTATTAAAAAAACGTTAATAATTGAAGTTCTGTTTCTTTCTTCTCGCCACTTTGGATTCATCACTGAACTTTTTAATTCTGAACTTCTGAAGTGGCGGGGACGGCGACGGAGATATGATTTTAAGTATAAATTGCCTCCGTGGTCCAGTGGATAGCGTATGCGACTGCTGATTGCAGGTCTCGGGTTCGATTCCCGGGTTGGGCAAAAGTGTTACTGGGTTTTTCCGAATTATCAGTAGCAGCACAGAGTCTGGTGATGTGTCCGGTAACGGCAATTCGCCCCCTTTTACGTGGGACCTAAAAATTTATGACGAAATGTAGGTGTAATAGGTGTAATATTACACCTCTGCCTACCCTTTCGGGGATACAGGCGTGAGTCTATACTATTGCCAATTGCCTTTTTCTGTAAATATTCTTTACCATCAGTGGTGAATTTCTTTTAGATCTCTTTGAGCCTAAATAGTTTCCATCATCCATATAACTTATGTGTAACGTTATATAGATAAGTATTCATAATTAGTGTTTGGTTTCACACGTCACAGTAAGGGTTGGAGATAAAGTA
Source organism: Euclidia mi (assembly GCA_944739405.2). Classification (NCBI taxonomy): domain Eukaryota; kingdom Metazoa; phylum Arthropoda; class Insecta; order Lepidoptera; family Erebidae; genus Euclidia; species Euclidia mi. The sequence goes on along the minus strand of OX123186.2, from coordinate 60,284,319 downwards.
TTTTCATATACTTTATTTGTATATACAAAAGTATAAAGTATAATTGGCAAGAATAAAGTAGGTTACGTTATTATAAAGTATGGTTGACAACCCTAATAGAACGACCACATACAAGTAGCAAGTTGCAACCCGCGGCCGGCCGGCGGCCTACCCGGGCGGCCATGCCGGCGGCTCATTCGTGCGGCCAGGCCGGCGGCTTTGTGTGCCGCCGGGCGCACGCGGCTCGGCCGGCGGTGGCATAGCTGCCGGCCAGGCCGCCTGCCATCTCGCCGGCACTGTGTGTAGCAGCCATTATTTTTGTGTTTAAGAAAATGTGAGTGTTTAATTGTCAATACAATACTACCAACCAAAGCTCCACTAGTAGCAACTAGTGGAGCTTTGGTTGTGTGGAGTATTGTTTATGACTAGATATTTTGGGCTAGTGTGAGATGAGACAAAATTGACAAAAAAAATAAGAAAAATGTAATATCTTGCTTTCAAAATGGAGGTAAAATTATAGGGAGACTTGCATATAACACTGAGACCGTTTAGTCGCATAATGCCTATTTCGTTAAATGGTACCCGAGTCTCAAAAGAGCTAATTCGCAAAAGAGCTTATTCGCTAAACCCTTATTCTCAGAAAGGAATAATTCGCAAAATACCTAATTCTTTATCAAAAATATAAAAATGGACACTGGTCCATGGCGTGCTGGCCTGGGTTTACGCGAATTTTCAACATTGAAATTACACTACTGTTTACTAATATGGGCGGATACGGACGAAATTTTATTTCAATCGGCCAGTTTTATCAAAAAGTTTAACTAGAGTCTAAATTTGAAATTCCTTTAAGATTTTTACTAAAGCAACATATTAATTGGCGCATCTTGATCATTTGCAATTAGGTATAAAACAGAAATAAATTCCGACCCTCTGAGAAACGCGGGTGGTAGAATTTCTCTCAAACGTTGCCTTTTTATGAAATTGCTTTTAACACCAAATCAAAAAACCATAATGATTACGGCCAAGAGGAAAAATAAGGGAAACAGTTTTAAAGGACCCTTTTAAAAATATTCTATGGCTTTCCTTTTTTGCACTTAATTTGATTTACGGTTTGGCACTTAATATAAATAGAGATACTGTGAGATACACATGTACGGCTAGTTTCATATTACGAGCTCATTTCTAGTGCACTAGTGTAGTGACAAATAGTGTGAGATCCCACTTCGAGAGGTTTTAAGAAATTAAGTACGTATTACGATTTTGCAAGGTTTCATGCAAAAAATAATAGAAAAAAAAACAATTACGTCGACATTTTTATTATGTTATAAAATGTATTGTTAGGGAATCTGACTGCTAAACCGGAAGCATTGAAATCTTTGTGAGATGAACACGATAATTTGTTATATGTCTGGTTTTATTCAAAATATAGGTATTTAATAAGATATCAGTATTTTTCTTAATAATTGGGCTTAAAAAATGCGATCAAATGACGTCTTAGGCTGTTCTTCATCGTCCTAGTGTTATCCCAGTTGCATCGACTGCTTTCACGTTGGAGTCTGATATCTCTGCTTTTTGGTTTTATCATAACAGGTACGACAGAATGTTAAGCATTTCTGCAAAGCCACTTCCGTTTGACCTCGGCAACCCAAAGGAAATAGCAAAATTCCATGGCTAAGACAAGCTAGTTAGTATATTCAAGAGTACTGACCCCCTATAAAGGTTGTCAAAGATCTTCATGAAAGCCGGGACCGGAGAAATACGAGCTTTCCGAAACCGGGGCAAGTGATAATTTACAATTTGGTCTTAGAATATTGTTAAAAAAACGGAGGCGTAAATATTTTAAACTGTAAGCGACCATTCCATAGAAGCCCACTATAAATAAGTCAGACCTGAAGTCAAACATGATCCCGAAATCGCATTACATCCGTATGTCGATCAGAAATGACAGGGCAGGCTGAACGATACGCGGCATACATATTATTTTTAATTTTCTCTTAATCGGCTGTCTGTTAAACAATGCCAGCTGAACGATCTGTCTGTCATTGCATAACATGATGTGTAAATTGTATTAAAATAAAAGTTCAACTTGCGTTCTTATAATTGTATATAATCTTATTTATAGCCGAGCTACACGATAGATGATTTGACAATGACACGCTGGTGATACCGAAAATGGCGTATGGAAGTAATTCGGCATCGTTTCCCCTCTTTTCATATATCAGTGTGTGGCATAGTAAGCCAATCTCCGATTGACTCAGTGTTACTATGAAGCAAATTAGCTGAGGCTTAAGTCAAACACTGTAAAGGAAGGAAGTAAATATACTTTTGGGGTAGGGGGTGGCTTGAGCCTCTTAGCCAAACACTCAGACCCGAAACTACAATTTATGGATCACACAAATTGTTGTTTCTTATAGGAACCGAAGCCGCAGTAGTAAACGGTTAGGCTTGAACCATTACGCCAGTCTACATAAAATCAGAAAATCAAAAATGTTTTATTACATACTTTTTATTATCCTTTAATCTAACAGCATCAAAAACTTAGCAGACTTATTTACAAATATTGTACCAATCATTATTTTTAAGAAACGGGTATGTGAAAACTATTTTAATAAAATTGATGAAACCACAGATAGAAGCTCGTTTTATCCATAGAAGTCGTCGAAAGTCGTTCAATAAAATTGAAAATAAATAAATGAAAACTAGACAAGCGTCTGCGTGACCAGCCAAGTTCGAAGAAAAAGAACCTGGCAGAGCAGCACCGTGTGTTGCCTAGGTTAGACTTCGCCAGTTTAAGCCAAATAAACAAATTTTCGAAAAGCTATACACCACTATTTTTTAATTACTACAAAAACTTTAAGGACAGATTAGCGAAGATATTATTATCATATATGTGACGTAAGAATTTCATAATATCAATAAAGAGCAAAGTTATTATCATTTGTTTATTGTAGAAAATCTCACTTAAATCATAGTCATATTTTCAATCCATTCACTAATTCATTGATAATATTCCATCCTGCTCATTCGCATTCTCTCTGTCGCACTTATGATGTAGGTAGCCATAGAAAATAAAATGAAGGAAAATAATAAATGTGGGTAGTTATTTTTTAATTTTGTTAATTCTACCCTCTCCTTCATACTTCATTCGGGCTTAGGACCGGTAAAATTTATCACTTAACAAGTAATTAAATACGAAGGTATGTAATTAGAAAGCAAACAAATATCAAAATAAAAGATGGTGTTCTGGACTAAAAGAAAAGAGTAATTTTGGCGTATTTATGAAGTTAGAATCATCTGCTATTTACAAATTATTTTATCATCATCATGTCAGCCTAGAGACGTCCACTGTTGGACATAGGCCTTCTTCAAGGTTTGTGGAGAACACAGACCGATTTTGAGCCGCCCGCATCAAATAATTATTTACTTAAGTACGTATTATTTACTAAACTTACAAGTATTTCCATTGTCCTTCGAAATGTCCACCACCGTTGTCAAAAGCATCCAATATGCACTGTTTTAATTGTTTGACACTGACCCGGTCACTTTTGTACACTCACAATACGATGTCCATGGGTACACAGCTGCATTCGCAATTTTTCCACTCAAAAAGTACGCACGAAGCATAGCTACATACTCCCGTGATATGAACTGATATGATAGGCCATCGCGTCGGGCAAACGTAGACAAACAATTATCTTTTGCAACGAAATTAGATACGCTCACTTTAGTTAACAATTTAGTACTGTTTGTCGCATCGTTGGGGCGTGGCGCAGGCGCAGAGGGGCGGGGGGGGGGGGGTCAATTTATCAATGGTTAATTTTACTATGATAGTACACTGGTCGGTCATAGTATTAGTATTGCATTTACCAATTATCACGTATTTTTGTGGACAGTTTTGAGACAGTTTTGGGACTTAGTGTTTTTATTTTTCAACTACATAAATATGATCAGTTAAAGATACTTAGTGCCCTGTTAAATTTTTTGTACTAATTAAAAAATAGTGGTGTATATGTACCTACTTATTATATCAACCAAACAATATAAGTACAGTACCTATCAAAAATGAGGAAGTACGCTAACTTACGTCTTCATCACGAAGATAAGTTGATCAGTCAAATATTTTAACCAGTGATCGGATAATCGGATGCATATTCACCTAAAGTTCATTTTTGGCTAGGATATTATGGAAGCGGCTTCTTAAAACATATTTTTTTAAACATAAATCCCGGGATTCCAGAAAATTCTGGAATGCGAAAATACTCTGTAACATGGTGAGGAAACGAAGTCTTTAACATGTGGTTTTTATTTAAAAGAAATCTGGTCTCCGGGATTACATAATTAATAATGTATATTTACTTGAAGTTAATTTTATGCTCCCCATCAATTTGTGAGTATGTTCAGTGTAAGAGGAATTGTAGGCAGTGGGTGTTAATTAAAAATATGTATCCTAAACTTTCAACTTAGTCGTTGAATACGATACTGTCCGTCAGACTCAGTTGAGCGCGGGAGTTCGTTGGTGATGCTGTTGTAAGTTAATAATTATTAAGAGATTGAATGGTTTTTCTTTGTAATTCTTATTTATTATTCGTTTGAGATAAATGTTTTGAAAATTGAAGAAAATTAAGGGGATTTTATTATTTTTAGAGCCTTTTTTGGTACAAAAGTTAAAATAAGTATATATACCTACATATCTCCGATTTGATTCTATAATAAAAACACTAAATTTGTCGATTCCGAAATCCCGGGATTTTGTCGATATAAAAGTGTATTCCATATTAGCCAACACCTTACAATAAGTAAATATACCCACACCCGATTTGATTCTATAGTGAAAAAAATGAAATTTGTCGATGCCGAAATCCCGGGATTTTTCAATATAAAAGTGTATTCCATATAAGCCAACACATTAAAATATGTAAATATTGGGTATATTTACATATTTTAATGTGTTGGCTTATATGGAATACACTTTTATATTGAAAAATCCCGGGATTTCGGCATCGACAAATTTCGTTTTTTTTTCACTAAATATTTTAATCTGTAAGCGACCATTCCATAGAAGCCCACTATAAACAAGTCAGACCTGAAGTCAAACATGATCCCGAAATCGCATTACATCCGTATGTCGATCAGAAATGACAGGGCAGGCTGAACGATACGCGGCATACATATTATTTTTTATTTTCTCTTAATCGGCTGTCTGTTAAACAATGCCAGCTGAAGGATCTGTCTGTCATTGCATAACATGATGTGTAAGTTGTATTAAAATAAAAGTTCTACTTGCGTTCTTATAATTATATATAATCTTATTTATAGCCGAGCTACACGATAGATAATTTGACAATGACACGCTGGTGATACCGAAAATGGCGTATGGAAGTAATTCGGCATCGTTTCCCCTCTTTTCATATATCAGTGTGTGGCATAGTAAGCCAATCTCCGATTGACTCAGTGTTACTGTGAAGCAAATTAGCTGAGGCTTAAGTCAAACACTGTAAAGGAAGGAAGTAAATATACTTTTGGGGTAGGGGGTGGCTTGAGCCTCTTAGCCAAACACTCAGACTCGAAACTACAATTTATGGATCACACAAATTGTTGTTTCTTATAGGAACCGAAGCCACAGTAGTGAACGGTTAGGCTTGAACCATTACGCCAGTCGACATAAAATCAGAAAATCAAAAATGTTTTATTACATACTTTTTATTATCCTTTAATCTAACAGCATCAAAAACGTAGCAGACTTATTTACAAATATTGTACCAATCATTGTTTTTAGGAAACGGGTATGTGAAAACGATTTTAATAAAATGGATGAAACCACAGATAGAAGCTCGTTTTATCCATGGAAGTCGTCGAAAGTCGCGTCCTACACTACGTTTGCCAAGGCGCGGTCTCCACTCTAGAACACGACTACTCCAACGGTTATCGGTTCTGCGACAAATGTGACCAGCCCACTGCCACTTCAACGTGCTAATTCTCGGAGCTATGTCGATTACCTTGGTTCTCTGTCGGATCACTTCATTACGAATTCGATGCTTCAGAGAAACTCGAAGCATAGCCCTCTCCATAGCTTGCTGAGCGACCTTAAATTGGTGGACTAGTCGCACCGTCAGTGTCCACGGCTCGGCACCGTAAGTCATAACGGGTAGGACGCACTCTTTGAAGACTTTTGTCTTAAGGCTTTGCGGTAGGGATGACGAAAAGACTAGAGGGAGTTTCCTATATGCTGCCCAGCCGAGCTGTATTTTTCTACAAGCCTCCCTCTCGAAGTAGTTTCTACCCAGCTGCAGGTTTGCCCAAGGTAGACGTACTCCTGATCAATTTCGAGAGGGACCCCATTTAGGATAATCGGTTCTGGAGAGACATGTTCATTGAACATTATCTTGGTTTTATCCAAGTTCATCTGGAGACCGATGCGAGCAGAAGAATCAGCCAGGCTGCTCAGCATATACTGCAAGTCTTGCACGGTTTCAGCCACGATAACGATATCGTCTGCAAATCTTAAGTGTGAGAGGTACTCGCCATTTATGTTAATACCGCGTCCTTTCCAGTGCAGCGTCTTTAACATATCCTCCATTGTATTTGCGAACAATTTGGGGGAGATAATTGCCTCAAACCTCGATGCAAGTGGATAGGTTCAGACTGCTGGTTCTGTACTTGGACGGTCATAGTCGCAGCGTCATACAGACCTCTCAGCACTTAGACATATCGCCAATCGATTTGGCACCGTTGCAAAGACTCCGGAACAGACCAGGTTTCAACGGAGTCAAAGGCCTTCTCATAGTTTACAACCGCTAAGCACAGGGGATGATTATACTCCTCTGTCTTCTGTATAATCTGCCGCACTGTGTGGATGTGGTCTATGGTGCCGTATCCTCCTAAAACCGGCCTGTTCGGGCGACTGTAACTCGTTAAGTATACGAGCGAGACGGTTCGTGATGACCCTGGAAAACAGCTTATAGACTGGCTCCAGAGCGAGATAGGTCGATAGTTCCTCAAAAGAGTTTTGTCTTCCTTTTTGAAGAACAAAACGACAATGTTCTTGCTCCACGCCCTTAGAGTTCTCCCCGAGAACAGGATAGAATTAAATATGCGTTGGAGCTGCACCAGTATAGGTTTTCCACCTGCACTTAGCAGCTCCGTCGTAATTCCATCTTCCCCGGGGGCTTTTCCATTTTTAAGCTACCTCAGGGCCACCACGATTTCATCTTGGCTGACGTCTGGCAACTCTTCTGTGAAGTGGCGGGTTAAAGTGGCTCTTGGATCCTCGGAGTCGGGTTGGGGACTAGACGCTTTCCAGGTGTAGAGGTTGCCGTAGAAACCTACTACTTTCTCCTTATTACATTTTCATCATACAACCCTTCGCAGTCCACTGCTAGACATAAGCCTCTCCTATTCTGCTAATTTGTGTCACAATAGCATTGTGAATCAACAGGTTTTGGCCTACTATGCGGTGTTGGCCAGACGGGTCGGTGTAGCATTTGATCTGAAAGCATTCTGTTTGAGCACAGTGCTCGACACGTTTCTCATACTTGCATGTGCAAAAAGACGATCAATTTAGCAATCGTGTGTGTAGAGCAGCTATTATTTTTGATAGGTACATCACATTATAACCATCAAAAGGAAAGCTGCAGTACAGTGACGCATCTAATTATTACCTATACATGTGATAAAGCTAGTACTTTAACAAAACCGCATTATAGATCCATTATCACTATAACAATGTTAAATTAAAAAGTTGAGGATATAGTAAACTTTAATACGTACCTGTAGACTTAAGTATGAGTCTCTCTGAGATACTATCCTTTTTTCTTTGCCAGTAAGAAGATAAATAGACAGTGATATTTGATTTGCAACGGAATACCAGTACTCTTCTTATATCCCATATATTGAGAAGACCAGTAATCAGAAAGTTTCGATCCTTATCATTAAATTCTCACATTTAACCGTACGTTTAATAATAAAAGGGTGCATTGGGTTCCCACCAAGAACTTAGGGTCCCAAGCCAACCTCACCTGCAAGTGGTGCACCTGCCGATCAACGGACGAGGATCTGGCAAACAAAATGTCCCAATAAGCGGCAATAGGCTCGCCACCTATTACGTGGGATCAAAACACTGGCGAAAAGTGGGCGTTTAATATGCCTCTGCCTACCCCTTCGGGGAAACAGGCGTGAGTCTATGTATGTATGTATGTTTAATAATTTTATTGTAATTTACTTCATATGTACGTTTACTGCCGGGAATGTCGAGAGGCAATTAGCACAATGTTTGTTGATCACTTTAATGGTTCTGTCGGTTTTTCATATTAGTTCATTTCACACTAGATCAAATGAAGGGGCACTAAGCATATAAGCGTATATGATGCGCTCTATACCTAACTTATATCACGTCAATCTGTAAGCAGTTCATTGAAGCATGTTATTCGTCTTTAATTATAATATTAAGGCAGCCATGTCCTGGTGGAGAGACAAGCAGACTGCTAAGTAGAGGGTCTCAGACTCAAATCCACGTCTGGCATGTGGCAGTCTGACTCTTCAAAGTTACGTGCATGTATATTAATTTATAAGCGACGTAATGTATCTTCTACATAAGTGTAATTTGTTGTGCCCGGTTAGGATCGAGTCCTTATTACGAGTTAAGAACATTATAGTAATTTTGAGAATGGACGGGGCTTTTCCTTACTCCAACTCAAAATCTTTTAAACGGATTGATGGTCCGTTGCAGCCAAATTATGTTAATATATAAAATCCTTGCGCTACTGACTGACTGACAGACACGCTACAGCCGAAACTACTGGGCGTAAGAAGCTGAAATTTGGCATGTATGTTCCTTGGGGACCGTAGGGGTGCACTAAGGAGGGATTTCCCGAAATTCCCACGGGATCGGCCAAAACGGGAATTTCGAAAATATATGCGTGCGAAGCCGCTGGCGTCGACTAGTCTTATACAAAAATATAGCACATACGCTACCTTCTGTCGCGATAACCAACATCCACAAAGGCGAAGCCATGGCCAGAATCTATTCCCTTCCGATTCACCTGTTCTCATATAACACGAGTAGCAAATTAATTCTTCTCAAACTAAAACATCATCTCTGTCAGATAGTACTGTAAGTCCAATTAGGAAAGTATTAAATAAATTACCAAGTATCTAAACCTAAAACTGTTATGCTCGCTTTCAAACGCGACACGATGGTATTCTTAAGACATTAGACTCTCAAAGAAACTTCAAGGCTCTCTGAGTCTGCTCGAACAAATTAATTCTTCCTGTATTGTCGTTGGAAACTGCGTACTAAATAAAATATAAATAAGTATTTAGTAGGATATATTATATTATTATTTAGAGTTACATTACAATACAAGAATAGGGTCGCCTTCATTCATACATGAAATTTATTTTAAGATGAGTATAAGGCTGAATAGATGCTTTGTAATTTTATATTTACTTGTCTGTCTGTCCATGTGTCTAATGGTTTAAAATGTACAGCTGTTTGTGTGCCAAATAAAAAATATACTCCCAATAAATCTTGTTTTTGCGAATTATTGAACAAAATATCGCATATCCATCGATATCGATTAACTAATTCAATTTATTGTATTTATATATGTCGTGGATTGATGGCGCTTTGATGCAACAGTCAGCGCCATCTAGTAACAAGCTTCGTAAACCATCAATATCGTAAACGGAAACGCAAGCGCGCACTACCGCTTGGACACGATCGTCGGTAGAGGGGATGCCGGGAAGACTGGTGGCGGGGCGACCGAGTGCGCACACTCTAGTTCGGACAGTCTTGGCGAACGCTCAGTACCAACGCACGTGTTTGTTTCTAGTTTCAAGTTGTTAAGTAAAATTATAATAAAGCTATTTTGATTGAAGCTTTATCTTTTGCTCGAGTACCCACAACAGTGCCCGCATTATCTGGAAACTATGTCGGATCGTGAAGAAGACCCGATGCTTCGCAACTCGGCCACCCACGACGCGACATCAGAACTGGGATGCACTCGAGCTGAAGAACCCGAAGAAATATCGCATAATCAAGCTATGACGTCACGGTGCGACGAGAATCTACTTCGTACGCTGCTGGCTGCTCAAAATCAGAATATGATGTCCTTGATAGAAGCCATCAAGGGGCCGACAGGTACCAAGCATATTTCTTTGCCTGAATTTGACCCGGATAAGCCGGACGTGGACGCACGTGCTTGGTGTACAACAGCGGACCTGTGCTTATCGGAAGTACCGCTTATTGGCAGTGCTCTAATCATCACCTTAAGCAAGGCTATGAAAGGCAGAGCATCACGTTGGCTGGCGCAAGTATCGTTCGCGGGTATGACATGGTGTGACTTCAAAAGCCTGTTTTTATCCCGTTACGATTGCGTTGACACACCAGCTGCAACTCTTGTCAAAATGACAAGTAGCAAGCCAAAAGAAGATGAGTGTTATGCTGCGTATGCCGCCCGATTGTTGTCTACCCTCACATCACGCTGGCAAAACTTGAGCCTTGAGCAGATAGCCATATCTACTGTGCTTGCTCATATGGCGCAATTTGATGGGCGCATACAGAGGTTGGCATTTACTACCGACGTAAACAACAGAAACAAGTTGCAGTGTGAACTTCAAGCGTTCTCATTTTTGAAGAGGAAAGCTTCGATGAGGAACTCAACCGACACCGGTCCCGAGTTCAAGCGATCGAAGTTCCAATCAACATCGCTGAAATGTCACAACTGCGGCAAAGTAGGTCACCGAGCGGCAGACTGTCGATCAAGAAGTGAGGCGAAAGGCAAGGCATCCAATGCCTCCACTTCGTCATCAAGTTCTGCAGGACAAAAGCCGCGTTCGGACATCATCTGTTTCCGGTGCGGCAACGCCGGACATTTTGCTACGAAGTGCCCACGTAGCAATGAAGGCACCGGCATGGCAAGCGGCTCAAGCGGGGCAGCACCTGCAGCAGCGGCGAGCAGCGAGCGACGTGTTGAAGTTTGCTACGTCAGTAATCCTAGTGGCACGCTGATGAATGCTGGTGAGTCATATCCATTTTATTACGATTCTGGCGCCGAGTGCTCTCTCATTAAAGATCGTGTTGCGTCTAAGTTTAGTGGCAAGAGTGTAAATAACATGGTAAAATTAACTGGTATCGGTCAAGGTAGTGTGCATAGTACCCTACAAATTTTATCTGAGGTTATGATTAATGATCTGCGGTTAGAGATCTTATTTCATGTTGTACCGGACAGTTGTCTTAAAAATGATATTTTAATCGGCCGTGAGATTTTAGATCAGGGATTTAACGTTAGTATGACGTCTAATAGCGTTGTTTTGTGTAGGTCTAAGGTTGTTAGGTTATGTGATGTTTCAAATAACCTCAAAAATGATTCCACTTGTCGTGTTGATTTCGATCAGGTTGATACCGACATTCCGCCAGAATATCGTGCTCAATTAATTAACCTTTTGTCAGTATATTCATCATCGTTTTCTACTGGTGTTTCTAGATCCAGGGTAACAACGGGACAGTTGCAAATTAGACTCATAGATCCTAGTCGTACGGTAAATCGTCGTCCATACAGGCTTATTGCGAGTGAACGCGAAGTTGTTACGGCTAAAGTTCGTGAATTAGAAGAAGCTGGTATTATTAGGCCAAGTTGTTCACCTTTTTCTAGCCCAGTGTTGCTTGTCAAGAAGAAAGATGGTTCAGATCGCATGTGTGTCGACTACAGAGAACTGAACGACAACACTGTATCGGATAGGTTTCCACTGCCATTGATAGAGGATCTTGTATCTAGGCTAGGTGGTGCTATATGGTTCACGTGTCTCGATATGTTATCAGGGTATCATCAAATTCCAGTGCACCCTGAATCAATAGAGCGCACTGCGTTCGTCACGCCAGACGGTCAGTGGGAATATTTGACTATGCCGTTTGGTTTGAAGAATGCTAGCTCAGTTTATCAGCGTGCAGTGATGAAAGCACTAGGTGATCTGGCTCATAGCTATGCTGTTACATACGTCGACGATATTTTAGTGATAGGATCATGTGTTCAGGAGAGTTTAGTTCGTCTTCGAACTGTGCTCGATAAATTGACAAAAGCCGGTTTTTCCCTGAATTTTAGTAAGTGTTCGTTTCTTAAGCGACGGGTTGAATATTTAGGCTTTGTTGTAGAGGACGGCCAGATCAGACCCAACCCTAATAAAATAGTTGCTTTATCGAGACTTCCCCCACCTGCAACCGTCACTCAACTGAGACAGTTCATAGGACTGGCCACTTATTTTAGACAATTTGTGCCACGGTTCTCAAAAACGATGGCTCCTCTATTTCGTTTAACAAGTGGCAAGAATAAGTCCATTTGTTGGGAACCGAGTCATGAGGCCATTCGTCAGAAAATAATATCTTACTTAACCAGTGAGCCAGTTCTAACAATTTTTAACCCTGCTCATCCAATCGAGTTACATACCGATGCTAGTGCTGAAGGATATGGTGCCATTTTTATTCAAAAGATTAATGGCAAACAACATGTAGTTGCTTACTATAGTCGTCGCACGTCCCCAACAGAGTCAAAGTTTCATTCATTTGAATTAGAAACGTTAGCAGTCCTTAATGCCATAAAATATTTTCGACATTATTTGCTAGGGCGCAAGTTTACCGTTGTGACAGATTGCAGTTCTGTTAAAGCATCTAAAAATAAAACTGACTTGTCTCCACGAGTTCATCGTTGGTGGGCCTACATGCAGTCGTTTGAGTTTGAGATTGTTCACCGTCAAGGCAGTAGGATGACCCATGTAGACTTCCTTTCTAGAAATCCTCTGCCTGCCTCTAAAGGAGCCTTCACATGTGTAGAACAAAAGCGAGTTGATTTAGCTGAGCTTTCTAGTAACTGGTTGCAAGCTGAGCAGGAAAAGGACGAAGAGATTAGCAAGATTGTATCTGATCTTCGTAATGAAGTTTTTCCTGAGGAAACTCGCAAAACTTACGAAATTCGTAAGCATATTTTGTACCGTAAGATTCAACGCAATGGTCGCACTCGATGTCTTCCCATTGTTCCAAGATCACTTAGATGGTCAGTGATTAATAATGTCCACGAGTCCGTCATGCATTTAGGATGGGAGAAAACCCTTGAAAAGATTTACGAGAACTATTGGTTTGAAGGAATGTCGAAATATGTGAGGAAATTCGTTGACAACTGTATCACTTGTAAAGTATCAAAACCCCACACTGGTAAAGTTCAAGCCGAACTTCACCTAATTCCCAAGTTCAATATTCCATGGCACACAATTCATATTGACGCCTCTGGCAAACTGTCTGGGAAAAACGACATCAAAGAGTACGTGTTTGTCATAATAGATGCTTTCACCAAATTTGTTCTACTCCGTCATTCGCTTAACATCGACACTAATAGTAGTATTTGTGCTATTAAGTTCTGTATTGCATTGTTTGGCACACCGAAACGCATAGTAGCTGATCAAGGTCGTTGTTTCGCTAGTAAAGAATTTTCTAGTTTTTGTTCTTCTAACAACATAGAGTTGCACTTGATAGCTACTGGAGGCAGCCGCGCTAACGGTCAGGTAGAAAGGGTAATGAGTACCCTCAAGAGTATGTTGACAGCTGTAGAGACTAGTCGTGATCGCTCTTGGCAGGATGCGTTAGGAGAGGTTCAATTGGCCATAAACTCTACTATTAATAGGGTAACTAAATCTAGCCCTCTCGAATTGATGATTGGAAGAGTAGCACGACCACTTGGTTTAGTAACCGCTGATGAGAATGTGACTGACATTAATCTAGATGAGATTAGAGAGCACGCGACGCAGAATATTACGAAAAATGCTAATTACGATAAAAATCGATTTGACCAAAGTAAGGCTCAGGTTTCTAAGTTAGCTGTTAATTATTATGTTCTAATAGAAAATGAAGAAAGGAATCAAACAAAATTAGATCCTAAATTTAAAGGTCCTTTTAAGATAATTGAGGTGTTAGATGGAGATAGATACATACTCAAGGCGCTTAACTCTAATCGAACATACAAATACCCCCATGATCGCGTGAGAAAGATCCCCGATCACCAAGTTCCTAGAGAATTAGATGTCATAGTTGATGACAGTGGTAGTGAAACCAAATCTGATCAAGAATAGCTTGTATACTCATACTCAGAATTGTAGACCGCACCTCATTACTGACATGTGGCGATGGGTCTGGACCGCACCTCATGAGTAACATGTGGCGATGGGTCTGGACCGCACCTCATGGGTAACATGTGGCGATGGGTCTGTAAGGAATCGTCGGTGCGATTTCTGTCTGTGTTGGTGCACAGAGCGCTTATGTGTTGTAGCACATATTGCGTAAGAGTTTTTTTGAGAATCGTTGGTGCGATTCTTGTCTGTGTTGGAGCACAGAGCCCCTCATGTGTTGTAGCATATGTGGTGGCAGATTGTTAAGAATCGTTGGTGCGATTCTGATTTGTGTTTGTGCACAGATCACAAAAAGAGTTGAGTATGCATTGCTTAACAGTTATCGTAAAGAGTAATAGAACTGTTGGAATAACGTTCTTTAGTAGTTTAACTTGTTGATCGGATCTTTTCCAAAGAATGATGTGTTGCAGGAAGCACTGTGTATGTATCCTCAATGACGAGGAATTGTAAATCATAGGAGTTGATTGGTGTACTTAGATTAAGATGAAATAAAGTACCAATGAGAATCAGATTCCTTTGTTTTATTGGCAGGATAGCCGAGCTTGACTACTCTCAGAGTATATTTTGTCCACAGGAATTACACCCGAGGACGGGTGCTAGTCAGTGATGGCCGTGTCGTGGATTGATGGCGCTTTGATGCAACAGTCAGCGCCATCTAGTAACAAGCTTCGTAAACCATCAACATCGTAAACGGAAACGCAAGCGCGCACTACCGCTTGGACACGATCGTCGGTAGAGGGGATGCCGGGAAGACTGGTGGCGGGGCGACCGAGTGCGCACACTCTAGTTCGGACAGTCTTATCGAACGCTCAGTACCAACGCACGTGTTTGTTTCTAGTTTCAAGTTGTTAAGTAAAATTATAATAAAGCTATTTTGATTGAAGCTTTATCTTTTGCTCGAGTACCCACAACAGTGCCCGCATTATCTGGAAACTATGTCGGATCGTGAAGAAGACCCGATGCTTCGCAACTCAGCCACCCAAGACGCGACATATATATGTACCTTTTTGAGAGAAAAAAAAAGAAAAAAAAATATTTCGCTTACGCCACACAAGTCGAGTTTACAGCGGACAATCTCTTTTTCAAGGACGTTAAGCTTTCCTGGCTGCAGTAATCCACGCACGTTCCAAGTGCCTATCGTTTGGATTTGGCGCATCTTAACGATAGTTCCAGTAGTAGGTATTCCATGTGCCGCCTGTTTTCCTACACTCACATGGCCGGTAGCATCTTTCCCACCGTCTGCCTCGGTCACAGTACGGCGCCGGTTGCTAAGCGGATCGCATGGCCACTTATCAATCTCTGTTGGAACTAACATGACGACTTTCTTGGGAATGTAGTGCAGTGGTTTCCCGTTGCCTTCTGCACAAGACCTTTTAGAGATTATTCAGATCTCAAGGCTGCTACAACCAACCTCTTCTGATTAGTTTTCTAGTCGGGTGTATGGTTATACCGCCATTGCTCGGCCTCCAGAGCATCGTCCGTTGTCTAGCAAGGAGCACCGCGCTATCCCAAGAGCTGACGCCACTGGCTATTCTGAAAAGAACTACCAGCGCGGGCAGGTGAGGTTGACAATGGGGCCGGATAGATGTTATGCTCCGTTCTCCCGTTGCTCCCCTCCAAACAGATATAATACAGATAAAATAACTTACAACTAAACCATACACAATCCAAAGACAGTTTCCATAACGTTGACTTCAGTCTTGTGTTACTGTAACTTACACAGATTATACAGGCCATAAAAATGGCCTGTTCTGCTTCCGATCTTGCAGAATAAATAATCTAGAGATCATCCTAACAAATACGACAACGGTAGCCTAGTGGAAAGAGTATCAGATTGTTACACAGACTGTCTCAAATTCAAACCACACCACTGATTTTTTGAAGTTATATGTGAGCAGGTAAACAATGTTTTTTAAATGTTCTCGGGAGACAAACATGTCAAAATCTAATACAGTCTACTATCATGGTGGCAACACCCAGGCATGAAATACCTACTAGTTTATGTTGGTCTCGTACAAAGTGTTGTCTCGTGTGTGTATCGCAGTCGGCTCAGTATGGGAGACGTTTAAAAAAATATAGCACACTCACGAGTCAGGTTTTGATACTAAATATTCTTCTTCTCTTAGATCGAAGAAAAAAGCTTTTTAAACATCGAACTGCGGCTGAATTGTTGGGCTCAGCTTCGTTTGCGTCATATTAAAAAAAGCTGTAAAAGTCTCGCAGTGCTATAAGTACCACTCTACCGCAGTGATATTTATGATATTTTGCACAAAGGAAGACCAGGCCTTTGATTTTATACGTATCTATTGTCATATGTTCAATTATATGCATGTGTAGAAGTGATAGCTTAGAGAAACTTAGGGTTTTGAGTACAATCCCACGAAGCGTAGCACTGAATTTTCGAAGTTTAATTGTACTTGATAAGCGCTGAACGATAACATCGTGAGAAATCTTGTAGGTACGTATAAGAGTTCTCCATCATATATACGAAAAATAAGTGATGTCTGCAATTCCAAACTTAGCCAACGTGGTGGCCAAACCTATAGTCAACTTCGTGAGTGTGAGAAGACGTCTGTGCCCAGCAGTGGGACAAAAAGGCTGATGACGATATCTACCGTCAAACAGGATTTACCGGATTTACACTCGCAGTATCTGAAGCAAACATTGCAGCTGACATAACTATATTTTATTGCCTGATTAGCATGAAAGCTAAGTGATTGAATATTAATTAGTGTGCAATTGATATCCATGCAATTACTGCCCAGCTTACGTAGACTAAGTCAGTAATTATGTGAAAGTCCGATTGACGCGTGATAATAATAATTAATTATACGGTCGTTTTCATGAAATAGCTGGAAACCAGAATATAAATGTTACCTAGTTCCTTATACGTTTTCTAGGAAAATCAACGGCCTAACATGTCAATACGCACAAATTATACTTAAAATATAGTCCGTAGTCCGTAAATAGGTTGCGTTATAAATTCATTGGTTTTAACGTACTAAATGAATATGATTCAATATTTCACTTGAACGTTGAATTCATTTGAAGTGAAGACGCTCTATACAACTCTTTCAATAAGCCAAGTTACCCGCTGCCCAGGGCTCCTATTTTAAGTGTAACAGGGTTATATGAAAACCTGACATCTACATATATATATAAAGTTCCTGCCTTACTGATTGATTGACAGACAACTCACAGCAAAAAGTACAGGGCGCAAGAATCCGGCAAGAAAGATCGGGCAGAAACAAATAATGTGCGGGCGTAGCTGCGGGCATCCTCTAGTTACCAACAAATCAATATTTCATCTTTTTCACAGGGGCACTCTTTTAAATCAATAGCCTTAAGAATAAGCGCGCCAGTTAAATACATGTTTTATTTAATGCTACGGCTGAGTATCATATATTTCGGCGCCATGGCACCATCATCAGGACACCCCCAGAGGATCCACAAATGAAACCACACAATTAACTTAAAACTGCATTATATTTTGGGAAGAAACCTCACGATACCAAAGTCCGATCAAAAGTGTCATGGCCGCCCGCCGTCGCATCAGCTTACCCGGTATCAAAACATTATACATTTAATTGCAAGATTTATATTATCGTATGTATGAACTTTCAATTAATCTTTATAATTAAGAAACAATATAGAATTCCAGTTACTTTAGCTAAAGCGTCGAAATACGTCTTGATAAATTTAATTAGTTATAATATTAATTACCAAAATGTGTTGGCGGGCGACTAACTATTTAAAGACAATATAAACCAATACAGCGTCAAGAAATATATGTAAATACAGAAATGTAACACAATTTATATAATATTAATTACAAGCAAATGCAATTAATATTTTACTGGTTATTTAGTAAAATTACATTAAAATAATATTAATTTCCGGGTTAGTTATCATTTAGCCATCTAGATGGCTCTGCTCTACGTTTATGCTTTAACAAACCATCTCAGTGCGCCCATACGGCCATACTGACAACAAGCGCGCTCTCTGCGCTTGCAAAATTACAAATTATAAAGCTTTTATGACTCTACATTCAGGTGGGTAATTGATAAATTACTGGTGTGCTTCTTTAAGATGTGTAGTTATAATCTTAACCAGTCACATGCTAGAGCAAGCACCAAGTTACTATCACAATATAATCTTATCCAGTCACATCATGCTAGAGCAAGCAACAAGTTATTATCACAATAACAACCTCATACAATGACAATACAAAAATGAATTACAGGTTGTACAAAAGTATAGAATAAACGAAAAAGTAAACAGTTTAGACATCATCACACAGTTATTATCAGTGAACTGTTATCAGCAGACAGTTACTGGCAGTTACCAATGTGGTATCAGTAAACAATACAAAATCAGCAATAGTTCTCTAGATTTAAACAGTAAACTTCCAAGTTAATATAGTGATCACAATAAACAAATAAAGTATTGCAGCTTTAACAAAGTACTTTATAAACAAAATGTAAACAATTTTATCATCAGCAGACAGTACAATATTATCAAACAGTTATCTCAGTTGCAATTATATGTTTACACACACATAATAACGAAAGTTAAAAATTATAGCTTGCATAAAATTAACAAACAGAGATGGTAACAACTGAACCACAAGGGACAGTTCAATTCTCAAACAGATTCTCACATTAATAAACATACTATTCAAACAAATAGTTTACAACATTAATAACAGGCAATCGCTCATCTTGAGTCTAGCCTTCCAAACCACAGGCATCATCCACCTCGGATCTAGCCTTACAAACATCAGGCATCACCCATGGCTAAGCCAACTTGTGGCATCACCGACATAGGGATCTAGCACACAAACGGCATCACCCATTACGGGATCTAGCCAACACACGGCATCACCCATCACGGGATCTAGCCAACACACGGCATCACCCATCACGGGTTCTAGCCAACACACGGCATCACCCATCACGGGATCTAGCCAACACACGGCATCACCCATCACGGGTTCTAGCCAACACACGGCATCACCCATCACGGGATCTAGCCAACACACGGCATCACCCATCACGGGTTCTAGCCAACACACGGCATCACCCATCACGGGTTCTAGCCAACACACGGCATCACCCATCCCGGGTTCAGCCACCCAAACATCAGGCATCACCCATGGCTAAGCCAACTTGTGGCATCACCAACATAGGGATCTAGCCCACAAACGGCATCACCCATCCCGGGTCTAGCCATTCAAACAACAGGCATCACCCATTCTGGGATATAGCCCTCAACAAAATGACAATATCACAATTAAAAGAGCACAGAAAAAATAACACAAATACAATAACACTGTCATAAAATCTGTTTCAAAAACACAGTTACGGAGAACACAGTTCTATAAAACATTATTTTATATTAAAAAAAACATTTATATAAAACACATTTATAGAAACCACAGTTATAGAAAACACGGTTATATAGAGCAGTTATATAAAACTCAGTAACTTATATAAAACATAGTCATATGAAACACAGTTACAAAAATACAGTTTAGTCATTATACGCCCATACGGTCGACTGCTCATACAGTTGTTGATATTGATCAGCAACAAAGGTTAGTAAACAATGCTGGAGTCTAGCTTAGTACAGCGCTCATGCGGCATGTGTGCGCATAGCCCACAGACGAAACAACCGACGTCAAAGGGGTGGGCCACCGTCATCCATACATATTAATCAGTAAAGGACCGCTCGTCCATCCTCTCTTCATGCTAAGTCCAGGTCATCTGCCAGGATGTCATCTTCAACCTGTAACACTCAAAAGGCAGGTGGTGGGCAACATTTCCCACCCAAGTATTAGTTCCATGAACCTTTGTAACTGTAGATGAAATAAAATTCTACTCTTGCAAAGTGGTGCGGCCTATTAGGCTATATCTATATATCAGGCATGTTCAACATGTGCATTGGTCTGTAAGTTAGCTTTGCTACAACAGTGTTAGATCCCATATTTTACACGTAAGGTAAAATACTAAAGACACTGAATTTTCTCAGGTTCTGTCTGACAGTGCCATTTTAGATAATCAAATATTAAAGTTATCAGGATACCCATTTGTAATTTTGATAAAACAGTTAAAACTTAATATATTCAAAATAAGTTTTATTCAAATCAAACAGGAAAACAATATGGCGATAACAAGGAGAGGCCTATGTTCAGCCGTGAACAGTCAGACTGTGGATGATGATCATAAATATGAAATGATTTCAAACCATGTTGTAGATTCAAGGATTTCAAAAATACCAGTTCTATAATTATTACTCATGTAAGAACAAGTTGAATCCATTATTGAATATTTTTAAGTATAGTGCAAGCTGTGAAATTCTCTGTTTGCCCATTGAGCCATAAAAGAGAAATTTACAAGATACCGGTATTTCAAAGCAAGATTAGTGCTTTCTTATTTCTAAAAATGATTCCGCTCAGTAAAGGAATTTACTACAATCAACCATAATATAAAAGTTAATAAAGTCATTCAGATATTGGTATTTTATAATGAATTTAACATTTTATTTATATAAATAGACCTTTCTTTTCTGAAATAAATGTTTTTATTTATGATTTCTCTACACATTAACTCTTTCATTAGGTAATTCAACTTTAATTTTATATTTTGTTTTATTATTTATTAATGTGTATAGTAAATATGGTGGTGAGTTTATATCTATTTGACATTATATTTAAGGAGATTTTTCTAAATAATGTCAATATTTATTTTAAACTGTTAACATGTGATGTTAATGTAATTCTTATTCATTCATACACAACTAATAATTGTTTATCTGAATAAATAAACTCAAACTGACTCTAATCATAACTGACTTGGAAATAAAGCATGAGTAGTTCATACAATTACTTTTATTTGCTCAGAATAGATACTGCTAAATAGGAAAAGAGACATGGATTTTCACATCATGTTCTTTAAACCCACATCATTATCGTAATAATCATATTCCTGTCTTGTATCCCACAAAAGCTAAGCAATAAGGTTGGCACTAAATTTTATTGGTTTATCACTGATTGTCATCTTGAATATAGATGCCACTAACTTTACAAATGAACTCACAAATAAAATAAATTGTATTTACCAAGTATAACACTAAGGCTTGGAATTTATAAAAGGTTAGCAGTCATCTGTCTTAAGACTTTCAACCTAAAATGCTTAGAGGTGGACTATTATAGAACCTAAGTGAATGCCTATGGCCATAAAGGAATCACTATCCAGATCTCATGTTTCTAGCTACAGTAGTTTGGGTTAAGCAAGTACTTATCATTATGGTTAGGACAAATCATTCCATACAGGTTTAAAATTAAACGACAAATATTAAGATAATTAAGTTGGGTTCCGTTGTCTGTTATTATATTACCTTAACTTGACCTCAAAGTTGACATAACAATTTCAACATTATGTTAAAAGGGAATCATGTAGGCACCTACATACAGAGTCCACAAATATATAGCAAAACCTATTTTGTAACTTTACAAATATTAGTTTTAATGTTTTACCATTGAGATAACCTATTGACTACCAATTGAATGCATATTCAGCGCATCAATTTAGCTTATTTAAACTGAAAGCAAATCAGGTAATTTATACAATGGATCTATATCAGAGCTTCAACTTGAAAAGAA
This sequence comes from Euclidia mi, assembly GCA_944739405.2. Taxonomy (NCBI): domain Eukaryota; kingdom Metazoa; phylum Arthropoda; class Insecta; order Lepidoptera; family Erebidae; genus Euclidia; species Euclidia mi. Next base: position 60,262,508 of record OX123186.2, on the reverse strand, counting down.
CAGTTATACTGTTCTTTACTAATAATTACATTAGTAGAACCACATACTCCACATAACAACAAAGTTATTTTCTCTTTCTTGTGTAGGTAATAACTTAATAAGTGTGTGACCATCTCTGATGTCGAGTTATACAGAAGCTTTCCGACATGGTCGACGGCATAACATGACTATAAGCACAGTAGCACTGTTAAGTACCAAACGTGGATAAACAACAATTACAGTACTCGCCAATCTTTATGGCCGCTCTGAATGTAGCCATCGGTACGAACTTGCGCATGGTACAGTCGGGTGGACATGTCATAACCAAGAAAATATATTTGTAATTATTGAAAATTAAAATCTTCAGTTACGTTGTTAGATTAGCTATATTATATTGTTTAATTACATATTCAATTAAATTCGAGTAATGTAAATTCAGATAGGTGAAGGGACTTTTAAGCCTAGACTTCTTTCCTTCGTCATAAACGTTACTACGTCATACACTATTTTCGGTGTTTGGCAACGTAAAACATTAAAACGACCGCAAGGCATGATCAATGACAATGGTAACTATATCAGTACAAATAACAACAAGAAACAACGATAGCAACGAGAAACAATAAAGAAGTAACACTACGAAACTATTTTAAACGCGACGATACTGTCAGAGCTCAGCGATTATGTGAGTCGTGTACGAACGTAGCACACTCACACTAACGCGCGGCAGGCGAGGACGCTAGCGGGTGGAAGACAGCGCGCGCGGGCGTGCCCTGCCTCCACGCCCCGCATACGTCCCGCTGATACCTGATTTTGTGTTCTGCGCAGCGCAATGCGGCTAAGTTCGGAGCGGCCATAAAGTTTGGCGAGTACTGTAGGTAGGTACTTAATTTTTACTGTATGTTTATCTGGTAATCCTTACTGGGGCAAAAGGTAATCATGTAAACAAACAGCACCATAATTTATAAAATGTTAAAGGATGTTTCTCAAAAACTCTAATCATGTCAGCTCTGGATAAATACCTCTGTCAGTGCATCAACAACCCGCATCTGCAATCTCTGGTAGAACTCAAAGCAGAACAGCGTTCGCGCCACAGCACACCCCGGTGACTGGCGTAGTCGCTCTCGCTCGTATGTGGCCTCACGTGCATGTGTAGACGTGCTCGCCAAATCTCCGACAGTCCGACACACCGTGCCGTCTCCGATCAGGGTTGACAAGCGCTAAACACGGCTTCTAAGTGCTAGTCGCATCAGTCTTCAGGTCATCATTGGTATTGGCAGCCAAGCCAAGAGATCCATTACTTTCGCGCCAAATGTACCTATTTCTCGATGTCTCTTAGGGGGCGCTGATCCCACCGCTGCTTTCGGCGCCATGGCACCATCATCAGGACACCCCCAGAGGATCCACAAATGAAACCACACAATTAACTTAAAACTGCATTATATTTTGGGAAGAAACCTCACGATACCAAAGTCCGATCAAAAGTGTCATGGCCGCCCGCCGTCGCATCAGCTTACCCGGTATCAAAACATTATACATTTAATTGCAAGATTTATATTATCGTATGTATGAACTTTCAATTAATCTTTATAATTAAGAAACAATATAGAATTCCAGTTACTTTAGCTAAAGCGTCGAAATACGTCTTGATAAATTTAATTAGTTATAATATTAATTACCAAAATGTGTTGGCGGGCGACTAACTATTTAAAGACAATATAAACCAATACAGCGTCAAGAAATATATGTAAATACAGAAATGTAACACAATGTATATAATATTAATTACAAGCAAATGCAATTAATATTTTACTGGTTATTTAGTTAAAATTACATTAAAATAATATTAACTTCCGGGTTAGTTATCATTTAGCCATCTAGATGGCTCTGCTCTACGTTTATGCTTTAACAAACCATCTCAGTGCGCCCATATATACTTAGTCAAACAGCGATGTTTAAGTTTCCTTAAAAATCGCTGTTTAAGGGCATCGGGTTAGGCTATTAATTGAATGGCTGACAAAGCTGGTTGGCTGCGACATATAATCTGGCAGGGTCGAGTGATAGCATAATTTATTACTCAATCAGATTGCTCAACGTAATTTTAAAGGAATTTTAGAATGTAGGTACAATCGATTTTTAGTTGGTATCACATAATTAGTAACATTTATGTTCGCTTAGATCTATTTACAGTATATCTAAGCTCCGAACAACTAAAAGGCATCGAACTCCAGAATAAACTTACACTTGTTGTAAACATCGCCAAAGTTGGAAACTCAAACGTAGATATTTCCCAAATCCATACCTTGCAGCTTGGGAGGAGAATAGAATAATTGCTTAAGAGCTAAACTTAGAAATCAAGTGCATACTCGAGTAAGTTTTCAAGTAATTAATCTGTGAGGTGGTAGAATTGTTGGTGTCATCCGTCAGTCTCAAGCCGTGTAGCAGCCTCAAGTGTATTGAGCCCGACGCCCCCGTCATGTAATTCTGTTACTCTCTGCCATTTCCATCTAATTGAATACGACTGCCACTCGCCTTTTTTTTTGGTGTCGGGTCGGAAAATCCTCATGGAGTCCTTCCGCCCTGGAGGGGAAGGACGAAGGGGACTGTCAGACTCTTACTGACTAAAAACCAACCCGTGCTCCTCATGTACCCATTTGTCGGAGGGTAGGGTTTCACCGAAGCATTCCTCGCTACCCCTCCGGCGGGTATTGGCCCGCCAGATGGTCAGGCGGGCCCCGAACGAAACCCCTTTGGCGGCGGATGAAGGTGTTGGGCTCCGCCGCCAAAACACCCAGCGGCCGCAGAGGATAGGAAGGAGGGCAACGCAAAACCGCATCTCCTCTTCCTCAGCGGCCCCACTGCGACGCATCGAATGGTGCGCCCCCATTCGGTCGCGGTCGCGGCAGATAGGGTGCGCGGCAATGCAACACCGACACGCCTCTCCTCCCGCGACTGCACCCGACTGCGAGGGACAGACTGTCCCCCGCACCCGCACCTTGGGACGCATCCTATGCAGGCCTCACGCAAGCCCACGTGGAGCGTCCCCTCCCGGGATCCCGCTTAGCTTCACCGTGGGTGTATCTCAAACCCTCGGTTACTGAGCACCCCCACCACGACAAGGTGGAGATCCCACGGGGACGACGACTGCCGCTCGCCTGAGAAACCTGAAAATTCGATTCGTGGTGTTAATGTCGCACCTACGGAGCTATACTGTCACTTATGCATTTTTTTTCAAAATTCATTTGAATATGAGGAAATGTTACTAATGTCATTTCTTACTTGGTGCGTTATTGTCGCTTGCGTAGTACGCACTACACAAGCGACAAAAACGCACCAAGTAAGTATACTATACGTATACTTTCCGCGTGAGGACAGTTGTGTCGTTATGGTTTTGGTGCGAATCTAGCCTTCTCTTGGAGAAACATTTGTTTGGTCAGTTGCGCACGGCTCCCCTGGGCTCCCCGCACGTGTATCAGTCTCCAGGAGCTACAACGTCACTAAGATAATTGTGACAATTTGTTTTTGTTTTTGGAGCTATAACGACACAAGTTACTTAAGAAGTTAAAACAACAAATACACTTGTGTACGTAGTGACGTTGTTTCCCCTATCCTTATATTTTATGGTATAAACTTTACGTCGATTAACAAAAATTGTGACGATGTTCCTCCATAATATCTACTAGTTTTTCATTTTGTCTAAATATTATCTAATGACGTTATTGCTTCAAGATGCATACAATAATTATTTTCATGAGTAATGAATGCATAGTAATTCTATGTATATTATGAATGTATATACAAAAAATATACATCTATGTTTATCCATTGTCTAGTACCAACCCATAGTACAAGGTCTGCTTAGTTTGGGCTAGATAGTGTTGTGTGAATGGGGTAAAAAAAGAAAAAAAGAAATTGATAATATCATATACCTATGTACTTTGTTTCTTTTCGGACTCAAAATAGACAAACGCAGCAAAAGAACTTAAAGAATATACTTCATTTCTACTTTAAGTAATAAAACTTAAGAAAATTATGATTTCGTGTTTTGATTCTTCAGTCATAATTGCCCAGTTAATTAATTTCTAGTGCCATAACGTCACTTCTGGGAGGGTTTTAAATTTTAAACTCCTAAATTTTATTATAACTATACTGTAAGGTGTTTGCTTTTACTTTAATATGAAGTTTAAAGTTGTAGTTTTAATAATACCAGTTAATTTCTTTAGTCAATAAAAACTATACATTATAATAGGATGTCAAATTTTCAAACACTCCTCCTGAAAAATTACATTATTTGCAGAAGTGACGCATTAGCACCGTAGGGTGCAATGTGTTTAGTAAACATTCTTAAAATAAAAATGGTGTTTGGCTGAGATCTTATTACTACTTATTATACAGTCTGATTTATTCTATTCAAACTGTATTTTACTGTTAGTTTAGTTGTACTTTTAGTTTAAGATTCCTCGGTTGGCGAAGTGTTTTAAGTCGCCTTGCTGCTTGACATTGCACCAACACCAAGTATTGAAGGTTCGATACAATCACACCTGCAACACTTTGTGTAATACATAAATTGTTGTTTCGAGTCTGGGTACCTATACTTTGTGTCTGTTGTTTCTGAGCTTAGTTCCTCGTGGCACAGGCTCTGTTAGGTACTACACGGAAGAGGCTTTTTTAAAAACCAAACTATCTATTACAAGCAATATTTGCATTTCACCACCAACGCAGCTTGATAAACAATCGTTAAAGAAAGAATCCTAAAAATATTCAAAATTAAAAATTCTATGACTAATGATCGGGCATCGGGCAACTGTTAGGTAATTTAAGTTCTGCATTACAAAATAGCTTTTTACAATCGTCAGACTGACATAATTTATATCTGTGGCTGCAGAACTTCGGAGCAACGTAGCCGTTGTACGTGGCGGTGGTTTTATCAGAGGTGAGACAGCCGGCCCGAACTGAATATTTCTGTTCATATTGTGGCACCAGTCACTGGGGATGTTGGAACAGTTGGCAAAATCCACTCGGGGAAAGACTCGATCGACTATAACTGCGCTATATTGTTTAGGTTTTAAATTATAAAATATTATTGCGGCACATGTATAGATAGAAATTAGATTTACTATGAATGTTGTTGAACTTTAATGATGTTTTCTGGAGGATGTAATTTGCATAGAAATAAGATATCTTTAACAAATTATTTTGCACTTATGCAACTAAGAACTAATTAAATTTACAGTTTGGGAGATGTACCTAGATGGCATTTCACGGAGGAGACTGACATCAAATTCCATCTATGTATCAACATTATTTTAAACCTAATATTACGTTTACCGTACCGTATTATGTAGGAACGTTATAATAACGTTCCTACATAATACGGTGCATAATACGCCTGTTACATAATACGCCTGGTTCCTACATAATACGCCTGTTACGTCAGCTTATAGAATTATAAATTCTATAAGCTGACGTAACAGGCGTTATTCTGTCTGAAATATAAGCTTTAAATTCGAATTAGTAAAGGTAATGAAAAAGTTATTAAATATTATCGATGTGGTGATAATATTTAATAACTTTTTCATTACCTTTACTTATTTTGGATATCAACTTGATTCAAAAAACGAAAGGACAAATTAAAAATTAATGTCCCGTATTTGGTGCAATATAGCGAATGCTATGTAATGCTATATTATAAAGCTAAATAGCTTGTTTATTTGTTCATACACGCTAATCTATACGCTGGAAAATGGAATAATAATAAATGGAATAATATTAGTGGAAGTTTAGATTACCTAGTCTCCTTTGTGTAGATATCGCTACGCTAAAAGCCTATAAAAGTTTCTTGCACAATAAATATGTACAAAGGCGGACTTATACAAATAAGTCCGCCTTTGTACATATTTTTTGTGCAAGAAACTTTTAATAAAATATATAATTAAATAAATAAAGCTGTAATTTAAAAACTGAAGGAAGGCGGAGCTAAGAAACTGTATTTTTTGTTCCTATAATCATGTTTTTGACTTTAAATTTACATAATGTGTACTTCCTACTTGAATGTTCAAAGAAAAAAAATATCCCAAGATGCTACAATTATTATAAAATATTTGGTAGAGATAGTGGTCTGTAACTACATAGTTCCCGCAAAAACTACACAACGGATTTTGATGATATTTCTATCCATATTTCTACTGTAGCCTATCTAATTTTTGCCATAGCCGACATCCACGCGTGTGTTGTTACCTACCTATAATATCGAAACTATTTCTCCAAATCCATAGAGCAAATGATAGTTGTTCGATATACGACGTCTACTCGTATCACACTAATGAGCGCAAATTTTGAACGCCTTAAATCGTTTTATCGAATACCTATTTAATTCGGTGGAGTAAACTTTAACCAGTTTCATATAATGGAAAACTTAGTTACATATTTACACCTCTTTACATTAAGAATGCCAAAATAATTCAAGCGACACACAATGTTCTGTTTCATCTAAATAGTAAAACGATGTACGGTTACACCACGCATCTTATTTGGTGACAGAACTGTATGAAAATGTAAAATGTATTAGACATCATTAAATTTAAAAGTTTAAAGAGCAAATAAGTATAGCCGTTGCGCATTTCAGCATAAATGGGTCGGCCTGACTGGGAAAGCTACTACGCTCTATCTGAATATCGACGAATAGAACCTATACTCTTGCATTGCGGTCGCTGAGTGAAAGTGCCGTAGGTCCATCCCCTTTTCCTTTCCCCTGAATCTACTCCTCTTCCTATTCATTTTCCCATCCCAAATGGCGGCAACGTAATTATGACTCCTCTGGTGTTGATACATCTGACCGTTTGCCGTCCTACAAAATAGATGACAAGTAATAAATACTCTTCTTGAACCTAAGAATAACGTCACTGATCGCCACAACATGATAAAATCTTTCTCATCTGCTATTTTAAACTACCCGCTCCGTTGTTTCAAGGGACAAAACACCCTTTTTTCCAAATTCGTTGCTTGCTCCAAGGGACAAAAGTCCCTTTGTTTCTGAAGCCATAGACTGCGCACAAGTAAGTAATGTTCGTTTTATTAAAACTTAACGGAATGCGCTATATTATACCAAACAACACCAAATAATATACATGTAGTCCACGCAAGGGCAGTATAAAGTGAAAATTAGAAATATTTTCCCGCCATTTTTGAGCGCGATTTTATATTTCTGACATATTCCTTTTTCTCGTCGGTTTTTATTAAGGGATGTATATAAGTATTATACACGGTTAGAAAGGTTATTTAATTTACTTTTGGAGGAAATAAATATAATTAAAAGAAATATTTTAATTTTAAACATAAAAAAATAAAACAAAGAATTGATTGTTTATTGCCGCCTATTTCCGTATTTTATTTTTTTAAATACCTTTTTATGGTATATATCTGATTAAAACCTACATAAGTTTCTTACCAATTAGATTTCCAAGCAAAAGGACCATTTCCGATAAGAATCCGATAAGAATTATTCTTACTGGAATGTGCACAGTTGTTTACTTTTTCCCGCTAAAAATAACTTGAATATCCGCAAAATTTTTCGATAGTCAATATCTCATGAATAATATGAGTATTATACATCATATGATAGGTTTATTTATATACTCATAATAAAAAAATAACACAGAGCATAAATGTAACCATATCAACATACATATGTATTTACATTCAATAAAAAAGAAATGCCGTTTTTTAGACAATTGTTTGTAAAAATCTCTTAAATTAAAGTAATACACAATATTTATTATTTTTTTTGCTGTAACTTCATAATTCATTAGTTTATTCACAATAAAAACATAAAAGTATCTTATATAATTATAATATTTGTTTACAATGATGTTTTTAATCCATAATTACGCCCCGCGCCCAAAATGCAAAGTCAGCGAAATAATATTTTTTTTCACATGCTAATATCTAAATAATTTTTCAAGCAAGTATTGCTATAATTTTATATATTTGTTAAGATAATATTACCAGGTATATAACAAAGCAAAAGGAACCAAGGTAAAACTCGTATTGTTATCACGATAAGCAATTTTTTCGGCTAAGTCGTAATTGTTTACATACCATCCGGTTCGGCCCCTCGCATAAAGTAAACACTTCATTCAAATGTAGTGTATTTGGGCTCATATGAAAGAATAATTAATTTACTTGAACAAAAACATAACTTCAACACCCTCACGCTACAAACGAATAAACAATGACTGATTTATTGAGCTTGCCCTTCAAGTGCTCGCGACGCGTTGAGCCGTAAGCACTTGGGATTTTTTAGATACCTACGTGAAACGACGGAACGGCTACACAATATCATTCCTTATACTACAATCCCCGAAATGCAATATATATGATATCAAATTCTGTATTCCTGTATCGCGAAGATTTCGCAAAGATTGAATTTTTATTCTATTCTTATCCAATGCAACGCATCTGCAGACTCACTGCTCACATGGATATTGTAGGCGACAAGGAATATTCAATCAGAGTAAATTGTATGCAAATACTTAGCAATCATAATTATTACACATAATATCAAATATATACCTGTAAATCACCAAATCAGTCCTATGATTATAGTCACTAAACTAGCTTTCGCCTTTATTTTTATAGTACCGGTTTCAAAATCAGCGCATTTTCGATCTACTTACGGCACTTAGCACTGCGCTGGGTGTCCTGAGTTCGATTCCCACACGAAAAGCCACTTTGTGAGATCCACAGCTTGTTGTTTCGAGTCTGGGTGTTCATTGTGCCTGTTGATTTAACGTTTGAAGTCCACTGCAACACAGGATTTATTTCAAGTACCGGTAGTTGTTTTAAAAACACCTATTTTAACTCTTTAGAGTAGCGACACACCTGCTGAACGGTCGACGCACAAACTTACAGCGACTGACCTATCGGTCGAGGTATTCGGTTGGCATGATACACCAAATGCGCCGAGCGGTCAACATTGTGTGACGTTGGCGATTAACATTTGGTCGCGAAATGCCCCGCGCAATGTACCGAGCTGAACGCGACGTAATTTCGGATGAAATGTCAAAGGAGGCTTGTCTTGAAAAACACTACGAGCGTTTTCAACCGAATGTTTGGCGCGGCAGATAACGCAGAGGTGTCGCTATACTTAGGGGTGGAATATAATTAAAAATCTACAGTGCGTGTCTACAATATAGTAGTATTCTTAATTCCGTATTTCTAATTTTAGGAATCTACGATCTACAATGATATGTCAGCCTTGACATGCCTTTTTAGATCACTATATAGATTAGAGTTCTATTCATGGAGTACAATAATATTATATTCAATTTCTAGGAAAGAAAATAATTTACTGTTTCTATCTAAATACAATTACATAATTATTGTATAAGCATAATTAACGATTGAATAGGCAGTATCTTCTAACAGTGCCGCTACGAATTGGAAATACATATTTTATTAGCTACTTAGCGGACATTGGGCGTAGAATAGTAATATTTGTCGGTACAGTGCAATCCGATTTAAATTACGACCGGAAATTCGTAAATTATATTCTGTAGTAAGAAAACATAGGAAATCAATTTATTTTCTAATTTGATTTCGTTTGAGGTATACTACCAATCGAATAATTCAATTTCCTACTTGGAAATAAGATTAGTACATATTGTAAAACTGGAAATAACAATTTTATTTATTGCAGCCAATGTTAGCTTGATAAATTAAGATGATGTCATCAATTATTTAAATTAAGTTCACTTGTTAGAATAGTTTCTTGAAAATATACCTAGTGTAGTGACGATGTTATCTTTTTATTGGACATCCGAATGAAACTATCATGAGGTTGTATTCGATATGTATTCCCCTTGATAGAAGCGCTGCATAGTGGTTGAAACTGTTCTACTTATTTGACACCTTCATCAAAGATCATTCAAGAAAATATAATATTGGCGATGCTAAGATTCTAACTAGCGACTCTAGCGGCGAAATTAAGAAGTAGTCCATGTACGACTCTTTCACAGATCACTACTGCTTCTGACAGCTCTCAATATTATAACCACCATAAAAATAGAAGCACAGTTGTATTGTAAGTTGTCAAAAGTGTCGTACCTCGACAACTTACAAATTTCGCCGCTAGAGGCGCGTGGATAATCTTTGCATCGCCAATATTATTAATTTAACTTAAATATATTGTCTAATATGTCTTACTTTTTCATTGAGGATTCAATGTAAATAAACATGAATTTCTGTAAAACTACACACAATGGCATTTTTTTTGTAACTTCGCGCACTGCTATCTTTTTAATGACGCCTAACACCCACTTCGCACATAGCCAATACGTATAATGTCAGTTCTCATATCATAAATCATATTAGCGCCTTCTTCCTGTTACGCATTTTGCCTGCTGCTTGTCTCAGTTATACGTCAGTCGTTGAAGTAGAAGAAGATCGCTTGCAATTTGCACCAAGACAATGTAGACTTGTAGAGTGGGTAAAGTATCATGGTGAACACGACAATACACATATTCATGGCAGGACTTCGCAGGACTCATGCGTGTTACATGCATGTGAAGGCCGATGTATATATGGCAGAGCGTTTTCCACTGTCAAAGGATTATCGACATTGTTCTCATTTTGGGAACCTAATATTCGAAATCAATTAGCCTATATAGCAATTGTTGTTTGTCTGTGTACATGTAGGTAAAAGGATGCGAGCGAACCGTATGCAGGCAGAAACAGACCTAACTGGAAAAGAGCCACTACTCAGATATCACATATGGGATACGCTATTATAGAATGCTACAACTTTGCTCACGTCGCAGTGGTCGCAAGAGAATAAAACTTGCAGCTGGCAAGTTATGCATCATGTGTTATTTTATACTTAAGAAGATATTTTTACATACCTAAGTAATCATTTCTAGAACTAGGCAAAACCTATGGGTGCATAGGGTTCCCACCAAGAACTTAGGGTCCCAAGCCAACCTCACCTGCAAGTGGTGCACCTGCCGATCAACGGACGAGGCTCTGGCAAACACAATATCCCGATAAGCGGCAATAGCCTCGCCACCTATTACGTGGGATCAAAACTCTGGCGAAATGTGCGCGTTTAATATGCCTCTGCCTACCCCTTCGGGGAAACAGGCGTGAGTCTATGTATGTATGTATGCAAAACCTATGCAAATGTTTTAACATGCAATGTTGTCATAATTATATCGTATCCTTGTCTCTCACAACATTAATCATGCTCAATCCTGGGTTATTGCATGATTATTTACTTGTATTTTTTGGAACGTGTCTGATCTTACCAAAGAACTATAGCTTTGTCTGGCAGAGCTTTCAGTCCAGATTTTAATGTCGGCATTTTAAATTTGCATTTAAGATTTTATGAAATTCTATTACTAATGCCAAAGTTCGTATTTTATGATATTGCATTTAGAAAAAGTAAGTAATTTTTAGACGTGAATGAGGAGGTTTCACAAAGCATTTTACTTAGGAGGTCAGCTCAAAGCGGCCATCTTAACTTTAAGTTATAAAAAAGTCCATCAAACGATAGACTTTTGAAGAGAATTTAATACTGATAGCCAGTAAAATTATTAAAGTTTTATGATGCGAAACTCAAATTCGTGGCAATTTAAAAATGACTATGTGATATGTGAATTACGAAAACTTGTCCAAAAACCGCTTTGCCCGAGTGGTCGCCCAAAGCGGCCATGGGGGTAAGGGCAATGTGCCACCCCAAAGTAAAATGTAACAAAGCACATGAAAGTATTGGAAAAGTATCGTGCCTGACAAAATAAAAATACCAAAAATATATATATTTTTTTAAATAATGAACATTTTGTGCTTTCTTACAACATATTTTAATCACAATCAGTCTTGAGAATAGAAAATTGTTTGTTGCGGCATATTGACACACGCAGGAAATCTTCCTTTGTGAGGCCAAAACGTGGTTGTCAATATGAAAGAAGTACTCTAAGAGTTTTTCTTCCTGCTGTAAAGTAAATAGGTACTGTTTTAAAGAGAGAGATTTGTGCGAGGGCCGTATTTGATTGTGATAATTTAATCGAGCCGCGTTTTTTATTTACCTCTTCAATTACCCGAGCCATCACATCTTCTTCCCGTGACGCCTGGGTAGTTCTTCTTTTATAGTCATTTTCATCTAAACAAAATAATTAAGCATTATCTATCAAATTATTATTATAATGATTTATCTTAGGACAAAGCGGTCAGTTGGCCGCTTTACCCTAGCCGCTTTGCCTTTTTCGGTCATTTTGTTTCAATAACTTTATCACATTATTTATTATCGTTTAAAGAGAATAGAACACAAAAATAGCTAAGTAGATAACCAATAGTAAACATGTAATAAACTCATAGAAATATAACGAAGTTTGACCAAAGCAGGTTGAACTTATCTTCAATTTTTTTAACAAAACACCCAAAATATTATATTTCGTCACTGGAACCACGCGCTCGGTCCTTACGCTACCGAACGACTGATCGGTGCGGGGCGGTTTATTGGTTATGCTGACAGAAATACAACGCCACGCTATATTTTCAAATAAGTGAAAAATTATGTGTGGCCGCTTTGAGCTGACTTCCCCTAAGTGTTTTGTTTCAACCTTAATCGAACTACCTACCTTTGATTTCGTTTATAAGAACCGAATTTTCAACTTGTGCGCATTCAATGAAAACACTGTGAACTCGTGCCGCTAATTTATTATACAAGGACAAAGTATTCTGTCTTAATGCAATCGCTACCTCAATCGCTGCTCCCCTCATACGTTGAGTGCTAATATCCCTACATACTTAGCCGCAACCGCGAAGCCTTTTAAACGTATTAACTGAGAATTTCCTTGCCATGTGAGCTTAATGGCATTATGAGTTAAATGATATAAAACGAGATGCTAATGCCAGCAGCAAGTACACTAACTAGTATTAGAATTGAAGCTAGTGGAACGTCAGTCAGGTAATTTGGAGTTGGTTCTTGGTGTGTGGTACAAAAGATAAACGGATAGATCAACATGATGATAAAAGACACGACGTAAGTATTGAACCGATTTTCAGGCCAAATATAAACAGACAGAGAGAAAGAGAACAGACTTAGCTTAAGATTTGGAGCCTTTAAAGAAGATCGTATTTTATTTGCTCTAACGAAGTTTAGTGATGGAAGCTTCACTGAAATGTTATATTAGTCTACTTTTAATATCTGTCTCACAAACAAGGACTTAATTGGAACTATGTTTAGACCTTGCTTTGTAATAACTGAAGAATTGCTTAAAGTAAGTTGCTACTCTAGAAAGTTTTCTGCTTTTATGGACAACTAAATTAATTCTACCTCTAGTGAATTTTTTAAAAATGATTTGTATGCAGGTTAGAATAACTGCAGACTGAATTTCTAAAAAAACCCGTAATTTAATAAACTTGTTTGGATCCCAGCATTGTTTCAGCTTGACACGACCAAAATATTATTTTCTTGTTTACCGCGTCATATGATATTGCAGTACACTGTTTATTGTATAGAAGCTGTACACAATGGAATGGTTTAACTGTTATAACAAAGGTACCTAATCAAATTTATTGAGACGGTCGGAACCCTTACTTAGCGGCCAATACATAATAATGGAAATCAGTTATTTTATTCTCTTTCTCTTTGATTTAAGAGCCTAGCTCTTTTCGATGGAGCAATTGCCAATGCTTTCGGTTTTCTGCCCGTTCTTTCACCTCTTGATACGACCCGACCCCAACTTTTTCCTTCAATTGTGCCCCATAGTTTCTCCGACGCAGTCCTCTTCCTCTTCTTCCTTCGATCTTACCTTCTAATATTATTTTGAAGAAGTTGTCTTGTTGTATTAATTGGCCAATCATCTTATATTTTAAACAAGTGTGACAAAAAGTTCTATTTTATTAATGACCTAGCTCAGCCCGCAGTTACTTAGGGCTACTGCTCCACACTTGTCGCTTTGTAGTTCCTGAGGTTAGCGCGTTCAACCAAACAAACGCATCAGCTTTATTATATTAAGTAAAGAAGAAGAAGATATATTTTACTGCCGTAATTTTCGTTTACCATATTTCTTTGGTAAAATATAAACTTTTAATAGGTTCCTTTTACAAAAATTCGTTGGTATTTTAACACAATAACATGTATTAACATTTTAATTTCTTTATTGTTCCGCTTCGTTCGTTTAACGTCGCTCGTTTACCTAAATAGTATTTTATTGTAGTATTTCATGTAAATAATTAGGTACACGTAGAAACGTTTATACAACAAATCACTTTGACAGTTTAACATATTATATTTCTTGGAACTATATAACAATGAATGTGTTGGTAGTCAAATATTAATGATTTTTAGTAAGCGTTACATGATTACACTTGATGTTTAACGAAGACGTAAGTAATTTATATAATACTAGAGGATACCGCAGCTACGCCCTCATATTTCACTTTAATTTAATAGTTTCTGCCCGAACGTGTGGGAATTTCTGAAAATCCGTTCTTGGTGCACCCAAAAAACATAATTATGTACTTATATATCACATTTCAACTTCTTGCGTTGAATAGTTTTGGCTGTAGCTTGTCTGTCAGTCAGTAACGTAAGAATTTTATTTCTGTACTAGCTGACCCGGCAAACGTTGTTTTGCAATTATTTTTTTTTGAAAAATAGATGTTGGCCGATTCTCATAGATACCGGATAAGCACAAAAAATTTCATCAAAATCGGTCAAGCCGTTTCGGAGGAGTATGGGAACGAAAACTGTGACACGAGAATTTTATATATTAGAGATTACAGATAATAGCCTCATTGACATAAACGAAAACGCGGTACAATTATAATAGGAACGTAGGTATAATATTAATTTGTATATAGGTGAGTTACTCTAGTGATGTTTTAATAATTATATTTAAGCAATATGATGTTTTTATTTTTATTTATAGACTCACGCCTGTATCCTCGAAGGGCCTACCCCAGAGGTGTAAAATAACACCCACATTTCGCCATGAATTTTTAGGTCCCACGTAATAGGGGGCGAGCCTTTTGCCGTTATCGGGAACATCACCAGACTCCGTGCTGCTACTGACAATTCGGAAAAACCCAGTAACACTTTTGCCCGACCCGGGAATCGAACCCGGGACCTCTGAACAGAAGTCGCATACGCTATCCACTGGACCACGGAGGCAGTTTATATCTAATACAACCATTTTTTATTTCTGCATCACTTAAAGGTTCACTAGAATCGAATGTCATTGGCATCCAGTTCTGTATATTGCATCTATACTTTTTAAAAGTAAATTCCACTTTTCGTCATGTCTGTCCATGCACACACGACAAACACAAAAACTAATAACGGGGTTTTTGTACGGTTTACACCAATAGATAGTGGGATTCCTGAAGAAGGCTTGGGTGTACAGTTGCGGGCGGTACCGCAGGTGTAATTGAGCAAATAATATTAGACTACAGGCCCATATCCAAAATGGGTGGGTCATATGAACCACCAAGTGACGTATATAGGACGATATAAGAGCATAAAATAATAAGATTCAGCACTATGCCGTCACTTGTAAGCTGTCCAACTGAGTGCTGGTGAGAATTCAAAAGTGCAGGTAGAGTGAATACGCATTTCGGTCATATATTTTTGTACGGCATTTTTACCATCGATAGATCCGTGAAAAATAATAAGAAAGCGCGCAGTGCCGTAAAAAATGGTGCATCACAAAGTCGGTATTTTTTTGGAAATTGTCAGAAAATAAAAAGTAGTCTATAATTATTAGTTTATATATGTGCGAATAATGTAATCACCATGCACAATATGACAATATGTATGATGTGACAGTACCGACAGATATACGATAGCACATGCGCAGCACTCAACTTACAGCGCATGCGTTCTTACTTCCAAGAGGTAAATTTGTGCTGTAGGTACAAACTTCTACCCTCCCTAAAATCCCTCCCAGTTTAATTTTTGCAACTTATGGTAGCCTATCTCCGTCTCCGTGGTCCAATATATCTCTATTCGACAAAATCGGTTAAGCCGTTTTAGCGTGAAAACGGAACATACATACATACTTACACACTTTCAAATTTATAATATTATAAGTAGGGATTGCTAACTGGATTTGACTTTCGTTAAATGACCGCAATGTCGTGACAATGACGGCAGTACCAATAGTAGGGAAATTCCTGGAAATTACCGCGATCAGTATCTAACCGAAAATTCTGGAAATTGAAAGGATATCGATACTCTTAGCACCAATTAAGTATTTTATGTTTGTAATCCGATTAAATTAAGCCGTTTTAATAACTCATTTCCATTATTAAAATAAGTAGGTGTCATATAATTCGTATTAGCTCTGATTAATGTACATTGGTCGAGTAATTATATTCACAAACGATGATTTCGCTGTAACGAGATTCATTGAACTACAATATCCGAACTCAAAACAGTACTGTTTGGTCCACAGTTTTTGTGACGGTTGACCTGATATTAAAAGCCTGATTTCAACAGTGTCACAAAAATGTTAATAGATATAGACGAGTCAACCCGTTATTTTTTAGTCCTGACATAATTATTTTTCTGGCCTCTTGTCCATGGATTCAGCACTCTCTTTGGATAGTCGAGTCGATAGATCGCTCTCGCTTATGAATTGTCCACATCCATCCCCCATGCCCTAAGTGCTGTGGGTGCAGGAAGCCGCAAGCGCTTCAGCACGACATCATGTACCGCTTGGCGTGTTACATGCATCGCACACCACCACGCTAATTGAATCCATGTCTACTCTACTCCGATGTGGATTTAGCGTGCAACCTTTACCCATTCCTACCAGCCAATATACCTTTTCATTTATATAGTAGCGATTCATCGTCCGACCTCTTCTCAATAGGCTCGTTGAAAGAAGGTTAAGTGCGAATTGAATTTGGAATAAAGCAGCCGTCTTTTATGAAAAAAAGAAAACTATATGTTTGAACATTATTGACCGTTACTGTTTAAGTTTTCTTTTACTGTAATATTACGAGCTATAATAATAAGTATAATGTTCTCTTCTGAGGCCATCGTTTATTCTATTTTAGTAAAAGTAAAAATATCACATTTACTTTCTTTCAATATCCACGAAATTGCATTTTATTTCGGTTAAGGAATATTTGTATCTGGCGTGCCAGTCAAATATTATTTTAGGTCAAGTCATTATTTAAACAACAGATTTTATTCATTTCTATTGGCACACATTAAACATACAACGTTTAAATTAAAATGTATGGAACATGTATAAGTACCTACGTGTATCTATGCATAGACATAAATTTATTCGTTAATTATTTATTTTCAATGGTATCAAATCGAGGTTATTTCATTTTTGGTTCAATGGGCAATTGGTAATTAATGTGAATCCATTGATATTATACTGCCTGATCTTTCCTCAATCATGTTCGAGTGGGCTTTCGTTCCATTTATATCTTCGCTCTTACCTGAGTTGTAATGTTTCTGCATTGTTGACGTTGCCTTAGTATATTTTAAAATAAAATTTTACAGTATTATTACTGCAAAATTTTGTAACAAATATTATATGACAAATACATAGATTTCATGACTTGATATGAACAAAATACATCTAAAACAAAGCTGAACGTAATTGCGGTTTAGAAAAAATAATATATCTGTAGCTATTCTCAGACAGTAAACAAATATTGAGACTTAGGATAAAAATATCACCAAGACTTAGGAATAGAAGTTTTTTAGGCATCGCAAAAGTTTAGCTCTTTTAATCGAATCAACAACCCTTGATCACTTATACTATTGCCACCTATCTGCATTACCGAAGACAAGTAAGATAAATCTAACAAGGAACCCCCAATCACATAGACTTATGAGATAATTATGTTTATTTATTTATTAGCACAACCACATCATATATATTTATACAGTTAAGGTAAACACTTAAAAGGCATTGCATCTGATATATATGACAATTACGGTATGCATAGCACTGACAATAATAATGAATGTAGTAAAACTATTTTAAATGTACTTAGTTATTTTACAGTTACGAAAACAGCAGAAAACTAAAAATAAAAAAATGGAATAAAAGTATGCTTAATAGTCTTTGAGTTCAACTTGAAGTATATACTTTTAACAATTTAACTCTAAATTTACTGTAGGAGTCATTAAAGACGTCAATGTTGTCATCGCGAGTTTGGATGGTATTGTACTGATTGAGCATTATATGCATTGGTGATTGTAGACCCAAGTTGGTTCTACAAAAAGGTATATGAAAATTTTTTGTGATTTTATGCTTGGGATATGAATGAGGAATGGATAGAGATACTTTATCTAAGAGGTTGCTGCACTGTATATTATTATTTATTAATTTATGAAGAAAGCAAAGTTCAATGATACGTCTACGATTAATCAGGGTGATCATATTAAATTTGGATATTCGTTGATTGTATGGGTTTCGATGGGAAAAACCACTGCATGGGAATGCAAGCCTTCTTGTAAAGGATCTTTGAATGGTTTCAATCCGTTGCGAACTAACAGCATAGTATGGTGATCAGACAACACTAGCGTATTCGAGATTGCTACGGACAAGAGTGTTATACAGAGACAATTTGTTGGCATGATTTTTAAACCCTATTGTATTTCTTCTCAGGAAACCTAGCATTTGCGCAGCCTTTTTGACAGTTTGGTCAATGTGTGTTTTAAAACACAGTTTCGTATCCATTATGACGCCTTAGTCACGAATTTCGTTGACTTCAGTCAGGTATGCTCCGCCAATATCGTACTTTGAATCCAGCGGCTTTTTCTTGCGAGTATATTTTATATAGAAGTATTTATTGGCATTAAGCGTCATGTGGTTTGCATTGCACCAACACAAGATCTCATTAAGGTCATGCTGAACTAGCTTTGAATCATTAGTGGTTTTAATTGAACGATAAATTTTTAAGTCATCGGCAAATAGGGATATTTTGCAGTGCTTGATACGAGAGCTTATATCGTTAATGAATATAAGAAAGAGCATTGGTCCTAGGTGAGACCCTTGCGGAACACCCGATAAAGCATGGTAAACTTCTGATTCAAAGCCATTGATGGCTACTTTTTGAGATCTATCGTGCAAATACGATTCAAACCACCTTAATAAAGAACCTTGCACACCGTGAGCATGCAATTTTTTCAATAGAATCACGTGATTCACCCTGTCGAAAGCACTACTAAAATCGGTATACATTGCATCTACCTGGTGTCCGGTATCGACTTCCTGAGTTAGATCGGTAACAAAGCCAACTAAATTGGTTAAAACTGATCGACCACTTCGAAATCCATGCTGATGTTCTGAAAGACTATCATTTCCTAATGCTGCAATTGAAGGATACAATAGCGATTCAAATAATTTTGAGAAGCACGAAAGTATGGATACAGGTCGGTAATTTTTTACATTAGCTGGGTCTCCTTTCTTAAAGATGGGTATGATACGTGCCTTTTTCCACTCTTCAGGAAATGTTCCCTCCGAAAGAGAACTATTATAAATTAACATGAGTGGTAACGCAAGCGATCGACCACACTGCTTCACAAATATTGGAGGGATCATATCAGGTCCTGCACCTTTTAGACCATCAAGTCTGTTTATCGCACGCTGAATATTGATTTCTGTAAATTGTAATTTAGATATGTGTTTATTAGTGGAGGAATTTACTGTATATGCTGAGCTAATGTTGGAAATGTTAGAATACACAGACCGAAATTGAGTCGCAAAAAGATTCACAATACCGTTTCCGTCTTGGGCGACTGTATTGTTTATGAACATTTTAGCTGGTAGTGTAGTATGTCCACCGCGTTTGCTTTTAATGTAACTCCAAAAAGCTCTGGGGTTTGATTGTATATTAGATTCTATTGTATTTTTATAATTATTGTAGCATGAATCATACAGTTTATGACAGCGATTACGTAGTAAATGGAATTCAATTTCATATGTTATGGTACTCTTCCACTCGCGCCTTTAGTTCTACTGACCATACTATAAATAACTTCCCAATTCACTTAGAAGGGTATCGCGGCCGAAAAATAAGTACCTGTATCATAAGTTTGCGAAGACTTGGCCCCATACAAGGTAAATCGGCGCGGAACAGGATGACGCAATCGGATTTCTGTGTATATACACAGAAATCCGATTGCGATATATCCAATTATTTACCTGTACGAGAGCACAGATAGAGTGTTTGCGAGTCGCTGTGTAATCAAAATGTTCTAAACCACATTCAGCGAATTGAATTTTCTGTTCATCTCGTAATGGGTGGCTTTTATTCCCTTTGGAGCTGCAATGAGAAGGTTGCCGAGCATTAGGTGAGCATTGAAACAGTCGCGTTGAATACATTATCGGTATTGATTATACCGTCTAATGTAGAGTATCAAATTCATTACTCACGTTCCGAATGTAACCGAAGCTAGAGTATTTATCATTGGGCTAAAGACTTCACTGTATGTACCCATCATTTATCAAGAAGGCGATTAATTATTAGGTTGTACTTGCGCGTAGGTGAGATACTATTTATATCATAACATATCATCGGTCTTGTCGTTCTGAAAGGGTAGACAGACTGGTGTTATACTGGAGCTAATACCTTTTCAATTGTTGTGGTAAAACCTGTAAGACGAGACAGATACCATGGTTTTATCTATATAGATACAAGTATTTTAAAGGGTTCAGCTTTAAAATATTTCTAACAATCAAGACAAGCATTTAGTTGCCTGTATTAAATATATTCCGCTGTATACATATCTACTCAGCTGCATAAAAAGCTCTTCTACATTACTGATGAGATAACTATTACAAAATTTATGAAATAATTAACCCCTTGTATGCCGGAACGCAGATCTACGCGAGACACAATAGCTTTTTAATTGTGTCTGGCTTTCCGGCATACAAGAGGTTAAAGTAGGTAGGTATATTACTATGGAAAATGAATCATACACGTTTTTCAAATCCATTTACCATACCAAAACAATTATAGTGATAATTATCGCTCTAATAACATGATCATGTCGATTACCAATATACGATTTTACAGAAGTGTAAATTTTATATTTTCCACAAGCTCCCACAAAGGCCCCATAATGAAGTGAAATAGCCCAATAAGAAGGTCTTAATGTCGCAGTTAGCTAAGAATTTTCCCTCGTGAATGCTGGCTCATTAGCGCTATGTTATTGCGAATTACCCGTACTCGGCGCTTGGAACTTTCCTAGTCACGTTTAATCTGAATTTTCCTTATACTATACCCACTTTCTACTGTGTATATGAGATTTTACGGAATGCTCCAAAGCGGCTATCATATGCAGAATTGAATTACACTAATAAATTCAAAACGTATAACGTGCAATAGTTGAATACAAAAGCTCTGTTTGTTTAACTCTCGTAAAAGGTTTGAGTAATATGTAAATGTTTATTTATTTTTTGTGAAGTAATTGTGTGGTTTGGTTGTATATAGAGTATTAAATTGAACCGTATGTCAGAGATAATGTATTCAGTGTGAGAGACGTGCGACGTAGTAGCAAAATGGCAGTCAATATGTTGAGATCTGAGTGACGCGCTTGGCCGTTTTCATAAGCATTTCTGTCACTTAGCATAATGATATTTGAAACAAATATTCTAAAACGCCTAGTCTTGCCAGTGCTATGTAGATGTTATTTTCATTCGGTTTTAATTAGGTGTGAACATGATTTTACACATCTATACATATGACTGGACCATTCTTGCAATTCAGTCGCGCATGCACTTCAGGCGCGATATACGAACGAGTATTGCTCCCTACACCACAGATTAAATAGTCCCTAACTCTGTTTCGTAAAGTTTATGACATAGATATATAAAACATAGATTCTATTATTTATAACCAAAAACATTTTCTAGATACAATTACATTTCCACTTTTAAAACAAGGTGTTCCCATGTGGAACCTTGCTACGCTTCGCTTGCTACAATCTGCGTACTATGAATAACGATGTTATTCTATAGCGATGTAAACGTCCCTTTATTGCTGAGGTTATTTATTGTACCATATGCAGGCAACGTGTTGACAATATAAGCACTGTTTTGTGCACCGGTGACACTAAATAATCAAATTTTCTATTGGGTCTAGCTAGTCGTAGCAGTTAGTCAATATTGTCGAACTGTCGGTCCGATTTCGCATGAATAATTCCCGAAGATGTTAGATGCCAAAGCCTGTCAAGCTGTTTGCTCTAAATTCCCACGAATAATCCGCAGTTGAGAGATAGAATATCAATGGCATAAATATAGTCCTTAGCCGTTTTACTGGCATTACTGTAGCGCTCATAGCATGACTTGGCTTGCCGTTTGTAATAGGTCGGCAAAGTTAAGCAACGCTTGCACAGGTTATCTCTTGGATGGGTGACCACGTGTAGCATTTACATCAGAATGCTATCGTTGTTCGGAGGTCATGAAAAAGCGGTTGGTCCCGGTTCTTGTCTCTGGACAGTCGTTACGCCATGTCGGAGAGCTTTAGGCGTTCAGAAAATAGTTGGCCTCACACTCACACCGAAAAAGGTTAGTCATGACTAGTACTACTACACATCTTGGCTTTAGCATGCTTATGTTGGCAAGGAACTTGACGTATTATTCAGTTGCCGTAATGATAAAGTTCTTTAAGTGTGAACGAAGAAGGTTTAAAAGCACTCTCCTTCTCAGTCACACTCCATGTTCATTTCTCTTTTGTGTTTTCTCAATTTCTTTAAAGCTAAAAAAGCATAGTTTGAAAGCAGCAGTGGTAAGCCGGTATTGGTGTAATGAAGGCGGCTCAGTATCGGTCTGTTAAAAACTTTAGTGCAGGCCAATTTGCAGCCATGGAAAGCTTACAGTAGAAATGCTGAAAATAACTTATCAGTTGTTTCAGTAAGGTAGTCTGCTGGTTTATCAGACAAGCCATATAATTTATTTATTTATTTAATTTTTACACTTCTGCAAAAATGGTATGCAAAGGCGGACTTAATGCTATATAGCATTTTCTGCCAGTCAACCTTAGGGTGATGCAGAGAAGAGTGTGGCAGGTGTATAAAATATATAAAACCTGATATTCATAATAAATAAATTATAATAATCTACACAATATATACTTACTATAAAATGATATATATGTATATATATATATATATAGTATACGAATACATATATATATATATATATATATATATATATATATATATATATATATATATATATATATAGTATACGAATACATATATATATATATATATATATATATATATATATATATATATATATATATATATATATATATATATAAGTACATATCACACAAAACATATCATGAGAGATTTTTATTATGTCTTACCTTCAAGTAGATAACAGTTTCACATAGTGCTGGCGCACTTTAGACTTAAACGTGAACCGGTTAGCCGACATCCTGATCTCGAGAGGGAGGAATTCCAAAGGAGAATCGATTGAACATTGAAAGAAGAATGAACAAGACTTGAGCTATGAGAGGGACATGAAAGAAGATAATTGTGAGAAGAGCGTAGATTTCCATCATGGTTAGAGCAACGGTATTTAAAATGCGGAGTTAGATAGCTAGGGCTATTAGGAGAATGAAGTAAAGAGTATAGTGTAGACAACGCGCGCATATTGCGACGCTGTCGGATAGGTAACCATGATAGTTGAGTACGATATGCTGACACATGGTCGTACTTACGGAGGTTGAAAATGAACCGAATGCAATTATTGAGAAGTCGGTCTAGTTTGTTGAGCAGATCTGCATTCAGGTCGAAATAACACACATCACCATAGTCGATCATAGGTAAAACCAAAGTCTGTACAAGCATTGTCTTTGTCTTGGCAGGGAGGAAGTTCTTCAGGCGGTACAGAGATCGTAGGGTACCAGTTACTTTTTGGCAAACATTTGTGATCTGAGGTTGCCAGCTGAGTGTAGAATCAAGGTGTATGCCAAGATCCTTGACAGAAGGGCTCAGAGGTATGTTGATGCCATTAAATGTGACAGGTGGTAGCGTTGCCAAGTCCAGCCTGCTGATTATTCTTGGGCTCCCTATGATAATTGCTTGGCATTTCGCAGGATTAACACATAAACCATACCTCTCTGACCAGTCTTGAATTATCGCTAAGTCCCGGTTCACAGCGTCAAACGCACTCGGCAAATCCTCAATAGTAGCCTGCGAGTACAGCTGCAGATCATCGGCGTACAAATGATACGAACACTGAAGATCCAGGGTTAAGAGATTAATAAACAGTGAAAATAAAAGAGGAGATAATATGCCACCTTGTGGAACACCAGCCTCGAGGTCTCGCCAACTCGATGAGGAGTCATCGATACTGACCGACTGCTGGCGTCCACGAAGATATGAAGAGAACCATTCCAGTGCTTTGGAGGAGATCATAAGATAGGATAGGATAGATAGGAAGATATCGTGACTGACGGTATTGAAGGCGTTTGAGAAGTCAACCAAAACCAGCAAAGTGATCTTGGTATCCTCCACGCCCGCCCTTATATCGCCAGTCACTTTAAGCATAGCGGAAACGGTGCTATGCCCAGGTCTAAACCCTGATTGGAAAGGACTGAGGACAATGTTTTCATGCACAAACTGAGACAGTTGTTTATGAACACAAGCCTCAAGGACTTTGGAAAGGAAAGGTAGGATAGATATAGGCCGGAAATGGTTGGGAGTGACAGGATTTTTTGGACTTTGGGCAACGGCCGAACATAGGCTTTGCGCCAAATCTCCGGAAATTGCCCAGAGTCAAGGGAGTGGTTAATGATGTAGATAATAGCAGGAAGGACATGGTCTAAACTGGTCACAATCATGTAACGGCTAAAATGATCACAGCCAACCGCTTTTGATTTAATGGAGAGGATAATCTTTTTAATCTCCGCCTCAGCTACTGGAAAAAAATTAAAAGGGGTTATATTAGGGCGAGCTAAGCCATCGATGTAGTCTACCGTTCGTCTCATATTCTGGCGATTAAACAGTGGTGTAGAAACAAAATGAATGTTTATATCATCCAGACTAAGACCCCGCGGCGGATCTATATGACTCGCTTTGCCGATACCTAGAGTTCCTAAGAACTTCCAGATATCGGCAGGGGAGGAGGAAGAAATATTACTAAAAATGTGGCGGCGTTTAGCATTCCGTATCATTTGATTGCAGCGATTCCCGGCCATTTTGTAAATGACCCAGTTCTCATCACAACGATCCCGTTTGAATTTGCGAAAAGCGCGGTCCCTACGTCTCATCGCCATCTGAACCCCTCGTGTCAACCATGGTGCAGGAGGTCGCTTTAATTTGATTTTTCTTATTGGAGCATGGACATCGTATAAGATCAGAACGATTTCATTGAAGATGTTAACTTTGGCAGAGTAGCAGCAGCCTCCAGAGGCACCCAATCAATTTTCGAAGCATCCATTAGCAGGTTATCAACATTCATACGGGCAAAACAACGCCTGTACAGTACTTTAGGTTTAGGTTTAGGAGGTTTAAAGATATAGGAGATATGGATGAGGTCGTGATGGGCAAAGCCAGGAGCAGGATGTTGGCCGTGGGAGGACACAAGGGATGGGGCTGAGGTGATGATCAAATCTAGCCATGTATCATCACTGTGGATATTGTGATGTGTGGCCTTCATAGGAAGAATATGTAGACCAACAGATTCGATCATGGCTAAGAGTTTTCGGGAACGATAGGAGTTGGGAGAAAGGAGATCAGTATTTAAATCATCCATGATGATATGATGTTCATAATCAGACCCTAAAGGCTCTAAAACCAATTCTAAATCGGTGAAGTAATCAATATTAGGGGGACAGTAAATTACACCAAGAATGGTACGCGCTCCTTTGACACAAACCTCAATGAAAAAGAATTCAGCAGCAATAGTGAAGAAGAAGAGGTAATAACTTTATAAGGAAGGTCACTGCATAGGTAGATGGCAACACCACCACCCCTTTTACCAGAACGATCATTCCGAATTAGAATGTAACCGGTTAGGGGGTAAGTGGTGGAAAGAAGTTGAGGCTTGAGCCAACTCTCAGAGACCAGTATGGCATGGACGTTTGTCTGAGTAAAAGCCTCAACAAGATCACTATGATGACTCGGCAAACTTTGGGCGTTAATGTGGCAAACATTCAACGATTTGTGACAATGCAGACTGAAGGTTCCACGAATGAAGTCACCAAGTGTCTCTGTTACCGAACAAAAACTATCATCAGCAGAACTGTGTGCGGAATGGAATGACGATTCATCATCAGATGTCATTAAAAAAATGTTATGTACTAAATAAATACGTAAAATAAATAAAAATATATATTATAAATAAAAATGAATAAAAATATAAATACATACATACATATCGTCACGCCTTTTATCCCCGAAGGGGTAGGCAGAGGTGTAATTCTACACCCACTTTTCGCCAGATATACTTTAGTCCCACGTAATAGGGGGCGAGCCTAGTGCCGTACCGGGCACATTGCCAGACTTCGTGCTGCTACTGAGAATTTCGTGACAGAAAAACCCAATAACACTGCCCGACCCAGGAATCGAACCCGGGACCTCCCGATCCCACGCGCACATTTATGGCACGAGACCAACGAGGCAGTCGTATAGGGTTTGATGTCGAGTTTTCCGTCTCTACGCAAATATGGTATTTGCATCGTGTTACCCTTAGTCGCCTCTTACGACACCCACGGGAAGATAGGGGGTGGTGACACTTGTATTCTATGCCGTCAACTACACGGCAGAGCAAAAATATAAATACAAGTATAATATACCTAACTAAAATAAAAACAATATATCTGAGTACAAAACTCACATCTCTGCACCACCCGCCAGCTGACACCAACACAAATTACTTACTAAGTTACTACAAAATTAAAAAGAAGTCACAAATTAAAGCTCAGATTATATGTACAAAGAAAAGAAGGTTACAATATTAGCAAATCCTGGAAAGTGATATTAATAAAACATGCTAGTAAATTTCCGAACGCAATATTTTGCGATGACATTAACCGTCAATATGTCAAAGTGACAGCAGTGTAAATGTGAAAAAAAACTAAGTTTAGCAAATGAATTGCAAGTGAAGTTAATATAAATTATTATAAAATAAATTATTAAGTAATTTGAAACACAAAATGTCTATATCAAGCGAAAGTAAATGCAAAGATACTTAAAAGTTCTAATTACGTCGGGTCGAAGCTTTGGTGTCGATGTTCGCTGTCACGACGCTCTCACCTCCCTGACGAACAGCAGGACGGGGATCACCTTTCGTCTGCGGATGTTTGGACATCAGTGGTTTCAACTCGTCCAAAGACGTTATTTTGTACCGAGTGCCATCCGCCGCTTTAATGTTTATGACACTGTCTTGTGTCCAACACGCTCTGATGCCGAAATGTGCTCGCTCCCTGGTGAATGTGGTCTGCCGAGCCTTAGTTAGGAACTCCTTGACCGTGATCGAGGAGCCTTTTAACTTCGTTTTCGCCCTCCAGACAGCAGCCTTCATATCCAAACTACTGAACCGCACCAGAATGGGATGATGACGGTCCTTAGTGATTTTTCCAAGCCTGTGACATACCTTAAGGGTTGTTTGTGGAGCTGCTGATGTGGCCAACCTCTTTGTAATTATATCCATCACAACGGCAGGGCAGTCTTCATTATCCACCTCCGGAACTCCAAAAAGTACTACAGCCTTACGTCGGTGCTGGGTCTCAAGTGTGTCCATCATCCGGGAGCACTCATCGATCTGCTTGCGGAGCAACCCCAGCATGGTGAACATAAGCTCCCGAAACGTCCGGAACTCCTCAGCAACTTTGGCGACGGTGTCCTTTGCGGGTCCGCTACTTTGGATCTGGGCCTCAAGTTCAGCCATTCTTTTAGTGAAGTTTTCTTCCAGGCTTCTCTGTGCAGACTCAATATCGGCTAGTTGGGACATTGTTGGTTAGGTGATTCCAAGATAGGATGTTAATATGTGTCAGTGATAGCCGGCAGGTGGTTTTGCTAGTACTAAATTAACTAGTGCATAGAGTGATACACTAACGTAAGTATCAGTGAGTTACAATATGTTGCACTCAGTAAACTAGTTTTAAGTTCTGGATATTACTTGATAATAATTTAAATAAAATTTTCTAAAATTCGTAAGTGTGTACACTTTTGACACCTACCGCCGAAAAAAAAAAGCAAAAAAAAAAAAAAGTAGGTATATTGTCAAATAATTATACATTACTCGTAATAAAAAAGCACGCACCAAAAACGCAGTAGCAGTAAACTGGAGACCTTCACGGTAGTAGAGCCTTGCTGATTGCAGCATGAATGGGCCGGCTCGACCGGGGAAGTACCACCCTCTCACAGAAAATAGACGTAAAGTAACAGTACCTAAACTGTTGCGTTTCGTTTGGTGAGTGAGAGTGCCGGAGGCCCTATCCCCTATTCCTTCTCCCTCATCCCACTCCTTATCTTATCCCTTTTCCCATCCCCAAGGGGCGGCAACGCACTTGTGACTCCTGTGGTGTTGTGGTGCTTGTGACCATGGCCGGCGGTAATTCCTTACCATCAGGCGATCCGTCTGTTCGTTTGCCGCCTATTATTATAAAATAAATAAAAGACCTGGTAAGGTATGTGAGTAACGTTGTTGTACTGTTTACTAAACCTTGGAGAAAGGTCTATGTCAATAATAGACATATTTCAGTTGAAGTAAGAAAGAACGCCCACTTCGTTGCCTTGTCGTTACTATGAATTGGACCTCGGGCTTATTACAAATCTACAATTTCCAAGCATTTTATATCATCATATTTTGATGCCTATTTGTGTTATGAAAGAGCCTTCATATCTTTAGGTTCTGTAACGTATAAAAACGTATGTTTGTGTAACGGGTTGTAGCAGTGGTACTGGCTACACCAAATTAAATAATAATATATACTCGTAGTTCTTAGGCCGCATACTTGTTTACACATGTGTTTGTCTTCTGCGCCAACGTTATGCAATTAGTAAACTCATAAATTCCAAGAGTTTGACAAATTTATAAGAATTATGTGACAGTAGGAAATACGAGATAAAATTTGTTCTAAACATGTGGAATTGCTAACACTCTTGAGTGCGAGAGCCATAAAAAAGGGGCGCTACACGACTGAAAGAAAAGGGACTTTCAGGTAGTTAGTGGTCAGAGGCGTTGGGTTGGTGGTGTTTGACGGGGCTGTTAGTCTTATATCACGGAAGGGGGCAGATCTCGGGAACGGACTCGCGTGGTAGTTTAGGGAGTACGGGTTGGTGGTGCTGGGGGAGAGTCGACGTCAGGACGCAAAGATAGGCGGATCTCGGGCGGTTGACGTGTTAGTCGATAATTAGTGTTTAGTAATATCAAACAATAAAGCGGACGGCTTCAAGAGAAGGTGGCCAGCACAAGGCAAGGGGAAAGTTGGGCAGCGACGCAGCTAAAACTCCGGTGAGTGTCATTTATTTACTCTACTATAATTTATTGTATGAACTGTCTAACATTAATGACTGTGTTGTGTACCTATGTCTATATTACCCCATATTTATCCCAGGCTGACTAAAATATAATGTTCTCTATGAGATATTGTACATAGTTTTAATGTTAATAACTGCGTGTAACATTAGTAGTGGTTCGTACCTTGTTGATGACGGATGTGGAGGATGAGCGATGTATGATGGGAGTCTCCGTATTCGCGATCAGGTGGTAGAGCGCAGGACTCTCTAAATCGCTGTCTAAACCTGCGTACAGGCCAGCACAGAGCAGTTGACAAGGTTTTAAAGAGCGAAAGAAGAGCCACCTGTCGATCACGCGGTGTCCCGTAAGTCCTGGCGGCTTACCAGGCGGCGATTGTAACAAAAGCCTCCCTGCAATCTATGCGCGATGGCCTAATACGTTTTTATTGACCATGTTTGTGTGGGCTTCAATGTTGTGACTTGCGGCAAGGAGGCGTTTTGTGACATCAGTTCTGAGACTGTTACTGTATGTTTAACACTATACACTGGATATCGCTGGAATACTCGGCGCCAATAATACTATATGACTTATATACCTGGATCATGTTCTTCGTCTCCATGGAGCTGCCGTCTCTGAGATACGCTGCCTTGTACTTAAGTAGCAATATGCGAAGCATGAATATGTGGAGAGTGACTTTGTGATGACAAACCTATACCAATGTATCGTTGTCTTTAGTATTTTGATGTCCTCTTTTTACTCTTAGATGTGTTTACACTTGGTAAATGCTGTCAGCAGAGACATGCCCAGTAACCAGGATGAGTGTCATGGATTATGCGCGGAGGCGGGGTGCTTTATCACTGCCACTGGGGGCAGTCTAACTCTTTAAACCCAGTTATTAAGAAAACTAAAATTTTAATCAGCCTGGGGTCTATCAGATTCCGTTACAGGGTCATGTTTAAATTTTAAATAAAAGGTGAAATACTTTTCTAATATGTCCCAACGTTTCGTCATAATTGCTAGTGTTTCATTTTTTCTCTAAAATATTTACGGGACTCAATCGCGTACATATTTTATAGAACAGTACATATTTTCAGAAAAATAATGACACGCTATTTATATGTAAAGGACCAAGTTATAAATTGGGATTTTCAGAAAATGTTCGGGCATTATAATGAAAGAATTGATGCAATATTCGACTAATACAAGTATGTTAAGTTGACGGCGCCCTGCTTTGCAGGATTTCTAGTTTTGGTTGTAGGCTTGAAAGAAAATTTATCACAAATAAGATTACCAACCGGATGAATGCTTTCATCCGGTTGGTAATCTTTTTGTAATAAATAATTTCGCCATGGGTAGCGTGTCAAGTATCATATTACTTAGATTGCTCGCCTATTATCAATAATGGCCGATAAAACAATGTTGTTGTGTCCACAGCTAGACATAAGTCTCTCTAAATTAACTTCAGTATACGACGCTTGCCGGATGGGTTGGTATAGGGTTTAATGTCAAATATTCCATTTCTTCACAAATATATTATTAGCTTTGTATATTGTCCTTAGTCGTCTCTTAGAGCACCCACGGTATGAATGACAACAACTTTAATTAGAGTAACCGTCTAGTGTAGATAACACAGACTGCCATGCAGAGGGTATCGGGTTCGAACCCACGCCTCGCACCACTGATTTTTCGGAGAGATGTGCGTATTGAATTGTTAATTATCGCTTACCCCGTACTTCGGAGAGCACGTTAAGACGTCGGTCCCGGTTGTCATGAAGATCTGATATAAGATAAACTGACACTAGTCTAAACCATGGAATATCACTATCCCTTGTGGTTGCAGAGATGAGACAAGCAGTCGTTCTCTGGAAAAGCTAATATTCAAATCGGTAAAGGATTTGGTAAATTAACGTCACTATATTATTGCATACGATATCTCTTAACCCTTTCCTGCCGGGAAAAGATATTTGAAAAAATAAAACCTTATTTGATCTATGTTTTATTAATAAGGTAGGTAATAATTTTCTTTTGATTTTCATTTTACCCAGAAGTACTATTTCTAGTACCTAGACTTATAAGTACCGTCAGGCACTTTTTGGCACTGGTCTGGAACTTGGTTGGAGAAAATGGAAAAACAAGGAGGTCAAATAATTATAACTTTTAATAAAAAACAAAAACATATTTATTCAGGCATTTATCTCATGATATTCTAGGAAACAGTTCTTTTTTCATTGAAACAAAAATACATTGCAGTGAGAACATATACTGTGTGGTTTCGAATGAATCTTTTTCATACTGCAAATTTCACACCTTACTCTATTCTCTACATACTTAGGCCAATGTATGCCTCTGTTGCCCAAACGTAGGTCTTTCAGAGTAGAAAAGTCTGATTTACGCCTTATGGAAGGGCCACTGTTTGAAGCGTTATCACTAGATGTCTTTCTTTTCTGACCAGCATCTTTCATTGTAAATCTTTTACGGTATTCTTTTCCAATAAAAGCCCATGAATAACAAAAGAATTGATGAATGCAATGACTAGAAGTCCCCAAAACAACCTTTGCCACCATTTTGGAGATTTACGATCTATGCAGTAAAGGGCTCTCAGATGATTAGCTGTACCTACACCGCCCATGTAACTGTTGTAATCTCTGACAGCTACTGGGCATTTTACTGTAGATTTCGATCCATTTTTTTCTCTACGTGACACAGTTCCCTCTTGACTCCCATGAAAATTAGACACTAACTGAACCATCCTGTTATCCTTCCATTTCTAATATCCTATATCTAAATTTGACAAACGATGATCCCTATCACCTCTTTTCATTTTTTAGAATCGGCCATTAGGTTTTCAGGTAGTCCTTTTCTATTACTTCAGATTGTCCCACATGTGTAGCTGTTTTCAGTTTTAAATTTTTCTAGCAAAGCAACAGAAGAGAAAAGATTATCGAAAAAGACGACTCTCCCTTTACCCCATTCTTCCGTCAACTCCAAAACAACCTTTTCTCCCAAGCCATAGTTGGTAAATTTGGTACATTTCTTCGTCTTTTCCTTGGTAGACTTGAAACGACTTTACATATCCTTTCCGATCAGCCAGGCACCACAACTTGTAGCCTCTTTTTATTGGTTTCATGGGTACATACTGCTTCAAGACGCACCTACCCTTGAACTTAATCATCGATTCATCTACGCTCATTTCGCGAGTACCATGATAAACGTCTTGGATTTTTTTATTGGGTTCATCAACCATTGGTCTAATTTAGAACAGCTTATTTTTGCAGTCTTTAGGCATTGAGTGTTATCATTGCAATGTAGATGAGATAAAATAACAGAAAACCTATCTCTTGGCATTATTTTGCATACAAGTAGATTGTTTAGATCTGGTGCTGAAGAATAATGGTCTCTCCACGCCGGACGACTGCTATAACCCATAAAGAAGTTTATACCTAGTATAAATGTTAAAAGTTCTTCCTTTTTCAGGTTCAATACCTTCCCTTTCTGTGTAGCATAATGGTTTCTTTGGTTTACAATATTATCCAATATATCTTCTATAAGCACTAGGAATATGTCAGTCGGTTTAGTACAATCATCATAGTAGTCGGGTAAAGTTGTTTCCAATTCTCGCTTTTTCCATTTGCGATTTAGTTCGACTAGCCTCGGTCGGCTAGCCATAGACATAGACTGATCTGCTGGCGGAATATCGATTTGAATACTGGTGCTAGGTATTGGAGATTGTGTAGAATTCGGGCTAAGAATGGGTATTTTTTAACAGAGATCAGTGAAAGCGATTAATTCATCCAGTCTTAGCCCAAGGCAAAGGATCTAAACACATGGACCAAGTTTCTTGGCGCTAAGAATTAAACAAATGTCTTACCAAATATCTCCTGGTGATGTTCTTGAGTGGAGCCCTGGAGGCAAGTTAGACACAGACGAGACTAAAATTGGGCAATATTAGCAAGTGAATTATCTTTACTTTACCAGACTCCAACGCAGCGTCTTCAATGCACGATGCAAGTTCACAGGATTCACAATTTCTCAAATTTCCAGTGTTCCATATATATAATATCACAAATTGATCAACACTGCGGACTGATCAGTGCCGGACAAATCAAAAGCGGCAGTTTCACGAGAGCTTACTCAATTTAGTTCAATTAATCAATTCACACGAAATGCAAAAAGGTGTGCTCACAATAACTTTTCACAAATGTTCAATATGTCACAAACCTTGCCGGAAGTCAAAAACGGCAATTACGTATTAAGTTAATTACAAGTTGATTCAATTCGCGTTAATTCAAAAGGCGATATTTTACGTACGAGACGACAACGTGGTAATTTTTCAAGGGAAGAACGGAAGTGACAGTTCAGTGTGACCATTGTCAGAAATTTTCAATAGACTAAACAAAATGTTACTCAATCGATCTAATCGATTTGACTTATAATAAAAACTAATTCTATTTCAAACATCCACCCGCCCCGGACCGGCCTACCGGTCCGCTAATCGGTTGGTAGACGTGACGATGTTGCAACCGCTCTCCTTAGAATCGAACCGTCCACCAAGACCTCAGCAAATCGTAGAACTCCATCAGCCCCAGTTACCAAACGAAGGATGCGCCCCCTGCGCCATCTGAGTGGCGGAAGGTTAGCCTCCTTGATCAAAACGAGGTCTCCAATCTTGGGTGGATCGGTCTTGTCGGTCCACTTAACGCGTTGCTGGAGTATGTGCAAATATTCCTAATTCCAGCGTTTCCAAAAGCTCTGAGTAATCTGGCGTACCAATTCAAAACGCGAGAGACGACCAGGTCTCGTATCAATATAGGGGTACTCAGGCAAGGCGACAAGTGGGCGACCAATCAAAAAATGGCCCGGCGTAAGGGCCTCCAAATCATTCGGATCTGAGGAGATCGGGCACAATGGCCGAGAGTTCAAAACGGCCTCAATCTTACAAAACACAGTTGCGAGTTCCTCAAATGTAAGGACAGACTCACCGATTGTCCTGCGCAAGTGTGTTTTGGCCGATTTTACAGCGGCTTCAAAAATACCACCCCAGTGTGGACAATTTGGTGGGGAAAACAACCAATTTATCCCACGTCGGGCAAGCCTATCACCTATATCAGCTTTGTTGGTTTCAAGGAAATTAACAACATCATTCAAATAATTAAAGGTGCCCTTGAAGTTAGTGCCGCAATCAGAACGGATCAAGGAAGGCAGCCCTCTGCGGGATACAAATCTGTCAAATGTGGCTACAAACGCCTCGGTCGTAAGCGAGGAGACCAGTTCCAAATGAACGGCCTTTGTGGAAAGACAAACAAAAACGCACAAGTAGGCCTTAACAGTCTTGCTGTTTCGAAGTGTCGACGTTTTCACCAAGAAGGGACCAGCGAAGTCCGTGCCAACACCGTCAAACGTCCTGCTTTCAGTTACGCGATCTGCCGGTAAGTCCCTCATCAACGGCTGCATGGTGGCAGCCTTGAGCTTATAGCAAGGGATGCAGCGAAAGACTACACTCCGAATAATTCTTCGGGCAGACAAGATCCAAAATTCGCGTTGCAAAATGGTCAACAAGGCATTACAACCAGCATGCGAATTTTTAAGGTGACGGTCAGTTACCAACAAGCGTACCAAATGACCGTCCTTAGGTAACAAAGGGGGGTGACGAGCCCCGTAAGGGAGGTTGGCGTTCTTGAGACGCCCTCCAACGCGCAAGAGACCCGTATCGTCCAAAAAGGGGTTCAATTTAGAGACAGCTCCCGACAATTTCGATCTCCCTGATTTAAGGATAGCAATCTCCTTTTCAAAATGCGCCAATTGCACAGAACGAACCCAAAAGGTGAGGGACTCCTGTCGTTCCTGTGGTGAGAGAAACGGTGTCAGTCGTTTCTGTTGTGGGTGCCTAAAATTAAAAACAAAACGCTTTATCCAAGCAGTGACACCTAACAACTTGTCGAGGGAGCTGTAACGATTTAACAAAAAATCGGGGTCGAAGGCGCATTCTACCTTCTCAAGAGCGAGTGTTCGTAGACCCGGCAAATTAGAAGTATTCAAAACTGGCGTTCGAGGCCAATCAGTTTCTGGTCGACTCAACCATTCCGGACCCCACCACAGCGAATGACCTATCAAACTAGGCGTCAAGCATCCGCGCGAGGCACAATCAGCGGGGTTGAGCTCACCTGGCACGTGTCTCCAAACAAGTTTGACTTCGGATTTCTGGTTTTGAGAAACGCGATTAGCGACAAATATCTCCAAGGTGTGGACAGAAGCCTTCAACCAACAAAGAACAATTTGGCTGTCTGTCCAGGCGTAGGTCCCATTAATGCAAATGCTTTTACCCAAGGTACTGGACATGTGATTCAACAACCATCAAGTAGGGCTGCTCCCGAGAGCTCCAATTTCGGAATGGTCAGAGATGTCCGAAGGGGTGCAACCTTGCTCTTCGCCATGATCAGGGAAACTCTCACCTGACCTGAGGCACTGACTGTGCGCAAGTACACCACGGCCGCGTGACCACGTTCCGAGGCATCACAAAACCCGTGAAGGGTGGCCTTGTACTTCCCGGGAGGAAGGATGGGACGAGGCAAGGACTCTCGTTGACGGCAGGAAGTGAGGATACAAAATAGGTCCATTCCTCAACAAGAGTGCCGTGTAGAGGTTCGTCCCAGGTCAATCCTGCTGTCCAAAGCTTCTGCAAGAAGCATTTTGCCCAAAATATGATAGGACAAATCCAACCGTTCGGATCAAAGGTTCTGGCGACAGTAGACAACACGAGACGTTTAGTCCAAGAACAAGGCAATTTCAAGTCTACGTTATACGTAAAGATGTCTTGGACTGGTCTGTACTGGACGCCTAGAACAGCCATCATGGCGGTGTTGTCAACAATCTCAAACAAATGTGGATCTTGCTGATGATCCTCTGGCAAGCCTTCCAAAAGCGCTGATGAGTTGGAAATCCATTTGCGCAACTCATAACCAGCGGAGGCCAAAATACCTATCAATTCGTCCCGCAGGAGGATCGCCTCGTCCGCTGTGGAGGCGCCTGAACAAATGTCATCGACGTAAATATCGTCTTTCAAGATGGCGGAGGCTCGTGGGAAACGTAAGCCTTCACGGTCTGCGAGCTCCCAAAGAAAACGTATTGCCAAGTAGGGGCTTGATCTTAACCCGTACGTATTCGTATTGAGCTCGTAGACGACCATGGGATCGCGAGGAGACTCTCTCCAAAGGATCAGCTGTAAGCGACGGTCATCAGGGTGGATAATAGTCTGCCTGAACATCATTTTTATGTCGGCCACAAAGACAACCTGATGTCGTCGGAAGCTGGTGATGACGTCACAAAGGTCCTTGACCAACTTGGGACCAGAATGCAAGCACTGGTTCAAGGATACGCCCGTAGAAGTCTGCGCAGAACCATCAAATACTGTGCGCAGCTTGCCAGTCGATGGCTTCAATACCGCATGATGCGGGAGAAAGTAGTGCTCCACCGAACGCCAATCCAAATTTGACACCGACATGTGTCCCAATTATTCATATTCTCTCATGAACTCAATATACTTCTGTCTGAGCTCCGGATCACGACCCATGCGACGCTCCATAGCCAACAACCTTTTTTCGGCTAAAGGTCGTGACTCACCAAGCGGAGGCCGAACAGACAGGAAGGGTAGCTTCGTAATGATTCGACCAGAACGGAGTCGACCAGTGTTGTTCTGGAAGAACAGCTCGCACTCCTCATGTTCTGGATTCAAACGGGCAGCTTGAGGGGGCTCCTCTACCTCCCAAAACCTCTGAACCGCATCAGAGAGAGCGGAGCCTACAGCCAACAAATTATCAAGTTCAGGTGGAGGGGGGTCCCTATGTACAGGTCCCATCAAAGCAAATCCAAATATGGTCGGGATGGCAGTCAAACCATTTGGCACCAAGAACCGTTTCCCACCAATCAAAATTCCACCGAGGACATCAGAGCCAATCAACAAGTCGATTTGTCCCGGTGTGTCAAATTTGGGGTCTGCCAGTTCCAATCCCGATGTCAAATTCACCACAGCAGCAGGTAGCTGCTTTTGTGGGTGCATACCCAAAATATTCTTCAGCACAATAGCCGAGGTTCTAATCCTCGGGTGTGAAGATTCAATAGGGCCAAACAAAACCTTAACTTGCCCTTCAACATTAGAGGCTACGTCCCCTATGCCCCGTATACAATTTGGAAAAGAACCCATATTTAATTTAACCTGCCCTACCAAATAAGTGGAAACAATGCAACCTTGTGAACCTGTGTCCAATATAGCACGGACAACAACAGAGGTCCCCGTGGGTCCCCAGACCCTAACAGCAACCGTTGGTAGGATAACGGTGTCAATGGGGGAGGTTGGCGTTATAGGGCAGGGGTCAATGACCTATTGTTGCCTGGGCGGCGACCGTTGGCCAGGACCAGGCAAATCAAAATGGGGGTGCGGCTTGAAGTCCTCAAAGGCGTGATGACTCGATCCGCGCGCCATCTGTGGGGGGTCATAGTGACGCATCCGCCCAAAACGAGGTGGGCGCGAGTCAAGGCGGGGACGCTCCGCCAAAGGAGGGGAATACCTGGGGCAGCAGTCATGGTGCTGGTGACGCTGAACAGCACATTCAGGTGCGCGAGAGAGAGGAGGCGTGCGCACGCTACGGTTCTCCAAGCGGGGTGAGTGGCGATCAATTGAGCGAGGCGACTCTCGGCTACGCGCTGGTGAGCCTCGGCTGCCACCTTCAAAACACCCGCCCGTGCGCGGCGTCGGCTGGTTGGACAAGCGGCCCACCTCTCTGGCATTCATGCAGAGAATGTCCAAATGCTGTCCTCCACAGTGAGGACAGGGACGAGAGTTTGGGCAGTCTCGCTGGTAGTGGGACCCCAAGCAAGAGAAGCAAAGGCGGCGGGCATTCGCGATGCGCCTACGAGAGGCGACATGTAGGTCCAAGAATGCCCTACAACTGGCCGTTCTGTGCCCCGTGACCTTGCAGTAGGATCACTCCGCTGGGCTCTGCGTGACCGCAAAGCGAGGAGGGCGCCGGTCAACATTGGCTCGGGTGTGAACGCGAGCCTGCTCCTTGACCTTGGGCGGCTGCGACTTAGCCGGCGTGTCACCACCGGAGTTGTCCAAGACCCGGCACTCATCCTCCAGGAACTTCTCCAGGTCAGCAAAGGGTGGCAGATGGGTCGCGCTATCCCCACCAAAGCGCTGCTCAAAACGCGACCTCAGGTCGGCAGGCAGCTTCTTCAGTACAATGTGCACCAATAGATAGGACCATTGGTCCACGGGCAGGTCAAGGCACTTAAGTGCGTTGATGGCCATCAAGAGCAGGTTCAACAGTTGGGTGCGCAACCCAGAGACCCGGGTGAGCGTCGGCAAACCCAAAATCTGCTCAATGTGCGTATCGGCGAGGCCACGCTTATTATGGTACCTACGGGTAATTAGGTCCCGAGCCGTCTGGTACGCCTCGTCAGACACGGGCAGATGCTGGATGAGGCCCTTAGCCTCCCCATCCAGAACCGACATTAGATAGGCCAACTTTTGTGCCGGCCGAAGGTCAGCCCTATCATTGACTAGGCTGTCGAACAAATTAACGAAGCCCAGGTAGCTTCCTAGGCAGCCATCAAAATGGGGGAGGTCCAAAGTAGGGAGCCTACTCATCAGCCCCGGTGCTGACCTAGGAAGCTCCTGCTTCAGGCCGGGTTGCCCTTCCCTATCGGCAACTAGTTGTCTCGCACTATTGGAGACAGCATCATACAGGTCTAAGACCTGGGTATAGTCTTCACTGACCTTATTTCGCTGGTCAGCGGTGAAATCATTGATTGACACTTCAAGACAGCAAGTGCTGAAAGTGCGGAATTGCTGTTCCACACTTGCCAGGCGATCGTCAATCCGCTCGTACCTTTGTAGTAAGGCCTGCTGGCGATCAGGCCGGTTCACTAAGGCACTGGCCGAGGCAAACCAGCGCAAATCTGATGCAATAGCACCAGCAGCCGCACGCAAGTCCTTGATAGCTGACATAATCAAAATTCAAAAGAGCCCGGACAAGCGTTAAATAAAATTAACAATCAAAACTTAATTTTTCTTAATTCTTTGAAACCAACAAAATATTAGCCTGTTCACTGCTGGTACAAGCAAGTGACAGGTATCTACTGTCCAACAAAATTAATAGTTTCAATATATATTGACACAAAACAAAGTCAAAGTTATCAAAAGTTGAACATTCGAATAAGTTAATTGAAAGAAAGAAAAGAAAGAAAGAAAACATATTTATTCTGTTACGAACATACGAAATAATTACATTTTTTAGCACACATAACAGATTTTTAAGTAACAGAATTGGCCTCCAACTCAGCGTAGTGCCATCTAGTTCAACTAGATGGCGCTGATATTCTGTTGGTACCATTTTATCTTAAATACTAATAAATAAATAAATATATATTGTTTCTTTTTTTAATCGAAGTTAAATATTCAAATAAATTAACTAATTACTTGCAACAGACAGACTGGCTGTATTATTTGAGATATAAAATAGTAAGTAAGCACAGAATATGTGTTACCTCACAATATTATCTATATTATAACAAAACAAAGTTTATTAATGTGACCCGCCCAAGTGGCAAGGTCAAGTTGGTTGTTATAATGTTTATGAATATATGCAATAAACTAAATTTACTAAATTTATTGATACATACAGCTGTTATGTATCCAAACAAACTGACTTATTAATGCAACAACAAATTTAAGTTAGATTTTTCAACAATACAAATCAACAATTACTGATTGAGGTTATGTGTGACAATGTGTTTAAATTGTGCATTATCTTGGTCAACTTATACAATTAAATATTATGTATTTTAGACAATACTGACCTGAGTACACTACAACACTGTTAACCTGTTAAGAAATGAGATGCTTAGCTCAGATACAAGTTTACAATATAGGCACAGTTAACCACGCTCTTGCTATCAAAAATTATGTGTAGAATTCGGGCTAAGAATGGGTATTTTTTAACAGAGATCAGTGGAAGCGATTAATTCATCCAGTCTTAGCCCAAGGCAAAGGATCTAAACACATGGACCAAGTTTCTTGGCGCTAAGAATTAAACAAATGTCTTACCAAATATCTCCTGGTGATGTTCTTGAGTGGAGTCCTGGAGGCAAGTTAGACACAGACGAGACTAAAATTGGCCAATATTAGCAAGTGAATTATCTTTACTTTACCAGACTCCAACGCAGCGTCTTCAATGCACGATGCAAGTTCACAGGATTCACAATTTCTCAAAATGCCAGTGTTCCGTATATATAATATCACAAATTGATCAACACTGCGGACTGATCAGTGCCGGACAAATCAAAACCGGCAGTTTCACGAGAGCTTACTCAATTTAGTTCAATTAATCAATTCACACGAAATGCAAAAAGGTGTGCTCACAATAACTTTTCACAAATGTTCAATATGTCACAAACCTTGCCGGAAGTCAAAAACGGCAATTACGTATTAAGTTAATTACAAGTTGATTCAATTCGCGTTAATTCAAAAGGCGATATTTTACGTACGAGACGACAACGTGGTAATTTTTCAAGGGAAGAACGGAAGTGACAGTTCAGTGTGACCATTGTCAGAAATTTTCAATAGACTAAACAAAATGTTACTCAATCGATCTAATCGATTTGACTTATAATAAAAACTAATTCTATTTCAAACAGAGATGTAGGTACCTGATCTATGAAGCAATCTGGTGGCACATTTTTATTCGTCGGCGATGACGGTTGAACCTCAGCTAAAACTCTGTCTAGAGCCTCCTCAAAAACCTCATCGAAGTACTGATAAGATATATGATAATAGAAACTGAAAGTACAGTCACTGTGCTTCGAAAGCAAAGGACAGAGACAACGCAACGCTTCCATAACCCATCTTATCTTTCAAAATGTTGGATTCCGTTTCACATGAAACAGGTCTTCGTTAGTCTGCACTTCATCTGCTCTGTAAAATTATACATTGCAAAGAAATTTAAAGAGAAGAGAAGTCTTCTCTCTCTTAGTAAATTTAAAAAAATGGGTTTTCACTAAGGATGGGAATAGGATCACTATAATTGGCGGTGGTTAGGTGTCCAGTGATAAACTACTTTTTACGCCGAGGCTGCCTTCTACATCAAACCTCACACGACAAGAAGACGTTACTTACGGGATAGATACGAGTGTATTTTTTACAGAGTATATGAAGTGCAAAGTATTGGGATATACATGTGCATTTGTATCGACCAAACTCTTTCATGTCAAACGAAATCCATGATATCATACGACCTTTCAAAAGTTTAAAGATCTCTGTTATATCGAGACTTAATCTTAATTCATTTATCTAGAAATAAACCAAATTAATGACTCTAATTAAATACCTAAGGCGTTCGATTAAGATACCGTATAAGTATAAATCAAAAGTATTAAATTAACTAAGTGCGATTTTTGTCAAACCGTAAGTTGCATTTTATTAGGTAGGCATTATGAAACCGCTTTAACCGCAGCTTGTTCAACAAGCCTTACATAAATAAAGAGTGGTTTACATATGGACCATCTAACTGAGTATGCTGCGATGTCACCACAACGAATATCATGATTCGCTAAGCGCATTTAATTTTACAGCATCCATCAAAAAGTCTTACACATATGCTATATTTCGGACTATAATGTATTGCCTTGTATCGTCATTGTTAAGTAGCTATATATGGGTACGATTTTTCGTTTTAATGAACTTGCTATATAGGCTACAGTTTTAGTGACCCGGTTAGGGCTTCAGAGACAGAATTTTTTCACATCGCGACGCGAGCTGTTTACTGATTTTTTTGTAGTGTCCAAAGCTCTAAGCCAAAAGTCCATTAATGTACATGAATATCGGAACGATTATTGTTGATTCAGTAATATCTCCCATCGACAATCACGTGCAACGTCTACGAATTACGTTAAAGAATATAATCGTGTGTCTTTTTTTTTTTCACGACATTTTCGTCATGTCAGAGTGATCTCGTCCGGATTGCCACGGGTAGAACAATTTATAAAAATCCTATACGAACTATTAACTTCAACCTATTTATGAAGTTTGATGAAAACAAGAACATTCTTAAAGGTGAATGGGCAAAATGGTACTCAGCTCCAATAGACATGATTGTAGTGTCGTTTAAAAGGTCTTACCAAGAGGAAGAATATTTACTATCGCCGCCAGTCTCAAATCTGATTGCGTTTGGAGATAAACGACAGTCTCACTAACTAACAAAAACCCTGTTCCTTCGGTTTCCCTTTGCGTTCCAGGGCGACAGTAACCTGTTTAGACGGTCCCGTGGCCCTGGCGATAAACATACATATACGAGTATATTAGGTACCACTTATCTATGTAAGAAAATGAGTACCAATGTAATATTTTCTGCATTTCCGTTCATGTTTTCTATTAATAACGCTTTTACGTAAGACTTTGCCATGTACCCCTCCTTTTAACTAGATAACCCGAATCTTCTGCATATTTATGTAGAAAGAAAACGGCTTAGTTACAGAGGAGTAGATTTTCAGAGGATGGAAGCGAGCCAGATAGAAAACTTCCCTTCAATGGCGGAGGAGGATATAATTCTACTAGCTCTAGGTATATACCAATTCAAGCTGGCAAGATCTTACTGTGCCGAGCATTTATCAAATGCTCTGTATAT
Organism: Euclidia mi; assembly: GCA_944739405.2. Classification (NCBI taxonomy): domain Eukaryota; kingdom Metazoa; phylum Arthropoda; class Insecta; order Lepidoptera; family Erebidae; genus Euclidia; species Euclidia mi. The sequence goes on along the minus strand of OX123186.2, from coordinate 60,219,400 downwards.
AATTGAAACGTACAGAGAGAGAGAAAGAGAGCACTTGAAGATCTGCCAGGCTATAGCATGCACGAAGATGCCTGGCTTTTGCATGGCCGAATCCAGTCACGACATGTCCGTATAAAAACATATTTTTGTTACATATTTATCAGCAGTGCAAATAATATTGTCCAAGAGTATTGCACTTGTTTAACCGGGCGAAGTACGATGGGCACTTGTGCACATATAATGTCCATCGTATGGTACCTAGGCTATGCGAGGCATACAGGATTTACTACTCCGGTATCTTTCCTCAATGCTGTTATAGTTGATACCGATATGTAATGTTTTAAATCTACTCACTTATTGCTAAAATATATGATATTTATTTGAAGAACGCTTGTTTTCTTACTTCTTTTAATAATAGAATCCTAAGTGTGTTATATCATCGTCTAATTCAATCTTGGCGTCTATCAGTATGGCGTCCCACAGGGTTCCGTTCTTGGACCATTGCTATTTATTTGCTATATAAATGACTTTCCTAGCGTAATCACTCACCAGATGTGCTTATTTGCCGACGACAGCACAGTCTTATATAATAACGGAAGTAGCATAGATATTGCAAACCAAATAAATACAAGCCTAGTTTCTATTATGGACTGGTTGAATGCAAACAATCTTAAAATTAACTTTGGGAAAACTAAAATAATGAATTTTCAACTTAGGCAAAAAAATCAACAATTGTATAAAATTAACTATAAAGAAGAACAGATACTTGAAACAGAAGCAACAAAATTCTTAGGCGTCAATATTGACAATGATATGTCGTGGAAAACTCAAATTGATTACATTTGCATGAAACTTAGTCAGTTTTCTTACGCTCTTTACATGTTAGGACGAATTGCGAACATGAATGCACTGTTGGCAGCATATCATGGTTATGTAGCTTCAACTCTACGTTATGGCATAATTTTCTGGGGCAATTCCACCAATGTCCCAGACGTTTTATTAGCCCAAAAAAAGTGCATCCGATCCATTTGTAAACTTAAGCAAACAGATAGTTGTAAGCCACATTTTAGAAACTTAAAAATTTTGACAGTGCCATCATTATATATTTACGAAGTAGTCAATTTTGTTAGAAATAACAAGGATCTTTTCAAGTTTACGGAAAGTCAACGTCGCTCAAAAAACTTACAATTGTTACCTACTAAAACAGCATTCGCCCACAGAAGTGTCTATGCGATGGCACCAAAACTTTACAATAAATTACCCGACCAAATTAAACTTAGCAGGACTAATACCATATTCAAACATAAATTATTTGAGTTATTGAATGAAAAGACATATTATAGTGTTCGTGAATACCTAGAAGATAAGCTATAATACATTTTTTTTGTTTATTTATTATCAAATGACATTTACTTATAACAATATTATATTTGAATTCTGATTGACATTGCATTACAATTGACATCCATTTATTTTATATTAGCTCAATAATTTTTGTGATATTTTTCTAATTAATTTTAAGTAGGTACCTATGTGATATAAGATAATAGATATTGATATGTAATTTAAAATTTCAGATACCCACTATCATGTACTTATTATCTAATTCCATAATGAATCCGAAACCAATTATTTTTAAATTGACATACTTAATTATAATATTATTATGTATTGCTTTTGTCATCATCATTACCTATTATATTTTTAAATTATTGTATGCCTAAATGGCGGGACAAAGCATGAACAATTGTAAACATCAAACAACCAACCTACCTATGTTTCACAATAAACTTTGATTTGATTTCATTTGAATCTTTTTCCAGCTTTATTCTACTAATATAAGTAGTTTGTAGTAAATTCTCATTTATAAAACTCAGTGAGATTACTGCTTCCCAAACGTGAATAGGGACATGCGCCATGGTAGACGTTTTTCTGCATAAAAATGTCTTTTCAATGATATATTAATGATGACTATTGGAGCGGGTACCACGTTCCACACATTTTTGCCCATTGTCCTTTGTTCAGTAGTTTTTGAGTTTATCACAAACATACAGACAATAATAATGCTACACGTATAACAGTACTCATCTTCTTGCACAATAATCAGCTTGCGCTATGTAGAATGTAGTATAATAAGTACGAAAATATCACTACGTACAGAAGCTTTATACATTATCTGTCTTACTAATAAAAATTATGACACAGTGTATACAAGTACTATAAGCATTGTGTAACAAAATCGCAACTAATAAAAAATATTTTGACAGATTGCGTGTATACATGCGTTATAAGAGATCAAAATATCTATTTAGACTTACACAAACTCTACACACGCTTGCACCCTTGTATAAGGAGTGCGTAAGAGCAAAATGGCGGCTATTTGGCCAGCTGAGGACGCTGAGGTTGTCACTTTACTTAGCTTATGCGCAATCTATGACAGAGAGGTTGGACTAGGAAGGTTATATTTCTTTGATCTATGAAATGAATGTTATTGTCGGTGGAGGCGTTCGGAAGCTATCAGTACAAATCAAAACATATTTATCCTTCAGAAAATAACAACCATTAGTCTTTAGTTTTTGTACATTAGATTAATAGATAAGGGATATTTTTAAGAAGAAACTCCATTTAATATATAATTAAGCTAGTAAAATTATATATAACTATAAAATACAATTAAATTATTAAAACCAAGTTACGATTACAAGTTTTTGAACGTACTTCATAAAAGGTTGTCAGCATATTTGACGTACACACAGCTACACATCAACCTATACAAAACCAATATTAGCTGAACTACTCAACAACAGGTTGGTCACACTAAGGGAGTTCGCCTAATATTGGGCTTGTTTAGGTTAATGTGTAGCTGTGTGTACACAGACTACACAGCGTGAGTAGTTACACAAGCTTGTCTTTGCGTTTATTAGTAGCGATGTTGTGTAAACCCTCTATAACTCCTACACAGACGTTATAAGCTGTGTAAGTATTCATACGTTAAACGTATGAGTAATATTTTTTTATTAGTAAGACAGTATGAATGTTACGTAGGTATTATCGTAGAATGTAATGCATCCTATGAAAGGACAAAAGGTTAGAACATAATATATATAATTTGAATATCGCATGCACAATACTACAACTGCAACTTGAGCTTATTACTTAACTACCAAGTAGTTAATGTTTAGGATATTTTTAAATAGGTTTTAAGCCCTAGGCTTTAATTAGAGCAGCCCTATTAAAATGGTCGCTGCCACATGGCAAATCAGAGAAGCTTAAGATTTTATTGTATCAATTGTACTGGGATACGGGCTGAATAGAACACCCACGCATTTTAAAAACATTGTAATCGCAAAACAGGCTAGCTCTTGTTACTTTCCTTAACGCCTTCATTTTCCAATACTATCTGTTCAGAAATTAACCACTTATTGTGTAAAAAAGGATTGAAATTGTGAAGAAATGTGGTGTGATATTACTCTAACTGGAGGGAGAGTCTTCTGAAAAAGCTAAGTAGTTGTGCCTTGTGGACGCGGCCCGGTGCATGCTGTCAAGAATTTGTATATACCGTTACGCGTTAAACTTTCAATAGCGCAATGCAAGGCCTTCAAATATTTTTGTAGTTTAGGCGATGACCGTTAGATGTCACCACTTGTCATTGCCTTCGTCAGTATGCTATAGATACTATCAGTTGTATGTATCAAATTCCCACTGCTAAATAATAAACCATCAATATTAAAACTCTCTACCACCTATGTGTAAGGTTTTTTATAAGAATTTTGTTTTCATCGACGACGTATGAACTTACATAGTTAATTCGTCCATTTCACCTCAAAGTTTTCTGATTCTAGTTCTGAAAATAATATGCATACTATTAAAAGCAAAATTTCAGAACTATGGATCAAATCTATTTTTATTTTGCCACAATAGCCCTAGGTTTATTTTGCCGCAATTGTTTTTGAAATTTGTCTTTGTTTGCATAGCTGCTCAATAGTATTGCTAGGAATCAAAGCTGTTTCCTGAATCCTAATCAATTACCAGATAAGCCTCTGCAAATGATTTGGGGAAGTTCAACGTAACATACCAATAGGGAATATGCGTGTGGTTCAGATATAATCGAATATTTTTTATGACATTCTTTATCGGTAAAGAAAGACACCTCTAACATTGTCAAAACGCAACGCTATTGCCTAGACACCAACGTTACGTCACGGTTCGCAGAGGATATGTCGAAACAGTACAGTCCGTTCACAGTTATTTTACCTCTGACAAATGTCGGAGTTTATTTTCTTTATGTTGGAATCGTACTCTGTGATGACAGGAATGTAAGATAGGGTTACCCGTGCATAACCTTTTACCTAATATCAGTGGAAATGCTTAAAAAATTCAAATGCTTGAAACTCATGGCCGCAAAGTGGTTAGATTACCGCCATACCACGGCGAGCTAAACGCAATTGAATTTATGTGGAGCCTCATTAAAAGGCGAGACACAAGCAAAAATTTAGGACAAGAGGCAACCAACATTGTGAATTTAGCTGAAGAAGCTTTTCAATCTATCACTGCAGAAGACTAACAAAAACAATGCAAACATGTGCGCCACATTGAAGACAAGCTTCGTGAAACAGATGGGTCTACGGATGCTGAAATGGACAGGTTCATAATAGAATTAAATTCTGAGTCTGATACAGAATCTGACAGCAGTTACGAATCATCATAACATTGGCAGTCCACATGGATCATTCTTATAGACTCACGCCTATTTCCATGAAGTGGTAGGCAGAGGTGTAATATTACAGCCACATCATTCTTATTGAAAATAAATATGAAAATTAAATTTGCAGTTTTAGTTTTTTAAATAGACAACACTTTGAAATTAAACTACAGTTTACGGATTTTATCGCGATGTATTGGTTTCACTAAGTTATTACCTACATTTGAAACTAATGATCTAGAAACTATATTTTTAATTTATTACTAGCCGACGTTTCGAATTCTTTACAGAATTCATGTTCACGGCAGACTGAGGGGATATTTGTCTTTTTCTTGAATGTATAAGTTATCTCAAAGTACCCGAACATTTTTCAACCACTGGTGTTACTATTTACGCAGAATGAGCTCACAGTGTCCTTAGGTCTTCTGGTGACTTTGTCCTTCTTGGGTTTCATTAGCCTTATGACAGGGTCCCAAGCTGGAGGAACATTCCAACCATCTTCCCTATTGAAATTAGGGTGTTTTTTAATTTCACTAGCCTCTCGTATCATCCTTGGAAGAAAACGGTGTTCTTTTGCGAGTATCTGTGGTTCATCAAATCGCAGGTAGTGATTGGGTCCTTGTTCCACATGTTCACACACAGCAGACTTGATGAAAAATATAGTTTCTAGATCATTAGTTTCAAATGTAGGTAATAACTTAGTGAAACCAATACATCGCGATAAAATCCGTAAACTGTAGTTTAATTTCAATGTGTAACATTCGCGTAAACCCAAGAAGATACTATAGGCAACATTTTTATTACAACTACTTATCTTCATAGGAAATTTTATTTCGTAAGAAAATTAATGTACATGCATATCGCCATGCCAATAACAAGAGGTTTTGTTACAAACATTACTTCCAAATATTTAATACGATCGCGTAGGCAATAAAAAAAGTACATTTTTAGTAATAATGTATATTTAAAATGGGAGTATTATATACCAAATATAGCAACACAACGCCCAGGTTGGCCAATCTAACAGCTAGAGGTAAAATAACTGTGAACGGACTATACTAGACATTTGACAGAGATGTCAAAACATTTGACAGCGTTGAAAGTTAAAAACTCAAACGTTGAGAACGCTGACGTAACAACAAAGTGCGCTAAAATGGGGTGTTCAAACCGGCGTTATGTCATTGCAATTTTCAACATTTAATTTAAAATAAATGTTGAGTTCTCCACGACTAATATTTTTTTGCGGTATCATATTAACAAAAATGAACGGTAGCAACAATAAAAATAAAAACATGCATATTCCCTATTAAGCTTGTAACGGAGCAAAGCTCAACGTGACGCAGATCTACCTAGTACCTAATGCTTAATGCATTTGCATGGCGTTATGTTTTACTTAAAGTTTACTTTTATAAGAAACCATGTTATTAAACAGCTAAAGACAACTTATGTACTATGCATAAATCTTGCATTATGAGGGATACATTATTAAAAATATTTACTTATTCAAAAAAACATTGGTGGTTCACATAAAATGTTGTGTAGAGAATCTCCTCGCTCGGTGTCTATATGTAAATTCTTGTTATGTTTTTCTATTTCCTATGCCTTTTGATATGTTTCTCGGCTTCTCTCTCTCTCTGATTGCCATAGGACTGGAAATATGATATTATTATGGCTCTACCATACTTAATCTCTCGCTATACAAAAACATGTTTGAGCATTTGTATAAATGGCTAAATATTTTTTTAAAAGGTATTAGTTACGATTATCATAAAAATACATTGTCGTCAGCACTTAGCCAACCTCTAAAATCGTAGACTCATAGACTCACCCCTGTATGCCCGAAGGGGTAGGCAGAGGTGCATTATTATTTATTATACCCACATTTATATTTATATTTCTTTTTATAAACAAAAAAATATAAAATCGTAACAACGTAGAATGTAGTTTTATTTCGACTTGATATATTCAATCCACACATTCTAACGACCAATCTTGCATACTAATCTTGCATAGAACCGGTATAACCCTAGAACAGGGGTGGCCAACCCGTCGATCGCGATTGACTAGTCGATCGTGTCTATAAGTAGAGTCGATCGTGGCGAGACGATATTTTTTATCAACTGCTGAAATAAATATAAATATGAATTTAAAGTTTAATGAAGTATGGAATTGGCAGATCCCGCACGGTTTCGTCGGTTAAAATAGATCTTAGCTCTAATCAAGTTGGCCACCTCTGCCCTAGAACAATGATGATGATTTTCTATTACATATTAAAAAATTGGTTGCCTGTAAAGTCGGTATACGGGCGAAAGTTTTACGTGACAACGACTTTGAGTGGTAAAATAATTTTAATGTGAATATTCATTCGTATAGTAGGAAGAAGGATGAAAGACGCGTGCCTTTCACTTTTTATGTCTGTCTCTCTCGCTCTTAGGCGGGACGCGTGCCTCTCACTCGCTCTCATTGTGAGCGCATAACGTGAGCGGAGCGTAACGCAGTTTCTTGAAGTGTCACCCGGCAAACCAATTTATAAGACGTTGTCACGTCAAAAAACAAAGGCAACTACTACAATACCAAAGAATACTTTTTACTCATTTCTCGTTCGTAACATTCGCTACAGCACTGGATGAAAATACAAACACCTTATCATTACCCCTGGGTATCATACTTGTAGAAACTTTGTTCTAGTGTAAAACTAAGAATTTGCGGTCGTGTAAAATACCTGTACTATCTGTAAAATAACATTGGTCGTAGACGTATATCTATTATTGTAAAACGTCGAAAAAGTCGTCATATTGAGTTATGTCTAGATTGTGCAATAATATAAATTTTACGTACATTTAAAGCTGGGCAGAAGATTGATGAAAATAGAAAGATTAAAGTCCTGTATAAAACTTGTTTACCGAATATTCACGCCAGTGATAATTTATTTGCAAACATTTAGTGCAATGACCATTATTTTTTGTTTTAAATCTTTCGGTCGGCAAGCCACGCAGCCAGTACGATCCTATGTGAATAACACTGGGTTAAATTTAATTTACGCCAAGTTAATTACACTTAGCGAGATACCCAAATCTCGCTAAGTGTAATTAACTAGGCGTAATAAACGTTAGCTATTTGTGTTCGATGCATATACCTATTATGTAGTTTGTTATAAAGGCATTGTAATTAGTTGCACTTATGTAAATATCTATACATATAAATAAAATTGAAGTGTCTGTTTGTAATATTAAATAACCGCTTTTTACCAAATGTATATGGATATACACGGTACGTATTCAGAAATTACAATTTTTTTAAATTTTTGTCTGTCTGTCTGTTTGTTCCCGCTAATCTCTTACGCGAAGTAGTTCCCTCAGGACGCGAGTGAAACCGCGGGCAACAGCTGGTTTTAAATAAATATTAATGACACCATTAAAATAAATAGTGATATATTTATAACGCATATTGTGACCGTAGTTACTGCGTTTACAAACAAGTAGGCATAATTTCGATATATTATATTTTTTATTGATAATTTTTTTTAAATATTGATATTGATGGCTACCAATAAAATTTAATCACCCAAGGATTCAACTTTTACATTTACGTTGTAGATGGTCCAATGATTTAGAAAGCTGCCTTAGCAGTTTAGCACTGCAGCTATGAGCCAAATTGTGTAGGTTAAATACCACAGCAAATAAAGGTACACAAATTGGAATTATAAGTCTGAAGTGCAGATTACGTTATTTAGTGGTCACGAAGTCAGCTGTAACACAGGAACTACTACTTTTTTGTTTTTCGTGTGAGTGTGTGGTCAACTCTATATAGTGTCAGAGTTTTCAGACCGCCCGAAGGCCTCCGACATGGCCTAACGATTCTTATCCTGAGACAAGAACCGGGACCGACAGCTTTACGTACCCTCCGAAGCACGGTAGCGCTCAGATGTTAATGCCACACGCGGTAACCCATCCAAATGGCGACCTGTGTAAGCGTTGCTTAACTTTGCCGATCTGTTACAAACGACAAGCCAAGTCTCACTATGAGCGCTACTAATGCTAGTAATATTGAATTGGTATTTATAATAATTATGTACAATTTTATTGTACACGTAAGATGTAGTTTTAAGCAAAGTCAAATAGGCCTGTCTCTTGAAGTCTTGACGTAGTAAGTACTAGACACAATTTTACCGTAAAAGCTCACTCAAAATGACATTGGGATTTTTAATTCATTTCAACAGGAACACAATATTCCAATCCTATGTAGTCCAATATAAAATTAATCCTATCAGTCAATCCGGTACCACAATTGGTGCAAATAAAGCGAAACGACGGAAAACATTAAAATTAAACTGGATTGAAACCATTGTCTCCAATTACTGTACTTATATATTACACTCGCTAAAACATGGCTTTACCCGCGTTAAGTAATGTTTATGATAATCATTCTAACCTTTCGATTTGTAGCGTAAAATTAAAGCTTATAATTTTCTAAATAAATGAGCTATTTAATTATTCAAATGTATAACTGGACTAATCGGGCATTATATACTGGAGTTACGACTACAACCTTATTATTTAATCTTTGCTTTGATATTCAGATAAGAATTACAGTCGCAATGGGTCGTTCCCAAGGCAGCGATAGGGTAGTAAAGAGTCTAGCTTACTGCGAGTGAAGCAACTCACTTTTCGAAACTAATACCATGGTAATATTATCTATGTAGTTTTTTAATGATAAAGAAGTTATTAAAATAATCTAGGATAACCTTTATAATCAAAGTATACCGCGTGATAACATTACCGTACTAATACTGTCAAATAGTTAAGGGATAAAATCACGCTGAACCAAAATATTTATAAAATGTTCCAGTAACGGAAGTTTTGAAAGGATTCATTTCGCGTTGCTGACGGCATCTAGCTAAAGAGTATTTACTTATTCCTGGCTTTATTAGTATCAAGTGATTTCAGCGCTTGGCTTGATGTCGTTGTTTCAAGATAAAAGTACGTTTACCTAGGCAAAATATAACTTTGACCGTGTATTACGCCATCAGAGCTTGGCTCACACAATGGCACGAAAGCAGGAAATAACCGTTGTATCCCAGGCAGAAAGCCCATTGTTGGATTTGGACTTACGTGTAGGTATGTGAATAACTAAAATCATACTAACATGATAGCATATTCATAGCATATTTGGTGAGTTTACTTTATGTTTTATTAAGACCAAATAATTATCACATCAACCTTATAAAATACCTATATGTTTTTTTTTCATGTAATAAGCGGCAAACCAATAGTCGCATCGCCTGGTGGAAAGGGATTACTGCCGCCCATGGACACAAGCAACACCAGACGAATCACAAGGAGAGTTGGACGAGGGAGAAGGAAAATCAGATTAGGCCTTCGCCACTCTCATTCACCGAACGAAACGCAACAGGACAGATACTTTTAATTTATTTAGTGTAAGGGTTGTACATCTCCGGCCGAGCCGGCCCATTACATTTCATATCTTTATAGCGTTCCTATTCGATAATAGAAATTAAATGTTTTGTAACTGCCTCGAGGTTCCGCCGTGGTCACAAGAGAACTCATGCAACTCACCTATGTAAAAATCGCAAAATTTTAAAACTACATATTCATGCCAATCACCCGTAATATAGGTATATTTGTGGCTTATCGTAAGTTAACTTTACCAAAAGAAAATTAAAGATTCCATCATTTTTATATTGCTTATCATGCTGCAATTTTTAAATACTTTATATCCACCATAAACATACATTTGCTGAGCTTCAGTTAGCCAAGAGTAGTGCAGTAGAAAGGCTAACTATAAAATTACGAACTCAGTGAAGCTGGGAACAGGCTCGAAACTCGGTTTATCTCTGCCAGCGTATATTTGCTTTGCATGAAGTGTAATTTTTCACTGTTCTGGAAAACAAATCAGTGTGTAGTGTTACATGCGACCCGTCGCAACTTTTCATTTATTTTTGTTTGAAGCTTTGCATTCGTAATGAGTTAAAATAAAAGATGCGATTGTTTTTTTGGTGTTCCGTTTGATGGTCGGTCAACTGATGATGTTTTTGGATAGATACCTATATTATTATAATAATATAGGTGTCATACTATTTTTAAGAGCATTTGTTGTAACTTTAAACGTCACTGGTTTGTTGTACTTAAAATTAATATTGTGGCGGTATTGTAACATACCCATTGCACTAAAATTCCGTACAAAAATGTTGGAAAATATAAGTTAAGATACCCAATTGCGGTCAGGAAGGGGTATTTTACTGAGTTAAATATTTAGTTATATGACAAATCTCAAAAGTTACATCCGAGAAAGCCACCAGTTCCGGTTGTCATAATGATCTACGACAATCAACATGTGGAGTAAGATGTAAGGCACGGAAAATGACCATTCCTTTTAGTACACGAAAGTTGGGTGCTCCATGGAAAAGGCGAACGTGAGATGCTACGATGATGATAATGATACGAAGTAAGTTCAACTTCATAGTAGAAATATTAAGGGCTCAGAACAACGACTTGACTGACGTCATCGCAAAGGCAGTATCTGATGTATAACATACTTTACGCATGTAGTTTTCATCATAAGTACCTACTTCGCCACTTCACAGGTATAACCAAAACACTACAGTAACAACTTCATGTCACAAAGCAAAACATTATAACTGATTCCTTATATCTATGTATGTAATCTCTAATCTATGAAACCAATCATCAGTTAAATATCAAACAAAATATCGCAATTGTTAAAACAACGATCGTAGCATTCAGTTGACGTATCGGATAAATCGACGTCGTTTAAAGACAGTTATCCGATCAAACGCAAATAAGCGCATTAGTGAACGTGAATATTTTAGGGAAACAAAATCGTTTGTGTACGTGTGTGTCAGTATATACCAAACATTTCAGGCATAAATACCAGTCTAAGCTGACATGCCACTGTGTAGGGATGCGGTGCTTGATTAGTTCAAGTTACACTGGCGTTACACAACCTTTGTGATGAATTTAGGAGGCACATAGTGCGTTTCTATTTCAATGTGCTAGGCATAATCCTTAAGTGTTTAGTTTGCCAAGATTTAAACAGATATTTATAGATAATAGCAAAAAAATCTCATAATTGGTAGGACAAGTTTTTTCAGATAATAAACTTCAGGCAAACAGCTCGACCTGCTTTTATATCAATCAGTACGTTAGCCTTTACACTATAGCAATATTTGTAGTATGAGTGGACGACTTTAGATGAGTGAAGAAAGGGTGAACGATTAGAGAGCACTAGCCTCCTAAAGGTCCCCTTACAACGACTTGGATGAGCGGGCGATAATTTGAAATTGTATGTACCTACTACATGATTTCTCTTCACGCCACGACTATGTAATGAATTGGAATATTCATAATTATTAATTAGAGAATAAATTATTTATTCTTTTGTTAAATGAATATATAAATTGTAACTCGCTTTACTTTTTCTGTAAATCAAACATGCAAGGCGGGGTTTAAAATATTTGTTTCTCAATATTACTTCAAAAATGTTTGTACCTATTTATTACTTTGTAAACAGGTACACAATCATGCACTCTAATTCTTTATTAGTAAAAGTGATAAAAATTCACGCCCATTGTAACGTTGGGTCACTATGACGTGGTTAAATGAAAATCGTGGTTTTAGTTACAAACAAAAATCTGTTTAATTCGTTAAGGAAATCTAGGCATCATTTAGCAACGTATAAAATTGAAAATTATTAACCAAATTATAGTACTAGTTACAGAGATAGAACCAGGGTCGCGTGATTCGGCAGAGTCTACGGGAATCCTGGGAATACGTATCCGGCGTCGCTCAGGAAGACAGCTGATGTACTTAGCTTTGATGTCGTGAGCCGGGAAAAAGGGACCCGTCATCGCCGCGCGGCCGTATTTAAAGGAGCCCGAGGTCGAGTGCCTGAGGTGAAGGACGAAGGTGGAGGCGGCCGGTCGCGAGGTGCGACGTCACATCATCTAATCCAGAGTTCACCTCACCTTAAAAGCACCTTAACTCAGTTAATAAACGCAACAGTTACGATACGGGATTTCGGTCGATATCTGTGAAAATCCTCTGGTACTATTTCGGTAGAGCTGAATTAAAGTGAAACCTTACTGACTCCGCCACTCAGAAATTCTATTCTCATTATACATTTTCAAACAGATGCATTCACAATACTACGAATCTGGTAACATTGAAATGCGATTATGGAACTAGATAACTGTTAGTTCTTTGAATCGAAAGTTCTAGTAAACAGGTGTACCTACTACAATACCTACTAAATATGTATTTCGCAAAAGGAGCAATATATCCCTCTAGTTAAAACTATTTATTTCCCTAACAACCTTCTGATATTCAGTCATCACGTCAGAAAGTTACGATAACATAAAACGTGGCAAATGTAATTTGCATGTCCTAAAAAAATATGTCTGTTAAGAAATATGCGTGCTTCCCTAGCCAATGACTTTACCATAAGTTGTATTCGTGTGAACCTAGCGAGCTAGAGAGACATAAAATATCTATGTAACAAATTATAGGACGCCTCTAGTACTTACTTACCTTGTAGCTACGTGATGTAGATTATTAGTATTATAGTTTGAGTAATCCGATGACATCAAACAGCGATAACACTATATAGAGACCAACAGACGAGGGGTTCGAATCCACGGAGCGCACCACTGACTTTTTGAAGTTATGTGCTTATTCAATTCTAAATTACCGTTCCTTGGATACCGATGATAATATTCCTGTAGCGTAATACATATTTGCTACGAACATTATTGATGTACATATTTGCTACGAACATATTTGATACGAACATTATGACGACCGGTTGGCGCAGCGGGAATGAAAGCGACTGTAACGCCGGTCGCGGGTTCGATTCCCGCTCAAGTCAAACATTTGTGTGCATGAACATAGATGTTTGTCTTGGTATGGGTGTTTCTATGTATAATATGTATGTATTAACAAAAAAAGTATGTATGTATGTTTATCCATTATCTAGTACCCATAAGGCCTCTGCCTCGAATCTTGCGTGCAGCGGGGCGGAGGCGGTGGCGGCGCGGGAGTGGTGCGGGCAACGCCGCGCCGACCCGTTCTCGAAACCAGCGAGCAGATCGCGCGGCACTATAGCGGCGTAGTGTTGTGTTCGTGGTTGTGTAGTCGAGATATTTATTTTTATTCGCGAACGAAATGTCTGAACAGGAACGACAACCTCTTTTTGATTCAAAAATAGTCATTAGTCACAAAAATAAATTGCACAACACTGCAATGCAGACGCGCGGGCGGTCACCGCTTGACTGGAGAGCACCGCTCGTTGCCCGCCGACGCGCCGCTGCCGCGCCGCTGTTTTCGAGGGCCGCTCCATTTGATTTTATGCATTAGATACTGCCGCTCCCGCGACGCCGCCGCCATCGCCACCACCCCGCTGCACGCAAAATTCGAGGCAGCGGCCTTACACAAGCTCTGCTTAGCTTGGGACTAGATGGTGATGTGTGTATGTGGTAGAATATTACCTATTATTATTATTAGTTTCTCCTTCACGCGTACTTTTCTAACATAATTATGATGTTTAAAAAGTACACGGCCCTTTGGCAGGCGTACACGGAGACATAGGTCCAACGCGCAGAGGCGCTTTGAGAATTTTAATCTAGGATGTGGTGGGACACCTATTGGGGAGCCTCCATAACTGCACTATGAAGTACAGCCACGGATTAGCCGCAGCAGGTGTAGGATTATTGCTACTTGTATGGAAACTATTATAACAATAACGCAATAGTTTTATTTGAAAACGTGATTTTATTTATGATTGGCATCAGTAACAATTTGCTGTGCAAGCTACGGACTAGCCACCTGTTAGCGATATACGAGATATATTGATATGGCTTGCCGGGATTATCTCCCAGATAAAACCCGTCACTGCTGCGCATATATTCAGCCAGCAAATTATTAATCCTATCGCAACTAAATACGGGTGTTAGCCACAATAGCAGATGTAACCGAACGCACGTCATTCCACGCAGCTCTGATTCCGACTGTTACTAATTTAGGGGCCAAATGAAAGGCAATGGTTTGGTTGTCGGTGTACCTACACCCGATCCTTTTGGGACTTGGAGCTCTGTTAATTACTAAGCACCATACGTCGGCTTGAATAAAACCGAAACTACAGCTTAAACATAGGTAATTACGTTACTTGAAACGTCTTCGTGAAATAACCGTGTGGGGGGGGAATTCGTGCAATAATACTTACTTCAACTCAAAGTTATGTTGATCGCTTGATTTTTTTACGAGGTTATAAAAATGATTGTTTAGCTGTTTTGTTTGTTTACTTACTTTTGTTGATACTTGTGTTAATTTCTTAAATCGGTTTTTAACAAGCAGTAACTGATCATGTTGTAATAAAATTTTATCGTAGTTGTTTTTCTTACAATCTCAATGGAGAGTTAACAATTATAATATTAAATATAATGTGCTACAAATAGTTCTTCCGACACTTAATTTTATTGTGTCTGTAGGTGCAGATATGTGTTACATACCTTGTAGTACAGAGGTCATTTGCATTGCAGACGTTGTCTTTGCATAAATCATAAAAAAATCCGCATGGCTGTTAGAGCATTGAGAGTTAGAGGTTTGAGGTTCATAATGTGGCGCTACTAGACAAGAGTATCCCATGGTAAGCCTTACGCATAAGTGTACTAAAACATGTCAAATATGTACCGTTCATACCATTTACACTTGGTTGTCTAATCATATTCAACATACATGCTCATAAATATAGTCCTCTTGGCTCTTCATTAAATGGCATACAGATCGGGTAAGAGAATTTAAATTGTGTATCCAAGAATATAACTTATAAAGTGTGTGACTTGAGTCCACTGCATTATGTTTTTGAAGTGGGTTTGAATTTAGAATGCCCAAATACTATGTACTTATAAAGAGATGGATGGATACATTTCTTGAGTCAGTTTCAGTTCTCTTCCTCACTGGACTCTTGAACCTGCCCCTTCTAATTTCGCATTTTCACTGTCCACTACACTATATAAGAAAAAGGCGTAGAGTAAAGTAGTAACTTTACTCTACGCCTTTTTCTTTACCCCACCCTTTTACTTCACAGCTGTAGGCAACTATTTAATTAAAAACCTTGGTATTACCTTTTTAATTCTAGAGAAAGCAGTTGTTCTACTAAGCCAACACTACCACTTACTGTAAAGTACTAGGTACT
The DNA here is from genome assembly GCA_944739405.2 of Euclidia mi. Classification (NCBI taxonomy): domain Eukaryota; kingdom Metazoa; phylum Arthropoda; class Insecta; order Lepidoptera; family Erebidae; genus Euclidia; species Euclidia mi. The sequence continues at coordinate 60,203,490 of OX123186.2, read as the reverse complement.
ACTTTCCTCATCATACTCCTAGCGTTGTCCCACTTGTAACCCGTGGTCCGCTTACTACTCTAACCTAGTGTTAGTCATCTCCATAAGTACTCGCTCTTATCGACTTTCAATCTTCATGATAGCCAGGACAAACGGCTTAGCGTAGTCTTCGAGATACTGGGCAGGCCAAAATTAATCCTATCCACTAGGCCATCGCTGCCTCTCACATCACATTACTCTCCTATGGACTCCGCTGTTTAGTTAAATGACAATGCTCTCCAATACTTTCGTTTCTAAACCAACGATTATTTTACTTTTAAATGTCTTTTGCCATATCGAACTTTCTACACCCTACGTAACCATCGACACTGACAAGCCACTGTACAGAGCTAAACGTCTATTTTTTTAATTGTTTGCTTGTTTGTTTTTACGCTGTATGTGTAGGTTACATTTGGAATGTTTAATTTATTAACTTACGGTGCTCTTATTGCCCTGACAGACGTGAGCATTCATCCGTAATGAGCATTCGTGTGAATGTTACAAAACAGAAAAACATGGCGAACTGGCGAATATAGAAAATACACACTGACTTATGATTTTTATCTAATGTAAGAGAAAGTGATATTAATGCCACCGGAAGATAACAAGATCCGCAATTTTATAAATTTCCTAGTAAATTTATAAACTTACGGATAGGTAAGATTAGGTTAGTTTATAAATTTCCTAGGCAATTTATAAAAGACAATGCCCATTATTGTATGGACTGCAGTTGCGTTTTTTTTTTTGAGTATGATAGTATAAATTGGGTAATAAAAAGGGGAGATGTCGTAGATTCATAGGACATAAAAATTATCCATTTGTTTTGTGGGGTTTTTTGTTAATCTTTGATTTTCTGTACAATTTTGAGGTTAGTTTTGTCATAAATCTTACAAAAAAATAATTCTTCCAACAATATGATATGATAGCTGATTTTAGATTTTCGAGATTTTTATACATAATTAAATATTATTAAACTGGTCTAAATCTCGTTGATCTTTAAAGTAGTTCTTACGAATATCGGTAAACACCCACATCGATCTAGGCGGTTTTAAAACATTTTATGTTTCTATGTAAATATCCGTGTGGTGACAGATTAAGAATACGGATTGTCACCACCCCATATCATCCCATGGGTGTCGTAAGAGCCGACAGAGGGAGCATATTATGCAGAAAACAGCACTGTAAGAGAAGGAAAACTTGATACAAACCCTATACCAACGAAGCGTGGTATAGTAGGCCAATTCCTCCTTTCAAAGGAGAGGCCTAGTCCAGCAGTGGACTGATAAAGGCTGATGATGATGTAAATATGATTTGAATTCCTTAAAGCGAACAAAAGAAAGTAGTTATAGGTAGCGTTATCTTGTTGATTTCAGCAGGAATAGGCTGGCTCGACCGAGGAAGTACTACTTTAGAATATCCTGCGTCAAAATATCGGTGTAAAATAATTGTACATAAATCGTTTTGTTTTGCTAGGTAATTAAGAGTACCAGTAGCCCCATTCTCTTCCCCTTTTCCGCTACCTATGCCTTTTCCCATACTCACGATTGGCAGCGGTTTGGTTGCTTTTCCACCCAAAACCATTTATGTCTATGAGCCGAGGTTACTACTCACCATAAGATAGCAAAATAAGCCATAGAAAGCAAAATAAGTATAAATAAATCGAAAATGACATGTAGAAAAATATTTTTAAAACACAGTTTCTGTAATCCATAATACTGCATAAAATTTATTGTGCCTATAACGGGACGGTTCTTAAAGTTAGCAACGCTGCTGGCTGGCGTAGTGGTTTAAGCGCCGAAGTGTTGTGGGTTCGATCCCCCCAAGAGACAACACTTTGTGTGATTCATAAATTGTTGTTTCATGTTTGGCTGTTCTTTGTGTCCGTTACTTGTATGTTTGTAAAGTTTACTAATACGGGACCTATTGCCTTTTTTAAATACAAAATATACAAAAATACTAAAGTGCTCTATTTAAAGAAAATGAACAATAAAGCCAATAAATAACTAATTACTAACAAAATATTAACGATAACATACGATTTTCATCAATTTAACTAAGTAAAGCTCAAAAAATATTTTTTATAAGTATATTTTTGTGGCTATACTGATTTATTTTATAGCGGTACTGGTTTTGGGCGTTGTCCTTTGCGGTTCTCTTTATTTTCCGGTGACATATACAAATGATGCTTCGAATCTTCGAAGTTTGACACTAATTTTAACTTGACTAGTGATGGGCCTACTCAGAATGAATCTCGATTATGTTTTCAATAAATCCTTAGATTTGGTTTACTCAGAATTCATTCCAATAGAATGTTGATAAATCTTCTGTATCGATAAATAAAGGACCATGGGCAAAAATGTATGAAGCCTGGGCTCACCCACCAACAGAGATGAGACCACTTTGAATATACTTGTAAAGCACTAAATATAAAGATATAAACTCATTTTTGCGAAGAATCCATGGGGTTATTTTGCTATAATTATTTTTCTCCTAACATAAATAAATTAAAATCCTGCAAAATAATGCTGTTACGGCATTGTAGTTTTTGTTGTTTCACATCTTTAACTAGTTTTAATTCCATGTGCAAAGAATATATCAAAATAAAAACAGCTACTAACAGTTAAAAATATTTTTATTAACATTTCAATCAATATCCATAATAATATCGTTTAGGTGACCTGCCGGTGGATTAAATTGTATGTACCGAGAGGATACACGAAAGCACACAGATAACATACATACCACAGATATTACATACATACGTAGACAGACTCACGCGTGTTTTCCGGAGGGGTAGGCAGAGACTACGGAACGCCATTTGCAACGATCCTGACATTATCTCTCTTGCTTCATTCACTCCCATCAGATTCCTCATGCATGCTCTTCGGTTCAGGGTTCTTTTAACCTGTCCTGTTTTTAGGACACATTGATAACACCGTGAGAATCACGAGTCGACTGACTGAGAGCAGACGGGCGCCCGGTCAGGCGTCCGAGAGGTGTGAGAGGGAAGGAGAGTGTTGTAAATCACACGAGCGCAAGCGCGTCTATTGTTTAATCATTATTTTAAACAGTGGCGTAGGAAGGGAGAGGGGGCGGGGGGGACGGTCCGCCCCGGATGTCACCCTTTTTGAGGTGCCACCCCAAACTCGACTTTAAGAACAATGTACAAACATATAAAAAAACATAGGCACTAGCTCAGCACTACGATTCGGGGGCAGTTAGCCCGTAATTGTTAGGTATCGACAAAAAAAAAAGAAAAAGTTCGACCGCCAACTTCCGCCCCGGGTGCCACCCAAGCTAGCTACGCCACTGATTTTAAAGTATGAATATATTGTTACTATAACAGTTTTATGACTAACAATTGTATTTTTCTATAAAATCTATTTAAGTGCATATCTTTTTTCTGCAATGGAATTGAAGGTGGTGCTGGTAGTAACAATTTTAGTACGAACAAAATCCTTTACAATGGCATATGCCATAACTCTGTTGGACACTGAGCCCAATTTGACGCATGGTCCTTTGAACGTAGGAACAGACACTTGTGTGATTTATTAAACCTGATCCAATCAAGATCTGCATTTTATTATTTAGACACGTCATTAGTTTATGTATTTTCTCTTGAAAGAATTCATAAGTCAAACTGGAGTAAATATATTGGGTAAAACTGCTCTTCTAGTGCGGTTTCTATATTTTTTCCATATTCTAAGGAATAGAGCGTTCGCTAGAAAGATTGTGACAATGTTCGTAGCAATGTTCGTTGTTCGGTTCGACAAAACAAAAACGGCGAATGCACGCTGTTTTGTTACAAGTAAATGCTCAGATGATATTTTTGTTCATTAAAATTACAGACGATATAAATCTTAATAATAAGCAAAATTATAGTTCGCACTAAATAATTATGGTGGCCCTTAATATGATAAACTTGCTCTAGCTATGGGTATTTATAATTAAGATATCTGCCTATTTATTCTGTTTAATATTTTTATTGAACTATTAGCTATACAGGATGGCGCTACCATAGGGGCACTTTTTGAACAGAGGCGTAGCGTACAACATTCTGAAGCCTTGTACCAAAAATCAATTAAATCGGTGCAGTAGTTTAGCCACAATATCGATTTTAAGTTCCGCAATTTTCGCACTTGCTTTGAATTCCACAGAGCTGATACAAAACGGTCAACGACCCTACATTGCGCGCTGCGACTCGCTACGACGCGGGCGCCGACTCGACGCCGCGCGAGGATACCCGCGTATCTTCGAGGACGCGCGAATGTTTTTTGTCAGGTTCATTTATGCGCTTTATTGTAAAAAAAATAAAGTTTATTTTCAAGTGCGTTAATAAAATCCTCTCCACTGCGCTCCTTTTTATCTGCGCTGAGCCTAACTTCGGATGACGTCAAGGCGTCGCGTCGTAGCGAGTCGGGGCGCACAATGTAGGGTCGTTGACCGTTTTGTATCAGCTGTGTGGAATTCAAAGCATGTGCATAAATTGCTAAACTTAAAATCGATATTGTGGCTAAACTAATGCACCGATTTAATTGATTTTTGGTACAAGGCTTCAGAATGTTGTACGCTATGCCTCTGTTCAAAAAGTGCCCCTATGGTAGCGCCACCCTGTATATCTAATCTTTCCATTCTAATTATACATTTTACAATGCTACATTGGGTACCTACATATGGTCTATTGATGCCTCGTTGTAAATGCAAAAAAAATGTTTTTAAGTTATAATTTAACAATATAATTATTGAAATAAATACATCTTTTTTACCAAAAACAATGAAAAATTAAAATGTTAAAAACTCATTTTTGTAAAAAAATCTTAATGGCGATTAAAACAAAACCACCACATTTGGTGAATAAATATTCTTTTTTTCAGCTTTTAAAATTACCATATCAATCAATATTTTATGGATCTTAATCATTTATTCATCTGCATATTATCAAATTTCCAATTGCGCCCATTTGCAATTGCACGATAAACAGCACGCAAAAGGCAAAACTAATCAACTCCAACCCAGTAATTACCCCACTAAACTTTGCATAATAGCTAATAAATTCGGCTCCAACATCCGCGTGCAGGTTTTGTAAAACAACTGTATACCAGCCAGGCAGCCAAGTACTTATATATGTAATCTCACAATTTACATACCTACTAACTTAGCTTAACTCTTTTTAAAACTCGGTCCGTGAAAACAATGAATAGCTCCAGAGTTCCACTTAAAGTTTTTCTCCTAAGAAATATGTAGAGTTGTGTCGTCTCAAAAGGCGGATTCTTCGTAGGAATCTCGTCGGTTGGTATAATTAGCCGTTTTAATGAATGTCGAGGCACGTACGCTGTAAATGCGGCCCATTACCTGCGTAATTCACGCAATGATAACAAAGACGGGTCTTGCGAGAAGGCGTCTCGGCAATACCCAAGTTCACGACAATGCTTCCCCCTCGGCATTTTTCCAAAAATATCTTCTATTCAAAATGCTGAGGCGTAGGCAAGGTACCGAATTAATGCGGACAATTACGTCACGTAAATTATTATGCGTAATAGTTTTGTAAAATGTTTACAAAGATGCAAACAAACGTGCCTATTCAAGGTTTAGCGCTTAATTTCTTTATATGTATAATAATACCTATTGTGTTGACAAATTCAAATTCAAATTCAAATTCAAAATCCTTTATTCATTTGGGTCACAATGTGACGCTTATGAACGTCAAAATAATAAATTTATAAAATAATTACTTATACTCAAATTTAAAACATTATTACTGTATGCTTCTACATTTACATTTACTGCCACGTTCGCAAAGCAATAGGTAGAACCATGAGAAAGAACGGGCAATAAAACTCACGGTCACTCTTTTTCATCGCCAGGTTTTGCATAATACACAATTTACATTTTGTAAGGTGCTGCAACTGTTACACCTTCTATATCACTTGTATATATTTACTGTACATCATAATACTCAAGCATAATACTTTTGGTTAGCCTCCTCAGAATAGACATGGTGAAACAGGAGCATCCACTTACATTATATATACCTAATAATGCAGGCAATCCGCGAAAGTGATCAGAACCATGATGGAAATGATGCAGTTAAATATTAAAATCTAATACCAGCCCGCAAGACCGTCATCGACCAGTCATCGCAAGTAGCACCCATTCACGAGTATGACGCATGTGCCAGCCATCATCCCTCTCGCCATATTAGAGGGACAGGGATGACCCGACACACGACGCCACCACAAGAAATGACATTTTAGTGAGCATGACGACAACGGTATACGAACCAGCAGTAAGAAATAATCTATTGGTATACTGACCATGACCGCCAATTACCTCCATTTTCCAGATCGTTATTATTAACATCGTTATTATTAACATAAGTTAGTGGAACGCGTGAAGGAATGCAAATGTAGAAAGAATTTTGTGAAGGTGACAAGTGAACAATGATATGATCAGAGATAAATAATGTTAAACTACATTCAACAAATCATAAAAATATCCAAATCCTGCAAAAATCATGTGTTCACGAGACACCTCCACTTAACATGTAAATAAAATATTCGTGAGTTAAACAAGCCTAAGCCTATCCCCACGGTGTCTTATCATTTAAAAATTCCTTAATAGTGTAATAACCCCTTTGTAAAAGAAAGTTCCTAATTGTCTGTTTGTATTTGTGCTTGGGTAAATTCATTATTTCAAGAGGCAATTTGTTGAAAAATCGTATACCAATCCCCGCAAATGAGTTCTGAACTTTATGTAGACGGTAGTTAGTTCCCACCAGTTTATGCTTATTCCTTGTGTTCACGTTGTGCAAATCACTATTTTTGCGGTATAGAATTAAGTTTTTCTTAATGTACATTAAGTTAGCATATATATATTGCGATGCAACTGTCAATATGTCTACTTCTTTAAATTTATCACGAAAAGAATCTCTAGCACCCAACTTATAAATTGCACGTATGGCCCTTTTTTGAATGACAAAAATAGTCTGTAGTACCCCAGCAGCTGTACCCCAAAACATTATTCCGTAAGACATTACGCTGTGAAAATAACTAAAGTAAACTAGTCTAGCAGTATCTATATCTGTGAATTCACTAACTTTTCTAACTGCAAACGCTGCAGAACTAAGTTTTACTGCGAGACAGGATATTTGGGCGCCCCATTGAAGCTTACAATCTAAAGTTACACCTAAGAATACGGTTGATTCGACTAGTTGAATTGTTTCCTTATTTAAAATTATATTAGTAGGAACACTTTTGACATTAGGCAAAGAGAATTTAACACATTTGGTTTTACTTGAGTTGAGTACCAAATTATTTGTCGAAAACCAATCTAATACTTGTGCAAGAGTGTTATTGACGGTATCAAAGTTACTTAAATTACGATCAACTTTAAAAATTAGTGACGTATCGTCGGCAAACAAAACAATATCACATAAATTTTGTACAAAGAACCGCAAATCATTAATATATATTAAAAAAAGAAATGGACCGAGAATAGAGCCCTGTGGAACGCCCATTCCAACTGGCAAACCTAGAGACCTACTCCCATTAACATCTACATACTGAATTCTATCACTAAGGTAGCTAGCAACAAGATTGAGTGCGGTATCTCTAATACCATAAAGTTTCAATTTAAGTAAAAGCGTATTATGTTCCACACAGTCAAAGGCCTTTGATAGGTCACAAAAAACACCAATGGCATCCTTCGAGTTTTCCCAAGCATTAAAAATATGCTTTAACAAAGTTACACTGGCATCAACGGTGGAGCGACCCTTAGTAAAGCCATACTGTTCACTGTGAAATAAATTATTTGTGTGAAAGTGGCTCTCTAGTTGATGCAAAATAATCTTTTCAAAAATTTTACTAATAGCAGGCAAGATAGCAATTGGCCGAAAATTACTAGGGTCGCTCTTTGATCCCTTTTTGAATAATGGTATTACTTTACTGTGTTTCATTAGATCAGGAAATACTCCTGTATCTACGCATCTGTTGAATATTGCAGCTAAATATGGAGCTAAGCTAGAAAAAATTTGTCGCACAAGTTTAACAGAAATGCCCCATAAGTCAACAGATTTTTTATTATTGAGCGTCTTGAATACCTTCAGTATGTCATTGGTGTCAATATATTTAAAATTAAAAGGCACATCACACTCATTCACATTGCCCCTAACCAACATTTCTGCTTTGTTTGGACATGAATCCTGACAGCTGGTTGTGTTCACTGGTATGTTTATGAAGAAATTGTTAAATGTCTGAGCAACATCAGTTTTCCTAGTAATAATTTCACCATTAAATTTTAATTCATAATTGTTACACATGCATATTATTCAAATGTGTTTATTCGTGTTTGTAATGTATGTGAGGAATGTATAATGATATGGATGTCGTTATAAATGTGTATAAGTATGATTAGTACGGCTAATCGATGAATCATTACCAAAATTCAGTATTATCAGTCAGCTTAGTCCGCAGTACAATGTTCATAATTATGTGATAACACATTTCCTAATAGACAATCTAAGGTAAATTATGATAGATCACTTGTGAACTCAAACAGCTATAGAATAAAAATATAGGTGAGTTTCGTTTAGTATAATCAACGATATAATACTTTATATAGCCGCCGTCATTTTACAAACTGTTTAGAAGTTAAATTGACTCTAATTGAACGGATAACAAGAAAATAAAAACACAAAATGCTACTTTACTAATTGACTTTTAATGGACGCCATTGAGAGGATAAAAGGTGATCACAGATGCGAATTTAAGTAACTCGTATTTCCTTTTGTATGAGCCGGTTTTTTACTAAAACATACATTAAGTTTAGTACCGATTGGCCTACTTTTCATCTGTATCCTAACGGCTAACAGGCGCACTAGTGACATGTAGAAAATTGTACGAAAAGGGAGATGTGATATACTTAAAAATAAAAATAATAAAACAATCGGAAAATTGCTGTGTTCACGAGAAAGGAGAACAAAGAGACATTTAATTCTTAATTATATTTTTATTTTAAGCTTCTTATACTTTACAATTAACCTCTCCTAAGTTGCGCTAGACAGTAGATCCTATAATAGTCCAGTCACTATAGGCAAAAAACGGGGTCAATCTCGGAATTTGAGATAATAAGCTGGAAACTTGTATACAGCTTCATTTTGGCGTTCTAAAAGTTGTCTCAAAAGTCTCATATTATCTCGTGTCTGCGTCTTAAGTTATTCGAGGTCAAAGGTCACGAAAATCGGTATTTTGCAATTATCTCCGTTTCTATGGTTCCAATCACTTCAACACCTATTGTTTGAAATAGAATTAGTTTTTATTATAAGTCAAATCGATTAGATCGATTGAGTAACATTTTGTTTAGTCTATTGAAAATTTCTGACAATGGTCACACTGAACTGTCACTTCCGTCTTCCCGCGTTGAAAAATTACCACGTTGTCGACTCGTACGTAAAAGAATTGGTCGCCTTTTGAAAAGCACATCCTTGTAGCTACGCGAATAGTTGTGAAATCTATTAAATTGCCGCTTTTTTGACTCCCGGCACGGTTTGTGACATATTGAACATTTGTGAAAAATCTTGTGAACTTGCATCGTGCATTGAAGACGCCGCGTTGGAGTCTGGTAAAGTAAAGATAATTCACTTGCTAATATTGGCCAATTTTAGTCTTGTGTGTATCTAGCTTGCCTCCAGGACTCCACTCAAGAACATCACCAGGATATATAAGGTAAAATTTTCATGTACCTACTCAATACTTTACTCACTGTGCAACGCAGTGCATTGTGTCTGGATATATTGTCTATCGTGGTCAGGTAGATGTATTACACCTTCCACTGCGCACTCCTGATACACCTTCCTACCTGGCTACGGTAATTCTAGACATAATTTTGATAGCAAGAGCGTGGTTAACTGCCTATATTGTAAATTTGTATCTTAGCCGTTGATTGTATCTGAACTCAGATTGGTATGAGCTTGTATCTTATCACCTTGTAGACAGTATTGTAGTGTTTGTCAGGTCAGTTATTGTCTAAAATACATAATATTTAATTGTATAAGTTGACCTAGATAATTTGAAACACATTGTCACATAACCTCAATCAGTAATTGTTGATTTGTATTGTTGAAAAATCTAACTTAAATTTGTTGTTGCATTAATAAGTCAGTTTGTTTGGATACATAACAGCTGTATGTATCAATAAATTTAGTAAATTTAGTTTATTGCATATATTCATAAACATAACAACCAACTTGACCTTGCCACTTGGGCGGGTCACATTAATAAACTTTGTTTTGTTATAATATAAAGATAATATTGTTAGGTAACACATATTCTGTGCTTACTTCCTATTGTATATCATAAATAACACAGTTAGTCTGTCTGTTGCAAATAATTAATTAATTAAGTTGAAGTTTCAACTTTATTAATTTGTTATAAGTTATAACTTTGATAACTTTTGTGTTTGTTTCAATATACTGAAACCTTAAATTTTGTTGGGCAGTAAATACCTGTCACTTGCCTTCACTTGCAGTAAACAGGCTAATACTTTGTTGGTTTCAAAGAATTAAGAAAAATTAAGTTTTGATTGTTAATTTTATTTAGCGCTTGTCCGGGCTCTTTTGAATTTTGATTATGTCAGCTATCAAGGACTTGCGTGCGGCTGCTGGTGCTATTGCATCAGATTTGCGCTGGTTTGCCTCGGCCAATGCTTTAGTGAACCGGCCTGATCGCCAGCAGGCCTTACTTCAGAGGTACGAGCGGATTGACGATCGCCTGGCAAGTGTGGAACAGCAATTCCGCACTTTCAGCACTTGCTGTCTTGAAGTGTCAATCAATGATTTCACCGCTGACCAGCGAAATAAGGTCAGCGAAGACTATGCCCAGGTCTTAGACCTGTATGATGCTGTCTCCAATAGTGCGAGACAACTAGTTGCCGATAGGGAAGGGCAACCCGGCCTGAAGCAGGAGCTTCCTAGGTCAGCACCGGGGCTGGTGAGTAGGCACCCTACTTTGGACCTCCCCCATTTTGATGGCTGCCTAGGAAGCTACCTGGGCTTCATTAACTTGTTTGACAGCCTGGTCAATGACAGGGCTGACCTTCGGCCAGCACAAAAATTGGCCTATCTAATGTCGGTTCTGGATGGGGAGGCTAAGGGCCTCATCCAGCATCTGCCCGTGTCTGACGAGGCGTACCAGACGGCTCGGGACCTAATTACCCGTAGGTACCATAATAAGCGTGGCCTCGCCGACACGCACATCGAGCAGATTTTGGGTTTGCCGACGCTCACCCGGGTCTCTGGGTTGCGCACCCAACTGTTGAACCCGCTCTTGGTGGCCATCAACGCACTTAAGTGCCTTGACCTGCCCGTGGACCAATGGTCCTATCTATTGGTGCACATTGTGCTGAAGAAGCTGCCTGCCGACCTGAGGTCGCGTTTTGAACAGTGCTTTGGTGGGGATAGCGCGACCCATTTGCCCCCCTTTGCTGACTTGGAGAGGTTCCTGGAGGATGAGTGCCGGGTCTTGGACAACTCCGGTGGTGATACGCCGGCTAAGACGCAGCCGCCCAAGGTCAAGGAGCAGGCTCGCGGTCACACCCGAGCCAATGTTGACCGGCGCCCTCCTCGCTTTGCGGTCACGCAGAGCCCAGCGGAGTGCTCCTACTGCAAGGTCACGGGGCACAGAACGGCCAGTTGTAGGGCATTCTTGGACCTACATGTCGCCTCTCGTAGGCGCATCGCGAATGCCCGCCGCCTTTGCTTCTCTTGTTTGGGGTCCCACTACCAGCAAGACTGCCCAAACTCTCGCCCCTGTCCTCACTGTGGAGGACAGCATTTGGACATTCTCTGCATGAATGCCAGAGAGGTAGGCCGCTTGTCTTACCAGCCGACGCCGCGCACGGGCGGGTGTTTTGAAGGTGGCAGCCGAGGCTCACCGGCGCGTAGCCGAGAGTCGCCTCGCTCAATTGATCGCCACTCACCCCGCTTGGAGAACCGTAGCGTGCGCATGCCTCCTTTCTCTCGCGCACCTGAATGTGCGACCGCCCAGCGTCACCAGCACCATGACTGCTGCCCCAGGTATTCCCCTCCTTTGGCGGAGCGTCCCCGCCTTGACTCGCGCCCACCTCGTTTTGGGCGGGTGCGTCATTATGATCCCCCACAGATGGCGCGCGGATCGAGTCATCGCGCTTTTGAGGACTTCAAGCAGCACCCTCATTTTGACTTGCCAGGTCCTGGCCAACGGTCGCCGCCCAGGCAACAATAGGTCATTGACCCCTGCCCTATAACGCCAACCTCCCCCATTGAGACCGTTATCCTACCAACGGTTGCTGTTAGGGTCTGGGGACCCACGGGGACCTCTGTTGTTGTCCGTGCTATATTGGACACAGGTTCACAAGGTTGCATTGTTTCCACTTATTTGGTAGGGCAGGTTAAATTAAATATGGGCTCTTTTCCAAATTGTATACGGGGCATAGGGGACGTAGCCTCTAATGTTGAAGGGCAAGTTAAGGTTTTGTTTGGCCCTGTTGAATCTTCACACCCGAGGATTAAAACCTCGGCTATTGTGTTGAAGAATATTTTGGGTATGCATCCACAGAAGCAGCTACCTGCTGCTGTGGTGAATTTGACATCGGGATTGGAACTGGCAGACCCCAAATTTGACACACCGGGACAAATCGACTTGTTGATTGGCTCTGATGTCCTCGGTGGAATTTTGATTGGTGGGAAAAGGGTCTTGGTGCCAAATGGTTTGACTGCCATCCCGACCATATTTGGACTTGCTTTGATGGGACCTGTACCTAGGGACCCCCCTCCACCCGAACTTGATAATTTGTTGGCTGTAGGCTCTGCTCTCTCTGATGCAGTTCAGAGGTTTTGGGAGGTAGAGGAGCCCCCTCGAGTTGCCCGTTTGAATCCAGAACATGAGGAGTGCGAGCTGTTCTTCCAGAACAACACTGGTCGACTCCGTTCTGGTCGGATTATCACGAGGCTACCCTTCCTGTCTGTTCGGCCTCCGCTTGGTGAGTCACGACCTTTAGCCGAAAAGAGATTGCTGGCTATGGAGCGTCGCATGGGTCGTGATCCGGAGCTCAGACAGAAGTATATTGAGTTCATGAGGGAATATGAACAGTTGGGACACATGTCTGTGTCAAATTCGGATTGGCGTTCGGTGGAGCATTACTTTCTCCCGCATCATGCGGTATTGAAGCCATCGACTGGCAAGCTGCGCACAGTGTTTGATGGTTCTGCGCAGACTTCAACAGGCGTATCCTTGAACCAGTGCTTGCATTCTGGTCCTAAGTTGGTCAAGGACCTTTGTGACGTCATCACCAGCTTCCGACGACATCAGGTTGTCTTTGTGGCCGACATAAAAATGATGTTCAGGCAGACGATTATCCACCCTGATGACCGTCGCTTCCAGCTGATCCTTTGGAGAGAGTCTCCTCGCGATCCCATGGTCGTCTACGAGCTCAATACAAATACGTACGGGTTAAGGTCAAGCCCCTACTTGGCAATACGTTCTCTTTGGGAGCTCGCAGACCGCGAAGGCCTACGTTTCCCAAGAGCCTCCGCCATCTTGAAGGACGATATTTACGTCGATGACATTTGCTCGGGCGCCTCCACAGCGGACGAGGCGATCCTCCTGCGGGACGAATTGATAGGTATTTTGTCCTCCGCTGGTTATGAGTTGCGCAAATGGATTTCCAACTCACCAGCGCTTTTGGAAGGCTTGCCAGAGGATCATCAGCAAGATCCACATTTGTTTGAGATTGTTGACAACCCCGCCATGATGGCTGTTCTCGGCGTTCAGTACAGACCAGTCCAAGACATCTTTACATATAACGTAGACTTGAAATTGCCGTGTTCTTGGACTAAACGTCTCGTATTGTCTACTGTCGCCAGAACCTTTGATCCGAACGGTTGGATCTGTCCAATTATATTTTGGGCAAAGTGCTTCTTGCAGAGGCTTTGGACAGCAGGATTGACCTGGGACGAACCTCTGCACGGCACTCTTGTTGAGGAATGGACCTCTTTTGTATCCTCACTTCCTGCCGTCAACGAGATCTCCTTGCCTCGTCCCATCCTTCCTCCCGGGAAGTACAAGGCCACCCTTCACGGGTTTTGTGACGCCTCGGAACGTGGTCACGCCGCCGTGGTGTACTTGCGCACAGTTAGTGCCTCAGGTCAGGTGAGGGTTTCCCTGATCATGGCAAAGAGCAAGGTAGCGCCCCTTCGGACATCTCTGACCATTCCAAAATTGGAGCTCTCGGGAGCAGCCCTACTTGTACGCTTATTGAACCACGTGTCTAACACTTTGGGTAAAAGCATTTGTATTAATGGGACCTACGCCTGGACGGACAGCCAAATTGTTCTTTGTTGGTTGAAGGCTTCTGTTCACACCTTGGAGGTATTTGTCGCTAATCGCGTTTCCCAAATCCAGAAATCCGAAGTCAAACTTGTTTGGAGACACGTGCCAGGTGAGCTCAACCCGGCTGATTGTGCCTCGCGCGGATGCTTGACGCCTAGTTTGATAGGTCATTCGCTGTGGTGGGGTCCGGAATGGTTGAGTCGACCAGAAATTGATTGGCCTCGAACGCCAGTTTTGAATACTTCTAATTTGCCGGGTCTACGAACACTCACTCTTGAGAAGGTGGAATGCGCCTTCGACCCCGATTTTTTGTTAAATCGTTACAGCTCCCTCGACAAGTTGTTAGGTGTCACTGCTTGGATAAAGCGTTTTGTTTTTAACTTTAGGCACCCACAACAGAAACGACTGACACCGTTTATCTCACCACAGGAACGACAGGAATCCCTCACCTTTTGGGTTCGTTCTGTGCAATTAGCGCATTTTGAGAAGGAGATTGCTATCCTCAAGTCGGGGAAATCGAAATTGTCGGGAGCTGTATCTAAATTGAACCCCTTTTTGGACGAAACGGGTCTCTTGCGCGTTGGAGGGCGTCTCAAGAACGCCAACCTCCCTTACGGGGCTCGTCACCCCCTTTTGTTACCTAAGGACGGTCATTTGGTACGCTTGTTGGTAACTGACCGTCACCTTAAAAATTCGCATGCTGGTTGTAATGCCTTGTTGGCCATTTTGCAACGCGAGTTTTGGATTTTGTCTGCCCGAAGAATTATTCGGAGTGTAGTCTTTCGCTGCATCCCTTGCTATAAGCTCAAGGCTTCTACCATGCAGCCCTTGATGGGGGACTTACCGGCTGTACGGGTCAATCACCGTACAATAGGTCAGGTATAAAGTCGACTTGCGCAAACGCGAGGAACCGCTCGATCATTTATTACCTAGTATATTAATTTAGTACGCAATTTGTCATCATACCGAGCGCGACTCATTCTCATCCTATTAGTTTTAATTCACCTTTTTATAGTACTAAAATACAGTTATCTTTTAATCTTTTATCCTAGTTTATCTTTATCCCAAACCCATCCAGAAACATTGGTCCTTCGACAAGGTTGCGTTGCGTCGGGACCCTTACGCGTGTGCTTATAAACTGTGCTGTGTAGGTACGTGTCTCGCGAAACGTAAGAACCGCACTTTGGACTACAGTTCGTGTACGTGTAACCGCGTGTGTGTACTTAGTTCACATCTCGTTGATCCTAATTGACCGCGGCATCCCGGAAAGGTGCCACTGTCGTATCATCTGACCCCGGCGCAAGACAGAGCGCCACATCACCTCACCTCGTGCTTGCTTCGCGTTATCCCAGAAACGCAAGGTTACCCTACGTATATTCTGGCAGCCCTGGTAAGAAGAAAGTAGCTGCATCACCTATTATCCCGGCGGAGTCTTATATCTCAAGTAAGGTCTCTTTTATAATCTTAATAATGGCGAAAATGGAAGACATTTTAGCTACTCAACAGCAACTCATTGAAGCCGTAGATAGGCTCTACGCTAACTTCAAGAAAGATGCAGCGGATAGAAAGACGTCAGACTATTTACGTCGTAGATTGGATACTCTAGAACAATACTTTACAGAGTTTCACAACAATCACATGAATCTTTTATCTTTTGGTGATCAATCCCATTCGTATTTTAGTACAAATCAATTCGATTTGCTTAAGCAGAAGTATAGTAATATTAAAACTGCTATCGAAAACTACAAGCCTAGTAGGCCGCATACCCCTACTGAGTTGAAACCTCCTACTTTTGTAGCACCTTCTAAGTCTCAAACCCCAACCCTCTCATCTCAGAACGTCACGATTAGTGAAACCTCGACCTCAACCAAATCCGATGATCTCTTTAGGCAACAAGCTACCAACTTCAAGGCGTTTTTGAGAACTGCGTCAAATATCGACCTCGATCTTGTTTCGGAAAAGTGGGAGTTTGAAGACATCTTAAAGACGTTAGAAGTACGTTGGACTGCTATAGATTCCTTACATTGGAAACTAGACAATGAATTAGGTGGTTCAAACAGTCAGTACGAAGAGCAATTTACTCACTACGAGAAACATTATAATAAGATTAAGAGAGATATTAATAAGAAGATGTGGGCCGTTGCTCATATTGAAAAGTCTACCCCTAAAATTGAGATTGCCACCTTTGACGGAAATTATAATAAATGGGTTTCGTTTAAGGATTTTTTTTGAATTTTTACGGAGACGATGCATAACAATCCATCTTTATCAAATGCGCAAAAAATGCAGTTCTTTAAAAGTAAGATTAGAGGCGAGCCCGAGAAATTGATTCAGCATCTTCCCATTAGCTCTGATAATTATCATGTTTGTTGGAATATCCTCAACCATCGCTACGACAATAAGCGAGTGATCTTTACATCTCACTTCAATAATCTCATGAATATCCCTGTAAATCAACAACAATCATCTAATCATCTGAAACGCATCCATGATACTACATACGAGAGGGTAAATGCTATCAAAAACCTAAGAGTCGATGTTTCCTCGTGGGACCCCTTCCTCGTATGTATATTATCTCAAAAACTTGACCCAGACACCTTTGACGATTATCTTCAATCTCTAAAATCTCCGAGAGACCTGCCCGTGTTGGATGATTTTCTCCGTTTCTTAGAAACGAAGTTTATGACGCTGGAATCTTCACGTAAGAAAGTAGAAAATTCTATGCAGAAAGCATCTTCATCCCGTGATAATAATATTCAAAATCAATCTTCATCTTCTAAATATTCTAATTATAAATTTAAACGTAATTATAACATGCACAAAGGTACGTATTCTACAAATCAGGTCATTTCGCAATCGTCAAAGTCCAATAACATCGGGCACGAAAAACGCAAGCTGTGTCCAATTTGTAATACGAATGATCACCGTATTCATGCGTGCCAAAAATTATTGAAAATGCAACCTTATGCACGAAGAAATGCAGTTGCTAATTTGAACCTTTGTGTCAACTGTTTACATTATCATGAAGGTAAAAAATGTCTGTCTGAGGTAAAGTGCAAGGAATGCAACAAAGATCATAACACTCTGTTACATGAATTTTTTGTGTCAAGTATGACGGCTTCGGATGCATCCCGATCTGGGTCAAATGCTAACGTCGTTACGAAATGTTCATCCCAGCAACAAGAAAGTAACACTGTCGCGTCCCTACAAAATCATCCTTCGCAAATTTTGCTTGCTACTGCGATCGTCAACGTACAAGCGGCTGACGGATCATCCCACAGGATGAGATTTCTTTTAGACCAAAGCTCTCAAACTTCAATCATAAGAGAAAGCGCAGCTCAGTTGTTGAAGTTAACTCGACAGAAATGTAACGGTTATATCTCTGGAATTGGTAATAAAGAAAATAGTTGTAAAGGCATGATGCACATTAGATGTTGCTCGTTAATAACTGATTTTACATTCGAAACGGATGTATTTATTATGAACAGGCTTGTTAACAATCTACTTAGTTATAATTTACCTAAGCCGGAATGGCCTGCCCTAAATCAAATTAAGTTAGCTGATCCCGAATTTTACAAAAGCAAGCCTATTGACATCCTATTTGGTGCTGACATTTACTCCGCTATCTTAATGGATGGTATTTGCCGCCCGGGAGGAACGTTACCCATCGCTCAGCAAACTCAGCTGGGATGGATCCTTAGCGGTAATTGCCAGGCCTTCCAGTGCAATGTCGTTTTGAATAACATCGAAGATATTCAGCAGTTTTGGGAGATGGAGGATATTCACGAACCCCTAGCAATATCCGAAGAAGACCAAAAATGCATTGACTTGTTCCAATCTACAACCTCTAGACGTGAGGATGGCAGCTACGTTGTCAAAATACCTTTTAAAGAAAATTTTGAGCCTAAATTAGGCGAGTCTGGAACAAAATCTATGGCACAATTTTTTCAAATAGAGAAGAAGTTGAAAAAGCAATCCGATTTGGCACGTGACTATAAATTGTTTATATCGGAGTACATTGAGCTCGATCATATGATCCCCGTTACGTCACATACTGACGTAAAAACGAACTGTTACCTGTCGCACCATTGTGTTCAGCGAGCTGAGTCATCGACTACGAAACTGCGTGTTGTTTTTAATTCCTCTGCAAAAACTTCTAGCGGATACAGTCTCAACGATCTTATGTGCAGAGGGCCGAACTTACAACAAGACCTTCAAACCCTTATCCTAAAGTGGAGGCAGTTTCGATACGCTTTAACGGCAGATATTGAGAAAATGTTTCGAAATATTTGGCTACATCCTGATCACCAAAAGTTCCACAAAATTATTTGGAGAAGTCATCAATCTCAACCTCTACAAGAATTCCAGCTAGCCACCGTCACTTATGGCACTAAGGCTGCACCCTTTTTGGCCATGATGACACTAAGGCAACTAGCTCAAGATGAAAAACCGTTCTATCCCGACAGCTGTGCAACTCAAATCTTAGAGAATTCCTTTTATATGGATGATTTGATCCATGGCTGTCACTCGGAGGTTGCTGCGAGGCAGCTCAAGGCAGAGATGATAAATCTTCTTAAGTCAGGTGGACTTAATCTCAGAAAGTGGCGTTCTAACTTACCTGAAATCTCGGATAACCACAATGATTCTAAAATTCAAGATTTTGATTTTAAACAGCCGGAGTCTACAAAAACATTAGGGCTTCGCTGGGACCCCACAAGTGACATCTTTTTCTTTCAACCCTTTGATTTTACCTCTGAAACAATCCCTACTAAAAGAAAATTCCTGTCTAATATATCTAAGATCTTTGACCCCTTAGGCTGGCTATCACCAGTCACAATAAAACTCAAGATTTTGTTCCAAGAATCCTGGAAATCAGACCTAGGATGGGACCAACCCATTCCTCAAGATATCGCCTCAGATTGGACCAAGATAAATGCTGAACTTCCTTATATATCCCAATTTAAAATACCTCGATGGATCCAATCTCAAGAAAACGATATCCTAGAACTGCATGGATTTTGCGACGCTAGTACCAAAGCCTATGCGTGTGTTGTGTACTGTAAAATTCGAAGACACAATACCACTCATGTGACCCTTGTTGCCGCTAAGTCTAGAGTTATACCCCTGAAAAAGAATCATTCCATACCCCGTTTGGAACTTTGCGGCGCTCTTTTGTTAGTGAAACTCCTAGCAAAGGTTATCTCATCCCTAACTAACTTCCAAGTGCATACTTTCGGCTGGATTGATTCCATGGCAGTACTAGGATGGATTAACGGACAACCAGAGAAATGGAAGCCCTTTGTAGCCAATCGAGTAAGACAGATATGCGATGTAATCCCTAAAGACAGGTGGCGATATGTTAAATCGAAAGAAAATCCCGCGGATTGCGCTACCCGGAGTTTGACGGTCACACAGTTGGCTAAACATTCTCTTTGGTGGCAAGGCCCCGATTGGCTGCCACGATATAACCCCGAAGAAGATAAAGAAATCCCTAATTACAGAACAGATGAGGACCTCAAAATAAAACATCTAGCCAACACCGTTATTACAATGCCTGACAATTCTATAATTAGATTGTTATTAAATAAGTACAGCACATATAAAAATGTAATACGAGTTTTAGCCTACATAAACAAATTTGTTGATATCGTTGTTTATAAACGAAGGCGTGAACCTTACCTTACTCTGCAAAATCTAGAAATAGCGAAGGAAATGATAATTAAACATGTCCAATTTGAATATTTTGCTAAAGAGCTATCCCTGCTCAAGAATGGTGAACCCCTACATAGCAAAAGCCAGATCTTGAATCTCAATCCGATATTAGATTCAAGCGGAATACTTCGCGTCGGCGGTCGACTAAAGCATTCAAACATACATCCTGACATGAAACATCCCATTATCGTCCCGAATCAATCGAAATTGGCAGATCTCATAATTGATGAATCGCACAAACTTGTATTTCACGGTGGTGCGAAAATGACCACAGGATTTATAAGACAGAAATACTGGATACTTGGAGGGAACAGAGCTACAAAAAAACGATTGAGGATGTGTGTAAAATGCAAAAGGCATAATCCTATGCTCCAACATCAACTGATGGGTGACTTACCTCCCGCCCGTTTGATCCCTAATCGACCCTTCTACCACACCGGGATAGACTATACCGGTTTCGTATTAGTTAAGACAAATAAAGGACGTGGCGTCAAAACGACCAAGGGCTACGTTGCAGTTTTTGTCTGTATGGTCACCAAAGCCCTACATTTAGAACTTGTTTCAGACCTTTCAGCGTCTGCTTTCATTGCCGCACTTAGAAGAATGGCAGCAAGAAGAGGAGTTCCTGGACACATCTACAGCGACCAGGGAACTAACTTCGTAGGCGCCAACAAGATACTAACACAAGAATTCGCTGAAATATCAGAAATTCTATCGACCCCGGAAATTGTCTACACGGCCTCTGAAATTAATATAGAATGGCATTTCAATGCACCCTCGTGGCCGTCGGCTGGCGGTCTTTGGGAAGCTGCTATGAAAAGCTTAAAACATCATCTGAAACGTGTCGATGGTGAGCAAAAGCTCACCTACGAAGAATACAGCACCTTGCTATCCCAACCAGAAGCTTGTTTGAACTCCAGGCCACTCTGTCCGTTGACAGAAGATCCCGAAGACATTGACTTTTTGACCCCGGCTCACTTTTTAGCAAGCGGGCCCAACTTGACGATCTTCGAAACCGAACGTGACCTCAGAACTCGTTGGCATTTAACCCAGAAAATCTACCAAGATATTTGGGCAAGGTGGAAGAATGAATATCTCTCCCAACTATCCATAAGAGCGAAGTGGAAACAACCTCAAAAGGATCTCGATCTCGACGACATAGTTGTCATAAAGGATGAAAACCTCCCACCAGGAAAATGGGCCATGGGTCGCGTAATAGAGCTTCATCCTGGCAGCGACGGGCGTGTGAGAGTCGTTACGCTTAAAACCAAGAATGGTATCCTGAAACGTCCAGTTGTCAAGCTATCTCTTTTGCCAACCAAGAAAAATGATGAAAAACCTGATAGTAAGAAAATGGATGACAAGGTGCCTAAAAGTAAAACAGCTAACAGCATGTCTTTGTCAGCTGTTGTCTTATCCCTGACCCTCTTCTTTCTGTCAATACTTGCACCTGCCGAAACATCCTACAACTTCACCCCGCTAAAAAACAATAGCGTATATTTTGACAAAATATCCAACATGCATCTTATTAGAGACGATTGGCGCTTAATTGTTTATTATGATACTTATCCCTATAAAGAAGGCATATCGGCACTTGCAAAGTATATAAATTATCTTGAAACAATATGCGCCGCTATCAGATCACAAACACCTTGCGACAGTATTATGTTACAACTCGGGCACGAGTTCGACGAATTAAAACGATATAATAATATTGTTACTATGAATGACTCATTTGTAACTGGAGAGAGGCGGCAGCGGCGCGGCCTGATTGACGGAGTAGGCTATGTTGCTAATAGTTTGTTTGGAGTGCTTGATCAGCGATTTGCCGAGAAATATGAGAAGGACATCGATCTCCTAAAACAAAATGAAAACCATTTGTTTAACCTGTGGAAAAACCAAACCTCGGTTGTGGAAGCGGAATTAAATCTCATAAAAAGGATGGAAAACACTATTAGCAAGCAGCATAAACTGATAAATCAAAGGATTTTGAACCTCGAACAATCGACCATAGACCTCACCCAAATGGTACAAAATATATCAATCACTACAGATTTTTTAACCTTGGCATTTACTGCTACCAACTTGTTGTATAGTCTTCGGAGAATACAAGATTCGATCCTGGATACTGTGACAGATATTTACAATGGCAAATTGGACTTTCATTTGTTATCCCCAAAGCAGTTGCGATCCGAATTAAGCACAATATCTGCTCAAATACCCCAAGATCTGGCTGTTCCTGTCGACAACTTTCGTTTAATCGACCTATACATCTTACTGAAGGTGCGAGCCAACTATGCTAAAAAATACCTGATTATAGAAATAAGAATACCTCTGATTGAACGAGACCTTTACGAAATCTTCAATCTTATCTCGATCCCACGCATCTCGAACGACAAAATGATACACGTTGAGACTATCTCAAGGTTCGCAGCAATCAACGTTAGAAAGGATTCGTATGTTACCATCTAGGAAACGGAACTGCAGTCATGTCTGAGACCGAACCCAGATATGATAATGTGCCACATTAGAAAACCTATCCATTCTATGCAAGACGATCATAGCCTATGTGAAAAGATTCCAGGTAAAAGGACTTGCAAAACCGTTACTTCACCTTGTGAGAATGACTGGAAGGAGCTGTCCTCGGAGAACGAATACTATTACTTTTGTTGCAATGAATGCCGTATGAAACTTTTCTGTGAGGAGCAGATAACCACCCTGAAGCTGTCGGCCGCTGGTCTGTTACGCGTTGGAGAAGGTTGTCTTATAAAGACAGAAAGCTCCCTTGTATATTCCAGTAGAAGGATGTCTAACCAGATCAGAACTGCTTTTAAAGGTAATGCGCCGAAGATATCTCCCATAAACCATATCTTCAACATCTCTATACCTGAATCAATAAATGAAATAGATCCTAACAACTCCGAAAACTTACAACAATTTGAGGCTATTAAGAAAGATATTGAGATCATGAAACAGAGCGAACCCTTGAGCGACAAACTGTCATACCATGACGTCCACCACTACGCTGTTACTTACACTCTGTTATTTGGAATCCTGTTGGCTGCTATAGTCTATTGCTGGAGGAAGTGGAGGCACAGAACCCAACAAGCAACTGGCGCAGCGACTACCGTGGAGACGGCGCCGCCGGTAGCGCCCGCAACAACCACAGCGGTCGCACTGCCGACCCCTAGCTGCGTTACGGAACGTGTTGTGAATGTGTGTGAGGCTAGGGAAAAGGGCATTTTAGTAAACCAGTGAAACGTGATCCCAAACTAGTAGTGCAATCTAGTGAGTGCTTGCAAAAGGAAGATAGAGCTTCCTCGCCAGTGTTTCGCGTGTTCTCTGTGCCAGACTTGCGTTATGATTCTTTGTGAACTATCCTAATCTTTTACCTTTTGAGCTCAATCTATATTAATTTTATACTAACCCAATGACATGTAATAATTTAATATTTAATGTCTAACTACATTGTCTTCATCCTAGAATTACTTTCACCTCCATTTATCTTAAGATCTACTAACCTCATCTCTCCCCCGGGAGCATGTACGGGTCAATCACCGTACAATAGGTCAGGTATAAAGTCGACTTGCGCAAACGCGAGGAACCGCTCGATCATTTATTACCTAGTATATGAATTTAGTACGCAATTTGTCATCATACCGAGCGCGACTCATTCTCATCCTATTAGTTTTAATTCACCTTTTTATAGTACTAAAATACAGTTATCTTTTAATCTTTTATCCTAGTTTATCTTTATCCCAAACCCATCCAGAAACACCGGCAGATCGCGTAACTGAAAGCAGGACGTTTGACGGTGTTGGCACGGACTTCGCTGGTCCTTTTTTGGTGAAAACGTCGACACTTCGAAACAGCAAGACTGTCAAGGCCTACTTGTGTGTTTTTGTTTGTCTTTCCACAAAGGCCGTACACTTAGAACTGGTCTCCTCGCTTACGACCGAGGCGTTTGTAGCCACATTTGACAGATTTGTATCCCGCAGAGGGCTGCCTTCCTTGATCCGTTCTGACTGCGGCACTAACTTCAAGGGCACTTATAATTATCTGAATGATGTTGTTAATTTTCTTGAAACCAACAAAGCTGATATAGGTGATAGGCTTGCCCGACGTGGGATAAATTGGTTGTTTTCCCCACCAAATTGTCCACACTGGGGTGGTATATTTGAGGCCGCCGTAAAATCAGCCAAAACACACTTGCGCAGGATAATCGGTGAATCTGTCCTTACATTTGAGGAACTCGCAACTGTGTTTTGTAAGATCGAGGCCGTTTTGAACTCTCGGCCGTTGTGCCCGATCTCCTCAGATCCGAATGATTTGGAGGCCCTTACGCCGGGCCATTTTTTGATTGGTCGCCCACTTGTCGCCTTGCCTGAGTACCCCTATATTGATACGAGACCTGGT
Source organism: Euclidia mi (assembly GCA_944739405.2). Lineage (NCBI taxonomy): Eukaryota > Metazoa > Arthropoda > Insecta > Lepidoptera > Erebidae > Euclidia > Euclidia mi. The sequence goes on along the minus strand of OX123186.2, from coordinate 60,178,981 downwards.
CGTCTCTCGCGTTTTGAATTAGTACGCCAGATTACTCAGAGCTTTTGGAAACGTTGGAACTTGGAATATTTGCACATACTCCAGCAACGCGTTAAGTGGACCGACAAGACCGATCCACCCAAGATTGGTGACCTCGTTTTGATAAAGGAGGCTAACCTTCCGCCACTCAGATGGCGCAGGGGGCGCATCCTTCGTTTGGTAACTGGGGCTGATGGAGTTCCCCGATTTGCTGAGGTCTTGGTGGATGGTTCGATTCTGAGGAGAGCGGTTGCAACATTGTCACGTCTACCAACCGATTAGCGGACCGGTAGGCCGGTCCGGGGCGGGTGGATGTTTGAAATAGAATTAGTTTTTATTATAAGTCAAATCGATTAGATCGATTGAGTAACATTTTGTTTAGTCTATTGAAAATTTCTGACAATGGTCACACTGAACTGTCACTTCCGTCTTCCCGCGTTGAAAAATTACCACGTTGTCGACTCGTACGTAAAAGAATTGGTCGCCTTTTGAAAAGCACATCCTTGTAGCTACGCGAATAGTTGTGAAATCTATTAAATTGCCGCTTTTTTGACTCCCGGCACGGTTTGTGACATATTGAACATTTGTGAAAAATCTTGTGAACTTGCATCGTGCATTGAAGACGCCGCGTTGGAGTCTGGTAAAGTAAAGATAATTCACTTGCTAATATTGGCCAATTTTAGTCTTGTGTGTATCTAGCTTGCCTCCAGGACTCCACTCAAGAACATCACCAGGATATATAAGGTAAAATTTTCATGTACCTACTCAATACTTTACTCACTGTGCAACGCAGTGCATTGTGTCTGGATATATTGTCTATCGTGGTCAGGTAGATGTATTACACCTTCCACTGCGCACTCCTGATACACCTTCCTGCCTGGCTACGGTAATTCTAGACACCTATTATGAAAATAAAAGATAAAAAAATTTGCCACAACTTTTGTCTTCACTTTTTTTCTGTACGCTCAACCCTTTTCGAGATAGAGAGCGGAAAGCACCCTGCGCTCAGGCATATATACTGTTACACAAGGTCAACCGTGAATCTCGGTGAATAATACCTTGTATATAGAAATAAGTCAAGTAAATATAATTTAAGCTAATTTTCATTTAGTAGCTGTACTTTTGTTACAAATAAAATTAAAATTAAATGTACATTTAAATTCTTCAATAACTTGAAGTTCAAAAATATCAATTTTCTTCTTCTTCTTCTTCATCATCATCTCCTGGGAAATTGAAAATTTCAATTTCATCTTCATCATCTTCGTTTACCTGCATGATTGTCTCCAAACCTTCTAAAATTTCTGGATCGAATGCAGTTTCTTCCTCAGGATCGTCTTGCAATACAAACGCATTGAGACAAGCTTGCCCATTGCATTGTCCGCAAGCTTAAAGTCCATTGCAAGCCCGATTTTCTGCATCCGCAGCGTGACCTTGTATAACAGTATATATGCCTGAGCGCTGGGTGCTCTCCGGTCTCTATCTCGAAAAGGGTTGAGCGTACAGAAAAAGAGTTGAGACAAAAGTTGTGGCAATTTTTTTATCTTCAATTTTTATAATAGGTGTTGAAGTAATTGGAACCATAGAAACGGAGATAATTGCAAAAAACCGATTTTCGTGACCTTTGACCTCGAATAACTTACGACACAGACACGAGATAATATGAGACTTTTGAGACAACTTTTAGAACGCCTAAATGAAGCTGTATACGAGTTTCCAGCCTATTATCTCAAATTCCGAGGTGAATCCCTAAAGTGACTGGACTATAACAATCTGAATAATGAAGAGACTGATACTTGTATTCTAGGGGTTATTAACATTCTGCCTTGCTAGCAAAAAAGTGCTGCAATTTAATGTATAAAATATAAACTCTTATTTCCGAATAAAAGCACCTGATCCTGAAATTCCCATTGTAATTAAAGTCAAAATATTAATAGACGTCGGCAGTAGACATGCCGTCCAAAAATATCCAGACCTACACATTTTTATGTCTTAGAACTTACGAATACGTAATGAATGTCAATGGGGAAAACAAAAGTTGATATCTGCCTTTAGAAGCAAATTAATTCGTAAATTTAATTACCTTTTAATGTATAAGATTGTCTACATAGATTTGAAAGAAAAATAGCAGGAGTAGCATTTATATATCTTAATGTTTCTTCAAACGCTTTTTATACATACATACATACATACATAACGTCACGCATTTTATCCCCGAAGGGGTAGGCAGAGGTGTATTTCTACACCCACTTTTCGCCAGAAATACTTTAGTCCCACGTAATAAGGGGCGAGCCTATTGCCGTACCGGGCACATTTCCAGACTCCGTGCTGCTACTGAGAATTTCGTGACAGAAAAACTCAATAACACTGCCCGATCCAGGAATCGATCCCGGGACCTCCCGATCCCACGCGCACATTTATGCCGCGAGACCAACGAGGCAGTCATGTTTCAAAGTCAAATTAATTCGTAAATTTAATTACCTTTTAAAGTATAAGATTGCCTACATAGATTTGAAAGAAAAATAGCAGGAGTAGCATTCATATCTTAATGTTTCTTTAAACGCTTTTTATATTTTCGCTTATTTATGCTAATCGGAAAGTCGGTCGCAATATTGAAAAAATATGGGCGACCGAGACACGGGTCTCCATTAAATGCCATAAGTAGGGCAAACTTGAAACATAATTTGGCTATTTCAGAACTTGTCTTTGCTTTTAGTTGATATTTTTATTGGTGGCTTTTAGTTTATCTGTACATTCTACATGTGATGGATGTCACAAGGACGTAGCATGGGAGTATGATAATGGAGGATATTGTTTTGTTTTATGTCTATCATTTTTGTTTAGATTATTAATTGGTTTCCTGAAAGCAGCGATAGCCGAGGGAAGCAGCGAAAGCCGAGTGGGGAGACCGACAGACTGCTACGCAGAGGGTCTCGGGTTCGTCCATAAAGTTCTCGAAAAACATGTGAAGTCTGCCAACCCGCACTTGGCCAGCGTGGTGGACTATGGCCTTATCCCTCTCATAGTGAGAAGAGGCCTGTGCCCAGCAGTGGTACAGAATAAAGGGCCGATGATGATTGGTTTCCTTTCAAAAAAGAGTACGTTAGTAAGACTAAAAATACTAAATATTTTAAGTCGCTTGCCTGTACAATTTTAATTGATATTTATTTTTTTATCTTTCTATGGGTAAACGTGTCAAATTTTACTTGTTAATAATAGTATTAAAAATCTTAAGTATTTTCATACCTGGTAATAGAAACAATCCAATTGACATTTAAAATAATAAAACTACTTACATAAATTTCTATACTTAATTCATTTGCAAAGCCTACTTTAAAAACGTACTCTTCACATTACATAGACAAACAAACAATTACAAAGCACTTGACGCATTATAAAAATACGTTAAACCCTTATAAGCAACCCTCTTACATTGTTTTTGCGCTTCTAAACAATTTAACAGATGCTTACAGCCTTGTTTATACGTAATGCTCGTCGCAAATTACTGTACTCGTTAAGTACTCGCGTTGTAAGAAGTGAGCAATAACACATAGCTAACGGCAACACTCTGTAGATATCCTACGGGCTAAACGTGACAAAAAGCGGTGTTGCCTCTTTAACTGCCTGTGCTTATGAAAGCATTCCTATTAGTTTTATTTGATACATAAATAACGGGTTTAATCTGGAGTGTTATATTCATGTTTTAGAAAATGTGAGTGTTTAATTGTAAGCTTATTATGGTACTAGTGAAGCTTTGGTTGTGTAGAGTATTGTTTATGACTAGGTAACGGCGGTGACGCGGTTCGCAACCCATCACGCTTCGTTTCCCGCGAGGGTGAAAAGCGGCGGAATGGACGGCAAATTGAATAAAGTATGCAGATGATGGATTATAGAAAGATTGATGTTCTTTGTGTGAATGAGACAAAAAGGAAAGGTTGTAGCCCCGCCAAGCATGACAGCTACACGGCTTATTGGGGTAGACAGTACCACCAGAGCCTGCAAGGGAGTTGGTTTAATACTGTCTGCACGAATGAATGACTGCGTTAAGCAATTTGAATGTGTAAATGCGTGAATGATGAGAATGAAAGTAGAACTTACTCGTCTCTTTATTGTAGGGATTTTCGCCCCGGTCAATATAGTAGCGGGTATGTCACAGCGAGAACAAGACGAAAAGCAGGAATTTCGGGAGAATTTAAGAGAGATTTTGAGGAAATGTAAGGATAGCGAAAGATTGATCTTGGTAGGTGATTTCAGTGGATGGGTGGGAGTAAAACGAAATGGGTTTGAAAGGGTTTTAGGTGGATTTGGCGATGAGAGCGTAAATGAAAATGGAAAAGTATTGCTTGAGGTTTGTTAAGAGTAGAGCCTTTATGTGACAAACACCAAGTTTGATCACAAAAGGATACACATGTACACGCGTGAGACTAAAAATGTCAGAAGAAGTATGATTGATTTTGTAATTGTAGATGAACGTTTGAGAAAGAATGTGTTAGATACAAGGATGTATCGAGGGATCGGCGTCCACACAGACCACTTCTTGGTGATGAGCCGGATAAGTGGGCTCTTCAAAGGATGGCGACATCGAGAGCATAAAGAAAATAGGGTCTTGGAAAGAATAAAAGTAGAAAATCTGCAAGAGAAAGATGTGAAAGATGAGTATACGCGAAAAGTGATAGCAAGATTTGAGAGGTTTGATGGCATAAATGATATGGAAGAATTATGGCAATCTTTTAAAGAAGATATAGTATGTATAGCGTCTGAAGTATGTGGTGTGATCAAGAGAAGGAAAATACGAAAGGTTAAGAATACATGGTGGGACAAGGATGTAAAATCAGCAGTGTCAGAGAAGAAGGAAGCTTGGTCAGTTTGGTTGGCTGCCAGAGCAAATGAAAGAATGGGAAAGGCAACGAGTAGATGAAACAAGAAAGGAGTTTGTTAGGTCAAAAAGAATAGTGAAAGAAATTGTTAAAAGGAAAAAGAGGAAAAGAAAGATGAGTTTGATAGCAGAATTAGCAGACTATCTGAAGATTTCCGGAGAAACATAAAGTTTTTCTGGAAATCCGTTCGTGCATTTCGAGGAAGAACTCAATCCTCAGAATACACGTCAATCAGAGAAGAATAGAAAGATACTGAATGGTGTATCATGCGTGCTGAAGAGATGGAAGGAGTATTTTGAAGTTTTATTTGAAAGAACAGCGATAGAGACATCGATCGACGAAATGAATGGTAATAATAGCAATGATGAAAGCGATATTGGCGTGGATGAATTTGTGAAGGAGCTGGGAAGTATGAAATTAGGTAAAGATATGATAGGATTACAGTTGAAATGCTGAAGGCTGGACAGGGCATCATAGTTGGTTAGCTGCAGCGCTTATTTAACTTGTGCTGGAGCACCGGCCGAGTACCTGATGACTGGGCCACTGCGGTGGTTGTGCCTTTTTATAAGGGAAAAGGCTCGCAACAAGACTGCAAGAACTATAGAGGCATTAGCCTTCTCAGCATTGTTGCCAAATTGTATGCGAAGGTACTGATTGAAAGAGTTATGGAAGTAACCGACAAGAAAATATGGGATGTACAAGCGGGATTCCGAAAGGATATGGGGTGCACGGATCAAGTCTTTTCCTTGCGGTGCATTGCCGAGAAATTCTTGGCCAAAGGTCAAAAGGGCTATTGCACATTCGTGGATTTGGAAAAGGCTTACTATAAAGTGGTGAGGAATGAAATGTGGTCGGTACTGTCGATGTATGGGGTGAACAGCAGCCTCATACGAGCTCTGAAATCCCTTTATGAAGATTCTAGAGCTTTGTGAGGATAAATGGGTCGTATACTGATTGGTTTACCATCGAGACAGGTGTTAGACAGGGATGTGTAGCGTCGCCGTGGCTGTTCAACCTATTTATGGACAGTTGTTAGCAAGATTTGAAAAATAGTGACTGTAGATTAAGGATGAATGAGTTATTTGTCAAACGCCTCTTTTATGCTGATGATCAGGTAGTACTTGCGTCTTCAGCGGAAGAGTTGCAGGAGATGGTAGCAATCATGCCTGGTGCTTTAGGGAGGAAAGGAAGGAAAGTGAATGTGAGCAAGACGAAAGTTATGGTTTTTGAAAAGGAGGAATGTGTTACGGCTTGTAATGTTATGATCGATGGACAACGAGTGGAGCAAGTGAATGATTTTGTATATTTAGGTACGCTGTTTACTAGGAATGGCATGAATGAAGAAGATATTGAAAGAAGAGGTAATGCAAGTAATAGGGTGAATGGAGCTTTGAAGGCTTTTACAACAACAATATGTAACAGTCTAAACGTGTCCAAAAAGGCACGTTTGGCTGTGCATAGAGGGGTGTTTAGGTACACTTAATGTACGGTAGTGAAAGTTCGGTATGGCAGAATAGACATGAAATTAGAATATATTCCGTAGAAATGAAAGCACTGAGAAGTATGTGTGGAGTGTCTTTGAACGACAGAGTAAAGAATTGTGTGATAAGAGAGTCATCATCATCATCCTAGCGCTGTCCCGGTTGCGCTCCAAAACCCGCGCCTTGGAGCCCAGGGTCCGCTTTCCGGCTATGTCTCCTCCACTTTGCACGGTCTTCAGCATCCCTGGTGGTTAGTTGGTTGGCACGCATATCATCTCTTACGACGTCAAGCCAGCATTTCTTTGGCCTTCCCCGTTTACCGGGGCGCGGCGGAGGTAGCATGGTAAGACATTTGTTACTGTTCAGGTTTAAGGCCTGATTGTATACTACGACTAAATAGTTGCGTCAGATTGCTATTTAATATGATCAGGCGTTTTAACTTATTTACTAGTACATAATTATAAACTTGTTTGTCATTCTCTTTCCGCTACCGCCGCGACACGTACTAATAATTGTTAGCTTTATATATTTTTATTATAACTTTTTTAAAGATTCTATGATTATTTGGCTCCATTGTGTCAATCAAAGACATAAATTGGTGGCCCATGAGGGGAATCAAGCAAAATATTCGGCAAAATCCAGATAAATAGATCTACGTAGGCGCGTCAACGTGTGGCCTAAACATCAAATTTTACTAAGTCGAGGACATCGGCTTTGAAGAGGAATACCAATTGCTATAAGTTCGGGCAGTGAAGCAGCTAAAGCATCGCACCGGGCGTCGGATTCGATGAGATAAGTGTCCTAAATATCCGTCGTTTTTTTCCTCATCACCCTTACCTATATACCCAACCATTTTCTATACTCGAACTCCGTGTTATTTTTTATGGTCAATACTTGTGCATTCAATTGATAAACCAATAACAAATATAAGTGTTTATAAATATACTTATTAGACGAGATATTTGAATATCGTAACTAAATTATTGGAAAACGGATAGATAAGTAAGTGAAAAAAATCTACCCACATCAGAAAATAATAACGATAAAAAATTTATTGTATAATTTAAGTTTAATTTTATTAGTATTACGTTGAAATTATTAAATTAACTTGGTTTAACTATTATACTCAACAAAGCAAATAGTTAATACCGAGTTTGGTGGCCCATACAACAAAATAAATAACATCCTCATCGCATTATTTCCTTTGTTCTAATTTGTGTTCGCCGAACATTCCAGCTGGTTCGGGTCTGCGCCGTGTGAACTTAAGGCGTGGCATAGTGCAGCGCTGCTGCTGATCAGCTGTTCGCTAGCGGTTCCTGCTGCACCGAATATCAACAAAGCGAGGAGCGTGAGACCTTCTATAAAATTACTACTTATCCTTCTGACCTTTGGTTTGCATTGCGATTTATTTTGATTTTTATTTCATTTTAATTTTAAAATGTCTAATCCTAGTCTGCCAATAGACAAAAGTATGAGTAGAGAATTAAGGGAGTTGATCATAAAACGTAGTTCAATAAAGGGACAAATAACTAAGTTTAAAAATTATTTAAGCAATGTAAACGAGCAGGACGAATTGGGGAGCATTGAATTGGCTGAGTTAACCCTAAAGCTTGGCAAGTTCGAGGCTTTGACCATGAGATTTGATGAGTTGCAAACTCAGATCGAGGTATTTAATTCCGAGAACTTACTAAAGGAAATTGATGAACGGGAGAACATCGAGCATGAATTTGTTGTTAATATTGCCGCAGCTAAGAAAATTATTGGTGATCATAGCATTGTCGAGGGTCAGCAGAGGCGTAAGTCATGCGTGCATGATTCGAGTGTTCACTGTTCATCTAAATATAATACTAATAATGGAATGGGGTTTAAATTACCACACATACAAATTTCGAAATTTGACGGCTCATTTTTCCGCTGGCTAGAATTTCACGATACTTTTGAAAATTTAATTCACAAGAATAGTCGTATTCCTGATATTCATAAATTTCATTACCTCGTATCCTACTTGGAAGGAGAAGCGGCGAGGATTATATCAAACCTAGAGATGTCATCAGCAAACTATGCGGAGGCGTGGCAACTTTTTTGTGATCGATATAATAATAAACGGTTGTTAACTAATTACCATCTTAATTCTTTTCTTAATATTCAACCTATTACGCGTGAATCACATAAGGCGCTACGATTCTTGGTCGATCACATGAATAAAAATTTGCGTGCTCTGTCCAGTTTAGGCCAGCCAACGGATAAATGGGACATGCTGCTTATTTTTATGTTTTCCTCAAAATTGGATAGCCAATCTCTTACTAAATGGGAGGAATATCGCAACACACTTGAAGATGTGCCAACACTTAATCAATTTAATAAGTTCTTAATTGACCGTGCGGACGTGTTAGAATCTATAAATAGAAATAAGAATGATAATACAAATAAGAATACACATGTAACGTCACGCAGTAATAACTCGTCAAACAATAGCAATAGTAAGGCTACAGCTTGCACTAAGGCATTTACTAGTAATATAAATAATGATAAGCCAAAAGTATATTTGTGCATTATTTGTGGTGCGAATCATAGGATTTACGACTGTTCTTCCTTTAAATCTAAGAGTGTTCAAGAGCGATTGACAGATGTTAAAAAATTTAAGTTATGTGTAAACTGCCTCCGACAAGGTCATCCGCTGAGTGAGTGTCGTATGGGACCGTGTCATGAATGCAAAAAACGACATAACACTCTTTTGCATGACACATCAACGATAACTAATAGTGCTTGCACTGAACAGCCCGATTCTGATACATTAGTTAATTGTTCTATACAAACCCAAAGGCAGGTTCTTTTGTCAACGGCCTTGATTGAAGTATCAAACCCCGTCACAAACCAAACGAAAAAGGTGCGCGCATTATTGGATTGCGGCAGCCAATCTTCTTTTATTACCAAGGCACTAAAGGACAAGTTGGCTCTAAAGTCAACGCCTTTAGATAATCTAAAGGTAATAGGAATAGGTAACAACTGTTCTAACAATGTTTTCGAAAGCTGTATCACGCGAATAAATTCCCTAAATTCACCGTTCACCTTTCAATTGTCATGTCTTGTACTTCGTGAGTTGAACAACGAGTTACCTAAGGCTCATATCAATATTCAGTCCTTAAATCTACCTACAAACATAGTACTAGCCAATCCCACTTTCAACCAGCCCTCAACGGTTGATGTCTTTATTGGGGCGGATATATTTTGGGACATACTAGGTAACGAGCAACGCTCTTTGGGTCCCGAAAGTCCTAAATTGCTCAACTCTAAATTAGGGTGGCTAATATCCGGTCCTATCTATATCAAAAATTCTAAACACTCTAACAATAAATCCATACAATGTAATCACGTTTTATTTTCACAAAACTCAGAAGATGAAGTTGATAACTTGCTTCCTATATTCTGGAATCTTGAAGAGATTCCTCAAAAACCAATTTTAAGCGAAAACGACAAGTACTGCGAAAATCATTTTTTATCAAACACTATAAGGCTAGCTAATGGTAGGTTCAGTGTGAAATTGCCATTAGTGGACTCACCCAATCGTTTAGGTGACTCCTATTCTATGGCTAAAAAACGATTTCTCAATTTGGAGAAACGATTCAAGCGAAATCCAAATCTAAAATTAGAATATTCTAAATTCATATCCGAATACAAAGACTTAGGGCATCTTTCTGAAGCTTATTTCAAACCTGACGTAGGATATTTTTTGTGCCATCATGCTGTTCTTAAGGAGACCAGTGAGTCCACTAAACTGAGGGTAGTTTTTGATGGATCGGCACCGACCACGTCTGGTTATTCATTGAATGATATTTTAATGTCAGGGCCTAATATACAAGATTCTCTTTTTCTAATTCTTATTAGAGCTAGACAGTACAAGTATCTGTTAACTGGTGACATAGAAAAAATGTACCGTCAGGTAGAAGTTCATGAAAGTGACAGGGACTTACAGCTTATACTATGGAGAGATGAGGAGTTGCAGCCCATAAAGATATTAAAACTAAATACTCTTACATATGGTACTGCATGTGCCAGCTTTTTAAGTACAAGATGCATTTATCAACTCGGAGAGGAGTGTGATGATGCGTTAATAAAAAATATACTTAAATTTGATTGGTACGTCGATGATCTCATCACCGGAAGTGATCAGGAGGTACAATTGCGTCACATAAAAAATTCAGTGTCAAGGGTATTAAGCTCTGGTTGTTTTCACTTGAGAAAATTCAAAAGTAATTTACCTACTCTGTTTTCAGATTGAAATTCAGTAAGCTCTCAATCAAATTTAACTTTTAGTGAGTCATCCAGTTCACTGGGTTTAGGTTGGTATCCGAGTAGCGATTCTTTACATTTTCCCACAAAACCTATGCCTCAAAATGTGCCTATTACTAAAAGACTAATAATGTCACAAGCCTTTAAAATATTTGACCCGTTAGGTCTACTTAGTCCTTTCATAATACAACCTAAATTGCTGTTACAAAGGTTATGGCTTAAAAAACTAGGCTGGGACGAACTTGTCCCGCTAGATATTGAAAGTGGTTGGAATGTATTTCATAAAAATATATCACATCTCCAAAACTTAAGAATTCCTAGGTTAGTCTTGTGTAATGAACCCATCCATATAGAAATGCATTCGTTCAGTGACGCATCTCAGCATGCATACGGTGCGTGCATTTATATGCGATCTGTAGATAATAACGATGACGTCACTGTTCGGTTATTATGCGCTAAATTGAAGGTCGCACCCGTGAAACCCGTAACGATACCGCGTCTCGAGCTGTGTGCTGCTCTGCTTGCGGCTCGATTATGTAAGTCAGTCACAGAAACGCTTAGGTGCAAACCGGCACGTATTATTCATTGGTGTGACTCAACCGTCGTCCTGGCTTCGATACGTAGCGACCCAAAGAAATTAAAGGCGTTTGTAGCCGATCGAATTATCGAAATTAATGAAATGTCTAATTCATTATCATGGCGTTACGTGCCTACCGCTGCCAATCCAGCGGATTTAATCTATCGGGGCGTAGATGCAGGTCAACTAATGTCTAAAGAATTATGGTGGTACGGTCCAGAATATTTATCAAAGGCTCACGTCTGAATGGCCCGTCCTAAATAATAAAAAAGAATTTGAACCATTACTTGAAACTAAATCCAATATAATCACAATATCTGAATCAATAATTAATTTTGAGTTGTTTTCCAACTTTAATAAATTGCAGAGGTCATTTGCCTACGTTTTAAGATTTATTCAAAACATTAAGGATTCAAATAAATATACAGGTAGCATAAAATTGCATGAGTTAAATTGTTCATTTTTTACATTATGCGCTATCGCCCAACGTCAATCATTTACGATCGAGTATGATTGTCTAATTAATAATAGACCTCTGCGTACCAAATCTAAACTATTATCACTATCACCATTTTTTGATAAAGATAACAAGATAATACGAGTCGGTGGAAGAATTGATGCATCCTGGTATGATTATGAAAAGAAGCATCCGGTCTTGCTTGATTCTTCTCATCGACTTACAAGGTTACTGTTTGAGCGGGAGCACCTGCGCAGTATGCACGCTGGTCCTCAGCTACTGTTGGCAATAATTAGAGAAACTGTGTGGCCAATAAATGGCAGGCGACTCGCGAGGCGTGTTGTTAATAACTGCGTGCGTTGTAGGCGTCTGTCGGGTAAAACTTTATGTCCAAAAATGGGCAATCTTCCAACTCAGAGAATAACACCTGATTATCCATTTAAATCCGTCGGCCTGGATTACGCTGGGCCTTTCTGTATTCTAAATCGCAGATGTCGTGGTAGTAGACTGCTTAAATGCTACTTATGCCTGTTTATTTGTCTCCGTTATAAATGTGTACATTTAGAACTAGTCAGTGATTTGAGCAAAGATGCGTTTCTGATGACACTTCGTAGGTTTATAGCTCGCAGAGGTAAGCCGGCGGAGATATATTCCGACAATGGCCGAAATTTTGTCGCCGCTGCCAAGGAAATTGGTAGCTTTCTCAAGGACAACGCTAAAGACCTCTCTGACTTTGCGATTCAAGAAGGTATAAGGTTTATTTTCACTCCAACTTACGCTCCTCACTTTGGAGGTATTTGGGAGGCAGGTGTAAAATCCGCCAAATTTCACCTTAAGCGAATAGTCGCAAATAGTCATTTGACTTTTGAAGAAATTTCAACATTGTTTGCACAAGTGGAGGCCATACTGAATAGCCGTCCCTTGTGTCCATTATCGTCCTCTCCTAACGACCTCCACCCTCTATCCCCAGGGCACTTCCTCATCGGACAACCGTTGACTGCGCTGCCGTCACCTAACCTGCTTGACTCCAATGAAAACAATTTGCGACGATACGCTCGCCTGGAAAAGCTTCGCCAGCACTTTTGGGACCGATGGCAGAGGGAGTACATCGGAGAGCTACAACAAAGAACAAAATGGAAAACAGACACCTCCAAACTTAGGGTCGGCGATATGGTGCTGATTCAAGAAGATCATGTACCGCCCTTGAATTGGCGGCTTGGCAGAGTCGTCCGTTTGTTTCCCGGACCAGATGGTATCTCAAGGGTTGCTGATGTGAACACGACGAGGGGCACCGTAAGAAGACCGTTGGTTCGTGTTTGTCTGCTACCGACAGAAGATCTTCAAGGTTGAAAGTGTTCTTTCAAGGGGGGAAGATGTTCAGGCTTAAGGCCTGATTGTATACTACGACTAAATAGTTGAGTCAGATTGCTATTTAATATGATCAGGCGTTTTAACTTATTTACTAGTACATATAAACTTGTTTGTCATTCTCTTTCCGCTACCGCCGCGACACGTACTAATAATTGTTAGCTTTTATATATTTTATTATAACTTTTTTAAAGAGTCTACGAGTTTTATTTGGCTCCATTGTGTCAATCAAGGACAGTTACCCACGTAAGATGCCGGTTGACGTTAGACGTGGCCATACCAGCGTAGACGAAACTCTTGCAGTTTGTCAGCAATGTCACGGACATGAAGGCTACCCCGGATGCGGGAGTTCCTAATGCGGTCCTTCCGCGTGACACCACACATCCAGCGCAGCATGTTCATCTCCGTGACACGCAGACTCTGCTTGTGTCGCTCAAGCACAGGCCACGTCTCACTGCCATATAACAGGACAGGTCTAATGATGGATTTATAGACCTGTCCTTTGAGCTTAACCGGCATTTGGGGTCACAAATGACACCGCTTACCTCACGCCATTTAGCCCAGGCTGCCGAAATGCGTGCCTTGACGTCGCAATCGATGTCACCAGACGCGTGCGTGTGTGATAAGAGAGTGTTGTGGGGTAAAAGAAGATGTAGTGACAGCAATTGAGTAAGGTATGTTAAGATTGTTTGAATACACGAAGAGGATGGATGACGAAAGACTGACCAAGAAGTTATATAAGTCAAGTGTGAATTAAACAGGAGGAAAGGGAAGACCTAGACGGACGTTCTCTGACTAAATTGGAGACATCCAAAAAAATCGTACCCTAAGCAGAAGAGCATGCATGAGAAACTTGATGGGAGTGAATGAAGCAAGAGAGGTATGTCAGGATCTTTGCAAATGGCGTTCCGTAGTCTCTGCCTACCCCTCCGGGAAACAGACGTGAGCCTATGTAAGTATGTATGTATGTACTTTGGGCTAGTGGGAGATCAACAGACTGCTACGTAAAGAGTCTAAACCCGAGACAAAATTGCCAAAAAAAATGAAAAATAAGAAAAATATAATATCTTGCTTTCAAAATGGGGGTAAAATCATAGGTAGACCTGCATATAACATTGAGAACGTTGAGTTGCATAATGCCTATTTCGTAGAAGGGTACCCGAGTCTCAAAAGAGCTAAGTCGCAAAAGGGCTTATTCGCTTAAAGCTTATTCTCAGGCAGGAATAATTCGCAAAATGGCAAATTCTTTATCCAAAATAAAAAAATGGACACTGGTCCATGGCGTGCTTGCCTGGGTTTACGCGAATTTTCAACATTGAAATTACACTACTGTTTACTAATTTGGGCGGATACGGACGAAATTTTATTTCAATCGGCCAGTTCTATTAAAGTTTAACTAGAGTTTAAATTTGAAATTAATTTAAGATTTTTACTAAAGCAACATATTAATTCGCGCGTCTTGATCATTTGCAATTAGGTATGAAACAGATGATGCTGGATATATGCCATTGGAGATGCCTATATCCAGCAGTGGACTACGGCAGGCTGATGATGATCATGATGATAAAACAGAAATAAATTCCGGTACTCTGATTAACGCGGGTGGTAGAATTCCTCTCAAACGTTGCCTTTTTATGTAATTGCTTTTAGCACCAAATCAAAAGACCATAATGAATACGGCCAAGAGGAAAAATAAGGGAAAAAGTTTTATAAGGCCCTTTTAAAAATATTTTATGGCATTTCTTTCATGATTATAATTTATTTACGGTTCGGAACTTAATAAAAATAGAGATACTTTGAGATACACATACACAGCTAGTTTATATTACGAGCTGTGTGAGTGTGTGTGTGTGAGTGCACTAGTATAGTGACAAATAGTGTAAGATCCCACTTCGAGAGGTTTTTATAAATTATGTACATATTTAATTATTACGAATTTGCAAGGTTGCATGCTAAAAAAGTAATATAAAAAAACAATTATTAATGAGATGAGCACGATAATTTGTTTTATGTCTGGTTATATTCAAAATATAGATATTTAAAAAGATATCAGTATCTGTCATAATAATTGGGCTTAAAAAATGGGATCAAATGACGTCTTAGGCTGTTCTTCATCGTCCTAGTGTTGTCCCAGTTGCATCCACGGCTTTCACGTTGGAGTCTGATGTCTCTGCTTTCTGGTTTTATCTTAACAGGTACGACAGAATGTTTAGCATTTCTGCAAAGCCACTTCCATTTGACATCCGCAACCCAAAGGAAATAGCAAAATTCCATGGCTAAGACGAGCTAGTTAGTATATTCAAGAGTACTGACCCCCTATAAAGGTTGTCAAAGATCTTCATGAAAGCCGGAACCGAAGAAATACGACCTTTCCGAAACCGGGGCAAGCGATAATTTACAATTTGGTCTTAGAATATTGTTAAAAAAACGGAGGCGTAAATATTTTAAACTGTAAGCGACCATTCCATAGAAGCACACTTTAAACAAGTCAAACATGATCCCGAAATCGCATTACATCCGTATGTCGATCAGAAATGACAGGACAGGCTGAACGATACGCGGCATACATATTATTTTTTATTTTCTCTTAATCGGCTGTCTGTTAAACAATGCCAGCTGAACGATCTGTCTGTCATTGCATAACATGATGTGTAAATTGTATTAAAATAAAAGTTCAACTTGCGTTCTTATAATTATATATAATCTTATTTAACAGGTAGTAGAGCCTTGCTAATTTCAGCATGAATGGGCCGGCTCGACCGGGGAAGTACTACCCTCTCACAGAAAATCGACGTAAAATAACAGTACTTAAACTGTTGCATTTCGTTCGGTGAGTGAGAGTGCTGGAGGCCCTATCCCCTTTCCTTCTCCCTCAGCCCACTCCTCATACTTTCCCCACCCCAAGGGGCGGCAACGCACTTGTGACTCCTGTGGTGTTGCTTGTGTTCATGGGCGGCGGTAATTGCTTACCATCAGGCGATCAGTCTGCTCGTTTGCCGCCTATTACTATAAAAAAAAATTGCCGAGCTACACGATAAATGATTTGACAATGACACGCTGGTGATACCGAAAATGGCGTATGGAAGTAATTCGGCATCGTTTCCCCTCTTTTCATATATCGGTGTGTGGCATAGTAAGCCAATCTCCGATTGACTCAGTGTTACTGTGAAGCAAATTAGCTGAGGCTTAAGTCAAACACTGTAAAGGAAGGAAGTAAATATACTTTTGGGGTAGGGGGTGGCTTGAGCCTCTTAGCCAAACACTCATACTATGGATCACACAAATTGTTGTCTCTTATAGGAACCGAAGCCGCAGTAGTGAACGGTTAGGCTTGAACTACTACGCCAGTCTACATAAAGTCAGAACATCAGAAATGTTTTACTATATACTTTTTATTATCCTTCAATCTAACAGCATCAAAAACTTAGCAGACTTATTTACAAATATTGTACCAATCATTGTTTTTATGAAATGGGTATGTGAAAACTATTTTAATAAAATAGATGAAACCACAGATAGAAGCTCGTTTGATCCATAGAAGTCGTCGAAAGTCGTTCAATAAAATTGAAAATAAATAAATGAAAACTAGACAAGCGTCTGCGTGACCAGCCAAGTTCGAAGAAAAAGAACCTGGCAGAGCAGCACCGTGTGTTGCCTAGGTTAGACTTCGCCAGTTTAAGCCAAATAAACAAATTTTCGAAAAGCTATATCTGTACCTACTTATTATATCAACCTAACAGTATAAGAACAGTACCTATCTAAAATGAGGAAGTACGCTAACTTGCGTCTTCATCACGAAGATAAGTTGATCAGTCAAATACTATAACGTACGTCACTACGTAAAAAAAATGTCAAAAAGAAAAAATAACACCCTCTGTGATCATGGCATAACAGATCATAGCAGGCATATTTTTTTCGGCTACAATCGACAAAACTCATGTTCTTATCAATAGATTTGGCTCTCGTTTCATATTTATAATTTTGATGCCACATATGTATATTAACTACCACGGTTCAAGCACAAGAGAAACTTGATTGAGATATTAAAAAATATAAATACAAACAGATCCGATATTTCATACGAGTATAACAGATGAAACGTATGTAAATTGTAATGCTTCAGAAAATGAATACAAATCTATAGAAATGCAATTTGCATCTATTGAATATGAAAATATGACGTCACACATCTTGTTAATGTTTTTTTGTTATTTCCTTGATTAGTGAAATAAGTCAGCGCCGTAGTTTCTTGATTAGGTTAAGACGCAATTTTAGGATCAATAAAGTAATCCTGAATCGCTAGATTGGTCAGTTGATACCTACTCATCATCATCAGCCTGCCGTAGTCCACTGCTGGATATAGGCCTCTCCAATGGCACGCCACTGAGCCCGATTTTCGGCTCTTCGTGTCCAGCCGCTGCCAGCCACTTTGCGTATATCGTCACTCCAACTAGCCGGTGGGCGTCCTACACTACGTTTGGCAAGGCGCGGTCTCCACTCTAGAACACGACTACTCCAACGGTTATCGGTTCTGCGACAGATGTGACCAGCCCACTGCCTCTTCAACGTGCTAATTCTCTGAGCTATGTCGATTACCTTGGTCCTCTGTCGGACCACTTCATTACGAATTCGATCCTTCAGAGAAACTCGAAACATAGCCCTCTCTATAGCTCGCTGAGCGACCTTAAATTGGTGGACTAGTCGCACCGTCAGTGTCCACGGCTCGGCACCGTATGTCATAACGGGTGGGACGCACTCTTTGAAGACTTTTGTCTTAAGGCTTTGCGGTAGGGATGACGAAAAGACTAGAGGGAGTTTCCTATATGCTGCCCAGCTGAGTTGTATTTTTCTGCAAGCCTCCCTCCCTCTCGAAGTTATTTCTACCCAGCTGCAAGGTTTGCCCAAGGTAGACGTTCTCCTTAAAAATTTCGAGAGGGGTCCCTCTCGAAATTTTTAAGGAGAACGTCTTTTAGGATAATCGGTTCTGGAGAGACATGTTCATTGAACATAATCTTGGTTTTATCCAATTCATCCGGAGACCGATGCGAGGAGAAGAATCAGCCAGGCTGCTCAGCATATACTGCAAGTCTTGCACGGTTTCAGCCATGATAACGATATCGTCTGCAAATCTTAAGTGTGAGAGGTACTCGCCATTTATGTTAATACTTTGTCCTTTCCAGTGCAGCGTCTTGAACATATCATCCATTGCCTTTGTGTACAATTTGGGGGAGATACTTGCCTCACACCTCGATGCAGGTGGATAGGTTCAGACTGCTGGTTCTGTACTTGGACGGTCATAGTCGCGGCGTCATACAGACCTCTCAGCACTTAGACATACCGCCAATCGATTTGGCACCGTTGCAAAGACTCCAGTACAGACCAGGTTTCAACGGAGTCAAAGGCCTTCTCATAGTTTACAACCGCTAAGCACCGGGGCTGATTATACTCCTTTGTCTTCTGTATAATCTGCCGCACTGTGTGATGTGGTCTATGGTGCCGTATCCTCCTCAAAAACCGGCCTGTTCGGGCGGCTGAAACTCGTCGAGTCTACGAGCGCGACGGTTCGTAATGACCCTGAAAAACAGCTTATAGACGTAGCTCAAGAGCGAGATAGGTCGATAGTTCCTCAAAAGAGTTTTGTCTTCCTTTTTGAAGAACAAAACGACAATGTTCTTGCTCCAAGCCCTTGGAGTTCTCCCCGAGGACAGGATAGAATTAAATATGCGTTGGAACTGCACCAGTATAGGTGTTCCACCTGCACTTAGCAGCTCCGTCTTAATTCCATCTTCCCCGAGGCTTTTCCATTTTTAAGCTGCCTCAGGGCCACCACGATTTCATCTTGGCTGACGTCTGGCAACTCTTCTGTGAAGGGGCGGGTTAAAGTGGCTCTTGGATCCTCGGAGTCGGGTTGGGGACGAGACGCTTTCCAGGTGTAGAGGTTGCCGTAGAAACCTACTACTTTCTCCTTATTACATTTTCATCATACAACCCTTCGCACTCCACTGCTAGACATTAGCCTCTCCTATTCTGCTAATTTGTGTCACAATAGCATTGTGAATCAACAGGTTTTGGCCTACTATGCGGTGTTGGCCAGACGGGTCGGTGTAGCATTTGATCTGAAAGCATTCTGTTAGAGCATAGTGCTCGACACGTTTCTCATACTTGCATGGCAAAAAGACGATCAATTGGGCAATCGTGTGTGTAGAGCAGCTATTATTTTTGATAGGTACATCACATTATAACCATCAAAAGGAAAGCTGCAGTACAGTGACGCATCTAATTATTACCTATACATGTGATAAAGCTAGTACTTTAACAAAACCGCATTATAGATCCATTACCACTTCAACAATGTTAAATTAAAAAGTTGAGGATATAGTAAACTTTAATACGTACTTGTAGACTTAAGTATGAGTCTCTCTGAGATACTATCCTTTTTTCTTTGCCAGTAAGAAGACAAATAGACAGTGATATTTGATTTGCAATGGAGTACCAGTACCCTTCTTATATTTCATATATTGAGAAGACCAGTAATCAGAAAGTTTTGATCCTTATCATTAAATTCTTACTTTTAACCGTACGTTTAATAATTTTATTGTAATTTACTTCATATGTACGTTTACTGCCGGGAATGTCGAGAGGCAATTAGCACAATGTTTGTTGATCACTTTAATGGCTCTGTCGGCTGTTCATATTAGTTCATTGTACATTAGATCAAATGAAGGAGCACTAAGCATATAAGCATATATGATGCGCTCTATACCTAACTTATATCACATCAATCTGTAAGCAGTTCATTGAAGCATATCATTCGTCTTTAATTATAAAATTAAGGCAGCCATGTCCTGGTGAACAGATAAGCAGACTGCTAAGTAGAGGGTCTCAGACTCAACTCCACGGTGGCAGTCTGACTATTCAAAGTTACGTGCATGTATATTAATTTATAAGCGACGTAATGTATCTTCTACATAAGTATAATTTGTTGTGCCCGGTTAGGATCGAGTCCTTATTACCAGTTAAGAACATTATAGTAATTTTGAGAATGGACGGGGCTTTTCCTTACTCCAACACTCAAAATCTTTTAAACGGATTGATGGTCCGTTGCAGCCAAATTATCTTATAAAAAATATAGCACATATGCTACCTTCAGTCGCGATAACCAACATCCACAAAGGCGAAGCCATGGCCAGAATCTAGTCCCTTCCGATTCACCTGTTCTCACATAACACGAGTAGCAAATTAATTCTTCTCAAACTAAAACATCATCTCTGTCAGATAGTACTGTAAGTCCAATTAGGAAAGTGTTAAATAAATTACTAAGTATCTAAACCTAAAACTGTTATGCTCGCTTTCAAACGCGACACGGTGGTATTCTTTAGACATTAGACTCTCAAAGAAATTTCAAGGCTCTCTGAGTCTGCTCGAACAAATTAATGTTTCCTGTATTGTCGTTGGAAACTGCGCACTAAATAAAATACAAATGAGTATTTAATAGGATATATTATATTATTATTTAGAGTTACATTATAATACAACTATAAGGTCGCCTTCATTCATACATGAAATTTATTTGAGAAGTATATTAGGCTGAATAGATGCTTTGTAATTTTATATTTACTTGTCTGTCTGTCCATGTGTCTAATGGTTTAAAATGTACAGCTGTTTGTGTGCCAAATAAAAAATATACTCTCAATAAGTCTAAACTAATTCAATTTATTGTATGTATATATATGTACCTTTTTGAGAGAAAAAAAAAGAAAAAAGAATTATTTCGCTTACGCCACACAAGTTGAATTTACAGCGGACTATCTCTTTTTCAGGGACGTTAAGCTTTCCTGGCTGCAGTAATCCGCGCACGTTCCAAGTGCCTATCGTTTGGATTTGGCGCATCTTAACGATAGTTCCAGTAGTAGGTTTTCCATGTGTTGCCTGTTTTCCTACACTCACATGGCCGGAAGCATATTTCCCACCGTCTGCCTCGGTCACAGTACGGAGCCGGTTGCTAAGCGGATCGCATGGCCACTTATCAATCTCTGGTGGAACTAACATGATGACTTTCTTGGGAATGTAGTGCAGTGGTTTCCCGTTGCCTTCTGCACAAGACCTTTTTGAGATTATTCAGATCTCAAGGCTGCTACAACCAACCTCTTCTGATTAGTTTCCTAGTCGGGTGTATGGTTATACCGCCATTGCTCGGCCTCCAGAGCCTCGTCCGTTGTCTAGCAGGGAGCACCGCGCCATCCCAAGAGCTGACTCCACTGGCTATTCTGAAAAGAACTACCAGCGCGGGCAGGTGAGGTTGACAATGGGGCCGGATAGATGTTATGCTCCGTTCTCCCCTTGCTCCCCTCCAAACAGATATAATACAGATAAAATAACTTACAACTAAACCACACACAATACTAAACTAAACTACACAATCCAAAGACAGTTTCCATAACGTTGACTTCAGTCTTGTGTTACTGTAACTTACACAGATTATACAGGCCATAAAAATGGCCTGTTCTGCTTCAGATCTTACAGAATAAATAATCTAGAGATCATTCTAACAAATACGACAAACGGTAGCCTAGTGGAAGGAGTATCAGATTGTTACACAGAATGTCTCAAATTCAAACCACACCACTGATTTTTTGAAGTTATATGTGAGCAGGTAAACAATGTTTTTGAAATGTTCTCAGGAAACAAACATGTCAAAATCTAATGCAGTCTACTATCATGGTGGCAACACCCAGGCATGAAATACCTACTGGTTTATGTTGGTCTCGTACAAAGTGTTGTCTCGTGTGTGTATCGCACCAACAGTCGGCTCAGTATGGGAGATGTTTAAAAAAATATAGCACACTCACGAGTCAAAGTTTTAATACTAAATATTCTTCTTCTCTTAGATCGAAGAAAAAGCTTTTTAAACATCGAACTGTCTGGCTGAATTGTTGGGCTCAACTTCGTTCGCGTCATATTAAAAAAAGCTGTAAAAGCCTCGCAGTGCTATAAGTACCGTTCTACCGCAGTGATATTTATGATATTTTGCACAAAGGAAGACCAGGCCTTTGATTTTATACGTATCTATTGTCATATGTTCAATTATAGGCATGTGTAGAAGTGATAGCTTAGAGAAACTTAGGGTTTTGAGTACAATCCCACGAAGCGCAGTACTGAATTTTCGAAGTTTAATTGTACTTGATAAGCGCTGAATGATAACATCGTGAGAAAACTTGTTGGTACGTATAAGAGTTCTCCATCATATATACGAAAAATAAGTGATGTCTGCAATCCCAAACTTAGCCAACGTGGTGGCCAAACCTAAAGTCAACTTCGAGAGTGTGATAAGACGTATGTGCCCAGCAGTGGGACAAAAAGGCTGATGACGATATCTACTGTCAAACAGGATTAATTACCGGATTTACACTCGCAGTAGCTGAAGCAACCATTGCAGCTGACATAACTATATTTTATTGCCTGATTAGCTTGAAAGCTAAGTGATTGAATATTAATTAGTGTGGAATTGATATCCATGCAATTACTGCCCAGCTTACGTAGACTAAGTCAGTAATTATGTGAAAGTCCGATAGACGCGTGATGATAATAACTAATTATACGATCGTTTTCATGCAATAGAGAATTTCAGAATATAAATGTTACCTAGTTCCTTATACGTTTTCTAGGAAAATCAACAGCCTAACATATCGTAACATATACGCACAAATGATACTTAAAATATAGTCCGTAGTCCGTAAATAGGTTGCGCTATAAATTCATTGGTTTTAACGTACTAAATGAATATGATTCAATATTTCATTTGAACGTTGAAGACGCTCTATACAACACTTTCAATACGCTACAAGTTACCTGCTGCCCTATTTTAAGTGTAACAGGGTTATTTGAAAACCTGACATCTACATATATATATATATATATATATATATATATATATAAAGTTCCTGCCTTACTGATTGATTGACAGACAACTCACAGCAAAAAGTACAGGGGGCAAGAATCAGGCAAGAAGGATCGAGCAGAAACAAATAATGTGCGGGCGTAGCTGCGGGCATCCTCTAGTTACCAACAAATCAATATTTCATCTTTTTCACAGGGGCACTCTTTTAAATCAATAGCCTTAAGAATAAGCGCGCCAGTTAATTACATGTTTTATTTAATGCTACGGCTGTGTATCATATACTTAGTCAAACAGCGATGTTTAAGTTTCCTTAACAATCGCTGTTTAGGGGCATCGGGCTAGGCTATTAATTGAATGGCTGTCAAAGCTAGTTGGCTGCGACATATAATCTGGCAGGTAGCATAATTTATAACTCAATCAGATTGCTCAACGTAATTTTAAAGGAATTTTAGAATGTGTAGGTACAATCGATTTTAGTTTTTATCACACAATTAGTAACATATCTGTTCGCTTAGATGTATTTAGCGTATATCTAAGCTCCGAACAACCAAAATGCATCGAACTCCAGAATAAACGTACACTTGTAGTAAACATCGCCAAAGTTGGAAACTCAAACGTAGATATTTCCCAAATATGTATTTGGGAAATACCTACGTTTGAGTCCGTTTGTCTCCAAAGCTGCAAGGTCCATACCTTGCAGCTTTGGAGACAAACGAGGACAAGGAGAATAGAGTAATTGCTTAACAGCTAAACTTGAAAATCAAGTGCATGCTCGAGTTAGTTTTGAAGTAATTAATCTGTGAGGTGGTAGAATTGTTGGAGTCATCCGTCAGTCTCAAGCTGTGTATTGAGCACGACGCCTGAGGCGAGGCGTCATGTAATTCTGTTACTCTCTGCCATTTCCATCTAATTGAATACGACTGCCACTCGCCTGAGAAACCTGAAAATTCGATTCGCGGTGCTTAGTAAACATTCTTAAAATAAAAACTAGAGGACCCGTGCTGCTCCACAGCATATTTTAATATTATAAAAAAGCTCTTACATTATGGTAGTTTTGGTAGGAATGGTAACTTTGGTAGCAATCGTAAGTAACATTGCTACCAAAACTACTATTCCTACCGAAAATACTATTCCTATCAAAACGACTATTTGTACCAAAACTACTATTCGTACTAACACTATCATACCTACCATTTTTTATGTAAACTATCATTTCTACCAAAACCGCCGGTGCTGTCAAAAGTACCTTTTCTCTCAAAACTACTATTCTTACGAAAGCTACAATTTCTACCATAACTACCACTTGTAATATAATTATATGACAGTAATACTATGAACCGCTGTTATATTTGCCACATAAAAAAAAATAAGATGCCCGAAGAAAGTCCGTAATTTAAAAACACAAAAATTTTCCTAATATGAAACGTAATTTACCCGTCTGTAGGTTTGATTTTCCCAACATTAGGCGGCAATTTCACTACATTTGGGGATAATTCCTCGGGTCGCGGGTATACTGACGTCGTTACCGCGACCCCGTCATGAGAGTCGATAGAGGAACACCGCGGTGTTTTAGTGGGTATGCCCCCCCGAACATCTACGGGGGAGAGCCAAGCCACACACCCCCTCCACCTGCCCCAAACTCGGTACAGATTTGGCGGAGGGGTCCCTTTGAGGGACAGTCCGTAACTGGATTTCATCGTGATACAAAAAAAGGGGAAAAATTCTTCAACATCAGAGATCAGTTCACCCAACATGAAGGGTTAACTGGTAATATTCGGGGAATATTACCTACCATCAGCGATAATTCACTATAGTAATCATTTTACCAACATCGGGTATAATTTTACACACCACCACACTCACACCCGTATGAAAGTAAGGCAAGGTCACCTTAAGGAGGCATAACGGTTTTTCCTGGCAGTTACCGCAAGGAACTTATTAGATGCTTTAAAAATAGTTTTGAATTTAGAACCATCCATGTAGTGAGGAAGCAATGTAATCTTAAGAAATTTATAGGAAAATATTGAAAAATAAGTTCAATGTCCACACCTATCTCTCTTCAAACTTACCCAATGTAAATGAGCATACCATCAAATGAAAGAGCTCTTTTCAGCGCGTGTTATAGGCCTATAACGAAACGCCTACCTCAATAAGAATTAGATATATTATAGAAGCAGAAAGTCATTGACTACGGCTACGAAAACGTAAAAAATGTATGGGAGAAAACTGTTTTTGCATATAACTTGATGAATGTGCAAGTTAGGTAATTTCTAATGCTTGATGACAAATCTATGCAGCGAGAGCATTCATTAAAAAAAAAAAAAAACATGCAAATCGGTTGGGTAGAATGGGCTAGCCGACGTATTATAAAACACAAATTCTTTTAATATATAGATTCTTTTAATATATAGATGGTGTTTGGCTCAGATCTTATTACTACTTATTTTACAGTCTGATTTATTTTACTGTTAGATTAGTTGTACTTTTAGGTTAAGATTCCTCGGTTGGCGAAATGTTTTAAGTCACCTTGATGCTTGACACTGCACCGAGTATTGTAGGTTCGATACAATCACACCTGCAACACTTTGAGTAATACATAAACTGTTGTTTCGAGTCTAGATATACTTTGTGTCTGTTGTTTGTGAGCTTCGTCCCTCGTGGCACAGGCTCTGTTACTACACGGAAGAGGCTTTTTTAAAAACCAAACTATCTACTTTAAGCAATATTTGCATTACACCACCAACACAGCTTGATAATCATTCGTTAAAGAAAGAATCCTAAAAATATTCAAAATAAAAAATTCTATGACTAATGATCTGGCAAATTCTGCATTACAAAATAGCTTTTTACAATAGTCAGACTGACATAATTTATATCCGTGGTGCAGAACTTCAGAGCAACGTGGCCGTCGTACGTAGCAGTGGTTTTATCAGAGGTGAGACAGCCGGCCCGAACATCCATCCCGAATATTTCTGTTCATATTATGGCACCAGTAACTGGGGATGTTGGAACAGTTGGCTAAATCCACTCGGGGAAAGACTCGATCGAATAGAACTGCGCTATATTGTTTAGGTTTTAATTGTTTTAAATTATTTCATATTTTTGCGGCACATGTATAGATAGAAATTAGATTTACTATGAATGTTGTTGAACTTTAATGATGTTTCCTGGAGGATGTAATTTGCATAAAATTAATCTAACAGACGTTATTCTGTCTGAAATATAAGCTTTAAATTCGAATTGGTAAAGGTAATGAAAAAGTTATTAAATATTTTCGCCTATCACCACATCTTGGATCTCAACTTCATTCACAAAACGAAAAGGCAAATTAAAAAATAATGTCCCGTATTTGGTGCAATAGAATGCTATATAATGCTATATTGTAAAGCTGAATAGCTTGTTTATTTGTTCAGACGCGCTAATCTATGGAATTACCAGTATAGACTGGAAAATGTTTTACTTTAGCTGTTGTTAGCAAAATTGCATATAATGGAATGTACAGTATAAAAATATCAGCAAAGAGGAGTGCATCATTAACCGTAAATATAACAAATCTAGTACAGTTTTAAATCGAGGTTAAGGGTGCGATTTTTGGATAAAGAAATGAACGAGCCTGCGTATCTCCTTTAATTAAATTAGGTACATCACATTCTACGATCGTGACAATTTTATTGAACATGCTTATAACAAGCTTATATTATAAAAATAAACGTGTTTGTTTGTATGAGTATAATTTTTTTTGTTGGCGGTGGTAACCTCTTTGCGGACCGTCTCCTCTGCCACTCTATGTATTGATCTTGAGGAAGGCGGAAGAAGTTTGTGACATTCTCCACTAAAGACGTACACGGTCAACTTCATCGCGGTTTGCTCGGCGTCCAATAGCGACAGGGTTACACGAATCGCAGTCAGCATACTTTAACTGGTTCTCAACATATCTCTAATCTCATATCATTATTGTCTCAACGTTGGATCGGTTGCATCCAAGACTTACACGCCTTGAGACTAGGGTTCGCGTACTGGACTAACCAGATACGACAATATCAACTTGATTTGAGGAATGTTTCAAGATATATCCGCCAGTTATAAACTATTTTGATTCTCTTTTAAAAGGTCATATTGCAAGTCTGGTTGTATTGAAATCCTTTATCAGATTTGTAATTTTCCTACACCCGGAATGGATCCCGTTTGCATTTTTTATTGATACTTGATTTGACTGACGCAATCGCTGACATTCAGTAGATTAGTAGGTGATTGCAATACATTGCTATTCTATTTGTTTTAATGTTTTTAAATGATAAGCAAATATTCATGCTCGTTTGATAATACTCATAATATATCATAATACTCTACCGTAGATATTCCTTGTAAGTTAAATCATTATCTGCGTAGAATTCCGCTTATCTCATCAAATAGTGGTGAAATGGTTTCTGACTGTTCTTCGAGTTCAAGCTTACTTCATTCCAGGTTACATTAAAATCCTTTTTGTAATGGATTATGGTCGAATTTATAATATTAGTAGAAGTTTAGATTACCTAGTCTCCTTTGTGTAGATATTGCTACGCCAAAAGCCTATAAAAATACCTTGCACAAAAAATATGTACAAAGGCGGACTTATACAAATAAGTCCGCCCTTGTACATATTTTTTGTGCAAGAAACTTTTAATAAAATATATAATTCAAATAAAGCTGTAATTTAAAAAAACCGGCCAAGTGCGTGTCGGGCCACGCGCGATGTAGGGTTCCGTAGTTGCCCATAATGGTCATTATTGATAGTAACTTCTGTTTCACATGGGACTAAAAACGGGCCCACATTGTACCCCGTAGTACATTACATACCAAAGTACGTATATCTTTAAGATTTAGCCAGCGCTCCCAATGTAAACTCACAGAAATCGGTATTTATAAGTTAAACGACGATTACTCGTAAGCTAGTGATGTCTACTTAGCTGTGATAGTTTTCCTTTTAAATTCGTTACTACATTTGTGATTTTTTTCAACTCTTCCAAATCAATAGTTTAGCTGGCAGAGGGGCGGGGTACTGACGGGGTAGTTTAGTGGCGATGTTATCTTTTTATTGGACATTCGAATGAAACTATAATGAGGTTGTCTTCGATATGTTTTCCCCTTGATAGAAGCGCTGCCTAGTGGTTGAAACTGTTCTACTTATTTGACACCTTCTTCAAAGATCATTCAAGAAAATATAATATTGGCGATGCTAAGATTCTAACTAGCGACTCTAGCGGCGAAATTAAGAAGTAGTCCATGTACGACTCTTTCACAGATCACTACTACTTCTGACAGCTCTCAATACAATAACCACCATAAAAATAGAAGCACAGTTGTATTGTAAGTTGTCAAAAGTGTCGTACCTCGACAACTTACAAATTTCGCCGTTAGAGGCGCGTGGATAATCTTTGCATCGCCAATATTATTAATTTAACTTAAATATATTGTCTAATATGTCTTACTTTTTGATTGAGGATTCAATGTAAATAAACATGAATTTCTGTAAAACTACACACAATGGCATTTTATATTTTCATTATTTTTTGTAATTTCGAGCACTGCTATCTTTTTAATGACGCCTAACACCCACTTCACACATAGCCAATACGTATAATGTCAGTTCTCATATCATAAATCATATTCGCGCCTTTTTCCTGTTACGCATTTCGCCTGCTGCTTGTCTCAGTACTCTCAGTTATACGTCAGTCGTTGAAGTAGAAGAAGATCGCTTGCAATTTGCACCAAGACAATGTAGACTTGTAGAGTGGGTAAAGTATCATGGTGAACACGACCATACACATATTCATGGCAGAACTTCGCAGGACTCATGCGTGTTACATGCATGTGAAGGCCGATGCATATAAGGCAGAGCGCAGCGCAGAGCGTTTTTCACTGTCAAAGGATTATCGACATTGTTCTAATTTTGCGTACCTAATATTCGAAATCAATTAGCTTATAGCAATTGTTGTTTGTCTGTGTACGTGTAGGTAAAAGTATGCGAGCGAACCGTATTCAGGCAGAAACAGACCTAACTGGAAAAGAGCCACTACTCAGATATCACATATGGGATACGCTATTTTACATTGCTATAACTTTGCTTACGTCGCAGTGGTCACAAGAAAATAAAACTTGCAGCTGGCAAGTTATGCGTGTGTTATTTTATACTTAAGAAGATATTTTTTTATACAAGAGTAATCATTTCTTGAAGTAGGCAAAACCTATGTAAATGCTTGAACATGCAATTTTGTCATAATTATATCGTATCTTTGTCTCTCACATCATTAATCATGCTTAATCCTGGGTTATTGCATGTTTATTTACTTGTCTTTTTTTGAACGTGTCTGATCTTACCAAACAACTATTGCTTTGTCTGGCAGAGCTTTCAGTTCAGATTTTAATGTTGGCATTTTAAATTTGCATTTAAGATTTTTATAAATATAAAATTCTATTACTAATGCCAAAGTTCGTATTTTATGATATTGCATACAGAAAAAGTAAGTAATTTTAAGACGTGAATGAGGAGGTTTCACAAAGCATTTTACTTAGGAGGTCAGCTCAAAGCAGCCATCTTAACTTTAAGTTATAAAAAATGTATCAAACGATAGACTTTTAAAGAGAATTTAATACTAATAGCCAGAAAATTTATTAAAGTTTTATGATGCGAAACTCAAATTCGTGGCAATTTAAAAATGACTATGTGATATGTGAATTACGAAAACTTGTCCAAAAACCGCTTTGCCCGAGTGGTTGCCCAAAGCGGCCATGGGGGTAAGGGCAATGTGGCCACCCCAAAGTGCACATGAAAGTATTGGCAAAGTATCGTGCCTGCCAAATAAAAATACCAAAATATAATTAATTTATTTTTAAATAATGAACATTTTGTGCTTTCTTACAACATATTTTAATCACAATCAGTCTTGAGAATAGAAAGTTATTTGCTTCGGCATATTGACACATGAGCTGCAGGAAATCTGCCTTTGTGAGGCCAAAAATGGGTTGTCAATATGAAACAAGTACTCTAAGAGTCCTTCTTACTGCTGTAAAGTAAATACTGTTGTAAAGAGAGAGATTTGTGCGAGGGCTACCGTATTTGATTGTGATAATTTAATCCAGCCGCGTTTTTCATTTACCTCTTCAATTACCCGAGCCATCACATCTTCTTCCCGTGACGCCTGGGTAGTTCTTCTTTAATAGTCATTTTCATCTAAACAAACTAATTAAGTATTATCTATCAAATTATAATGATTTATTATTATAATGATTTATCTTAGGGCAAAGCGTTCAGTTGGCCGCTTTACCCGAGCCGCTTTGCCTTTTTTGGTCATTTTGTTTCAATAACTAAGTATTATCACATTATTTATTGTCCTTCAAAGAGAACAGAACACAAACATAGCTAAATAGATAAGCAATAGTAAAAATGTAATAAACTCATAGAAATATAAGTTTGACCAAAGCAGGTTGAACTTACCTTCCATTTCTTTTTTAACAAATCACCCAAAATACTATATTTCGTCACTGCAACCACGCGCTCGGTCCTTACACTACCGAACGACTGATCCGTGCGGGGCGGCTGATTGGTTATGCGGACAGAAATACAACGCCACGCTATATTTTCAAATAAGTGAAAAATGAATTGTGGCCGCTTTGAGTTGACTTCCCCTAAGTGTTTTGTTTCAACCTTAATCGAACTACCTACCTTTGATTTCGTTTATCCGAATTTTTAACTTGTGCGCATTCAATGAAAACACTGTGAACTCGTGCCGCTAATCTATACTAATATAATAAAGCGGAAGAGTTTGTTTGTTTGTTTGTTTGAACGCGCTAATCTCAGGAACTACCGGTCGGATTTTAAAAATTGTTATTGCCTATGATAGCCCAATTATTCCGAAAGGCTATAGGCTATATAAAATTACGCCACAACTTTTAAGGGCCAGACAAAAATAATAAAATGGTCAAACGAGAAGGGGGAGGGTTGGGTCAAAGGCAAAAAAAGGCTAAACGAATAGGATACAATATATATGGGTATCGTTTTCGAGATTTTCGGGACGCTAATTAATAATATGAAATTTATTTAGTGATCCAAGATGGCGGACGGGAAATCAAAGATGGCGGATGAGAAAATTTAAAAAATCAATATGGGTATCGCCTTCGATATTTTAAGAGGTGGGGAATCGAAATACAACATCTATTTCGTGATCAAAGATGGCGGATGGGAAATCAAAGATGGCGGATGCGAAAATTAAAAAAAATCAATATTGGTATCGTCTGCGATGTTAAAAGGGATGGAGAATCCAAATACAAAATCAGTTTCGTGATTCAAGATGGTGGATGGGAAATCAAAGATGGCGGTTGGGAAAAATATTCAAAATCAATATGGGTATCGTCTCTGATGATTTAAGGGATGGAGAATCCAAATACAACATCTATTTCGTGATCAAAGATCGCAGATAGGAAATCAAAGATGGCGGATGGGATATTTTTTAAAGTCGATATGGGTATCGTCTCCGATATTTTAAGGAATGGGGAATTCAAAAAAAAGCATCTTTTTCGTGATCAAAGTTGGCGGATGGGAATTTAAAAAAATACTATATGGGTGTCGTCAAGGACTGCCTCGTTGGTCTCGCGGCATAAATGTGCGCGTGCGATCGGGAGGTCCCGGGTTCGATTCCTGGGTCGGGCAGTGTTATTGGGTTTTTCTGTCACGAAATTCTCAGTAGCAGCACGGAGTCTGGAAATGTGCCCGGTACGGCAATAGGCTCGCCCCTTATTACGTGGGACTAAAGTATATATGGCGAAAAGTGGGTGTAGAAATACACATCTGCCTACCCCTTCGGGGATAAAAGGCGTGACGATATGTATGTATGTATGTATGTATGTAACAAAGGTACCTAATCAAATTTATTGAGCCGGTCGGAACCCTTAATAAGCGGTCAATACATAATAATGGAAATCATTTATTTTATACTCTTTCTCTTTGATTTAAGAGCCTAGCTCTTGTCGATGCGCAATTACTAGTGCTTTCGGTTTTCTGCCCGTTCTTTCACCTCTTGATACGACCTGACCCTAACATTTTCCTTCAACTGTGCCACCAATTTTCTCCGACACAGTCCTTTTCCTCTTTTTCCTTGGATCTTACCCTCTAATATTATTTTGATGAAGTTGTCTTGTTGTATCAATTAGCCGATCATCTTATCATATTTTATACAAGTGTGACAAAATGTTCTAACCTTATTAAAGACCTAGCTCAGCCCGCAGTTACTTAGGGTTACTGCTTCACACTTGTCACTTTGTAGTTCCTGAGATTAGCGCGTTCAACCAAACAAACGCATCAGCTTTATTATATTAAGTATAGAAGAAGAAAATATATTTTACTGCCGTAATTTTCGTTTACAAAATTTGTTTTTGGTAAAATATAAACTTTTGTTAGGTTCCTTTTACAAAAATTCGTTGGTATTTTAACACAATAACATGTATTAACATTTTAATTTCTTTATTGTTTCGCTTCGTTTGTTTAATGTCGCTCGTTTATCTACCGTGTTAAATTTAATTTTCAAGTTAACATGAAGTAAGTAATACGTTTGTAATTAGATTAAGTCCATCACACAAAGTTGATAAAACGAAGCTTCAACGTAGCATTTATACGAAAAGTATTTTATTGTAGCATTTCATGTAAATAATTTCACGTGGAAACGTTTATACAACAAATCACTTTGACAGTTTAATATATTATATTTCTTGGAACTATATAACAATGAATGTGTTGGTAGTCAAATATATATATAGATTTTTAGTAAGCGTTACATGATAACACTTGATGTTTAACGAACACGTAAGTAATTTATATAATACTAGAGGATACCGCAGCTACGCCCGCATATTCCACTTTAATTTAATAGTTTCTGCCCGATCCTGTGGGAATTTCTGAAAATCCATTCTTAGTGCACCCAAGAAACAGATGTACATATATATCACATTTCAACTTCTTGCGTTGAATAGTTTTGGCTGTAGCTTGACTGTCAGTCAGTAACGTAAAAATGTTATTTATACAGATAATAACCTCATTGACATAAACGAAAACGCGGTACAATTATAATAAGAACGTAGGTATTGGTTCGGCGTTACACCGAAACCGTAAGTTCTAGGCGACTTGGAGAAGGAATGGACTGTATCTAAAGGATGGCGAGTTCTAGTCGCCTAGGATTGGAATGGGGAAAGAGGATTGTGAGTGGGTATAGGATATTCTAAGGATGCTGAAGGATGAGGGGCACCTACCTTGTACGTCAGTCCTCTTTCCTTGCAAATGGCAGCCTCCTGGTGTTTTCGAGATGAAGCTGCTTGATTCACTCCACTACACAAATCACTTTCACTTGCGAGCGGTTTGAGTTTTGTATAAGCGGTTATAATTATAGCGGTGCGGAACCGGCGCGGTGCGGTATGCTGACACGTTCTCGAGCTTCTCGAATGTTCTGGACTGTCTCTCGCGTCGATGATCGCGGCGACCAATCCACGAAAGGCGTGCCCCTTCCAGGGAATGGGATAGACAGAGACGGAAACATGGTATCGCTCGCATTAGACAAGCAAGCGTGGAACGATTGACGTTGATGTGATTAGTTCTCAATGGTAAGGTAGATGGCGCTAACATATCCCCCGGCCCTAAAGGGTTGCCTTTAAAAGAAATATAATTGAACTTAGCTATGTTGGGTGTACTACCGCATAACCCATTAATAGGCTAAGACAGCGATATGATAATAAATTTAATCTAAATTAACTTTAGCGAAAACTACCAACGCAATAACAGCGAAAACTATTAAATAATCCTTAAACTAAGAGGTAGATCCAACTTCAGGCTAGATCTCACTGAGTTGGAAGCGGACAGAGACGTACAACAGGGCGCACATAGCTCCCCTTAGCGGTTTTCAAGGTAACAACGCGGGTTGTACCGTCCTCGGAAGTATGCAATTTCTCTACGATGGCTAACGGCCATGAAAGCGGTGGAGCATTATCATGTATTATGACGACCAACGTACCCTCCTGTATAGGGGATGCAGGACTATTCCACTTGGATCTAGCCTGAAGCTGGTGTAGAAATTCCGCACGCCAGCGCCGCCAGAACGACTGCACGAGTTTATCCAGCAGCGTATGTCTCTGGAGCAAGCTTGAAGAGTCTGCTTCAGGAGCCGGAAATGACGATAATGATACTGTGTTCAGAAAATGTGCAGGGCTTAACGCGGATGGTTCTGCAGGGTCACTACTCAATGCCGTGAGCGGACGCGAGTTGATCAGTGCCTCGACTTGTGCAAGGACAGTTAAAAGCTCTTCGTAAGAGAGGATCTTTTGACCTATAACCTTGAAGAGATGCGTTTTAATTACTTTGACCATGCTTTCCCAACATCCACCGAAATGTGGTGATGCTAGTGGAATAAACTTCCAGTCAATATGATCTATGGAAAGTTCTTCCTGAAGACGAGTACGATAACCCGCGACGTGATTGAAACAAGTAGCGGGAACAAGTTCAATCAATTTACTAACGCGGTTGGCGACAAAAGTCTGCCAGCGGTGAGGAGAAGAATAAATCCAAGCGAGCACTACCTTGGAGTCAGAAAATGCGTATATTTTATTAATAGGATAGTGGGGCAAAACTGTGTCTTGAACCTTGCGGAGCAACTGAGACAGCAGAAGGGCCGCGCACAACTCCAGTCTCGCAACCGAAATGGTTTAACAGACGAGACCTTAGACTTGGCACAAACTAACTGCACCGAGTAGTTAGAACCAATGCGGACTTGCAGATATACGACTCCGCCGTAAGCACGCTCGCTGGCGTCACAGAAACCTATTAAGTTGATGGTACATCCATCTACCAACCCAAGATGACGCGGAGTAGTAATTTGATTGAGCGCGGTAAGCTCAATACAAAACTGGCCCCAAGCGGGGACAATATGGTCAGGGGGTGTTTCATCCCACTCACACTTTGATAGCCAAAGCTCTTTGATCAAGAGCCACAAAACCCATTATGTCCCATAGTCGAGCCACTGTGGACAACATAGTGCGTTTGGTGCACTTATCATCTGGTGGTGAGACGTCAAACGAAAACTATCGCAGGATTTGTCCCAGCGTAAACCGAGAACTTTATGCGGTACAGACTTCTCAAACTCAATGTCTGGAGAAGCTTTATGAGAATCTGGTATGCGTGCGAGAACCTCCTTAGAGTTACTTGTCCATTTGACAAGATCAATTTGGCCTCGCTTGAAAAGCTGAATAAGCTCTTCACAAAGCGAAATTGCTAGCGGAGCGGATATGACACTACAGGCAATGTCATCCATATACAAAGCGGAAATGTAGTATAGTATAGTGTAGCGTAGCGTAGCATAACATAGCATAGCATAGCGTAGCATAGCGTAGCATAGCGTAGCATAGCGTAGCATAGCGTAGCATAGCGTAGCATAGCGTAGCATAGCGTAGCATAGCGTAGCATAGCGTAGCATAGCGTAGCATAGCGTAGCATAGCGTAGCATAGCGTAGCATAGCGTAGCATAGCGTAGCATAGCGTAGCATAGCGTAGCATAGTGTAGCATAGCGTAGCATAGTGTAGCGTAGCATAGCAAAGCGTAGCATAGCATGGCATGGCATAGCATAGCATGGCGTAGCAAAGCATAGCATGACATAGCATAGCATAGCGTAGCATAGCAAAGCGTAGCATAGCATGGCATGGCATAGCATAGCATGGCGTAGCATAGCATAGCATGACATAGCATAGCATGGCATAGCATAGCATGGCGTAGCATAGCATGGCGTAGCATAGCGTAGCATAGCATGGCGTAGCATAGCGTAGCATAGCATAGCATGGCATAGCATAGCGTAGCATAGCGTAGCACAGCGTAGCATAGCGTAGCATAGCGTAGCATAGCGCAGCATAGCGTAGCATAGCGTAGCATAGCGTAGCATAGCGTAGCATAGCGTAGCATAGCGTAGCATAGCGTAGCATAGCGTAGCATAGCGTAGCATAGCGTAGCATAGCGTAGCATAGCGTAGCATAGCGTAGCATAGCGTAGCATAGCGTAGCATAGCGTAGCATAGCGTAGCATAGCGTAGCATAGCGTAGCATAGCGTAGCATAGCGTAGCATAGCGTAGCATAGCGTAGCATAGCGTAGCATAGCGTAGCATAGCGTAGCATAGCGTAGCATAGCGTAGCATAGCGTAGCATAGCGTAGCATAGCGTAGCATAGCGTAGCATAGCGTAGCATAGCGTAGCATAGCGTAGCATAGCGTAGCATAGCGTAGCATAGCGTAGCATAGCGTAGCATAGCGTAGCATAGCGTAGCATAGCGTAGCATAGCGTAGCATAGCGTAGCATAGCGTAGCATAGCGTAGCATAGCGTAGCATAGCGTAGCATAGCGTAGCATAGCGTAGCATAGCGTAGCATAGCGTAGCATAGCGTAGCATAGCGTAGCATAGCGTAGCATGGCGTAGCATGGCATAGCATGGCATAGCATGGCATGGCGTAGCATAGCATAGCATAGCATAGCGTAGCATAGCGTAGCATAGCATAGCATAGCATAGCATAGCATAGCATAGCATAGCATAGCATAGCTAATTAGTGCTTTGTCTTACACACAGTTTTAGCACCCACCTTGATCTCTTGAAGAACAGAACAACAACAAGACGTAATACAATGAGAAGTATGTAACGTAGGTACGGTACCCATAATCAAATACCCAAATACCGTCTCAATAGCGGGCGGTAAATCATATCGCTCACTTCGTACTATTTTAGTTAGTAGCAAGTGCGGAAATATTGAAGCTCCGATAAAAAGATCAATGCCTGCCGGATTCGCAAACTCCGAGTCTGCCAGCGGCAATGACTCGAGGTGAGTGAGTGATGCTACGTCTACATTAGCGTTCGGCAATGCGTTCATGATACGCTCCACGATAAGCGAAGAAATGTTAAAATTAATGTCTCTATCAAAACGCGAATGTATTTTAATATCTACGGAACCCTTGCAATGTTTTTCTGAACCGCCGATCCCTCTGACTATTGAGTTCGTATTTTTAAAGTTATTCTACAATCCGAGGCGTTTGAACAACTCAAACGTTATTAAATTGGTCTGAGACGCGCTATCTAGTAGACAACGTACCGTGTGCGGCGACCCATTAACATCATAAACGATAACTTGCGCTGTCGCTAACAGAACAGTCTTAGACGCCATACATCGCGGCTTAGCACTGCTCTGATCACTACAAGCGCGCGAAGGCCGTCCGCGCGTGCGTGCCGCCCACGCAATGGATGTCGTACACAACGATATTTAATTCTGAATCGTGGCAGGCGCAGTTATCGTAGCCTGCACCTGCGACGTAAGTGTGTCAAGGTTAGCGGCTTGGCTTGACAACGGGTTACCTTTATCGAAATGTAGCAGTGAATGATGTCTTTGATTACATGAGCGACACTTTGTCTTACTAGAACAATCACTTGTTTTATGCTTTATGCTTAAGCAATTAATGCAAGCCATGTTATCTTTTACGCACTTGAAACGAGCGGTTGGATTTAAACCATTGAAGGCGGGACACTTGTAGAAATGGTCGTGCACTATATTACTGCACAGACACTTCTGTGAATTAATTTTATTAGATTCCGAGCATGTTACGTAAGATTGTGGATTAGGGACAGAGTCATTATTACTATTTCGCGATTTATTCAAACTTTGTTTGTTGCTGTTAGTGTTAGACGGGCAAAGGTGAACCAGACTGCGTATTATGAAATATTTGACACTGATCTTTGATGAACGAAATAAAACTATCTAGTGTAGGTATTTTATTATTGCGTTCCGTCATCTCGAAAGCACGAATTGTATCAGTGTCAAACTTTTTTAAAGCGAGTTGTAGCAACATAAAGTCGGAAAGATCATCTAATTTTAAGTTCCTAAGAGAGTTAACCACGGTTACGAAGTTATCTATAAACAGCTGGAAATTCGAGACAGATGCGGCACCGGACAGTTTAAGATTTAAAGCTTGGTCAAAGTAGGTAGACGCTAGGACGCGCGTGTCTTGATATCTATCAAGTAGTGACTGAAATATGACCTGATAATTCTCAGCACTAGGTTTGATACCTGCAAATACGGACTGGGCCTTCGGTGACAGTTTACCTATTAAATAGTACAACCTGTCAGCATCTGTCAGAGAACCATTATCGTGCACTGTAGACTTAAAACTCGCATAGAATAACGGCCAATTTCGTAAATCTCCGTCAAACGACATAATCTCGATTGGCGGTAATTTCGGCTTGCGGGCCGCGGCAACGAGCTGTGCCGAGTATTTACCCTCTAATTGCGATTGTATACGCTTAATAATACAATAAAGATCTTCGAATGAGGTGTACGCCTGATAATTTGGTTGTTCATCAGGATTGATAGAAAGTAATCTTGCGTTATAATCGTCTAACAACTTATGAAAATCTGTTCGAATATTATCCACTGTCATACAATAGCTAAGGAATGATTCCCTATTACTGTCAGACGCGGCTGCGGTCTTTGACCGCTCGTAAATGTTTTGAATGCGCTCAATTAAAATATTGCGTTTTGCTTCTAAGATTGTCATCTCTTTGTCTTCCGATACGCGTGACTTCTTTTGTTGTGACATGCTTACGTAAGTATAAGCTAATGAGACCGAAACAAAATAAGAATATCTAATGTACCTATTATTTTACCTAAGTAGGCTAAGTAGGCAACACTTTAGAGCTGTGGAATCAAAAGTTGCTCGAAATATGAGATTTACAAGACAACTATGATAGTTCCAGAAATAATAATTGAGTAAGTAGGTAGCTACATAAAAGTATATTACCTACTGAAGCGGGCGGAAACAACCATGTGACGGTTATGTGAATAGACCAGGAGTATAGCTAGGTGCTATAACTGCCTAGGTATAGCGATATAACGTATAGAAACGTAAATGAATCCGACTCGTATGGATCAAAAAATGGTTCAACGTTACACCGAAACCGTAGGTTCAAGGCGACTTGGAGAAGGAATGGACTGTATCTAAAGGATGGCGAGTTCTAGTCGCCTAGGATTGGAATGGGGGAAGAGGATTGTGAGTGGGTATAGGATATTCTAAGGATGCTGAAGGATGAGGGGCACCTACCTTGTACGTCAGTCCTCTTTCCTTGCAAATGGCATCCTCCTGGTGTTTTCGAGATGAAGCTGCTTGATTCACTCCACTACACAAATCACTTTCACTCGCGAGCGGTTTGAGTTTTGTATAAGCGGTAATAATTATTGCGGTGCGGAAGCGGCGCGGTGCGGTATGCTGACACGTTCTCGAGCTTCTCGAATGTTCTGGACTGTTACTTGCGTCGATGATCGCGGCGACCAATCCGCGAAAGGCGTGCCCCTTCCAGGGAAAGGGATAGACAGAGACGGAAACATGGTATCACTCGCATTAGACAAGCAAGCGTGGAACGATTGACGTTAATGTGATTAGTTCTCAATGGAAAGGTAGATGGCGCTACCAGGTATAATATCTATTTGTATATATGTGAGTTACTCTAGTGATGTTTTAATAATTATATTTAAGCAATATGGTTCGGCGTTGCACCGAAATATGTACTAGGCGATTTGGTGATATGAAAAAATATTAATATTGTAGACTGTATAAAGAGGGCTGGTAAATCGCCTAGAAGATGGGTGAACGGGCGATCTTATGGCTATAGGATATAGGAGGCACGCCTTACCTTGCAAGATGGCGGTCGCCGGCGTCTTCGAGAGTCCTGAAGCTGCACAGATCACTCCACTACACCCGCGGGCGGTTTAGTTCTCGTTTATAGTATAAAATAGCGGTAAAATATTGCGGTGCTGCATGTGTTCGTCGCGGCGCCGGCAGCCGGTCAGCGGGACGGTTGATCTTCGACTCCCTCGCAGCGTCATCGAATTCCGCGACCAATTAGAGCAAGGCGTGCTTTTGTGAAGGAAAGGGATAAAAAATCGCTGGTGCTACCACAATATGATTTTTTTATTTATTATTTATAGACGCACGCCTGTATCCCCGAAGGGGTAGGCAGGGGTGTAAAATTACATCCACATTTCGCCATGAATTTTTAGGTCCCACGTAATAGGGGGCGAGCCTTTTGCCGTTATCGGGAACATCACCAGACTCCGTGCTGCTACTGACAATTTGGAAAAACCCAGTAACACTTTTGCCCGACCCGGGAATCGAACCCGGGACCTCCTAGCAGCAGTCGCATACACTATCCACTGGAACACGGAGGCAGTCTATATCTAAAACAACCATTTTTTATTTCTGCAGCACTTAAAGGTTCACTAGAATCGAATGTCACTGGCATCCAGCTCTGTATATTACATCGATACTTATTATAAAGTAAAGTCCACTTTTCGTCCTGTCTGTCCATGCACACGACAAACACAAAAACTAACAACCGGGTTTTTGTACGGTTTACACCAATAGATAGTGGGATTCCTGAAGAAGGCTTAGGTTTACAGTTGCGGGCGGTACCGCAGGTGTAATTGAGCAAATAATAAGCTTGACTGTGTACCAATTTTAAATTTTAGGCAGTTAAATGTCATTCAATGATACTTTTTTAAACTCTCATGCGGCGAAAGTCTTTTGTGCGAAGGTCTTTTCTTAAAAATCTAGGTACCAGACTTCTTCAAATTTAATAATGTCGACCATCTTTTTAAACTTTCATAAAAACTTACTAATAGGTATTTATGTAACGACTCTTTATTGCGTTACTATTTTAAAAGTAAAGTTTAAATAGGTTATATTTTAAAATAAGTTTCAGCGTGGGTAGTATGTCTAGCTGTAGTCACAAGAAATATGTCTATAATATCATAATAGTGTTGACTTTAGTAAATTAACTACATTATAGAATACAGATTCAGCTTAGATGACGAATATTTCGTTTAGACCCGTCACACCAGTAGTGCACACAAGCAATTAGCTGCGTACGAAAAATAAATGATATGTTTTAGCAAAAATAAAATGCATTATTAACACATTTACACGACCGACGCGACCAAACGTAACTTAGTTGATTTTCAACATTGGTAGCGTAGATTCTCTGTGGTCTGTTTAAAAGATTACCTATTAAAAATTTAAGTTTAAAGGCCTTAAATATACTATAACATTATACAGTAAGGGTATTATCACGGTTCTCTTGCAAGACAAGATAAATCAAGGTTTATCTTGAAGGTTTTATTATAATACTAGCTTTTGCCCAGGGCTTCGCGCACGTTGAAGTCGGGGTAACATAAATTTACTTTCAGTCTCAAGTTGTGGGAAGGCACTCATGATTAGTCTAAACAGTTCAGAAACTCTATAGAGTACTAAGTTATTCGGTTAGTATCCATGACTTTATCTACTATTATATAATATACCGAATATATATCTATAAAGACTTTCGCATTTATAATATTAGTAGAAAAAATCGTTTAAGCCGTTTAAGCGTAGTCTATAATTATTAGTTTATATATGCGAATAATGTAATCACCGTGCATAATATGACAATATGTATGATGTGACAGTACCGACAGATATACGATAGCACATGCACAGCACTCAACTTAGACAACTCTTCCAAGAGGTACATTTGTGCCGTAGATACAAATTTCTACCCTACCTAAAATCCCTCCCAGTTTAATTTTTGCAACGTATGGTAGCCTATGTCCGTCTCCATGGTCCAATATATCTCTATATTAAATTTTGATAAAATCGGTTTAGCCGTTTTAGCGTGAAAACGGAACATACATACATACATACACACTTTTGAATTTATAATATTAAGTAGGCATAGGGATTGCTAACTGGATTTGACTTTCGTTAAATGTCCGCAATGTTGTGACAATGACGGCAGTACCAATAGTATGGCAATTCCTGGAAATTATCGCGATCAGTATCTAACCGAAAATTCTGGAAATTGAAAGGATATCGATACTCTTCTTTTCTTAGCACCAATTAAGTATTTTATGTTTGTAATCAGAAGGCCAATTCTCGTATTTAACAGACACTGACACTGAATTTTGACTGAACTGCGATTTAATTTTGAATTGACTCACAATTGGTATTCTGCTACACTTAATCTCATTACAGTATCATTTCGATATAATCAATTTATAATCTCTTGTTGATCTCAGAGGTAATGTTAAAAACTCAAAAACAAAATATGAGTGTTGCCATAGTATGGGAAAATACATTAATGCAAATGATAATTGTCTCAAATATAGCCATCGCAGCCCAAATCCACTCGGCACTCATACTTATTTTACTTAAAAAACAATAA
The DNA here is from genome assembly GCA_944739405.2 of Euclidia mi. Classification (NCBI taxonomy): domain Eukaryota; kingdom Metazoa; phylum Arthropoda; class Insecta; order Lepidoptera; family Erebidae; genus Euclidia; species Euclidia mi. Next base: position 60,136,726 of record OX123186.2, on the reverse strand, counting down.
CAAAGTAACAAACATTTTGCTCAATTGTCAACAATAGTCAGCTGTGAACTGTCAAACCGTAGATCATTTGGTTTTATATCTAGCTACAGTTTGACGTTTGTTGTACGTAAATAATTAGCAGAATACCGTCCACACTAGTTCACACTTGTTTCAACTTTCGATGTAGTCCCGATCTCATTCGAGTGTCAGTTAAGTTACGAGAATACCATTTATGACACCGAGACTAGATTGATATTGGAATTTGAACAAATATAATTACCAGAATTCGCCTTCACATTAAATTAAGCCGTTTTAATAACACATTTCCATTATTTATAATATGAAGGTGTCATATAATTCGTGTTAACTCTGATTAATGTACATTGATCGAGTAATTATATTCACAAACTAGAGGACGCCAGCAGCTATACCTGCATTATTTTTTTAATTTCCCCCGTTTTGGCCGATCCCGTGGGAATTTCGGGAAATCCCTTCTTAGTGCACCCCTACGATCCCCAAGAAACATACATGCTAAATTTCAGCTTCCTGCGCCCAATAGTTTCAGCTGTAGCGTGTCTGTCAGTCAGTCAGTAACGCAAGGATTTTATATATTAAGACTAGAGGACGCCAGCAGCTACGCCTGCATTTTTTTTAATTTACCCGTTTTGGCCGATCCCGTGGGAATTTCGGGAAATCCCTTCTTAGTGCACCCCTATGGTCCCCAAGGAACATACATCCCAAATTTCAGCTTCCTGCGCCCAATAGTTTCGGCTGTAGCGTGTCTGTCAGTCAGTCAGTAACGCAAGGATTTTATATATTAGGATGATGATTTCGCTGTAACGAGATTCATTGAACTACAATATCCGAACTCAAAACAATACTGTTTGGTCCAAAGTTTATATGACGGTTGACCTAATATTATAAGCCTGATTTCAACAGTGTCACAAAAATGTTAATAGATATAGACGAGTCAACCCGTTATTTTTTAGTCCTGGCATAATTATTTTTCTGGCCTCTTGTCCATGGGTTCAGCACTCTCTTTGGATAGTCGAGTCGATAGATCGCTCTCGCTTATGAATTGTCCACATCCATCCCCCATGCCATAAGTGCTGGGGGTGCAGGAAGCCGCAGGCGCTTCAGCACGACATCATGTACCGCTTGGCGTGTTACATGCATCGCACACCTCCACGCTAATTGAATCCATGTCTACTCTACTCCGATGTGGATTTAGCGTGCAACCTTCACCCATTCCTACCATCCAATATACCTTTTCATTTATATAGTAGCGATTCATCGTCCGACCTCTTCTCAATAGGCTCGTTGAAAGAAGGTTAAGTGCGATTCGAATTTGGAATAAAGCAGCCGCCTTTTATGAAAAAAGAAAACTATATGTTTGAACTTTATTGACCGTTACTGTTTAAGTTTTCTTTTACTGTAATATTACGAGCTTATAATACTAAAGTATAATGTTCTCTTCTGAAGCCATCGTTTATTCCATTTTAGTAAAATTAAAAATATCACATTTACTTTCCTTCAATATCCACGAAATTACATTTTATTTCGGTTAAGGAATATTTGTATCTGGCGTGCCAGTCAAATATTATTTTAGGTCAAGACAATATTTAAACAAGATCTTTTATTCATTTCTATTGGCACACATTAAACATAAAACGTTTAAATTAAAATGTATGGAACATGTATAACTACCTACGTGTATCAATGCATAGACATAAATTAATTCGTTAATTATTTCTTTTCAATGGTATCAAATCGAGGTTATTTCATTTTTGGTTTAATGGGCAATTGGTAATTAATGCGAATCCATTGATATTATACTGTCTGATCTTTCCTCAATCATTTTCGAGTGGGCTTTCGTTCCATTTATATCTTCGCTCTTACCTGAGTTGTCATATTTCTGCGTTGTTGACGTTGCCTTCGTATATTTGCAAATAAAATTTTACAGTATTATTACTGCTGAATTTTGTAACAAATATTATATAGCAAATACATAGATTTCATGGCTTGATATGAACAAAATACATCTAAAACAAAGTTGAACGTAATTGCGGTTTAGAAAAAATAATCCATCTATACCTATTCTCAGACATCATCATCCCCCTCTTAGCGTTATCCCTGTTTCAATCTGGGGTCCGCTTTCTAGTCTAACCGGATTTGGCTGAATATTGGCTTTTCCACAGAGCGACTGCCTGTCTGACCTCCGCAACCCGAAGGGATAGCGATATTCAATGGTTTAGACTAGTGTCAGTTTATTTAGAAGGTACTGACACCCTGTAACTGTTGAAATATGTACTGGCTACCTAGCCTAATGTGTTCTGTATTCTTTTTATAGTTTGAATTATGTTTTGTCAATATATGTCACTTCATTAAAATTATTGAGAAGTCAAACAATATTTTTATTCTAAATATTAAAATATTTACAACAATTCGTTATCAACACGAATTTGATGAGCTGTTTTAGTTTATAAAGTGTCTAGCTATTAAAAATATAGAATAGCAATATACATTTTGTGAAATATGGATGGCAAAAATATGCGGCAGTCTTCTTTTCCTTTTTCGTGGCTCAGCCTAAGTAAATGAGAAGACTATGGTGAGTGGAAATTTAAGATTAAATGTATCTTATGCACGAAAAGATGTGGGAAACGATCTGTGGCTATCCCGATGGCAATCAAACTAGTAAAGAAACAAAAACTCGTAATGACCAATTGGCCCTTGCCAAAATTTGCATGACCCTCAAAGGTCCTACAATAACCCATTTAAGGAAATGTAAAAGTGCTTCTGAGGCTTGGCAGGCACTTGCAGCTGCATACGAAGATAAAAGTATGGGCAGAAGATTATCACTTGAGCGTAGATTATATCGTTTAGAATTAAAGGATTTTGATAACAATATTGAGGCATATATAGATGCAGTATTGGCTACGGCTCAAGACCTATCTGATATAGGTAAAGATATCGAGGATGCTTCTCTTGCTGCAATAATATTAGGTGGTCTTACAGAGAGATATGTGCCGCTAATTATGACTTTGGAAAATTCTAATACTCCGATAACTACTGAATTAGTTAAAGGAAGATTGCAGAGTGAAGTTTCCAAACAAAATATTGAATTGAATAATATGAATAGTGCTTTGCGTACATTAGAACGGAGTACAAGTTCAACTCCAGCTACTAAGAGCTCACAGAAACATAAAAATAAAAAGAAGATAGTGTGTTATAACTGTAAAGACCCCGGTCATAAGTCACCGGACTGTCCTCACAAAAATAAGGACAATAAGGGAGCTTACGCAGTTACATTGTCTTCGGCACTGAATAGTCTTCCAAAGGAACAACGAGATATTTGGTACATTGATTTTGGAGCAACCAAAATATGACTTCTAGGGAAGATGTTTAGCAAAATGTCAAGAAGTTATATACAGAGACTAGTAAAGTTACAGTTGCAAATGGAGAAAAGGTAGACTGTACAGGAGTTGGTGAAGTCAAGTTTAGTACTAAAGATGGCATTGTAGGTACAATTTCTAATGTAGCAATTGTCCCAAAACTGAATTTGAACCTTATATCTGTGAAAAAGGCTGTAGATAAGGGTTTTACTGTAGTTTTTGATAAAGAAGGTTTAATTTCTATACAGATTTTTCTTGTACAGGTAATATAGTTTTACACGGTTCTATTCATGGAGGTTTATATACTTTGGATTGTTCAATAGATACGTCTGAAGATTTGTCGGCCAATACTGTGCATTCTGGTTCATTAAAATATCACCTGTGGCATAAACGTCTCGGACATCTTTGTCGGTACGGTATGAATAAGCTTAAACAGGGACAAGCTATAGGACTGGAATACGACGAAGTATATAAAGAGCCTTGTGTAAACTGTATTGAAGGTAAGCAAAGTAGGAAACCTTTTAAACCTATTGCTTGCAAGAAATCTACCTCTTTATTAGAAATGATTCATTCAGATATTTGTGGACCTATGTCTGAAGTTTCTTTTCAAGGAAACAGGTATGTAATTTTCTTTATAGATGGTTATTCACGTAGAGTCTTTGCTTATTTTATGTCAACAAAGACAGAAGTGATGAGAAAGTTTTGCGAGTTTCAGTCTTATGTTGAGACTCAAACTGGGTCCAAAATTAAGATATTAAGGATTGACAATGGGTCTGAATATGTTAACAAACAGTTTGAAGATTATTTGACTTCAAAAGGGATAGAACATCAGACATCTGTTCCTTACAGTCCTCAGCAAAACGGTATTTTATTTTTTATTTTATTTATTTAGGTTTATCAACAATTGTTACAGTACTACATACATAATAAACAATTTAACATTATTTCTTAAATGCTAACTGCACAATCCTTATAGATAAACACCACATTTATCTCTACATGATGCAATAACATTAAAAACTAAAACTGTATTAAAATTAAACTTAGAATAATTAACTAAATTACAACACATAAATTGCAAAATTTGAGCAAGAAAACAAACTAAAACTAAAAGAATATAAAACTAAGAATAAATTAACTAAAAGAACACAAATATAGCCCAGGATGAGCAAGAAAACAATTTAATTTTATTTGAAGTAGCTAACGCGATAATATATACGAGTATTATGCGTCCCCATGGCCTACAGACATGCCCCCGTTGATGTCCTTAACGTATCCTTGACACTACTAATAAAAGATCTCAGTGAATCATAGTGCACATCCATTAGGTCGCTATACTTGTTAATGATTCTACTAAGTCGTGGAACAGGTGAGTTAGCGCCGAACTTCGTTCTGCGAAGTGGTGGTACTAATGGAGTAACTGGTCTGCGAGGCACCCTACGGGGAACATTTAGTCGGAACCTCCCAAGTAGCTGCGGACAGTCAACTTCCTCGTGAAGAAGTTTGTGCATGAATTTTAATTCAATAATGTCTCTACGTTGATTTAGCGGCATTATGTTGAAATATTTCAGTTTATTATTGTACGACATCATTCTAATTTCCCTGCCAGCTACATACCCCAAATGCCTCACAAACCTCTTTTGAATCCGTTCCAACCTTAAAGAGTGGGAAGCAAAGTGCGGTCTCCAAGCTATGCTGCAGTACTCCAAAGTACTCCTTACTAGACTATTGTATAGTACTATTTTGGTTTTGGCTTTACGGAAAAACTTGCCATTTCGCAACACAAATCCCAAAGCCTTTAGAGCCCGTTTACAAATAATGTCAATGTGCTCAGCAAAAGTTAATTTACTGTCGATAGTAATGCCTAGATCCCTGACACTTTTTACTCTAGCTATCTGCCGTCCATTGATGTTGTAATACGTATCATTTGAGTCAATATTGTTTTTACGACTGAATTTGATAAAACAACATTTATCGCAGTTCAATGATACTTCATTCAATTTGCACCAATCGTATAATCGGTCAATATCGGATTGCATAAGCATAATGTCTACATTATTTTTAATGGTTTTTGTTATTTTCATATCGTCTGCAAATAAAAATGGTGTGGTATGATGAAAACAGTTGATAACATCGTTGACAAATATATTATAGAGTATAGGACCCAGATGCGAGCCCTGCGGTACCCCTGAATTAATTGCATAATGCACAGATTGGAACCCATTTACTACGATGTAAAATGATCTATCGACCAAATATGATTCAAACCATTTCAGTAACGACCCAGTAATTCCGTAAGAATCTAACTTCTTAAGTAGTATTTTATGAGATACTCTGTCGAATGCCCTACTAAAATCTGTATACACAGTGTCAACTTCATCGCCGCCGTCCAATACTTCCACTATCGATTCTACAAATGTAACCAGATTTGAACAAGTAGATCGGCGTTGTACAAAACCGTGCTGATGAAAAGTTAAGTATTTTTTAAAATATCTCTGAACATATGGACATAGAAGGGACTCCAATACTTTACCAAAAATAGACAAAATTGATATTGGCCTGTAATTTTTCACAAAACTGTTGTCCCCATTTTTTAATAATGGTACCACTTTTGCAACTTTCCACGTGCCAGGGAAGGTGCCCGTTCTAAGTGATGTATTGAAAATAGTAGCCAAGGGCCTGGCTAAATTGGAAGCACAATTCACTATAAATATTGGAAGTATACCGTCAGGACCGGCTCCTTTTGATACTTGCAATTTTTTAAACTTGTTTTCGATATCTATTTCATTAAAAGTTATTTGAGACAAGCTATCGGAGTGATCAAGTATATTAGATGAAACAAAATTGTCCCCTGGGGCTGAATTACTACTATAAACCTTTGCAAAGTTCTTTGCGAACAGTTCACAAACTCCTGTACCGTTACATTCCTTAACAGAACCATCAAACATAGTCTCCGGGTAAGTGCTCTGGCCACCACGTTTACTTTTTACAAATGACCAGAAGTATTTCGGGTTTAATGTGATCGACTTTTCTGTACTCTCAATGTATAATTTGTAACATACTCTTGCATAGGACCTACAGCGTGCACTTACTATTCTGAGGGAAATTGCATCCATGGGATTATGATATCTAGCGTATTTGGAGCGTAGTTTATCTTTTTCCTTGATAAGATTACGGTAACGGTATCGCAGAAAGGACTAATTGTTCTATAATAGAAAAAGCTCGCTCAATGCTGGCGGGAAGTTCACTATCTAAAGCCTATTGGCAAGATGCTGTCGACACAGCTGTATATTTGAAAAATAGAAGTCCTCACGTAGCATTAAAAACACACACACCTTTTGAAAAATAGACAGGAAATAAGCCAAATATTTCCAATTTGCGTGTGTTTGGTTGTCGAGCGCTAGTTCAGATACCTTCCTGTCATAGGAAGAAGTTAGATCTGAAAGCTGCTCAGTATATTTTTGTTGCGTACACTAATGACCCAAATAGCTACATGTTTAGAGATGTTCTATATCCTAGAAGGTTAATAAAGGCCAGAGATGTTACATTTTTTGAAGAATGTTTTACTGATATTAAATCTTCGTTGTCGGAAAGTGTAGAAACATGTTTGCCTTTACCCATAATATTATCGACTGAATCACACGAAGAATCTACGCTAAGACAGGTTGAACCTGACTCGGTAGGAATTGAGCCTGTGGAAGATTCTAACCCTGATGATAATTTTTCTGATGCAGTTGATGATGATTCTCAAGATCATTCTACACAGCGATTTCCAAATACTAGTAGAGAACAAGATGATACTGGTTGAAGATATCCTCTACGAAGTAGACTGCGTAATCTAAAAACGGAGCTAATTGATGCTGATGAACCTATTTGTTACGCTGATGCTCTGAATTCAGATCAACGCAATAATTGGATAAAAGCTATGAATGATGAATATCAAAGTTTAATTAAAAAGGGTACATGGGTTCTAGTAGATAAACCAAACAAAAAGATTATTCCTTGTAAGTGGGTTTACAAAATCAAAAGAGATGAACAAGGTTATCCAATAAAGCACAAAGCGAGATTGGTTGCAAAAGGTTTCAAACAAGTAGCAGGGGTTGATTATGACGAAACTTTCTCTCCTGTCGTGCAACATTCATCTCTGCGAATGCTATTGGCATTGGCAGCGGAGATGAATCTAGATATACATCACTTGGATGTAGATACTGTATTTTTAAACGGAGATCTAGAAGAAGAAGTTTACATGTTTCAACCACAAGGTTTTAACACTGAAGATGAAAAGGTTTGTTTGCTAAAGAAATCCTTATATGGATTAAAACAAGCTCCACGAGCTTGGAATATAAAATTAAACAAAACTTTGTCTTCCTTGGGTTTTAAACAAACTCCTTCAGAACCCTGTGTATATACGAAACTTTTTGCTAAAGCTTTTATCGTATTGGCAGTATACGTTGATGACATTTTAATTTTTCACAATAGTGACAAAATATTTGACAGTGTCAAAAACGATCTTAACAAATTTTTCTCTGTGAAAGATTTAGGAAAAATTAAATATTTTCTTGGCTTAAATGTGCAAAAATGTGGAAATACTGTTAAATTGAGTCAGCACAGCTATATACGCGATGTCTTACGGCAGTACAATATGTCTGATTGTAAATCTGCACAGACTCCATTGACTACAAATAAGTTGGTACCTGCAGAACATTGTGAGTCAATATATCCATTTCAGAGTTTGATTGGTAGTCTTATGTATATTGCAGTAAACTCTCGACCAGATATTTCATTTGCTGTTAGTTATCTGAGTCAGTTTAATACTAAGTTTAATAAGACGCACTGGTTAGCTGCAAAACACGTATTACAGTATTTCAAAGGGACTATCGATTATAGTATTTGTTACAAGAAGACTGGGAAGTATCTTACTTGTTTTACAGGCGCAGATTTTGCAAATGATTGCTCAGATCGTCGCTCATATACCGGTTTTTATACTGAGTTTGGAGGAGGTCCTGTGTCGTGGGAGTCTAAGAAACAACCCACAGTAGCGCTTTCTTCCACAGAAGCAGAGTACATGGCATTGAGTTCCTGTGCTAAAGAAGCCGTGTATTTACGTCGTTGCCTGTCAGAGATAAGTAATATTTCTAAGGCACAAGTAACAATTTATAATGATAGCCAGAGTGCACAAATGTTGGCCAAGAATCCAATTCATCACAATCGTACAAAACATATCGATATACGATTTCACTTTATTCGTGAAAAGATTTCAGATGGTACTATTCAATTGAAATACTTACCTACAGCCGATATGCCCGCTGATGTTTTAACCAAGCCTTTAAGGCATGTAGCTCATGATATTTATGTGAAGGGCATTGGTTTAACTGTATAGTACCCAAATTAGGCTAATAGCCATTAAGTGGGCGTATGTTGAAATATGTACTGGCTACCTAGCCTAATGTGTTCTGTATTCTTTTTATAGTTTGAATTATGTTTTGTCAATATATGTCACTTCATTAAAATTATTGAGAAGTCAAATAATATTTTTATTCTAAATATTAAAATATTTACAACAGTAACGACTGTCAAAGATCTTCATGACAACCGGGACCGACGGCTTAACGTGCTCTCCAAGGCACGGGACAAGCGATAATTAATAATTAAATAACTGCGACAAGTCATTGGTGCGCGCTGTGGATTCAAACCCGATACCCTCTGCATGGCAGTCTGTTGGTATCTCCACTCGGCTATCGCTGCCTCAGACAGTAAACAAATATTGAGACTTCGGATAAAAAGATCACCAAGACTTAGGAACAGAAGTTTTTTAGGCATCGCAAAACTTTGGCCCTTTTTATCGAATCAACAAGCCCTACACCGTTGCTTGATCACTTATACTGTTGCCACCTGTCTGCATTACTGAAGACAAGTAAGATAAATCTAACAAGGAACCTCCAATCACATAGACTTATGAGATAATTATGTTATGGTACTCTTCCGCTCGCGCCTTTAGTTCTTCTGACCACACTATAAATAACTTCCCAATCCACTTAGAAGACTTGACTAGACTTGGCCCCATACAAGGTAAATCGGCGCGGAACAGGATGACGCAATCGGATTTCTGTGTATATGTATATCCAATTATTTACCTGTACGAGAGCACAGATAGAGTGGTTTCGAGTCGCTATGTAATCAAAATGTTCTAAACCACATTCAGCGAATTGAATTTTCTGTTCATCTTGTAATGGGCGGCTTTTATTGCACTTGGAGCTGCAATGAGAAGGTTGCCGAGCGTTAGGTGAGCATTGAAACAGTCGCGTTGAATACATTATCGGTATTGATTAACCCTTAATCGGGCCGAACAAAAAAAATATTTTTTCATGATTTAAGTGTTAGTTCTTGTATCGTGCTATATAGCAGTGTACATAAAAACAATATAAGTTACTGAAACTGAAAAAAACTGTTTTTTTCGTGTGGGAAATTATTTCCTTTTGCCCGATTAAGTCTATAAATTTTAATAGACTAGTAACTTACCCTGACTTTACTTTTGAATTTATGTTCCTCAATCCTCAAATAAATTATTAGACTCCCTGCTGCTTCTGAGGATTTCCTAAAACTAACGAATACATACATACATAACGTCACGTCTTTTATCCCCGAAGGGGTAGGCAGAGGTGTATTTCTACACCCACTTTTCGCCAGATATACTTTAGTCCCACGTAATAAGGGGCGAGCCTATTGCCGTACCGGGCACATTTCCAGACTCCGTGCGGCTACTGAGAATTTCGTGACAGAAAAACCCAATAACACTGCCCGACCCAGGAATCGAACCCGGGACCTCCCGATTCCACGCACACATTTATGCCGCGAGACCAACGAGGCAGTCGTATAGGGTTTGATATCGACTTTTCCGTCTCTACGCAAAGATGGTATTTGCATCGTGTTATCCCTTAGTCGTCTCTTACGACACCCACGGGAAGATAGGGGGTGGTGACACTTGTATTCTGTGCCGTCACCGTCAACCACACGGCAAACTAACGAAATAATATAATATACTACGAAAAAAATCAATAACACTTTGCCCGACCCGGGAATCGAAGAACCCGAGACCTCCCAATCCCACGCGAACATTTATTGGTGGTGCCTACTAACTACCACTGGTGACCAACGCGGCTGTCAGGGCAATAAACAAAATTACAAAAACAAAAATAAAAAGTCGACAGAAATAAATCCCCACATTTTATATATATTGACGCAATATGGAGTTCAGGAACGGGCAATCGCAACTATTTTCCCACTTGCAAGACAATATTTCAAATGAATATAATCCATACAAATATAACATTTTTGTATTGAATATCATAACAATGTTACACAGCATATAATATACTAGTCAATAACGGATCAAATATCTACTTATAGACTAAGATCCCGCGACGAATTAGTGCACTCATCGAGTTTTTGCTTCAAACCAAATTTTTAAGTATATTTATGATTAGGAGAATACATATACACTAGGTTGCCTATTAAAATTTGGCCGCAAGTATGTTTAATTAAATGATTGTTAATTGATTTTTGGAAGATACTTTCGTTCATTCGTTTTATAAGTAAAATATCGTCTACATCACGGCTATACATATAAAGATTCTGAAAAACCACGGTTGCCATTGTTCATCTGGCCGCACCTCCTCGCAGCCAGGTGTAACCAGGTATGATTTCGATACATTTTTACGTTCATAACGTTTATTTATGATTTATATATCAAATGAAAGCTAATTTTTTTCTGATTCTGATGATATATGGTTGCCTAATTAAATCCAGCCGCAAATAAGGGTTGCCGGCTGTTGAAGATTGTAAATATTTAAAGTAGAGTGAAAGAGAGTTATAGGGGGAATTCCCGTAACTCCGGATGGCACCTAGCGCCGAACACTACACTATCTGGACAAGTAGTCTTCCACATATTTTTAAATCGTCAGCAACAATTTAAAAATATGTGGAAGAGGTGCGGGATAACATATCAATACAGGATCACACAACGCGGTTTTCCAGTGCTGCGGCTGGGCACAGCGGTAGCAGCATTTTGCTGTTTATAGCGGCAAAGCATTGCGTCACGTTACTCTTTTATGTAATTATTCTATATAAGGTTATATATTATGATTTATTTTAATATGTCACTGAATATAGTGTGCCATCGGGATTCGTAAAATATGCCGGTTGGCGTAGCGGGAGTGTGAGCGACTGCTACGTCGAAGGTCGCGGGTTCGACTCCCGCTCAAGTCAAACATTTGTGTGGATGAAGATGGATGTTTGTCTTGGTCTGGGTGTTTCTATGTATAATATGTATGTATTTACAAAAAAAATATACTTATATGTATGTTTATCCATTATCTAGTACCCATAGTACAAGCTCTGCTTAGTTTGGGACTAGATAGTGTTGTGTGAATGTGAAATAAAAGTAACACACACCCTGCCATGAAAACCTGTCTAGTGATCAAATATCTTAACAACAAACCTGGAAGCAGCAGTATAAAGACGTCGACTAGTTTTTGTTTAGCAGTTGGTCAGAATATTCTAAAATTGTTAAAATTATCTGCTTTCACGATGAACAGATTAGCAACTTGACAAATAAAATGTGTAAGAAAGTGAAATAAGTGAAATTTTAACGTCGTCACCGTCGTGTAGAATTGTAGCTGAAGAGACAAAAATCATGTCATCTCAGAAAAAAGGAAAGAAATGGGCATCAAGTACAAAAAGAACAATAAATTAAAAATGTAGACAAACCAAACTAATGAAAGTTTACGGGAAAAGTGGAGGTAAGCTAACAAAAAGATGTCACTATCTCAAATATTCAACATAGAAAAACACGTGTCACGACGAATCATGATGAAGACACATGGTTACAGTGCTCCAGATGCCAAGGGTGCGCTTTTGAAGCTTTTGCAGAAGTTCTTGAATGTGGAGACGTCGTCGAGATATACACGATCAATGGCCGATGTTTTGCAGATGTCCGGCGCTAGTCTCTAAACTAATTGTGTGTCCGGTACTAGGTGCCAGTTTTTACAATAACATTTTTCTTTATCTAAACTTAATTGAAGTTCCTGATTATATTTATACAGAAATCGTATTTTTGTTGATAGATTAAGAGTTCCTACTTTGTTGAGTCAACAAATTCAAAATTAATTAAAGTTAAATGTCTTAAAATAGTTTTTATTTTATTTCCTAAAAACTTAAGGTTTTCGCCACTGGGGAACTTCACCCTACGCGTGACATAATTTGTCATACGAGAACGATTGACAGCTCTGCGACGCTTTTAAGCCATTGCGCATGCGTCAAATGCTAGTCAACTAGTCAACACTTAGATTATATAACTATTAGATGGAGGCATACGACCCCAAGACCGTCACTAATAATCCGACATAGGTGGCCATATGGCCACCCATTACCCGTTAGAATGTAATAGAAGTTCATTTAAAACTTTGAGACTTCGGTCTTCGGTCATAGACATTTTGATAATTATTCGTATAAAGATTGTGACGAATTAACATAGTAACGTTATAACTTTATCGATACTTAAATTTTACAGACTAGCTTCAGTACACCGCGGGTCTTACTTATCGCATAAAAAGGTAGTTTGCTATACTACAATATTTCAATAAAAATATTGTTTCACGATAGAGTATCCTCAATTTTTTTTCGTTTATAAATGTTTTTTTGTAAAACCATCTGCCGCAAACAACTACTAAGCCATGCAATTTTGTCATGATGTTTTCCTTCATCATAGCAAGCCAAGCTTCTAGTAACCAGAGATTCATGCAGTAAATTTGAAAACTGATGCGTTAAAATGATATTTTCACAGACTTTGTCACTGCTTGGAGTGGTTACCGGTGTTACAATAAATATCGTTTGCTTTATTCATGTTAAAATATTAAGTAAAATAAAAAAAGCATTTCAGTGCTCGTGTGAGGTTTGGTCATGGGAGAAATAATCTAACGGTTTATTTTTTTATTGCCAGTCTAATTAACTATACTGTACCTGGAGGCAAGCAGACATTGAAGATACTGAGCTTCAAGGTCTGCTTGACTCAGCTAAGAACCACAATTTGTTTATTTGCTCCTGTAGTTCCTTACATAAATGCAGATCTATTTTTTGAACGGATGTATGTCATCAATAACATTATTATGCCTCTTTCCTACGTTCAAATTATTTTGTTGATATTTATATTTGATATATATTCCTTAATTTACTTGATTGAGGAATTATCATCATTCTTTCGATATGTATCCTGAGTAAACCAGATTTGATGATTTATTTCAAATTTTAACGATATTCTTACTTATCAAATTATAATGTAATGTTCAGTACATCCGTGAACATGGCGCTTGCAACAGTGCCGAAATATCGGTTACTCCAAACAAAGGTACGTGGTATATATCCCGAAAGACAATTTAAAACAAGTTTAAATGACCACGAAAGTTTAAATTCCTATATTATCAAATTAAGTGTGAACCGACGAAAATTCGAAACGTCTTTTGTATAATATATTATAATATCTTACTCTAACACTAGAAATAATTCATAAGTCAAAGTAAATATATTGGGTATAACTGCTGTATTTATGCGGTTTCTATGTATATTCCTTATTCTCAGGAGCTGTCTGACACAATATGTTACGCGTATAACTCTCTTTCACTCTACCTTAAATATTTACAATCTTCAACAGCCGGCAACCCTTATTTGCGGCTGGATTTAATAAGGCAACCATATATCATCAGAATGAGAAAAAAAATTGCTTTCATTTGATATATAAATCATAAATAAACGATATGAACGTAAAAATGTATCGAAATCATACCTGGTTACACCTGGCTGCGAGGAGGTGCGGCCAGGTGAACAATGGCAACCGTGGTTTTTCAGAATCTTTATATGTATACCCGTGAAGTAGACGATATTTTACTTATAAAACGAATGAACGAAAGTATCTTCCAAAAATCAATTAACAATCACTTAATTAAACATACTTGCGGCCAAATTTTAATAGGCAACCTAGTAGATATGTATTCTCCTAATCATAAATATACTTAAACATTTGGTTTTAAGCAAAAACTCGATGAGTGCACTAATTTGTCGTGGGATCTCGTACTATTACCAGAATCTTTCTTGAACAAACTTAACAGAATTATGTCTCCACTACATAAAAAACGCGCATTTTTTTCAAAAGTGACGTTAATTTGATTCTGACGTTGACATTTGAAAGAAATAAAACTAGGACCAAGAATCAAATGGACTCGACATTTGCGTACACCCGTAAAGGACGGACATAGAGTACATCCTGAGTTGGTGTTACCAGATGTTGTAAATGTTTACCCTACAATTCTACGAAATACATATTAACTTTTAAGTAACATTGTATCAAACCTGAATTATAATAATAATATTCTACCACATTCACACAACACCATCTAGTCCCAAACTAAGCAGAGCTTGTACTATGGGTACTAGATAATGGATAAACATACTTATATACTTTTTATTTGTAAATACATACATATTATACATTGAAACACCCAGACCAAGACAAACATCCATGTTCATGCACACAAATGTTTGACTTGTGTGGGAATCGAACCCGCGACCTTTGGCGTAGCAGTCGTTTACACTCCCGCTGCGCCAACCGGTCGTTCCGGGATTGAATACCTTACCAGACATCTGAGACCGCGTTCTCCTATAATGTTTAATCAATTTGGTATTTCGATGAAGTTGAGTTAACTCGAGAAGTTCCATCAATATCCGTTTAGGTATTTTTGCAACGAATAGTAACAAACATCTATATAAAATAATTTACAGCCCAATAAAAACATAAAAATATAGCTAACCTTACAAAGAGGTTTAAATCCATCCATAAGGTGTGCGATAAGTGTTTTTTATACTTGATATTATTATGTATTGCCGTGTGGTTGACGGCATAGAATACAAGTGTCACCACCCCCTATCTTCCCGTGGGTGTCGTAAGAGACGACTAAGGGATAACACGATGCAAATACCATCTTTGCGTAGAGACGGAAAACTCGACATCAAACCCTATACGACTGCCTCGTTGGTCTCGCGGCATAAATGTGCGCGTGGGATCGGGAGGTCCCGGGTTCGATTCCTGGGTCGGGCAGTGTTATTGAGTTTTTCTGTCACGAAATTCTCAGTAGCAGCACGGAGTCTGGCAATGTGCCCGGTACGGCAATAGGCTCGCCCCTTATTACGTGGGACTAAAGTATATCTGGCGAAAAGTGGGTGTAGAAATACACCTCTGCCTACCCCTTCGGGGATAAAAGGCGTGACGTTATGTATGTATGTATGTATTATTATGTATAAAAAAAGTGTCGAATATGTGGGACTGGATTCACTCGCCAAATAAACACGAGGCTCAGAGTTATATATCTTTTATTATATTACTAGAGGACGCCAGCAGCTACGCCTGCATTTTTTTTTAATTTACCCGTTTTGGCCAATCCCGTGGGAATTTTGGGAAATCCCTTCTTAGTGCACCCCTACGGTCCCCAAGGAACATACATGCCAAATTTCAGCTTCCTGCGCCCAATAGTTTCGGCTGTAGCGTGTCTGTCAGTCAGTCAGTAACGCAAGGATTTTATATATTAAGATTTGACACTCAACTTTACTGTCCTTTGAACAAAATTAATTTTGTATACAAATTTCTTATTTTCTCTTCCTTATAATTCGAGAATGATTCCAAATAAGTACCTATTGCGGGGAGTTTTCCTAAAACACTTTTGTTCAAAGTGTTTAGAGCATACTCTTGCATATTTATTCGGATCCCAGTTTTCGCCTGCTGTTGCACGTATCCACAATTATTTTTGGATCGTGCAGTCCTTTGGGAATCTATAAACAAATAATTACATTACTACAAAGAATCGGAAAACAAATTAAATTATTAATCTTAGGTTCATATGAAACTAAGTAACGGCAAATTACCCAAAATTTGGGTAATTTCCCAAACGCTTCAGTGGTATCCCTAAAAAACATTTAACGCTGTAAAATTAAAAAGTATCGATGACTTTTGGCTAGCTCAACATTCAACGACCTATTGAATTCGATTGTGTAATACTAAAATCGCGGTGATAATAAAATAGCATTTTTTGGTTTATTGATGTAATTTAGAATTTATTTCCTTATGTAATGATACGCTATTTGTATCATTCTATCAATATTTTCATATATAAATAGATATTATAACTAAAATATCGTACTTACGAATAAATGGTTATGTTCTCACATTTCCGCTTACTATGGCTTTTGCAGCCTAAAATGTAACAAATCACCATAATAAATCTGAACCAATGATATTTTCACCAAGCATTCACAATTAATAACAATAATAACACAATTTTTCTTGGAAATTATCGAGAGCTCAAACGTTTGATGGTCACAATATTCAGTTGTGACCAACAAAAAAAACGAAAACTCTGACAAAGACAAAAAATGCTATCTTTGTCTCTTTTACTCTTATGTATTTCTGTATGTCATTATCTCGGTCTGTCACGGTATTATTATTTGCTTGTCAAATCCATAGAGATACATCATCCTAGCAATAAAATAAATCAGTACCTAACTAATCAAAAATATACTTGGAAACAAAAATAGACTGGAGAGTTGCAATTTAAAAAATATACGACTGTTTATGACTCGGCTGTCGGTGTGGGAAAATACTTCCCTGTGCCCGATTAATGGTTAAACCGTCTAATCTAGAGTATCAAATTCATTACCCACGTTCCGAATGTAACCGAAGCTAGAGTTCAAATCAATGGGCTAAATACTTCACTGTATTTACCCATCATTTATCACACTCTTGATAAATTAGTTAATTAGGTTGTACTATGGTAGGTGAGATACTATTTATCTTAAAACATATCAACGGTCTTGTCGTTCTGAAAGGGTAGACAGACAGGTGTTATTTTGGAACTAATACATTTTTAATTGTTGTGGTAAAACCTGTAAGACGAGACAGATACCATGGTTTTATCTATTTAAATACAAGTATTTTAAAGGGTTCAGCTTTAAAATATTTCTAACAATCAAGACAAGCATTTAGTTTCCTGTAATAAATATATTGCGCTGTATACATTTATACTCAGCTGCATAAAAAGCTCTTCTACATTACTGATGAGATAACTATTACAAAATTTATAAAATTATTTAAGTAGGTACCATATTACTATGGAAAATGAATCCTAAAAAAATTTAAATCAATTTACAATGCCTAAACAATTATAGTGATAATGATCGCTCTAATAGCATGGTCATGTCGATTACCAATATACGATTTTACAGAAGTGTAAAGTTGATATTTTCCACAAGCTCCCACAAAGGCCCCATAACGAAGTGAAATAGCCCAATAAGAAGGTCTTAATGTCGCAGTTAGCTAAGAATTTTCCCTTGTGAATGCTGGCTCATTAGCGCTATGTTATTGCGAATTACCCGTACTCGGCGCTTGGGACTTTCACAGTCACGTTTAATCTGAATTTTCCTCATATTATACCCACTTTCTACTGTGTATATGAGATTTTACGGAATGCTCCAAAGTGGCTTACATATGCAGAATTAAATTACACTAATAAATTCAAAACGTATAACGTGCAATAGTCGAATATAAAAGCTCTGTTTGTTTGACTCTCGTAAAAGGTTTGAGTAATATGTAAATGTTTATTTATTTTTTGTGAAGTAATTTTGTGGTTCGGTTGTATATAGAGTATTAAATTTAACCGTATGTCAGAGATAATGTATTCAGTGTGAGAGACGTGCGACGTAGTAGCAAAATGGCAGTCAATATGTTGAGGTCTGAGTGACGCACTTGGCCGTTTTCATAAGCATTTCTGTCACTTAGCATAATGATATTTGAAACAAATATTCTAAAACGTCTAGTCTTGCCAGTGTTATTGTAGATGTTATTTTCATTCGGTTTTAATTAGGTGTGAACATGATTTTACACATCTATACATATGACTGGACCATTCTTGCAATTCAGTCGCGCATGCACTTCAGGCGCGATATACGAACGAGTATTGCTCCCTACACCACAGATTAAATAGTCTCTAACTCAATTTCGTAAAGTTTATGATATAGAGATATAAAACATAGATTCTATTATTTATAACCAAAAACATTTTCTAGATACAATTCAGTTTTCACTTTTAAAACAAGGTGTTCCCATGTGGAACCGTTCTACGCTCCGCTTGCTACAATCTGCGTACTATGAATAACGATGTTATACTATAGCGATTTGAAAGTCCCTTTATTGCTCTGGCTATTTATTGTACCATATTACCATATAAGGCAACGTGTTGACAATATAAGCACTGTTTGGTGCACCAGTGACACTAAATAATCCAATTTTCTAGCGAGTCGAAGCAGGTAGTCAATACTGTCGAACTGTCGGTCCGATTTCGCACGAATAATTCCCAAATATGTTAGATGCCAAAGCCTGTCAAGCTGTTTGTTCTAAATTCACACGAATAATCCTCAGTTGAGAGATAGAATGTCAATGCCGTAAATGTAGTCCTTAGCCGATTTACTGGCATTACTGTAGCGCTCATAGCATAACTTGGCTTGCCGTTCGTAATTGGTCGGCAAAGTTAAGCAACGCTTGCACAGGTTGTCTCTTGGATGGGTGACCACGTGTAGCATTTACATCAGAATGCTATCGGTGTTCGGAGGTCATGAAAAAGCAGTTGGTCCCGGTTCTTGTCTCTGGACGTCGTTACGCCGTGTCGGAGGGCTTTTGGCGTTCAGAAAACAGTTGGCCTCACATTCACACCGAAAAGAGTTAGTCATGACTAGTACTACTACACATCTTGGCTTTAGCATGCTTATGTTGGCAAGGAACTTGACGTATTATTCAGTTGCCGTAATGATAGAGTTCTTTAAGTGTGAGCGAAGAAAGTTTAAAAACCCTCTCCTTCTCAGTCACACTCCATGTTCATTTCTCTTTTGTGTTTTCTCAATTTCTTCAAAGGTAAAAGAGCATAGTTTGAAAGCAGCAGTGGTAAGCCGGTATCGGTGTAATGAGGTCGGCTCATTATCGGTCTGTTAAAAACTTTGCAGGCCAATTTGCAGCCGTGGAAAGCTTAGAGTAGAAATGCTGAAAATAGCTTATCAGTTGTTTCAGTAAGGTAGTCTGCTGGTTTATTTAAGTAGGTATATTGTCAAATAATTATACATTACTAGTAATAAAAAAACACGTACCAAAAACGCAGTAGGGTGGACTAAAGGCCTAGTAAGGGTCGTGAGTAATGTTGTTGTACTGTTTACTAACCCTTCAAGAAATGCCTATGTCAATAATATACATATTTAAGTTGAAATAAGAAAGAACACCCACTACGTTGGCTTGTCGTTACTATAAGGTGAACCTCGGGCTCGCAACTACAATTGCCAAGAATTTTATACCATCATATTTTAATTTATTTTGATGCCTATTTGTGTTATGATAGTCCCTTCATAACTTAAGGCTCTGTAATTTATATATGCGTTTGTTTGTGTAACGGGTCGTGTATATATATTATAGACAAAAGGTGCAATACATTTCTAGTATGTCCCAACGTTTCACTGTAGTCATATAAACATTTGCTAGTGTTTCATCTTTTCTCTAAAATATTAACGGGATTCAATCGCATACATATTTTATAGAATAATAAATATTTTCAGAGAAAGGATGACACGCTATTTATACTTTTTTTCTCAAAATACTCGGGCATTATGATGCAAGAATTTGTGCCATAATAGACTAATAAGTAAAGTTGACGGAGCTGCTTTGCAGGGCTCCAAGTTTTAGCTGCAGGCTTGTAAGGGAACTTAAAACAACCTATTAGATTACCAAGCGGATGAAAGCACATTGTAATGATTTATTTCTTCCTAAGCAGCTTGTAAAATATCTATCGCACGGATTGCCCGGCTATTAAAAATTACTAGATGAGCCCGCGGTTACACCCGCGTTATTTAATGCTACTGCTCCGCTCCCGTGGCTCATAGCGTGATGTTATATAGCCTTCCTCGACAAATGGGCTATCTAGCACTGAAATAATTTTTGAAATCGGTCCAGTAATTCCTGAGATTAGCGCATTCAACCAAACAAACATACAATCTCTTCAGCTTTATATATTAGTATAAGATAAGATATCCGATTAATAACTTGGTCCATCTTTTTTCACAGATTTTTGCAATCTACTGCTGGATTTATGCCTCTCCTTATTTGTTTTATATTGACATAATGAGTCAATGTTAATAAAAAATGAGGATTTGGCCTACTATACGACGCTGGCCAGACGAATTGGTATAAGGTTTTATGTCAAATTGGCCGTCTTCGCAAATATAGAAATAACTTTGTGATTTTCCCTTAGTCGCCTCTTACCACGTCCATGGATCACCACAATCTCACTCACAATCTCCACACAAACATTGGTCATATTTATTGCCTGGTATATTTTTGGTATAAAAAGGTTAATCTTAAAATTGCAAACGCTTAAATGTATTTATTACTCTAAATGAAAATAGATTTCTTGACCTTTAGACTCAAGAACTATCGTTCAATGTTCCTTTATCATTGAATTCTGTACGATGCATGTAACTGCAGTTGCGTTAAAAGCGAATCAGTACAAATTGGCTTTGGAAAAAGAAAAACGAAAGTCTATCTGTGTATCTACATCGGACGTCCGCACTTATTTGCCTTTTACTAATTAGTCCTTTCGTTGCAGTAGTTTAATTTCACAGTGTAAATTTCGCTGCTTCGGTACATTACTGCAATAACTTTCAGCTATTGGATTTGAAGCGCTGGGTTCGATTTGAAAATTTGCTTTTTTGTTTCATTTTAGTGAATATTTCTTTCTTTTATAAAAATGTAACTAGATGATGTCCGCAGCTGTGCCCGTACATTTATCCCGATGCTGTGGGCATTGTCCGTGTGGTGACGGATTAAGAATACGAATTGTCACCACCCCATATCATCCCATGGGTGTCGTAAGAGCCGACAGAGGGAGCATATTATGCAGAGAACAGCACTGTAAGAGAAGGAAAACTTGATACAAACCCTATACCAAGCCGCTTGGCCAGCGTGGTATAGTAGGCCAATTCCTCCTTTTAAAGGAGAGGCCTAGTCCAGCAGTGGACTATTAAAGGCTGATGATGATGATAATGCTGTGGGCATTTCAGGAAATCCCTTCGTAGTGCATCACTACGTTTCCCAAGGAACATAATGACAAATTTCAGCTTCTTGCACCCAGTAGTTTTGGCTATGTGTTGTCTATCAGTCAGTCAGTAACGCAAGAATTTTATATTTAATTAATTTTTTTGTTAAATAGTAACTTTTATTTATATTTCCGAGGGCAGCGATAGCCTAGTGTAAATAACAACAGACTGCCATGCAGAGGGTATCGGGTTCGAATTAACGACGCGCATCATTGACTTTTCGGAGTTATGTGCGTATTGAATTGTTAATTATTGCTTGCCCTATGCCTTGGCGAGCACGTTAAGACATCGGACCCGGTTGTCATGAAGATCTTTGATAGTCGTTATAGGGGGTCAATACCTTCTAAATAAACTCACGCTAGTCTAAACCATGGAATATCGCTATCCATTGTGGTTGCAGAGATCAGACAAGCAGTCACTCTATGGAAAAGCTAATATTCAGTAAAATCCGGTCACACTGGCAAGTACACCCCGGGTTGCAATTGGGATAATTATAAAAGGATGATTTTTATAAGTATATTTCAGAAGTTTAGCATAGGTACATTAATTTAAAAAATTCTTAGAAGCAATTTTAAAATTTATGAGAGTAGGTACTTCAAATGTAGCTGGACTGTCTCTAGGTATTGTGGGAATCAGATGGTTAATACTCTTGTTATCCATTCAGCTTAATCAAGTAGGTATGTTTATAAGGATTAGCTTTACGTAATCAGTACAATTTGTTGCTATCAAATTAGCTTTTCACAGCTATTGACAAATACAAATACTAATCAAGTTACAACTACCAAATTGTTAATAATAATCCAGTGCTTTCGCAACCTCAGTCGCCCTAGCCGATTGAATCGTAGGAGAAAGCAGAGGTACATATAAAAATGAGGTATCTAAAATTTGTGACTTAACATAATTCAATAAACCTGATCTCTGTGACGAATAAAGAATACAAAGTGTTACTTTCACATATCATTCCGTGGGTAACATGAAAGGCTTCTAAGGCAATAAACGAAGCAAATAATATATGTTGCGGAGGAGGTGAAAATTTCAGCACCAAAAAATTTGCCAAAACAACTACCCAGCACGGTGAAATAGGCCAAATCGTCCTATTGTCTTACAATGCTGTTGTGATGCAAATCAGAAGAGGCCTATCTCTAGCAGTGCTAAAAGGCTGTATGATATAAATTATTTTTATGCCAAATACACACATCACCATCTAGTCCAAAACTTAGCAGAACTTGTAGCATGGGTAATAGAAAAACATACATAATCTATACTTATGTTTGTAAATACATACATATTACACAAAGAAACACCCAGATCAAGACAAACACCCATTTTCACGCACACAGCTATTCGACTTGCGATTAAATCGAACCCACGATCTTCGGCGTGGCAGTCATTTACACTTCCACTATGCCAATGCATTTGCAGGATAGCTAATTATTGTTTAAAATATAGCAAGTTTAAAGAACGATGTGAACACAATTTGAAACGAAAGCTGATTTAAAATTACTAAGCGTTGGCAGGCCAGTGCGACGAGGGTCTTAAAATCCATCACGCACGACGCTGATCTTATTTAGATAAGTAGCAGTCAGCTGTCAGAAGGCCACCCTGCTTACTCCGCTTGACTGATTGCCGCTAATGAATGTCACGCTTTCATCTTTCCGTTAAAACCCCACACCTAACATTTCCTTTTTAATAACATCACGATCTATCACTTAAAAAATATCGGCGATTTTTTCTATGGCAACTTTGTTTTTATTCATAGATCTTTTATATGTCGTGGGAAGTGAATAGAAATTGTGCCATGCGAGTATAATAGCTTTCTCTAAAGCTAATATTCTGTCAAATCAGGTTAGTGAAGAAAATGAACCCCGGGCTCCAAGGCGAAAATCTTGGATGCAACAGGGATACCGCGAGGAAAGTGATGATGAACATGCGAGATGTGTTTCACAAAAAATAGAAAGCAAGCATAAAAATAAACTATTGTATAATTACTCCTAAATTGTATAGTGCACTAGATGATGCACGCAGCTAAGTCCGCACATTTTTTTAATTTAGCCGTTTTGCCCGATCCCGTGGAAATTTCGAGAAATCCCTTCTTAGTGCACCCCTACGGTCCCCAAGAAACATACATGCCAAATTTCAGCTTCTTACGCCCAATAGTTTTGGCTGTAGCTGGTCTGTCAGTCAGTCAGTAACGCAAGTATGTTATATATACATATAATATAACTCACATTGGTAGCCACAAGTCGATAATTGGCAGTTACAAATCTGTGGTCGCGAGATGTTCAATAAGTTTGCCAATAATATAAAAAGTCAATTCAGAAACAAGCATTTCACGAAAGAATCGGTAAAGGATTTTGTAAATCAACGTCACTGTTGCATACCATATCTCTTAAAAACTGAAGGTTCAGTCACTGTGCTTAGAAAGCAAAGGTCACAGACAACGCAACGCTTCCATAACCCATCTCATATTTGGAAAATGTTGGATTCCGTTTCACATGAAACAGTCCGATCGTTCTTCGTTAGTCCGCACTTCATCCGCTCTGTAAAATTATACATTGCAAATAAATGAAAAAAATGGATTTTCACTAAGGATGGGACTAGGATGATCACAGTAATTGGCGGTGGTTAGGTGTCCAGTGATAAACTACTTTTTACGCCGAGGCTGCCTTCTACATCAAACCTGACACGACAAGGAGATGTTAGTTACGGGATAGATACGAGTGTATTTGGGTCATTCTTCGAGACACGTTTTTTAAGCGGCATCACCTTAAATAAATAGAAATCGAAAAGTTAGCAAGCCACTTTTTTTTTCGGGCAAACCTTTAATCCTCCTTTATCTGGGTTATTGATTATTATTCAATTATCTATATATTTTATATCATAAAAAAAATAAAACACCCCCATTCTTTGATTTTCGTGGAGTGTCCTAAACCCCGATCTAGTCACTTAGTAAATTATATATTTTAAACTAAACGGTACATGCTTACCAAAAAAAAAACATGAAGTCCTAAGAAGTTGACAATGCTATGAAAAATTAGATCATAGTTCTAAAAGAATTACATTATCTAAAAAAAATTAAAATGTAACTGTCCCGGGGTAGTTATTGATTTGCGTGGACCATTGTAAATTCATTTGCACATCTCTAATTTCGCGGCCCAATGTTGCGTCATCCTAATTTACGTTACAACTAGTCCCGCTGCGACGGCCGAGTAGAGAGCTTCTGTGATGACGCGTCGAGTTTCCGAAAAATTAAGGTAAGAACTTCGTTTC